>JARDYH010000002.1:18425000-19632500 GCA_029215795.1 Anniella stebbinsi | reverse complement strand
TTATTCTACTTGAAGCAGAGTGTCTGATCATGTGCTGAATTCTACTCCCGCACCAGTGAGCCACCGGCTTCAGCCTCTAAGAATTTGAGATGAGGTGGGAGGGAGGAGCTAAACCTGATCCCTTGCACCACCTCCTATTATATAAGCACGGTACGTGCATACAAGTTGTATGTATGTGTGGTCATATTCTGACGAAGCCATGTCACAATGTGTGACTGCCCCGTGAGCCTCCTATGTCACTTCAATGTCTTAGTGACACAAAGCGGTAGGGGAGCTGAGTCCATTGTTCCACAGCAATTGCACTGAATATGAAACTGCTATTATCAGCAGGAAAAATCTAGCAAAGGGATAAACTGGCTGATCGTTGTTCTCCCCATCCAAAGGCCTTTTAGCACTTTACAAGAACGAGAATAATGCTAACTAATCAAAATCCTATTTCCCTGATTTCAAAGGAAAGCAATTTTCTATAGACCTGTAAACACTGCATGTCAAAAAGTGATTTGACATATGAAAGGATATGCTTTAGTATTGGCAAGAATGGAAGATTCCTAGGGAATACATGAATTATGTTCCTTATGTGAGTGGATGCTGTCTCTAGAAGCATGGACGGTGGATGGTCCAGAGCAAACATGTTCACCCGAGAACTTGTTATGTTTTGTGGTCCTGGTTCTTACCATATGGAGGGTGCAAGGTGGGTAAGTACCCAAGATGAACAAGAAAAAGGGGAGAAATGTCTCAGGATGCTGTAGACAACTTTATTGTGAACAAACCCAACACGTTTCGGTCCCTGGCTTTCTGTTAGGCCTTCTTCAGGGGACTGTATTATTGTTACAGCCCCCTGAAGAAGGCCTAACAGAAAACCAGAGGCCGAAACACATTTGGGCTTGTTCACAATAAAGTTGTCTACAGCATCCTAAGATGTTTCTTCCCTTTTTCTTGTTCTTATCATATGGAATCAATGTGTATTTTATGAAACTTCGTGATTCATCAGATGAGCGTTTTATCGCACGCTCGCTACTGCCCACTTATGGTTGTGCGCGTGTCCTTTAGACAACGTCTGCCTCCTGTGCGCCTCCCGCTCCGTCCGCTCATTTTTCTGATGCAAAATAGACCCCTTTTAATCCGACTTTCTATTTAAATGGAATGTGCCGCGATCTCCTGCTGTGTGTAGGAAAAGTGGTGCAGTAGAAATGGCCCACGTGGTCTTTGTTTACTTCCTGTTTCTCCTATGGGCAGAAAGAGAAAATAATGAGGGACAAAAGCATGGGCAGAGAAACAACGGTAAGGAAACATGATTTTCCCCCTGTGTGATGATGCTCTCCATAGCACTATGTTTGCTTTTGATTTTCATTCCAAAATTTCTTTTGGTTATTGCATGTTTTCCTTTAAGACACTTCACAACACCTTCTTATGTGATAAATATTCTCTTGGTTGCGATTCAGAACTGGTTCATACAAATAACAGTTCGGGCAAATTACTGTGCCCAACTGTTGAGACTGACCACCTGAATGTTTGGTGTATATGCTATTATGTCCTGTGGTACAAAATAGTCAGCTGGAATAGATCGTAAAGATAAAAGCCTTCTGCAAGCTAATAAAATTTAAAAACATATGATCAGCAGCAATAAATCTCGCCGTGTAATCTTTCCATTTCTTGAGCTAGGATAAAAGTTGTAAAGGGCTGTACATAACAGTAGAAATTAAACATTCTACAATTTTTATAACCTTGTAAAGTTCTATAAAGCTGGGGTATGCATGCAAACATGCCCTCATATAATTTCTAGCTGCTAGTTCTATACCTTTTGTGTAGCAATATCTTTTCTGCCACAGATTTAATGATATATTGTCAATGTTGGATTCTTTTATGGCATTTTATTGCTTGTATCCCACTTTGGGATTGTTTTATAACAAATGTTTCTTAAATAAGTTTCTTTAATAATAATAATAATAATAATAATAATAATAAATATGTTTGATGAGATGGATAACAAGCAGTAGTGAAACATATATACTGTATATAGGTGTGTGTAAAACACAAGTTTATCATACAAAACTCACAATAGAAAACTATGAAAAATTATTCAATTTAACAGGTAATGGGAACCATGAAGCAATTGCTTTTAAGGCATAATCAGTGAAGGTTGGTGGTTCCAATGCGAAGCACCTTGGATAGCTCCTTTAGAGTTCTGACTGAAACCCAGGGCAGATTCACCACCCCACTGACATCAGAGCCACCAGCCTCCATTGGGCGTACTCCTATGGTCCTTGGGATGGCCATAGGAGAGGCGGGATCTACCCCTTCAGAGCTGGAGTCAGAGATCTAACCTCAGGGCAGGAGAGCTAACCTCTGATGCCCCTCTCTGCCCCTGCAGAAAGATCCATGCTCCCAACGTGGGGAACATTTAGACCAGGCTGTTCTAAAGGATCTTGGGAGGGACCCAGTTTAAAGGGGGGGGACTGAAGGAAGAGTAGTGTCAGGGTTCTCCAACCGAAATGTCTTGCTCACCTGTTAACATTCATGGTGGCTCTGAAAAAGATAAATGGCTGCTGGGTAGCGGGTCACTCCACCTATTTAAAACTCTTCACCTGAAGCCAAGTTCAAGCTCTCAGTAATTGACACACATAATTCCATATGCTAAGTATTGATGCGGACATTGGCTTACAAAAAATCACAGAATAGCAACTCAAAATTTGCACACCTTATAAACATTCGTTAAAGGGTTATGAGTGACAATGCATTGCTTAACTGGGAGAGATCTGGGTTCCAGCCCCCATTCAGCCGCACCCCTCTAATCACTCTGTCCACATCCTCCTCAGGTCACATCAACTGAAATTGATCCCATAATTGAACTAGATGGTGCTCTAGATACCTCCACAGGAGCTGTATCAAGGATGGTGTCAAGTTCAAGGCCAAATATGAACACATTATCTTCAAACAGCCTTGTAAATTTGTCACAACAGACCCTTGAGGGTTCTAGTCCGAAGGTTCTAGTACTAGTCCAGTATTGCCAGTTTTTAATACTCTATTCACCACTTGGAAAAGTTCTGCTGGGCAGCTACTCAAAGATGCGATGGAGGCAGAGAAAAACAAATGCTTTGCCACTGCCACCATCACAAAGTAGGCACGATAATGTACTTTCTTTTATGTTCAGTCATATTCACTGTGAAATTTACATCATCTGTATTCTAGTCATCATCCAGCCTATTTCATTGTTCAGCCTGGGCTCAATAGCAGCAGAGAAGACACTTGGAAGTAATTATGGTAATAATTCATTGCATCTTACTCGTTTTGTAATGAGAACAAAGTTTCAGCAGATTTGCCAGCCATGTCAACAAGGAATTTCTCAAGATCATTCAGGAATCTTTTGGATTCCATCAGTCTCTACGGGTGGACTATCTTAATATGTCCACCACCCCTGCTGAGGGGAATGGCCATGGATAATCTAAACTCCATCAATGGAGAAACTAGCATACAATTAATAAATTTAGGATTAGGAGATTCTCTTCATAGCCACTTAGTGCCTCCTGAAAATAAATATCCAAACCCTCTCAGGAGTATATATTTGTCTATAACATTTAATGTAGTGAATGACTATATCCTACTAAATGACTTATATGCACACATACATCAGGTTTATAAGCCAAGAGGGAAAGTGAATTGGATGAAGAAGGAAGGATGCAAACCCAGGCACTAGTTCTTAGTTATGTGTTTATGAAGACTTATCTGGAGGGGAAACACAGGGCACAGAAAGAAAAGGGATGGAAAGGGAGGAAGGAAAAAACTAAACTCTGGTATAAGGTCATATACCCAGCTGGAATGGAAAGTGGTAAAGGAGAGGAAGAAACTAAAGTTGCTGGTATTTCAGCTGAGCTGACAGAGTGCCATCCTGCTTGCTGCCGCTGCCAGTGGAATGGGTGTTGATAGGGGACAGTTGAGGAAGAGGAAAAGCTTGAGAAAGCATGCCTCTCAGTAGAGCTTTCCTTTTCTCTCGGCTGGAACCTTATGCTTCATTATTTATTTATTCAAAATAAAATATGCTCTAAGGCAGCTTACAACTGAAAGCAGTAGAACAGCAGCAGCAGCAACAATGGGATGGAACCAGGCCGAGTCAGCCTTAAAAGAATAGACCTCCATTGAAATCAATGAGATTTATGTTCATCACCATGACTAACTTAGGTTCTATTAATTTTAATGGGCCTGCCTGGTCCAAGTATGACTAAGCCTGGAACTTAGGCTCGCCACCACAACTAACTTAAGCGCCATTGGTTTCAATGGGCCTGTCTGCTCTCCGTGCGGCCAAGTCTGGAACGGAAGTTCGCCACCATGCCTAACTTAAGTCGCATTGGTTTCAATGGTCGTGTCTGCTCCAAGAAGCCTATCTACACTACTGCTTTAAAACGGTTTAAAGCGTTTTATAACAGTTTTGAGAACTGTTGGGGCCCAGGACACACTCCATATACAGTTTTCAAAACGTTTTCAAAGTGTTTTATCCTGCGTGTGTAGATAGGCGAAGCAACACATCTTGATATGTGAACTTCCCAGAGACCCTTGACTATTGAGCAGTATAAAAATGTAATAAATAAATAAGTAAAAAAAACAAAACAAACCCAATGTGTAACCCCCCCCCCCCCACAACAAAACGGAATAAAGTACAGGAGGAGAAAAAGTTTTAAAGCAGACTCCTCAAGACAGCCACACTCTCCTTTCCTGAGGGGGGCTCTGAGGTGACCTCGGCCTCCTTCTTTCCCTCCCTTTTCTGACTGACTGACTGACTGACTGACTGACTCTCCTCCTCCTCCTCCTCCTCCCTCTTTCCGGCTCCTCCGGAGTCTTCCTCCTCTTCCCCCGCCCGCCCCTGCCACATCCTCCGCCGCCGCTGCTGGCGTCAGCCGAGCGAGCTGCGCCGCCATATTGGAGGGGAAGCAGCCGCTGCCGCCGCCGCTGGTGCCGCAGGGGGAGCTGAGCCGAGCCGAGCCGGCGCGGCCCATCTCCATCCCCCTCTCCCTTCCCCTCCCTGAGCAACTGCGGCTGGCCGGCCGGCCGGCGGCCGACCTGCCTGCGTGCCTCGGCCCCGGCACGGAAAGCGAGGGAGGCCGCGGCCTGCTCGGGGGTCTTTCCCAGCCCACCCAGCAGGGCCCGACCGGGGTCCGCGGCTCCATCGCATCCCTCCGTGTGCCTCCGCTGCCATGACTTCCCTGACCCAGCGAAGCTCGGGCCTGGTGCAGCGCCGCACCGAGGCCTCTCGCAGTGCCGCCGCGGCCGACAAAGAGCGGGTGGCCGGGGGCGGCGGCGGCGGCGGCGGCGGCGGCGGCGGGGGCCCCGAGGAGGAAGGCCGGCGGGACGAGCAGGCCGAAGACGAGAAGGGCGACTCCAAGGAAACGCGCCTCACGCTCATGGAGGAAGTGCTGCTGCTGGGCCTCAAGGACCGAGAGGTGAGGAGCCGTCCCGAGAAGTGGGGGGCGGCGGGATGGGCCTCCGTGCGTCGGTGTGTGACTTGGAGGGTGGGGAGAAACAGAGCCGGGGGGGGGGATGTCTGTGAAGTGGGGAAGCCTGAAACGCTCCTGGGGGCGGTGGGGTGAGTGTGTGCTCTTGTTTATAGGGAGACGGGGTTGCTGGAGAGCAGTGAGGGGGCGCTTCGGGTACGGATTGTGAGGTCAAAGTGAAGTGTGATGGCGGGGGCCGTTGTCAGTTGCGGGCCTTGAGATTTCCATGGGCTTTGGTGTGAGTGTGTGTTTAGGACAAAGCAAGTCTTGGCAAGAGACGGATTTGAGGATGCGGCGGGAATAATGTGTGTATGAGAGAGGGGGAGGGAGGCAGGCATAGGTAGTAGTTGGGGCATAAAGGTAGGAGGTTGGGAGTCCTTTGGCACAGGTCCCTTAACTAACCAAGGTCCACAGGAAATACAATAACAACAGTTATTATTTTTCTATCCACCCTTCCGTTCAGCCCACAAAGTGGCCCAGTTACAGAGAGCAAACATAAAGTTACAGTCCTCAGTGATGAATCAGATAATAGAAAGCAGGAGAAACAAGAAACGTCCAGTCCCCAATCTGGGTATAGGGGTGAGGAGAAAGGTAGTATGATTTGAAAATAGGAGGCATGGGAGTTGAAGGTGGACATCCGCCCTAGTCTGTGAGGCCTGTCTTCCTGTTTACATACTGGAAGAATGCATATCAGTTTGTTAACATGGCTATATTAGGACTCTATTCGATTAGGTGTGAATGAAACTAAGAAAGCCAGTAGTTCAGTAATGTGTGTAAAAAGGGTCCGGAGAAGGTGATTTTTATTAGCTGCAAATTTGGGGAAGAGGTTCAGGCTGGAGGTATTTTGGCTTGACAGGAGAACTCGATAGGGCAAGAGAAACTGAGTTACATGAATACCTGTCTTTGGTTGTTAGTTTGCTTTAAGTTTCTTGAGAGCAGGGATCCATGTAGTTGCATTTTCGTAGGCTGGCACACTATACAGGTCATGCCGGTTTAAGCTCTGTTTTGTTACAGTGTGCTAGTAAAGTTGGTGTGTTATGTTCTATAGGCTGATGCAGCAGAGTCATAGAATTTGGGCAGTAACAGTCTTTTGTAAATTTCAGATAGTATCACAGCTGCAACTGACATTTCTCTCACTCAATTCCTCCCTACATGCCCTATGGAACCTTTTGTTATGGGGCAGAAGTTGGCAGACCTGATTGTGCTGCACTAATGTGATTGGAATGCCTAACTCAAAGAGCTGAAAGATTCTGAACTATGTGAAAAAGGTTTCCTCTTAAAACACCTGAGGTATATGGTTGCTTAGAAATGCAAAATAATAATAATAATAATATTCCGAACATGAGGTTACAATGTGTGTTTTTCTCAGAAAATGCGAGGGCTCATAGGATATGTTTATAAACTTTTTTTTAGAAATGAAAAACTTGAAGATGCAGAACTGGGAAAGTGGATTCCTTGGTTTGGGACATTCTTAATTGTACAGCTTGCCAGTGAGCATACTGCCATCATCAGTAAGATAACTGGGTAGTGTAAAAATATCCAGGTAGTGAAAAAGGTTCTAAACTGTTTTACAGGTTTTAAGGAGCTTGTTCAAAACTGAACAAGATAATTAGGAATGGAGCTCTAGTTTATATGATGCTTAAACATGGTTGAGGAATAGAATGTTCTAATAAAATTTGTGTGTAAAAATCATTTGTGGAATAAAACTAATTCTCTCTTTCTCATGATAGTTGATTTCAGTTATATATCTACATGAGCTTGTCATGTGGAGAATGTCTAGTTGATCCCTGATGGGCCCCCTGGCCTTTTTTGTCCTCCAAGTCATTGTTGGCACGGAATTTTGGTGGTGGAGTGGCAGTGACAAAAAAGATGCATTTTCACACTAAAAGAAGCATGCGGAGGAGCACACAATTATACATTATGCACATGATTATGCATTAAAACAAGGGGTGCACACCCAGCATACCTTGTTTTAAAGTAATTTTGTTTTTGTTTTGTATCATTATTAATTTGTTACAGGAAAAATAACAAATGTCTTTTTTGGAATTTAAAGATTAACAATTGTTATTATGGCATAAGCTTAGGCACCCATGACATCTTGCTTTTATCAATCCCTATGCTTTTTTGATTATAGTGACTAAATAACACTATCATTCTTTATGTGTTGGCTAGAACTGGACATCACTTTAAGCCAGGAATCCTTGGTTGTTAAAGCACAATGTGAATGATCACATTGGGTTGTGATCATTCACTTTGTGCTTTATTAGACCAGGATTCCTGGCTTAAAGGTGATGTTTGGTTATAGCCATTGCATATAAACATTTATGCAATGGCTATAACCAGGCATGACTTTATGAGTATCCAGACATCACTGTACTGGATATCACTTTATGGGTATAGATAAACATACGAGGAAGGGATAGCTTTGTGTGATGTACAAACCCAGGGAGTAAAGCAAGAGTGAACATGCTCCCATGTACCAACAAACATGTTGTATGCATCAACACACAACTCATTCACATTGTGATTTATTAAATCAGAATATTTGGCATAAGCTGATGTGTGAATGTGGCCACTATGTCCTTTTAGCCCTCAATTTATTCACGCCTGTTGTAAGCCACACAAGGTATTTGATGCTTATGGCATGAATAAGCACTTGGCACTTGTTGCTCTTAGAAGTTGATTAGTTCAGATCTCTGGCAAGAGTGATGAGTCCCCCTTGTGGCAGCCCACTTCTCAAGGAGATGGAGAACGGTTGGCAAAAAGAGAGGAAAAGGAAGGCCCTGCAACTTTTTGGTAACTAATGAACAGAAAAAAAGTTCCCACTTTTGGCCTCAGTCACAAGTAAGTAGCCCAACACCAGCAAGTAGACAATCATGAATCCACAGCTTGGGCCAAGAACAAAACCTGTATGCCTTCCCATGTCAATTTGTAGTAAAGATAGTGAAATGCTTCCAAATCATATTAATTAAATTGCCTCCAATGAGTTGCATCTTCAGCAGTGTGTTAATTTTCCCCGAGTGTCATCAATTTCACTGAAATACTACTAATTTCTTCTGGATGAGACAAAACCTTAGGTGTAATAATGCTGCAGGGATTTTGGAGAAAAGAGCTTTCTATCACCTGGGAGGAACTGCTGTTCCACTGTTTCTTAAGATGATACAACAACACACCAGTTGTAGCACTTTTCAGACGAGGTCCTCATCCCAGTGGAAGTGAATTTATAGTTTAGGCTAAATGTAGTGATTGTATTCATCAGAGCATGTTATGAAATATGCACAGCAAAGCCTGTGTAATAATTCTTTGCTGCTGCTCACATCTGAGTACTTTTGTTTTTAATTTGTTGTTTTACTATTTGCAGGACAGCTTCAGAACAATTGAAAACATAAGGCTTACTGTAATACCAAACAAATATTTATTTACATTTTAATCTTGTTTCTCAGCCAGAAATTGGCTCCAAAAGCAGTTTATAGACATACAAAATGCAGCTGGAGGGAGGATTTTGGCCCAGGCATGATGGAAGAATGCCTTCCTTCCCTTAGTCTTAGCAGTGAATCAGAGTAGACATGAAATCAACAAACTGGATGCACTATTTGGGTTAAACCTTTTTTGCAAGAGTGGGTCAATGTCATTACTATATGCAGTACTATACGCAAATTACTGAAACATATATTCTGGATAATTTAATATCACACATTATATGTAGAGAAATGTATTGTAGAAGTTCTTTAATGTCCTTGGTTCGATCCCTGACTTCTCCAGGTAGGGCGAGGAAAGACTATGGAATGGCCTGCCGGAGGAGATTCGACAAATTAGAAATCTTCTTGAATTTAAGAGACCTGTGAAGACTGATCTCTTCCGGTAGACATATCCAGTTGAATTTTAAGATGTTTTTAATAATGTAATTGTTTTTATTTGTTTTAATGTTTTATCTATTTTATGATTCTTGTATTTATATTTATTGTTGTTCCCCACCTCGATCTGGATGGAGAGGCGGGTTAGAAATAAAATAAATAAAATAGTAATTAAAAAATCCTGTCCAAAACTCTCAAGAACCACTGCCAGTCAGTGTTAACAATACTGGGCTAGATGGACCATTGGTCTGACTCAGTATAAGGCAGCTTCCTATGTTCCTGTGTTTAATCCATCAAAATGAACCTGTTTGCATGCATTCATATTTATTTTCATGTTTTAATATTTAAATGTAATGGCTGCTTTTCTGACCTAAGATTCTTAATTGTGGCTTACAATAAAATAGCAGTAACAACTATGATAAATAGTTAAAAACAGCACAATTTAAAAATGCAAGAGTACAGAGAACTTTAAAAGCTTGTTGCAATTGATGAGTCTTAACTGTCACCTAATGTTTAAATTTAACGAGCCTTACTAACCTCCCTTGGGACACAGTTCATCAGAATAGGGGCCACTATAGTAAAAGTAATTTCTTGGGGATTTCATTCATGGGTGAAGGTGCTCCCAAAGGTATCCCAGATCCAGATTATGTAGGATTTTTAAGGTCAAAGACATCAACTTGAGTTTACCTTGCAAATAAACCAGTAAGCAATGTCATTCAGACCTAATGTTTTAGGTACTCTCTCTGACCATTTCCAAACAAAAGCTGAGTTGCCACACTCAGCAGTCAAGTACATAGCAATGTTATTGACAGTAATCAAATCATGACGTTACCAGAGAATGCAAGACTGTGGGCAAATTCCTAGTCTCTAGAAAAGGCTGCAGATGGCGTATTAGCAGAAGTTGGAATGGTTGTTACATGGGCATCCAGAAGAACTCCAGGTTGCAAAGGTGCTTCTTAAGGGGCAGAGTTTCTCCATCAAGCATAGGCACTTGCATGTCAGCAGACCCACCGATCGTCAGTATCTTTTTTGGATTGAGCTTCATTGGACAATAAGGCGCTTAGGCAGAGCAGAGAACTTCATTTCCAATCCACACGCCGCAGAAGATGAGCAATTGAGTATGCCCTAGGACTGTTATTACACTTGAGGTTAAATTCAAATAATTTTGAGGAATGTCTTGGATTATCAGGTTGGTTACTGGTAATTTAGAAGCCTCTATAATTAATATAGAAGGTCAAAGATATCTATCTATTTATCTATCTATCTATCTATCTATCTATCTATCTATCTATCTATCTATATAATAAAGAAGTCGGGGGAGGGAGTAAGTTTGAATTTGATAAATTTCATTGGTGTATAGGGTGGTTTGACTCTGTTCCTCCGTTTAAGCAGTGGATATGGTTAGTGGGATAAGCTCTCACTGATCTTTGGTAGATCAGCGAGGCTGCTCTATATTTTCAAAGAGCATTCTGGGGTTGCATCGTATTAGGGTTTTGCAGCTAAATGTGAGGGTGGGCTTCATTTGTAACCAACGGGGGAAGGGGTCTTAGGGGTTAGAATTGAGTTTAGGCTGATAGGAAATTTTAAAAAAATTGATGGAAAAGGTCAGATCTCAAACATGGAGAGGATATTATAAATGGTATATTTGAAATGGCGAATCAATTTAATATTGTCACTTTAAATGTAAAAGGAGTTGGAAATCCAATTAAAAGGTCTAGGTTAAAGAGAGTTATCAAGGAACAGAATCCCTTGGTTATTATGCTGCAAGAAACCCACAAGGCTTCTCAAAAATATGTCATTATACCTGGGAGAGAATGGGAGAGGAAGTTCGTAGCACCAGGCACTGGAACTTTCAGGGAATAGATCCTAATGACTTTTCAGGAAAATACATTAAAAACATATCTCGAAATCTACAGACTCATAGAGAGTATATCAAAGCAGCTAAGATGTTTCAAGTCTTTCAGGACAATGGACTAAGGGATGGCTGGGCAGAGTTGAACCCATTGGATCACAGTTACACTTTTTACTCATGCCCTCATGGCAGCTTTTACAGGCTAGATACTGTTTTAGTATCAGAAGATTTAATTCATAAATTGGGGACTATGGAAATAGGACCAGTACAAGTTCATGCTCCAGTAAGGGTAAACTTAAAACCTGCCATTCCCAAAGTAACACGGACCTGGAGATTCAATCCCATTTTACTCACTACCAGTTCAAGCTCCAAAAATATACAGACAGGATTGGAAAATTACTTTAAGGATAATGCAGATCCTGCTATTGGAGCCTCCCTTCGATGGGAAGCTATGAAAGCAGTGGTCCGAGGGATTTGTATAAAGGAAAGTAGTATAATTAAAAAACAACATGGAAGGAATAGAAAAATTGAAGGCTGAAATAGATGAATTAACAGAGCAATCTAGAATTAACAGGTTCAACAGAAACTAGAAAAAAATGATAAAAGGTGAAAGGTTTATACGATCTGAAAAGAAACCAGAGTATAGGATCGATGCCTTTAAATGGTGGCTACGGTTACATTTTCTGGCAGTTCCTGGTATTATCTCTTCTTACTGCTGTCAGATTCCTATGTCATTTGTTGGATGAGAGAGATGGAGAAGTTACTTAGGTTGGGCTTCTCTGTGGAAGTTGTGGGCAACTGTGGGCTTCAGAAGGCCCAATCTCTTGTTGTTCAAAGATTAATAGACCTAGACCTACAGCACTTAAGAACTGCTACTAACAAATCTTGTTCCCCATTACTCTATAATATCTTTAATAACTTTGGACTCACTGCAGCTTCATATCTGCATGTGTTAACCATCCCAAAGTACAGAAGAGCATTTACCCTTGCCCACTTTAATGTGTTGCCATCAGCGCTACTAGATGGACGGTTTAGTAAAATCCCAGTTAATGATCGAATATGTCCCTGTGGTACTGGAACAATAGAATCTGTCGAACATGTCCTTTTGCATTGCAACATGTACAAGGAATGCGGAAAGAAGCTAATCTTTCCATTATTAAGAGCCTCTTTTGGAAGTAACCCCGCAACTTTGGTAGTAATTTGTTTAAGGGATGTGCCCTCCTGTATTACTGAGAGGATCTCTAAGTTTTTTATGACAACAATGCAAATTAGGAAAAAATGTTGCAATCCTCCTGAGAGAAGGAAGTCTATAAAGCTGTATTTTATTTTCATGTCACTTTTTTATGTTTTATATTGACTTTGCTGGTCTGTGACCGTAATAAATAATTGATTGATGGATAAAAAAATCTGAACTTAACCTTTTGAGCTTAAACAAAACTTTGATGTCACTGTTATATCTTAAACGAGGACACTATGAATTCGATGGCCGTGGGTCTAGGCTATTGGCTAATAGATTGAAAAAAAAAGAAGAGAAAAGAATATGATCAGAGCGATTCAGGCAGATCAGGGTCAAAGGTACTTTGATTCTAATTCTATAGCTAATGATTTTGCAAATTATTTTGAGAACATCTAAAAGGGCCAGTCAATATGTACAGAAGAAATAGGGGATTATCAAATTGCAGCAAAAAGTTAATGAATTACCAGAGGATGTCAGGATGGTTCTGGATGAACCTATTTCTTCAGAGGAAATGGAGGCAGTGATTAAAAATTTGAAAAGCTGTAAGTCCCCTGGCACAGATGGATTCACAGGGGAATTTTATAAACACTTTCACTCAATTCTTGTTCCATATCTGGTAGTAGTCTTTAATGATGTCTTAGAGGGAGCTCGACTCCCTGAGACTTGGACATAAGCTAGGATAGTTGCTTTATTGAAGCCATATAAGAACCCTCTTAGCATGGACTCTTATAGAGCAATGTCACTTTTGATTAGTGATTGCAAAATCTTTACAGCATTTCTTGCTAATAGGTTGAAAGTATACATTAATAAGATTATTAATACAGATCAATTTGGTTTCATCCCACAATGATATATTGCAGAACCTCTTGAGACGGGCTTTCAGCATAATAATTTTTTGTAAGCAACATAATAAACCACTAGCACTTGTGGCATTAGATTTGTATAAAGAATTTGATTCTGTCAACTGGACATTTCTATTAAAATCTTTAGAAAGTTTTCGATTGGGCCCTAAATTTATAAATACACTACGGGCGATCTATTCCCCCACAAAAGCACAGGTTCGCATTAATGGCTTAGTCTCACGGACCTTTTGAAGTACATAGTGGTGCTAAGCAGGGATGTCCAATTTCTCCTTTACTATTTGTAATGGTAATTGAGTTTTTGGCATAAAGGCTGGTGGATCTGAACATCTTATCAGCCTTTATCCAGATGACATGCTTTTAATGTTAGGAGACCCACTACGAGCTGCCTCAGCGTTGCACTTGGAACTAAATAGATTTGAACAAGTTTCGGGGTTAAAGGTTAATGGGCAAATCGGATTTAATGTGCTTAAACATATCTCCAAATTCTCAACTTAAGATATACAAGGAGCTGGGCATTCCTTTAACAAATAAGCAGTTTAGGTATTTGGGTGTGTGCCTAACTAAGAATCCAGGAAAGGCACTGGGAGCGAATTATGGAGTTGTTTGGAAGAAAATCCTCACAGATCTTAAAACATGGTCTAACTTAACACTCTCCTTAGTCGTATAGCATCTGTTAAAATGTCAATACTACCCAAGTTGTCATACTTATTCTATGTGCTCCCCGTTGAGGTTCCTAATCAAATACTCAGTTCATGGCAAAGGAAGGTGGAATTTTTCATATTTAAGAGTAAACACCCTTGAACTGTCAAGGCACACCCGTATAGACTCATGTCAGAAGGGGGATGGGGCATTCCACTATTTTAAAAAATATTATGAAGTATTCCAGCTCCGACATCTGATCTCCTTTCTTAGGAAAGATTGCCACCTCACATAAATATAACTCTTTTAGCTATAAAGTCTCATGAAAGCATCCCATTTATAAAACGATTATTACAACAAGTGGCCAGGAGCCCAATGTCTAACTTTATGGGACCATTTAATGTTGTATACTATGGTTGGATAAGCTAATGCCAAAGCTTTCTCCATTACTCCCATTATATTGTCACCCAAAATTCACTAGCAGTGCAAGGCAAATCAGAGTAGAAGCTTTTAAGAGAGCAGGGTTGTATAGAATGCAGGACTTTTATCATGATAACGTCCCCCTCTCTAGGGATTTGTGGAGAACTCATCTGAAAAACTTCAATATTACGTGGATGGAATGGTGTCAGGTGGGCACATTTATACGTCAACCACATATTAAGGAATGTGCCACACATCCCCTTACACATCTTGATTAAGTCCCCTACTGATATTAACTCAGGCCTGGTGTCCCGTCTATACTCCATTCTTGTTCATTCCAAGATGGGCAGTTCTCAGGGTCTAAAGAAAATATGGGAATTGGACTGGTCAATTAAGGTAGAAGATGCAGATTGGTCAAATTTGTTGAGTAAATTCCCATTTAAATCTGTCTCAATGTCCACAAAGGAAACAATGCTAAAGATCTTGCAAAAATGGTATCTTAACGCCAGTAAGGGTGGCACGATTTAATCAAGTACACAATATTGCTGGAGGGGCTGTGGAGAGGTAGGCTCTTTCGAACATATGTGCTGGCATTGTGCTAAAATAAAAGTTTTTTTGGGACTTAATTTTTAAAGAAATTGAAAAAATAACTGGGCAAAAGGTCATTAAATCCCTTGCATTAGCATTGTTGGGATTATTTCAGACGGATAATGAAAAAGTTTCATTTAAGCCCCTAATAGGATCTCTTTTGTTTGCTTCCAGATTGGTTATAGTTAGATATTGGAAGGACTTGTCCAGTGCCATGTTAACAAATTGGTACAGCAAGGCCTGGCATGTAGCCTTAATGGAAAAATTGACAAATAAACTGAGATTAGTAAAAGGAACAAGATTAAAAGACACATTTAACACAGATTGGCATTTCTTCATAGTACATACAACTTCATCGGAATGGGAGAATAAAATTCCCAAGGCATTTAAATCCATTTGGTTGGCATAATGTACGATATCCTTCATGTGTTGGGTTAATTTATGTTACATATGTACATATATTCTGACCTACAAAGAAAGCAATAGTTATAAGAGCATCCCTGATTTCCTATAAGGGGGGAGGGAAGGAATATGTATGCTATGTTAAGTTTTGTTTTGTTTTATTAATTTTGTATTTCTGTATGAATTAAAAATAATATATTTTTTTAAAATTAAGAAGATGGAGCAGGCTTGTTTCTCTATTCCTCCTGATGGCAGGACTGGAACCAACAGGTAGAAATTGCAGGCAAGCAGATTTTAGCTAAACATTAGAAGAAAGTTGCTAAGAGTGAGAGCTGTTCATCAGTGGAACAGATTGCCTTGGAAGGTGGTGGGTGTTCCTTCACTGGGGGTATTTAAACAGAAGCTGTCAGGGATCATCTGTCAGGGATGCTGTTGCTGCACCATGCAGTGCAGAGCCTGCATTGAACAGGGCGTTTAACTAGATGATCTCCAATGTCTTTTCCAACTATTTGATTCTATTATTACTCAAATTTTAAGGGGGTGAAGAAGGCATTGAAAACTGTTATACTAATTTTAACATGCTGAAAGAGTTGTATATTAGATATAGTGATACTTCCCTTGGTATAGTCATTTGAAAAAAGTTAACTACAAAGTTGAAGTTTCCCGATTTGGTATTGTATCCACCTACTATATTGCTATTTATTTATTTTTTTGAAACAATGCATGGTTAGAAATGTAAAAAGATCTATGGAAAATTTTCTGCCCCATGTCACTGGAAGTTATATATCAACTTCTATGTTCTGTTTTGCATTTAAAGAAGATTAACTTTTGAAATGTAGTTAGAACAAATTCCAGGCACAAGGAGCAGCGAAAGCAATTAACAGAACTCCAGAACTCGTGACCGTGACTAAGGCTGGACAAGTTGAGAAACCAAATATCTTGCACCTATAGATAAGCATTCAAAGGTTGAATGACAAGGGCAAGTAAGGTCTTGAAGGTAAGGGGGGTGGGGGAAAGGTTGTTATCCGGGAAGGGGAAAGAGTGCTAGTAGCAGAATTTTGAAACGAGATCACTATGCATCAAGTGATGGAAGAGAGACAGAAAAAAGGAGACTGCAAGTAAACTCTTACATGAATTTTAAACAAGCTGTGATATTAGTTGTTGGCTGACTTTGCTGTTCAGTCCAAGAGAGTAATTTTGTACTTTTGCTTAGTTTCTGGCTATAAAATTATTTTTTTCTCATATATTCTTTAAGCCTTCTGTATGAAAATTAAGATGATGATGCAAACAGCCAGTCCTGTAGTTCATATAATTTGGCTTTTTTGAATGTAGAGATGCTCATATATTGGTACTAAACTCTTGCCTTCTCCTTGGCTACATGGTTTGACTAAATTTAACCCTCCGAACCTGTAAAAATAAATGAGTTCCTATTGTAGTTTTCTGTTATAAAAGTAGTTTGGCGGAAAAATAAAAGAACAGATTAAAATAGGCTTTGTCTTTTTTGCCTTTGTGAGGCAAAGCAGTCTGTATTTCAAAGTTGGAATGTTTTCTTTCTCTACTTGAAACTTCCTAGAAGTACCAGGAGAGAGATGTGTGGAGCTGCTGAGAGCAAAGTGTTTGTTTCTTTTCTGACAGTGTTGCCACCTTCTCTTCCCCTTTGCCATGCGCTCACTGGGGAAGGGAGGGAGACCGTCTTCCTGTTCCTGGAGAAGTGAGTGGAGGGGGATGCAAAGGAGTCTGGGGTGCACAATAGGGGATCTTAGCAGTTGCAAGTGAGGCCACAGGTGCTGGGCTGCCAACCCTGATGTAGTTGAACGTCTCAATACAGGACATTGTTGTCTTTGATTTTCTTCTCTCTCAAATTGGCTCTGTGTTTCTTGGGGAACTGCAGACCACCAATCCAGACTTTTATTAACATGTTCCTACAAATATGAATGGGCTTAATAGGTCTGGTGGCATAAGCTTGTATTAATAGTGGGGAAATAGTCTTGTGTGCAATGAACAAACTATAATAAATCTTTGTGGAGGTTTCACAGTTGGTTTAATCTCTCTTGGGAAAGATAAAGCCTTTTCAGCAGTGCTTCTCCAGGGGAAGATTGTGCAGAGCAAAACAGGTGGGAAATGAATAGATAACCTTGAAAAGTTACCGGGGGAAAAATGTATGCCTGCGAAATGTATGTATGCCTGTGAAAAAGTGTTTCACAGAAGAAAACGTTTTCTAAGGAAGAGAGGACAGAAATGTTATCTGGAAATTGCTGATGAGCAAGAGAGCTAAAAGTAAAGACTAATGTGATTGGTATTTTTGAGAATATAAATATGATATGAAACAAAAACTACATAATTGGTGTAGGAAATCTATCCCTTCATATTGGGTAGAACTACTTTGCACACATAGAAAAGTATAAATTAGGAGATCTGCTTGATGCCAACAGGTGCAATTCAGAGAAAGTTATGTCTACTCAAGTCCATCAGTGGGACTTGAATGTTCCAAACTCTTTCTTGATTGTTCCCAGTGAATGCAAAACATTGGAGTAATTGTGGTGTACAGTTACTAAGAACATGCAATCATGTTTTCTAATATGTTCGTAAAGCCCACTGTTTTAGTACTTCAGTTGTGGAGATTTGCAGCTGTTTGTGGATGCAAGTTCATGGTTATCTTCAATGGGCCACTATAGCAGTTTCAGGAGACTCCACTAATTTAGTTGTATATCTCTCAATAGCTACTTCAGGCCACAAACCGCTTTGGAAATTCAAGTTTAAAGTTTAAAATGTTTGAAACGTTAGCTGTTTTTATGTTTTATGGTTTTAAATTTTGTATATTGACTTTTAGTGTTCAATCTTTTAATTTTTGTAAACTGCCCAGAGAGCTTTTGCTATGGGGCAGTATAGAAATGTAATAAATAAATAAATAAATAAATAAATGCTAGCTGCTATAAAACAAAACTATTGACATGGAGATTTCCATTCTATGATTAATTCAAAGCTTTCACATCTACAATATGGTGACACAATGCTCTTTTATTTTGATAGCATTTTTGAAAATGTACACAGAGAATATCCAGAGTATAGAATGCTGTGGTTTGAAAAGGAGCTATTTTGACAACTTGGGAATGCTAAAAAGTTATTTCCTTCAAATTTTTTAACATTATTTTTTGTGGAGGGAAGAAAAGTTTAGCTGAAAACCAGGTTTATGTAAATAGTGCTAAAAATGTTTGAGATATCTGCTTTTTCAACCATGATAAAGTATCTTAGCATGTATTTTTGTGGCTTTAATTTTACTGTAACTGTTTATCCAAGTTTTGCTTAATTATTTTACTTACACACATGAAGCATTTATTCTTTAAATACAGAACGACATGAAGAAGGGACGGAGGGAACTTAAAGGGGAGGTAGTGGTGGTAGAAGGGGGAAAGATTTACTGTTTGCATTATATTGGGAAACGAAAAACCCTAATAAACTGTTAATAACAAGAAAGGCTATGTATATCCTTCGCAAATTCTGGTGAAGTGGAAACCTAACTGTTCCAAAGTGGTGTGTGTGTGTGTGTGTGTGTGTGTGAGAGAGAGAGAGAGAGAGTGAGAGTGTTTTATCAGACCCATGATTCCTATGGCTATTTACTATGAAAAATAAAATCATTCTTCTGTATAGGTACATAACTTTACATGAAGGTTCATTAAAAAGTTATTTTCACTACACTAGAACCAGCCAAAGGAACTATTTAAAGGAATGAATTTGAGATACTTGGTTATTCTTTATTACTACAGCTACTTTGGGGCATATAGAGAGGACTAAATGGTCTTAAATAAGATGTAATACATTTCTGTACTGCGTAATAGCCGAAGCTCTCTAGATGGTTCACAACAATTAAATCCATAAAATACAACATGATAACAATGCAGTATAAAAGTTTAAAAGTAAATAAAAAAATAAAAACCAAAATAGAACCTGGCAGCAGTGCAAAGATTGTAAATACAATAACGGATGTAAAACAACAGAAACTAAAAAACTAAAAACACCTGGGAAAATAAGAAGATGGCACGCAAGTCTCTCTGGTAAGCTTATTCCACAACCAGGGTAACCACAACAGAAAAGACCTGAGTAGCCACCCACCTCACACCATTTGGCAAGGGCTCCCAGAGAAAGACTGCAGAAGATGATCTTAGGGTCTGGGGAAGGTATATATTGAAAGATACAATTCTTTACGTAACCTGGCCCCAAGCCATTTAGGGCTTTGAATGTTAACACCAGCACTTTGAATCGGGCCCACGAATGGACTGACAGCCAGTGCAGTGGCATAATATGATCAAGTTAGCCAGGCCTGGTTAACAATCTTGCTGCTCTAGGTTGGACCAATTGAAGTTTGAGGACTATTTTCAAAGGCTGTCCCACATCTTTTCTGAAGGTGTGATTATAATAAACAACATTTATTTTTACATATATATTTTATTAAAATTTACAGGTACTTTTTTTTGTTCAGGGTTACACATCGTTTTGGAATGATTGCATTTCCTCTGGGCTGCGTGGCTGCATGTTAATTGAATTGGCATTGAGAGGGCGTCTTCAGCTGGAAGCATTTGGAATGAGACGCAAAAGTCTGCTAACTAGAAAGGTAAGTGAGAAGGATAAACAACATTACTTCTTAGCTGTGTCTCATATACTTTTATAAATGCTAATTTTGGAGGACTTTTACTGCTTTGCAAACTTGCATACTAATTTCAGCATTTGTATAGAGTAAGAGAATGCTAGAATCTAATCAATAATTTAAGTTCCATAAGCCATGATATTAAATACTTGATATTAAATATGTAGGCAGTCTTGTAAAAGTTTAGTTCTTATGCAGTTCGCTGAATCCAAAGCTTCATAAAAGGATGAATCAGGCTGTGTTTCTCTTTGTGGTTGATTTTGTTGGTAATATATGAAGGTAATTTTGTGTTTTCTGAGATCTTGAGAACAAAAATGCCTCACTTTATAACCCAGACTTTGTTACATGGGCAGTCTGCCCTGTCAATATTATTTTTTGCTCACCTATTTAAAAAACAACTTTGAAAAGTTTCTACACTGCTCTTCTGTTCAGAATTGAGCAGACAGTTATTGCTTATGCACAGCTGCATTTAGTTATCATTAGGTTGAAATGGATCTCCCATGTTCTTCATAAAACTTCCAAGATTCTTTGGTTTGTCAGAAATGCAGGAATGTTCCTTGAAATACCAAGGCAATAAATAGCTTGCATGACTTTTTCTAGAACTTTTTAGATCAGTGCTTTTAAGGAAAGTGTAAAAGACGTACTTAGGAAATTAATCTGAGCAAGCAAGTTACTGTATAGTTTAAGGTATACTTTCAATTGAGGCTCTAATTGGGTGGAAGCTATGCATAGGATCCCCCATCTCTATGTCCATCAGAGAGGTTTGTGTGTTTGGTATACTTTTTGTGAAGCCCAGTGTCCATATACTTGAAATTCACAACCGTTCATGTGATCATACTCCACACATATTGGTCCTGTTTAAACATTACATCCAGTGGGTGGATGGCAGAAGGCAGGCACCTATGTTAAAATGTGATCCTATTTTTTTAGTGCATATATGCATGCTCTGTATTGATAAACCTATACCTGAGCCACCCCTTGGATATTCTGTTCTTTCCGTACTGTTTTTGTGGAAAGGGTATTCTCACAATTTTGCTATCCACTCATTAACTGCAAATGAACAGGAAGGTTATTCTAAGTTTAAGCAGTAACATGTAGGTAGGCTTGAGGAATACATTGTTTTTACCAGAACTTTGGGGTCCACCAACTAGAGGCAGATGCGGGGGAAAAAAAGGCAGCTGGAGGGTATAGCCTGGAGAGTCAGAGAGTGTAGGCAACATAATTGTTTTTAATCAGCTGTACAACTTTTCCACATGCTTAAAGGTGTCCTGCTAACTGTCAGTACCATCCAAGAAATACCAAACAAGACATAGAGGGGCAGGGTGGGAAATTTAAATTGTGTGCAGCACCAGTTACATACTCTACATGCCCACATAATGTTTTCAGGCTTCCTCCAGCTTAGTATGTATGAATACACACACATACAAAGAAGATTTTATTGGGCCTGTTCAGACAATACGCTAAGCCATGATTGGGCCGCTAACCCTTTTGCAGCATATGGTTAGTGAGCATGGTTAAACTGTGGTTATGTAGCCACCATGGTTAGGAAAAACACCATTCACGTGACACGCTAAGTCATCATGGTTAACTCAAAACACTTAACCATCATGGTTTAGCGTGTTGACTGAACTGGGCCATTATTTTAATTGAGAAATGAGGCAGGAAGGTTGTTGCACCGTGACTGTTCTGACCACCCCAGATCTTAAAATGACCATTTCTCATATCTCCTATATGGAGTCATCTTAATCTTTGTTTTGTTAGGAAATAACATTTATTTTTTTATTCTGTGTGGCCGTTGAAAGAATTTCCAAAATAAACACAAAAAATTCAGAACCTTGTAATAAAATGGGTTACACAGAGAGCATCTGCGCACTAGTATTTTATTGCTCAGTATCATAAATTTCTTTAAACACACGGGTGTCTGCTGTGGTTTTCTGGACGCAAGGCCGACTGGAAGTCCATTGGACTCCCCCCTCCCAGCCCCTCCCCCACCGCTCCCCCCTCACTCCCAGCTGCCGCCTCCCTGTTCGCCTGTCCGCTGACCCGTGGTACTTACCTGAGGCCTACGTGCATGCCGGCGAGCCACCTGGCCTTCTGTACACTAAACCTCCTTTACAACACTAAATCTACAGCAGCCCAGAGAGGAGGCTGGGTGGCTCGCTGGTGCGCTCAAAGGCCTCAGGTAAAGCCCGAAGACAGGCGAGCAGGTGGGGGACAGTGGCTGGTCATAGGGCTGAATTGGCCCAAAGCAGTTTGGCTGCTTCTGCAATTATATGTTTCAATACCAGCTGTGTTTACTGTGTTGCTTAACAACACAACACAAAGTTCTTCTCTTAGCTCGGTACCTTCAGCGTGCCGCGTGTTGCCATACTGTGTGCATGTGTGTGTGTGTGTGTGTGTGTGTATATATATATATGCTTTAAAAACATTTCTGCCACCATATAGGGTTGGATCCAGACTTCGCATTTTGTGAACGGAAAGCCTGCTTCTGGCCGGAGGAGGCTTTTTGATCCAGGGGAGGGAGGGATCCCATTGGTGGGAGGGAGGGGGCAACTTCTTCACTCTGCAGTTACTTGTACCCTCCAAAAATCTCTTCTGGAGGGTCCATCAAATCTAGACTAGAGCAGTTATTTGTAGGGTGCAAGTGGCTGCAGGAGAGAAGGGAGATTAGCAACAGTGACTTCCCCCGTTCTACATGTGGGAGTGAAATCTGGATCCAACTAATTGATTTTAACATTGACCCTAACATGTAAAAAGTAGCCCTGCAGTGTTGCAGGCACACTTTTACTATCCTTGGTGCATAAGAAGTTAAAAAGCAAAAGTTTGAGGTGCTGGAGTAAGCTCTTGTATTTTCCATCAGGTGATCTGCAAATCAGATGCTCCTACAGGGGATGTTCTACTTGACGAAGCTCTAAAGCACATTAAGGACACGCAGCCTCCTGAAACAGTGCAGAACTGGATAGAGCTGCTTAGTGGTAAGAGACATCTATAGAATATAAACCTTTTTAAATGCGTAACAAGCTATGTTGGGCTGCAATATATCAGTGGCTTTTGAAGAGTACATTTTCAATCTTTGAGCTTAGCATTTTCCTACTTATGTGATGTCATCTGTCTAAATTATGTGCAGCAACATTAGTTGCTATGACAGTTACATTTAAACATTGGTGTTCAGTCAAGTAAGGAGCAGTTAATGGTCCCCGCAAAGCGATACATCTACCAAGTATCATGCATTGCAATCTGGGGGGAAGGGGTCTTTGTGTATTTCTGTCATGTTTCTGGGGACTTGCAATGTTGTTTACTTGCAACTGGGAGTAGCTGTGCTGTTCACTCACTTGGTACAGCTCACGGTCTCCTCTTTGGACTCCTCACATTCCTTCTATTTGTAGTTGGAGCTGCTCCTATGATCTGCCAGTACCTGTCTGTTACCATCCTGATAATGTGCAACTCTACTCTTTCAGTCTCTCTGCCTCTTTATGCATGCTAACTACCTGTTCAGGCAAATCTGGTGTTTCTACTTGAGGGAGCACATGGGGGATGCAGTAAGGGATGATGAGGATACTTCCATTTAGTTTTTGTGATGCCATAAAGGAATTAGCACATGTAGCAAATGTTTGAGTATTCACAGCATCCTTTTCCAGAAGGTTGATGGTCTTGGGTAATTCATAATAATCTCTTTGCATGGCAAAGCCAACTTTTGAACTGGTGCCATGCAAAAACTCAAAGACCTGAGCTGCATCAATAATTCTTGGCTGTGTCATGCCATACTCAGGACATCTATTTGAAATGTACCAGGAGCCACTAGGATGAATATTGAAAAAGCCCATTGCTGTTTACTTCAAGGGGCAGGGGAGAAAGCAGGTGGTTTTATTGAGGAACAACTGGGTGGGAGCTCTCCTATTAATAACTTCCTTAAAAGCGTACAAGTTATTCCTAACTAAGAAGTATTCTCTCCATTACAAAGACCAGTGCTGCAGTTCATGCTTCCATAACTGAGAATAAGGTTAGGAGTTTGTTATGGATCTCTCCACTCATGGAGAAGGAAGAGGTTACTCAATTATAATTATCCTATCGGGTTTCCATGTTCCTTGCAAAACAAGACTTCATCGTCTTTCTATGAAACTGTTGTTCAGCAGCAGGCATGAACACCAGGTTTAGAATGAGAAGTGGAGAAAAATTTTGGTCACTTGTAATTACTGCATGAATTCAGAAAATACAGTTTAGTCAGATGACTATGAGAAACTGCTGTCCTTTATTTCTTTTCCATAACTCAGTGCATGTACATAATCCACTCTTATTTTCCTTTCTCCTTCCTTTGCTTACTAAGATTCCTCCACCTTTGTCAAATATCCTACATGTACAGCTTGATGTTTACTCACATATTAGTCCCAGTGAAATTAGTGGAATTTATTCCCTAGTAAATGGGTGTAGGGTTGCAATCTTAAACCTCAGTGGCATGTGTCTGTGTTCCTTCCTGCCTTTATTATGCAGGAATGGGGATGAAGGACACAGAATGAAAATAAAACAAACCTGGAGCTTTCCTGGTAGTGAGGTGTGTTCAGTGTTTCCAAGATAATCTCATTCTATTCTTTGAGTTCATTTCTCAAATTAAGCATTTTTAGCAGAGCATCTGTTATTGCATAGTGGCGCAGAATGATGTAAGCACTTGAAAGCCTCTGGCTCCTGACTCAAATCTTGTGTGTCCTGTCTTCTCAGTCCTACCAAATTTAAAATGGGGATAACACAGAAGCCCTGCAAAATAGGTTAGCAATGATTACTGAAAGAGTGCTTGTGAAGTGCTTTAAGCACTTAAGGAAAGGCCTGTGTAAAAATGCTATTATTATGTATATGTATTTTGCATAATTCTGGTTCCAAGGTTAGGATTTCTGATGGTGTAATTAGAGGGGAAACAGAAATTAAGATGTCATTGATATTTTGAAATTGGTAGAAACTGACTGAGGTCCCCTCTACAAGATTTCGGTTTGACGCCCGGTTGTCCGATTATGCGCATCTACTGACAATCGCTTTTACACGGGAGGCGTTGAAGCGCCTTATGGGCTGTATGAAAGGCGCTTTGAAGTTGTTAACATGTTGCTGAAAGTAATGCGCTTTGTTTCACCCTTTATTGTCCCCGCCCACCAAAATCTCCCATCTTTGGTTTCCTAGGTTACCTGCTGGGAATGATGTGGTTAACCTGTTTGGCTACCTTTCTACCCTCCAATTTCGCTGCCAGCTAAAATTGTCCCCCCTCCCAGAACTGCTCAGGAGTAAATGGGAATGTGCCTCAGAAGTTTCCCCCTCCAGCAGCCTTTTAAAAAGTATTTTCGGCTGCCTCTCTCTGCCCCCCACCATTTGCCAGAGAGAGAGGAAGAGAGCGAGAGACCAAAGAGAAGGAGAGCGAGTGAGAGAGTAGAGATCCGCACAACCCCCCCCCCCCCAATAGACAGGGGAAGCTGCTTCGTTTCTTCCTCCTCCTCCTCCTCATTTTCCCAGCGAGATCAATTATTTTTCCTTCTCTCCTTCTCAATCATCCGTTGTCGTTTTGGTGATGTAAAACATTCAGACGCGCACACACCCACCCACCCACCCAGCTAGCAAGCGAGGAGACGATTTTTCTAAGCGAGAGATGAGAGAAGAAGCGAGTGTGTGTGTGTGTGTGTGTATGTGTGTGTGTGTGTGACGGGGGCAGGCATGCAGGCAAACATGAAAACACCCTCCCCCTGTCTGCCCCCCCTCTTTCTCTGCTTCCCGAAGTTCTCTTTTTACATATACACACACACACACACACACAGCTCATCTCAGGAATCCAGGAAGAAGCGAGGGGAGGAGTTGTCTAAGCGGATCACTAATTATCCACACATACGCATGACAGCAAGACCATCTGATCGTTAATGCGCCTCCTCACAAAATTGTTTACACTGACATAAGACGCTCTTACTCCAGCGGTAAATTAAAACTCGCTAATTAACGCGTGTTTGAAAAAGCGAATAATCAGAGATTTAAAGTGCCTGGACCCCTGATTTGCGCTCTGCTCTTGTAGAGGTAAATTTGGTAATGCGACTTGAAAGAGCTTTAAATCACTCTTGTAGAGGCACCCTGAGAAACATGAGTTATGTAAGAGAGGCAGGGGATTATATGAAGCACTCAAGTCCCAACCCTGACTATTAGCAACCTTTCACAGCACCCTGGTGGTTTCTAAGGTACAAAGTACTCCACATATTTCCAAATGTTTCTCTCAATGCATTCTACTTTTAATTTAAAAATCTGCAATTCCTAGGTTGCAGAGTTCTGCATGGCATTTCCACACTGTTGTAATACGTAGATCATCAAATACTCACATTACTTTCTGTGTGTCAAACACCAAAACCATAATAATGTAAATATTTCTGCAGGTAGAACTGTCACCCTAGTTCTTATTGAAGTAATAAGAACTATTCAATAAGACACTTTAGACTACAGATAGGGGAATCACATGATTGAACACATGCAGAGAGAGAGAGGAGCACTCATTTTCTATATAGAACACTCACATTTCAGGGGAAAGAGTTCATCTAGCCTTCCCTTGACATGCTAGTTTTCTGTGAGCAGAGATTAAAAAATATTGTATGGAGGAGCATTTAGTCATATTAGACTCTACCCTACTCTTAAATGGTACAGCCGTTCACAGTTTTACCACCTCAATAAGAAGGACACTTTAGAAATCCCGTTTAATTGCATGTTCTTCTTTCCTAACATGCAGAGTTTACTGAGGTTGGGCAGAGTGGAAGGTTGCTTTCCTTTTTCTGAGCTCATCTGTTTTCTGACTTGGTTTGACCCTGTTGTGCCAGCATTCTCAACAGATTTCAGTGTTAGGAATGGGGCTGGTACTTGAGTCCGGCAATAACCTTTTCTCACAGCAGCATGTCTTTGCAGGGTTCTAGCTTAAACATATTGAGTCTTCTAAAAAGCAATATGATGTTTGATAAAATATACTGATCATTTTATTCGTCATTACTTTTGAATATCATAAGATGAGTCCTGTGGAATATTCGCACAAGTCCCAGAGCTCAAATTTCAGAAGACAGTAGAACAGATGGTTTGTTTAGACTCCTTGTAGTTAGATGATTTGGTCACAAGGTGTCACCAAGCTACTGAAGAAACCCCAAACTGATTTTAAAAATGCAGTTAAATTGTTCACAGTATTTTTGCTAGAGCCAATTCTCTCCACCCCCCCCCCCCCCCCCAATTGCTTGTCTTGGGTTTGTTTCACAAGACCTTAGACTGTAAACCTGTGAAGCGAGACTACGTATTCTCTTACAACACCCAGTGTATTTTTTAAAATATCACTTTATTAATGAAACAATAATGTGGCTGTAAGTTTTCAGCAGGTGAATGGTTTTCTTCAGAGTAGAATTTTTAAAGCACATGTAACTAGAATTCCATAATGGGACTTACATATAAACAGAATAAACTGATAGTTTAATTAATGACTCCAAATAAGACAGAGAGTAGCCTTTTCCAGACTCTAGCAAGTATAGTACATGAGAGGAAACTGCTACTTTGCCATTTGGTTTTTGATGATGTTTTTTGTTAAACTGGCAGCTGTACCCTCACACCCTTTCCCTTCAAGCTTTGACTAAAATATTTGGTGGGTATTATAAATAGTAGCTTTGGAGGGTGACCAATTTTGTCTGAATACAGCACAAGTATTATATATAGTAAGCTGGCCAACCAGCATTGAAAAAACTGGCTACACGGTGTAGAAACTTTTTCGTACACATACTGAACCAAAAGTTTCAATTTTGAGGCATACAGCCAAAGGCTTCTGGAACAGTAGAAGTTTTATTCCACAACTGGAAGAGGTGATAGACTTGTTGTTGTACTAAAGTTATGACGTAAAACTTGCATTTCACCTCTGCAACTGGGATAGTTTTGAGAGATACTTGTGGGGAGGTTCTGGGAGCCAGTCCATGTTATGCAAGCATGGAACCTTTCAGAGTATTACTGGCAAGCTGCTCTGCCTTGAGCCAGGTGTGTTGAACCTCAGACCCCGGCCAAATCAAGTCTGATCGGGGTTCCTATCAGGTCTGCCGGGTTCCCCAGAGAGCCACACACTTTTCCCTTGACCACTGATAGTTTGCTTTCTGGGCTTTTGTGCAGTTTTTCCCATTATAAAAGATTGAAATGCCTCTGCTTAAGGCTTAGTTACTGGCAAAAAGACCTTAAAGGTAAAACGCCTGGGTATGTTTTGGTATTTTGGCCCTTCCCCTTTTGCCTTTCAGTGCACCCACCACTGGAATGCAGCCTGGGAGAGGTTCTCTGAAATTAAATTCAGATCTTGGGCTGAAAGAGATTCCCCTCCCCTGGCCTAGAACAATTTGGTGCAGTTGATTCTTCCTTCTTTTATACCATGTAACAATTCATACTCTATCCGTGCCTGATATTGTTGTGCTAATGCCTGCTGTTCTATCTTTTACCCATGCTAACAATCAAAGTATCAGCCAAACATTCAGGGAGCTTTCTTGTTTGCCTTTTTTTTTTCAGGTGAAACATGGAATCCATTAAAATTGCACTACCAGTTAAGAAACGTACGTGAACGATTAGCCAAAAACCTAGTGGAAAAGGGGGTTTTGACTACGGAGAAACAGAACTTTCTCCTCTTTGACATGACCACGCACCCTCTCACCAACAACAACATTAAGCAGCGCCTCATCAAGAAAGTTCAAGAAGCTGTTCTTGACAGATGGGTAAATGATCCCCACCGTATGGACAAGCGCTTGTTGGCTCTCATTTACTTAGCTCATGCTTCAGATGTCCTTGAGAACGCTTTTGCCCCCCTTTTGGATGAGCAGTATGATCTAGCCACAAAGAGGGTGCGGCAGCTCTTGGATTTAGATCCTGAAGTTGAATGTATGAAGGCCAATACAAATGAGGTCCTGTGGGCTGTAGTAGCAGCTTTCACAAAATAACTGCAATCAGACTGCTCAAGTGTTCTTCTTTCCCATTTCATGTAAATCAGTTTATCTTCTATTGGCGATTCATGTTTTCTGTCATTTGCACCTCTCTTCCCCATATGGTGAAAATCAGCTCTTGTTCATGGGAATGGTAGGTGGTATGTTCTGTTTTTTTGTGTGTATGTGTGTGTCTACTACAGGATTCTGCTGGTACAAGAGAGCTTCCTGTTCTTAAACATGCTCAATTCTCAACTATCACGTTGGCATTCTATTTTGTATCAGATTTAAGTTACTTCATCTGGATTTGTATTCTATTCCCTTTTCTTCCATTGGAATGGTTTCATGCAGACGGCTCCTCCCAGGAGCGAAACAAGCACCTGGTTTCCAGCTGATTCAGCCATATGACCTGCCTCAGCAGTGCATCTTGGGTCAAAAATAGGAAGACATCTTGAAATCTCTAAAGTTAATTATCTTAGGAGGTTTGGAGTACAGTTTAATAGGCACTGTTAAATCATTGAGGCTTGTGTGGGAATGTCACATGGAACCCTACTGAAATGGAGCAGAGATCAGCACAACAGCAACACCTGATATAGATTGTCCTTTTTCTTCCTAGACATTCATTTGGAAGTGCTCAAACAACTTCAAAAATAGGAGTATCTCCAGGTTGGCTCAATAAATAGTTCGACCATCTCATGCATTTTGCTGTTTGTGCAAATCTGTGATTACTTTTTGTTTGTTTTTTAAATAGCTCTGAATCTTCAGGCTAGTACAGAAAGGTCCAGTTGTTTCACAAAGCTGTTTTGGGATGGGATACATTCCAGTGTATATAGTAAGAATTGTATATTAACACACAAGCATATTTTAGTAATTTTCCAAATTTGAATTAGTTATACATCTGGCTTTCCGTTAATTTACTTCCAGCCATTGCCTATTAGTGAAAAGACGGGCCTCCCATAAGTGTGTGACTGTGTGTATGAGACACCTCTCTTTCTAGTGTCTCTGGTGTTTGTGCCATCCAGGTACAACCTGCCTCTGCATTGCCTTTATAACATTTGTTCTATGACGAGACCACTTTATCATTGTTTCTATTTTTATTATTTCATGTTTTGGAAGAGGCTTGTGACCAGTACAGTTTTTGAGTGCAGTTTTCCATTTTTGTTTGTACACAAGTTAATATTGTGTCTCATGTCATTAATCTACTTAACACTTCAAAAAAAAATCAGTCGTCGATCTTAGCAAGTGTTGCATGTAAATTGTTAGCAGGTGATGACTACAGTTCAGCCAATTAAGTCTTCTGTAGTAGGAAGCTCTACTATGTTTTAATTTTTATATACAATTATGCTGATTAGCACATTATTGTAAAATATATAAACTGGCTTTTTAAAGTTTATTACCTCTTTACCATTTGCTTGCTCTAGCTCCATTCACAATGTAAATATTATGCAGTGAACAAATTAAAGACTGACTTTTCCCCCCTTTTTTGTTTCAAATAACAGAACACACTAACAGTGGGGCAGGTGTCGAGAAACTTTTGGTTTAATATTGAAAGCAGAAAATACTAAATGACGTATATAACTGTAGTTGAAAGTTAAAGGGATCCCCAACTGTATACTAGCTTTTTACCTACAGTAAATAAACTATGATCTTGAAAGTGCCTGAAACAGAGCAAGCATCTAATTTTGTATTTTGTGTTCCTAATTCTAAAAAGGGCCTTGATTTATGACGTAAAAGCAAATTCTGATCAGTACATGAGGACTAATTCTCTCATTACTGAGAAAGCCTGTAAGTAGTGCGATACCCATATCAGCTTCTTCAAACAGTTCAGATTAGTAGAAGAAATGAAGGCAAAAATTAGATTTTTGATCTGAGGTTTTCTGAGCCCTCTCTGATTTAGCAACATGAAAGAGAAATCTTGGTTTTCGTGGAATGATCCAGAGGCTGGAGCAGAAGATGGGTTCTCTCGCTTCTGTATGTGAAACTAAAAATTATGGACCATTCTTCTTAGAAGTGATTTCCCTATGTAAGAGAGGCATTAGGTCACAACACTATCTAGCATTTATTTCAGCCCTTCTCTTGCAAGTTACAAATTTTGTGGGCTATTGAGAGGGATGTGTGTCCTCACTAAATGTATTACATGTGTATTTTATATGGACTCAGCTCTGTCCAAAATTGGACACAGAATGTTGTTTGGAACTTCAAGTTCTCATTTTTATACATATTTAGGGACCTACTTAGGATTAAGTGTAACTTAAGTATTGGTTCAGGCAATGCCAAACCAACAGTACCCTCCAATGGCAGCTCAGCATCCCAAAACATGGGTTCTTTTGTTTGGATGTAATAGCAAACCACAATTTCCCCAAACTGTGGTTTGCAGACTAATTTCAAACTGTAGTTTCAGATTCTGGTTTAGCAGCTGGTCATGACACATGATTTAGTGGATGGTGTTGGTTCAGACATTATAACAAACCATGGTTTGACATTACACCTGAGTGACTGTCTTAAAAGTATGTGAACCATTATGGTAGAGGAATGCTAACATAGGAGAAAAAATGAGTTGCAAGGTATGCTGACAGAAAGTTGTACACCATGGCTTCTGGAAAAACTTTCCTGATGTCTTCGAATCTTGTACCACATAGCACACATGCAGCTCTACAACCAGAAGCCTGCTGCTCTCTTACAATCGCAAGCCTCTGAGAGAAGCACCAAATTCTGGGATTCATGATGTGATGACAGCCATGCAATAACCAGTTGTCTATGAATGCTAATTCATAATTGAATCAACTTTTCAGAGAAACTTAGTCCAGATGGGAATAAAAGCTAAAAATAGGTTATGGGAGTCTTTGTTTTTCAGACTGGTCAGAACCATGGAGGAAAGTTTGGAAGTGTTTGACAAGTGGCTGGAATTATAGTGATTGGCAGGTTCTGAGTTTGTTCTGCTTGGCATTCCTCATTGCACTATCTTCTTAGTCCAGGAACTCAGCCAAGCTCTTCAAAATGTCTCCCACCCTCTCTCAGCAGAGTTTTGCAAACCAGGCGTTTGAAGATTTCAAAAGATGCCAAGACATGATGGCAGAGAAAAGTCCTGGCAGTAGGTGTTGACAATATTAGCCTTATCTAGACTGCCTGTGGAGTTGTTTCTCACATAGTCTTGCAAATTGTCAGGCACCAGAAAGCTCTGGCCTTCATCACAGCTGCTCGAATGAATACAGCATCTCACATTCATCACATGCCTAACGGTGAGTTTAGGTGCAAATGCAGCTGAGGAGCTTGCCCGTGTTTTGATTGTGGAAGATCATTTTACTGTGGCTAGATCACAGCTGGAAGAGTGACACCTTCCCCTATGTTTTGTTTTTTGCTCTGTTGCTTGAGAAAGCGACAGCAAAGGAGAAGATCAGAGTTGAAGTGAACCATATGCCTACCCAGCCTCACTCATTGCCTGTAAGCAAAATGGCCCACATACTAAGCACCCCTCCAACTGCCACATATGCAGTTTGTGCCCCTAACAAAGAGTAGGTATATTCTAGTGTGCTGAGAGAGATTTGGTAGTGTGTCATAAAAAATTTAAAAGGCTCCTGTGAGGCCAATTTTTTTACCCCTAGTGTTGCCTGTTCGCTGTGTGTACGATTCACTGCTCTAGCTGTGCCTCTTTCCAAACTGTCCCTGCTGCCCATGGTTAACACCATTTATCTGCAATGGGTAATTTTAGATGTTAATAATTTAATTTACCTCTAATTTATCTTAGAGGTAGCGAACCCAAGATGTCAACACTTGCAGAGAAACAGAAATGGCCTTCTGTAAAGGTGGGTGGCTTTTGCTCTTAACATACTGTAAAGCGGGTAACAAACCTTTTTCATCTGAGGGCCAAATTCCATTGCGAAGAAACTTGGAGAGGGGGGCTGCATTCCAGCGGTGGGTAGGACAGAAAAATTCAATCCCAAATTTCATTACTAATTTATAGTAGGAAACATATCTATTCAGAAATGAGCATGGTATTGTTGTATAATGCTGCTGTTGTCCTTTTTATGAATTGTGAATTGCCTAGAGAGCTTCAGTTATGGGACAGTATCGAAAATAATAATAATAATAATAATAATAATAATAATCCTCTGCATGTCTACTCAGGAGTAAGCATGAGCAGCATGTCGATTCAGAAATGAGCAGGGTAAGCCTCTGAATGTTTGGTAGGCAATGGAGAGCCCAATTCTTCTGGGAAACAAATGTGTGCGCTCCCTGCATGCAATGTTTCCTAGATTTATTTATTTATTTATTACATTTGTATACCGCCCCATAGCCAAAGCTCTCTGGGCGGTTTACATAGGATTAAAAACAATTAAAAACAATATACAAAAATTAAAACAGCAAAAACATACAACATGCACACAACTGTACATTTAAAAACCACTTCAACACTTCAAAAAGCTACAAAAACAAAACAAAACAAACCCAGGCTCCTCAGATATTGCCAAATGCCTGAGAGAAGAGGACAGTCTTGACCTGGTGTCGAAAAGATAACAATGTTGGCGCCAGGCGGGCCTCGTCGGGGAGATCGTTCCACAATGGGGGAGCCACCACAGAGAAGGCCCTCTCTCTTGTTGCCAACCTCCGAGCTTCCCTCAGAGGAGGCACTCGGAGGAGGGCCTTAGATGTTGAACGTAGTGTTCGGGTAGGTTCATGTCGGGCAAGGCGTTCCATCAGGTATTGTGGTCCCAAGCCGTGTAAGGCTTTATAGGTTAAAACCAGCACCTTGAACTGGGCTTGGAAACATACAGGCAGCCAATGCAAGTGGGCCAGAGTAGGTCTTATAAGTTCGAACATCAATGTGGGGAGGGTGCACAAACAGTTGAAGCTGGCTGCATCTTGCCCACCCCTGTTCTAAATGAAGCCATAGGATTTCAATATAGGGGAAATGGCCTGAAACATATTCAGGAAAAACAGTTTGGAAAAGAGATGTTTTAAAGCCTGCACTGAAGAAGTTGAGTGTGGAACAGAATGCTGGACTTGATGGACCCTTGGTCTGATCCAGTATGGCTCTTCATGTGTTCTTATATTCTAATACATTCAGAAGGGAGTTTCAGAGTTGTGGGGCCATCACTGAGGAGGCCTGTGTCTTATGCCTGCCAAGTTAAATTGACCTTACAAGTGGCGTATGAGCAGGGCCTCGAAAGCTGCTGTTAATGTATGGGCAAAGTAATATGGTTGAAGGTGGTCTTTTAGATAATCTAGTCCCAAGCTATTTAGGGCTGTTAAGATTGACACTAGGACTTTGAATTGGCCCTGGATGTGCAGTGGTAGCCAGTGGAATTACTGCAAAATCGGAGTCGGAGGCATTGCAGGTTGGTGGTACCTGAAATCAGGTCTAATTGCTCCAGCTAAGGCTGAAGCTGGCTTAGTAGTGTTAGCTAGTAAAATACATTCCTTGTCACTGATGCTGCTTGTGCCTCCCCGGATAGCAATGCATCCAGGAGAACCCCCAACCTATGAACTTGGCTCTTGAAAGGCAATGCAATCCCATTCAGGACAGGTTTCAGATCTACCAAATGGCTGACTTCCCCAGGCGACAGTACTTTCATTTCATCTGGATTAAATTTCAGCTCGGTCACCCTTAACTACCAATAGTGCCCCTAGACACCTATTCAGAGTTCCACAGTCTCCTTGGGATTCAACTGAAGAAAAGAGAAGCAAAGCTGCGTGTCATCTGTTTTGGTGACATCGAAGCGCGAACCTCTGGATAACTTCTTTCAATGGTTTCATATACATGGAAAACTAAAGACACCCCCAAAGCCATAGAGTGGAACAGAACCCTCAAGCGCTACCTTCTGAGATTGTCTATCCAGGAAGAACTGGAGACACTGAAACACTGCACTTCCTAAGCCCAGATCAGTCACCCAGAAGGATGCGATGCTATGCTCGATGGTATCAAAAGCTACTGGGAGGTCCAGCAAGACCAGTAGGATTGCATTCCCACCGTCCCCAGTGCAAGTCACCCATAGGGGTGACCAAGGTTGCTCTGTCCTGAAAGCAGACCAGAATTTGTATTGGAATGGATCTAAATGATTTCTTCCAAAACCATTTGGAATTGAGAAGCCATGACCTCCAATTACCTAAAAAGGGAAAGGATAGAGACTGGAAGTAGTTGTCCAGGTGCACAGAGTCTAAGCTTTCTTAAAGGCAGCGGGGGCCACATCCCTCAAGGAGACATTCACTACCTCTGAAGTCCAAGCCCTTAAACCCACCCTTGCAGACTTTAATAACCGTGGTGGGTAACAATCCAAACAAGAGGTGGTGGTTCTCAAACTTCCAAATAGTTTGTGTCCTTTTCCTCAGGTTTCACAAGCTAAAAGTATTGCATTACAAGATGGTGGTGTTTCTTTGACTTTTATAACTAAAACATTTAAGTTATTGTGAATATGAGCGATTTTATCCCCAAAAAAGGGAAGGCTAATTTAACCACAGTGAGTTTTCAAGGGCATCAACCATCTAATTCCTTGGATTCTTATAAAGACCTTTTTTCACCCAAAACAGCTCTGCTGGCCAGCATGTGCGGATGCAGTGGTGGTGGTGGAGCATATTCCCTTCACCATTGCCAACACAGGAGATGGCTTCTCACCTGTGTTTGGTTATGCTTATGGAAACAAGAGGGAAGCGACCCTGTATTTTTAATAATAATACTTAGCATTTCTATAGTGTGTGTTTTTAATCAAAAGTCTCAATCTGAAATATATTTTGTTTTTGAATGATAAATGAGCCATTTGACTAAATTTGTAACCAGATGACACTCAGTTCACCGATGGTGAGTGGCTAAGCTATTGAGAGTTGATTGCAGGGTCAAACGCTTGTTCAAATATGAAACTATTGGTTGGCAGCCTTGAGTTACAATCTCTCAGCCTCAGTTCATCATCTCAAATAATGACTTAATTCATGGGGATCTCGTGACAATTGCTCAGAGAGGAAACTGTTATCTCTCGTGCTAAGCCTTAAGGTTAGGATTGGGTTACATTTTTTATACTCTGCCCAAATTGGAATTTGGGGATTATTATGCACGCTGCATAAGTTTGTAGCGTTGGAGGTTTAGTGCCTGATTAACATTCAACATTTCTCCCCCTCCTGTAGACACCTGCTCACTGAATAGATTAAGGCTTGAAAACCCACTATAATGTAGGTCACTGAATAACAGATTGTGCACCTTTCCCAGGAGGTTAGAACTCATGGAGGGGTCTGCAGATGCAATAAAGCTCCATTTCCCACAGGAGGTGACCTAAAAGTATGCATTGTTCCTTGCTGTTACCTTATCCTTGCACCTTCTTTCCATGGAATTCTACAGCAAGGATGAAATAACATTCCTTCAACCTCAGAAATGTGATGGAATCCCATCCATTTATCTCCTGTGGTTCTGACCTGCAAGTACAAAAGGCACCTCCACTCTCCTCCACCTTTCCTCCCACAGGAAGCAATAGTGGTTCCAACGACCAGATATCTGGTGTTGCCTTCTGTAGTGTGGAGAGGCCGGCCCAAAGCACCAAGGAGATACTGTAAGTAATTGTTCCACTCTTTGGCCAACTTTGGCCAAATTGTAATGCTGTTTTTGAATGGATGAAGAAAGTATTGTGACAGGGACCAGAAGGAGTCTTTTAAGTTGTCTTTGCTAGTACTAATTCTCTGAGCATGGATTTTCATGTAGCCAACCTGGCATCATCCGTGCACAAGAGGGAGGTATCAGCAGGCTTGGGGAAACCTTTACGGGGAAAATAAAAACTCTCTAAAGAGGGGAGCATGCATGCGAGCGCACACACACACACACACATATACAAAAAGCCCAGTGAAAACTGAGCATGGTGGGAGCTTGCCCCCTGCATCATCTTGTTGCCCATACTCAGCATATTATCGTCCTCAAAGAATTCATCTAGAAGTTCAGTCACACCTAGGCTGGTGTCAATCTCCATGGCAAAAGGTTATCATGGAGTAGAATATCTTTGAAGAGGGTATGGCTAGCTGGAATCCTGAACACGACCACTCCACACTACAATATTTTGTTACAGGTTACACTTGTAGCTCGTAGCTAGCACAATCTCTGTTATTAGAGGAGATGGAATAAATATGCTGGGTGGACAACTATATGGGGATGCTTATAGTCCCAACACCTGGAGGGTACCGGGTTAGGGCATGTATAAGCCAAAAATTATTTTTTGCTAGATGGAAAAGCTAGATGGAAAATATACTAAGTAGTAGTGGAAAGGTAATATTGGGGAGGCCAGGCAGATCTCACATGGAAATAAGTTCTACAGTGAGGAGGCCACCACGGAGAAGGAACTGTCCTATGGTTTACCAACCTCACCTAATAAAAGTTAGGACGCAAAGAAGAGCCTGTGCTATAGATTTAAATGCACGGGGGGGGGGGGGTGGAGGGGGGAAATAGGAGCTGCTTTCTGTAGTACATACCTTAGCCTAGAAACGTGTTTGCCTGTGGGCTACTTTTAGTTGACAGCAAGGGAACTGGCTGTTTGTGTGTTCTGTCTCAACATTGGTATTGGCTCAACTTTCATCTAAATTAAAAAAAGTTTTGAATCCTTATGAGGGTGGAGAAAAATGAAAAAAATATTAGTCAGTGCTTGGTGGTGTCTCAGACACCCATGAAAGCTCTCCTCGTGCTTAGCAGAAGTGAAATAATGTACTTAGCGTGAGGTTTTTTAACATAGTATAAAAGGCACATTATAAGTAGGTCACAATCTGTTGCATGGTTAAGCGAAATAACACAGGAGCAAATCAGTAGGGAAAAGGGCTAACTTGTTTTTTTTTAAAAATGAAGAATGTTTTTGTGAGCCTTTAGTCATAGATGGATTGTACCAGCATAAAAAATTCAGGAGACTAAGCACTTAGTGAAGGATGGCTTTGTAGCCAACAATGGCCTACGTCAGTGTAAAATAATTACGCTAACATTAACAAGGGCATGGACTCTTCATGAGGCACAGGAGACGCGAAATATACATAACTTCTGTGACATATTATGAAAATGAAAATAGGGAGAAGATGACCCTCCAAGCTACAACTCTTTTGTGGGGGAATATGTCTTGGAGGAGGAGATCTCTCTGATAAAGCTGACTTTTTGAAAAGGGACAGAAGAGGAACATATATATGAGCTGGTGTGGTGTAGTGGATAGACGGATGGGCTTGTAGTTTGGGGAAACGTGAATTCAAATCTTGTCACTGAGTGACAGTTGACCAGTCACTCTCTCTTGGCCCCAGCCTACCTCACAGGCTTATTGTGAGTTGAAAGTGGGATAACCTCCATGTACCCAGCTCTCAGGTTCTCTGAGGAAAAGCAAAAAACAAACAAATATGCATTGGACAGTGCATGATATCTGTTTAATCTCCTTTCATATGAAATTAGTCATTGCTATTCTGCTTTTTTTACTCCGAATGGTGTGCAAACCCAGACAGGCATGGACATTTGTTAGAACTGGCAGATTAATAATGTCTGAGAGCTCTTGAAAATGAAGGTGAACCAAGCCAAGGTGTCAACTGATTTCTCATATTGGAGGAGACTTTTTGTCTTTCATAACTGATCGTCTTATCATTTCTCATGATCAGGACTGGCGCCAAGGGTTGGCGTGGTCGAACACGTGCTGAAGGCCCACATCCCAGCAGGGCCCCACCAACAATAGCTCCCTGGAGTTGGTCCTCCGTTTCACCACTACAGCCTGCTTGTTCATCTTCCTCTCGCTGTGGCCCAGAAAATGGTGGTCATAAGAGGAACAGTAGGTGGCACTGTCTCCTTGCTCAGCCTGTCTAGCAAGCAAGTGGTAGCAATGATGAGAAGCAATATCAGCAGATTCCGGTAGTGGTGAGAAGGTAGACCCACTGAGGGAGGGAGCTGGAACTGCTTATGATTTTCTGTCTCATGATTGCCTCTCATTTTTTCATTCTTAGTGTGCTTCCAATTCCATCTCACTTGGAAGCCATTTTATGAGAAGCAGAGCCTTTTCTATGGTGGTCTCAGTGCTTTGGAATACCCTCCCCTGAGAGGTTTGTATGACCTCATCCCTGCTATAATTTCAAAGACAACTCAAGACTTCCATTCGAAAGAGCTTTTGAAATGCACTAACCTCCCTGCAATTGTTTTTAAATATTGATGATTTTTTATTTGTTTTGATTGGACAATAGGTTTTAAACTTTTTTAAAAAATCTTTGTACGGTACTTAGGATTTTTTAAAAATTACAAATGTAAATAAATAAATAAATAAATAAAAAATACTGTACCTGAAACATTTTGAACCCTTGTAGGTGTTGGTGGTATCTGATGCATGTACAAACATTATGACTCTTGCCTGCTTGTGTTGCATTGAATTCAGTAACTGGCAGGTTGGTTGTCTAGCTAGTCATGTTCTAGTGGATTAGCCATTTTTAGGCATAAGTACAGGTGTGTGTGTGTGTTTTAAAACTATTTTACCCAAAAAGCCAAATTCTACAACACAAAAAATATAGCATGCAACTTTTGTATATCTTTATTTGTTGAGATAGTTGAGTCTGTTTCTGCTTGCTCTGGGCAGGGAGCTATGCCAAATGTTGAAACCATGACATTTAAAATCCTGCTCATCGTTCTTTACCCTGGGCCAAGATTTGTTGTGGAACTTCCCAAACAAGTAGAAGTGCATGGATTAAAGATCACGGGGACTAGGAACATGTCCTTCCCCAGACCCCTGTTTGTTAAAGGCAAATTGAGATTCTCAAAATGCTGACACCTACAACTCACCATTTGTAAATCACTATTACCAAGCACTGTAATATATAATTTTTCTATCATCAGATGTTTTAAGTGTGGTGCAATATTGCTACATCTTGATGGCTTTGTGTCATGGCAAAAACATTGGGATCATTCTGATATTTGAATAAATGGAGTGCAATTATCACAGGGAGATGCCGAGAAAGATATACCTGTAGAAGCACATGGGGTTCTGCTAACTAGGAATAATGAACATAATAAAAATATGAGTCAACTTAGATACTAATTGATTCTAATGCAACATGACATGAGCTTTGCCAGGCAAGGACAAATCCCCTTTTTCTCCTCCAATGCAATGGAATTATGAACAACTTGTCTAGATAATGGGAGTTGCATTAAATGTTATATATATATATATATATATATATATATATATATATATTGTTAGGTCAGGAAATGGAAGATTTAAGAGAAGTGTCATAGTTTACACTTTGTAGGTCAGTTGATTTTTTTCTTCTTTTTTGGTGTCCACCAGGACATCAACTGATTGATGTGATTCGTCAGTCCTTTGAATTTTTCATGCTTCCTATGATACACCTGTGCTTCCTCTCAAGCAGAAGTAATGTCTTCAGAACAGAACCCTCCATACATTGCTTGCTAATGCTTGATTTACATTAGATACAATTCGTTAGATGTTTCAAGGGCTAATCGTTTGTTTTTACCTTCTCATTTCTTTTCAAAATTGCTACCCTGAAAAGATATTTATGTGTTTGTTTTGCTACTTTACAAGTTACACCATATGTTTTCTTTATGTATAAATCTTCTCTCCATTGATCCATTTGTATTTTGTTTAGCTCAAGATATTTGTTGCATAAAATGTGTGTTGTAGGAAAAGGAGTATAAAAAGGAGGAGGTCATTCTCTGGAAAGTGTAAGGCAGCTTTCCCCAACCTGATGCCTTCCAAATGTGTTGAACTGCAACTCCCATAATCCCCAACCATATTTTATAAATCCCGTCTCCCATATTTTATAAATTGCCATGCATATTGATAGTTCTATACACAGTAATAATAGAAATAATATGATTTATTTTAATGTGTATTTAGGTTTGTGTACTGCCCTGAATATATACACACACTCTTCAAAATGTAAACTGTAAATATTTTAAATAAATAAATAATAAATATGATCTCTCCCTCATGAATACTAAGACAGAGTGAATGGAATAATAAAATCATAGAATTGTAGAGTTAGAAGGGAATTTCAAGTTCATTTAGTGCAACCTCCTGCTCAAACCAGGATCTACAATGCAGGATGTAACCACAGCATCCCTGGACAGATGGCTGTCCAGTTTCAGTTCAAATGGGAAGAAATTATTTTCAGGCTCACAAAATGCTACAATATGGGGACATCCAACAAAATCGATTAGCAGTTGGTTAAGAATAGATTGAATAAAGCACTCCTGAATGCATTGCAGAATGACTTTGTGGAATTAAGTGCTACAAGATGTGATAGGCACTAGCATTGTGGTGGTTTCTTTTTTTAAAAGGATTAGACAAATTCATGGAGATTTGGTTATTAACAATAATAATTAGAAATGACACCTATGTGATCGGGGGTGATGCATTTTTTTTATCAGGTACCAGGGACAAAACAGCTATCTCCGTCACACTTTTATTGTGAGTTTCCTGAGGACATCTGGTTGGTCGTGGTTGGAGACAAGAGGGTTAGATTAAATGAGCCTTGTGCAACTTGGTACCCTCCAGATGTTTTGGATTTCAACTCCCATCAGCATGGCCAATGGTCAGGGATGCTGGGGGTTGTAGTGTCAAACATCTGGAGAGCACCAGCTTTGGGAAGGTGGACTAAACAGGTCTTGGCCACTCCAGGGCCAGATCTACACCAAGCAGGATAAAACACTTTGAATACGTTTTGAAAACTGTGTGTGTGTCATGGGCCTCAAAACTGTTCTAAACTGTTTTAAAGCAGTAGTGTAGATCCTGCCCCTCGTAAAGCAGTCCTTATAATATGGGGTTAGTCTGTACATTATGCCAGGATAAGTTTTGACAGCGCACTACCTCCAACATGTTGCTTCTTTTTAAACGGGTGCATTTGGATGCCAGCAGCAGCGCTATCACCACGGATCAAGGAATGGGAAACATGTGGCTTTCTAGATGCTGGGCTGCAACTTTTCTAATCCCTTCCCATTGGCTATGCTGGCTAGGACTGATGGGGTGTTTACAGTCCAACAACATTTGGAGGGCCACACAGTCCCCATCCCTGCCGTAGGTGAAGGTGCAGAGGAAGAGAGACTAGCATGGAACCTTCTAAATACAAAACAGGTGCTGTATTACTGAACTAGGGCCCTTTTTCTTCTAGTCCAGTGATTCTTAACTGGGACCATATCCCTGCTCCAAGGGGTCAATTTACAAATCTGTTGGGTGGGGAGCATTCAGAACTTCTTGATACAAATGAGGAGCATTTGGGATTTTAAGCAGACGCTTCTCTTCTCTTGCAGTGGATTCTGTCAGCCACTAGAGGAAAGTTATTGCTCTGCCTTCAGGATAAAATCTCAGATCCTACATTTTTCTTACGTTTGTAAGAAAGACAAGGGAGGAAGAGGTCCCCCCAAAAGGGCCAGCTGGAATCAAATAATCCTAACGTGAAGGCAACCTTCCCCAAGCTGGTGTCCTCCAGATACATTGGACTAGAAATCCCATAAACCCCAGCTGGCATGGCCAGCTATGCTATCTGTGGGTGATGGGAGTTGTAGTCAAACACATCTGGAGAGCATCAGGAAGGGGAAGGTTGCATTAAGAAGTTGGCTGATGGCCATCGGTCTCTGACTGTATGGATGCTTGAGATCTGTGCATTGCATGTGCAGGTCATAATTATACCTATATATCAGAGTAAACTTGTTTTGTCTGGAGTTCTGGGGGGTTTATGTCTTAATTTTTTAGTTGTGGCTTGGGCAGCATTCAGTTATGGTATTGCATACTTTATTTATTTAAAGTATGTGTAGCCTGCCTTTTAGGGTAATAGAAAACCTTCCCAAGATAAACATACAATATATTCAAATCCATAAGAATTGGAAAAAAATGGTAGCATAAAGAACACCTAGCCCATAAAAACACTAAAATTCAAGAAAACATTACAGTTAAATCCATATCACATATCCAGCAATCCAATAAAACCCATTTAAGAGAGAGCAATGGAAAACAAATGAGTTTTTAGATCTGTAGTGAAAGGCCCCAATGTAACCCAGATAGCACAGCATTCAACAAACCCACCAACCTTAGGAACATAGGAAGCAGCCTTGTACTGAGTCAGGCCAGTGGTCCATCTAGCCCAGTACTGTTGACACTGGCTGTTTAGCAGCTCTCCAGGCAGAATTATTTCGTAGGTTTACCTGGAGATCCTGGGAATTGAACCTGGGACCTTCAGCATACAAAGCATGTGCTTTACCCCTCCTGCCGTAGTTCTGGGCATTTAAGTAGGGTTTCAGTTGTTGATCTCAAAGTGTGGGCAGACTGATACAGATGAAGGCAGAACTAGGTTACAAATGGTGCCTATGGCTTTAAAGGACTTAAATTGGGCCTGGAAACTCACCAATGCAGCTGGTACAATATAGATGTCCTGTGATCCAACCACCTAGCCCATAACCTCAGTTTGCACCAGCTGAAATTTTTACTTGGTGGGTGGCTGTGGATGAAAGGTCAAGAATCCCATAAAATATAAAATGGATATATAAGCTGCCCTAGGAATTAGTCTGAATTTATTATTTAGCATATATAAATACGCTAAATAACTAAAAATAGCTCTGTTTGAATGTCAGTGCATGGCAACTCCAGACATCAACAGATGATGTAGAGAAAAAATGGCCTGAACCATACTAGATCTGAAGGAAAAACCTGTACGTGGTTCCAAACCTTGCAAAAACCTCTCTTCAAGCTTGAGGTGATCCAACATGAAGACACAGGGACAATCCAACAATAAGTCCAACTGAAATCAATGGAGTTTAAGTTAGTCACAGCTAAGTCCCATTCTATTGCTTTTGATAAGATTTGGTGATATCGCTCACAGTTGCTGGTTTGCACTAATAATCTTGAGCTATTCTGTGGCTCTAATAATTACATGAGAATAGTACCGTTTATTAACTGCAAATAGAGAAGAATGTTGATTTCTCAAAAACTTTGTAAGTATATGCGTGTCTTTGTAAGTATGTGTGTTCATCTAATCTCTTCTGGCAGAGCATGTAAGTTTAATAAAATATTGATAAAGCATGCTGACAATCTGGCTTGCCAGCCTAGGTTATTGGTGTGTTAAAGATCTGCACATTATGTCAGAAGAGAGATTTATTATTTATTACAAAGAACACATGCATCAAACTGCAGTGCTTGTTCTGTGAATGAACAGCTTTCCCCACAGCCCTATTTATATGTCTGTTGCAGCAGCAAAACGGTGAATGCCACACAATCACTGTGAGCTAAAATACTCTGGTATCTACAAAAGGATATCCAACTGTTTCCACATGTTCCTATTGCCTTAAATGTGATAATGTAGAGTAGGTGTACACAGCATTTTTGGTCCCTAAGACTGCATCTGGGGTATGCTATTGGGCAGGTAATGTCAAACCAGTTTACCAACTGAAACATCAACTGGAGGAGCCCCAGCCAATGCTTTGGCTGGGGGCCTGATGGTGTGGGGGGGGGGGCTGGTCCCCTCCCCTGATGTCACAGGTGGGCCCCCAACCCCTTTTGTCATCCAGCCTATGGGGGGGATCTACAGGGCAATCTGGCCCCCAGATGTAAAAATGTTCTCCATCCCTGTTCTCCATCCCTAATCTAGAGACTGGGATTACCAAGGGCCAGGTAATCCAGCCTCTTGGCGTCCCAGAGAAGACCTCTTTATTTTCTCCCGTATAAGTGAAATGGCAGTTGTTCATTCCTATGGCAAAATGTAAAATGTTGTACGTGATGAAAGAAAAGAAGAGGGGTGGCCTTGGGGAAAAGAATGGGACTTTGCGTCTTTCCACCCACGTACTCAAGCCCGGTGAAACCATTAGTTTTGAGAGAATTCGCGTCTAACCTTAGCGCTGCCCATCCCTTTTTGGGTGTGTGTGAAAAAGACTCCCAACACTAGTATCCTTGAATGAAAGACATTTCATAGTCCAAGTGATTCCTCATAAGCCTATTTGCTTCTCTTGGTTTTTTTTTTTCTGTACAGCTTTCCTGTAGAACATAACAAGAACCTTGCTGGATCAGACCGAAAGCCTAGCTACTTCAGCATCCTGCTTCCCACAATGAACAACCAGATGCTTTTTGGAAGTCCACAAGCAGGATATGAGCACAATAGCAACCTCTGCTTACTTTCCCCACCAGCTGGCATTCAGAGGCATGCTACTGGAGGGAATCTATACATATAGCAATCATGACTTAATAGCCACTCATAGGTTTGTCCTCCATGAATTTATTTAGGCAACCTTCAAAGCCATCTAATTTGGGGGCCATTGCCACCTCTTGAGGGATGGGAATTCCATAACTGAACTATGCCCTTTGTGAAGAAGTCTTTCCTTATGTTCATCCTGAATCTCCCAAACCTCAGTTTCATGGGGTGACCCCAGTTCTAGTATTATTCATTCCAGAGTGGCATCTGTATACAGGAAATTTGATTATTAAATATATAAGAACGAAGAATCCAGTTGGGCAATTCAAAATTTTGAGGCAAATTAATAATTGATCTGCCTCAGGGAAGACCTACTTCCAGGAAAAAATTCCAGAACCATATATATTAACTTCAAGAGTTTCAGATCGTAAAGATGGTAGCCTAGTAGGTCTCACTATGTTTGCACCTGATGATATATCTCAGCCTTCCGTGATTCATTATCATTTAGACTAAGTGGTCCTTAATGGTTGCTCACATTGGTGCTCCATCATGAATTCGCAAGTGTCAAGGGTACTGTAAATCTTGGTAGGTTCTGAAAGATGTCTGCAAAAACAGAGAGCACTTCATTCTTCTAGGGGGATGAATGTGCTTATTTGTCTGAGAGCAGGGGTGGGGGAACCTGTGTCCCTCCAGATGTTGTTGGACTCTAGCTCCAGCCTCAACCCAACTTATGATCAAGGTTCATGACAGTTGCACTCCAGGAAAATCTAGAAATCCAGAGGTCACTCAATGAGGAGCTTCAGGCTCCCCTAGGCTGCCTCAACTGACCCATGTAGGCCTCAGGTGAGGTTCCTCCCCAAAGCCCTCAAAGTAACGGGACGGGGCAGGAGAAGGACATAACTGTGGCCTAAAGGAACAATTGGGGAAGGGGAGCGGGGAGCAAACTAGCATGCAAACTGTATTGTGGGGAGGTTTAAGTTTCTTCAGTAGCTCGTCGGGTTCCTCACACAGTGAGAAGGTCAATTAGGGAGGGCAAGCATCACGCCCTCTTTTTTTATTCTCATAACTCAGTGGGGTAGGTGAGCCTTAGAAAGGGAGGCTGTGCCCAGGTCACCCTGTGAGCTTCATAGCCGAGTGGGGGGTTCTGAAATACCTTACCCTGGTTCTACGCTGCAGTTCAACATTATGCATGCAGCAGAATAAGGTGGGAGGATACAGAAGTGATAGAATAGGCTGCACTACTTCAGACTGGGGCTGCGTGTGTTACATTTTTTTTTTTAAAAAAAGTTACTTCCTGTAACAAAATCCTTGCAATCAGAAAAACCAATGCAACATACCAAGGGCTTGACTAGGACCATTCTCCCCGGTGCAACATTTTTTGTACTTGGAAGTGTTTGTTTTTAATCTGGAGGAGCATTAAAAAGTGGTATTCCTCATCTGTAGTTTAAAGTGGTATAGTCCCTTCCCCTACTTCACTCCCACCTTACGCTGCTGCTTGCATAAACCCAGCCTGAATGTGGAACGTGTTCTCTGACAGCCGTTGGCCATGCTGACTGAGGATCAGATGTTGCGCTAGAATTCCATAGCAGATGTTCCGCAGTCCCTTGGCAAACAAGGCAAAAGAGAAAGTGTTCGTGGAAGGTAGAAAGTGTATGAGCCGCTCCTGTTTGCCCTAAATTTGCATTTTGGGGGAAACTTGGTCTTGCTTGTACTATATAGTGCAAGTGGTGCAGATTGGGCAGCCCATCTACATCTGCTAATGCAAATGTGGTCCTTGATCCAAGATGGAAGTATGTTATGTGGAAGCATCGTCCTTATGTGGATTCACATGCAGGGATAGGGAACCATGCACATAGGCAGGATGTAGATCAGGGGTGCTGAACTTTTTTCAGCCTAAGGTCTGAATTCCATTCCAAATTCCGAAGGCAGAAGAGGGCGGAGCCAAGAATAATTTTTAAAAGCCTGTATATTTTACCTTAAAGTGTTTCTTGCAAGTAATTAAGCCTTAGGAGAGGCATTTCAATGTTTTTGGAATGGGGGAAAGAACTGCATAAACCAGGAAACCACCAAATGATCAGTGGGTGGGGCCAGGGGAGGAAGAGGCATCTGGGAAACCCCAAAGGACTGGATTGGGCCCCCAGGCCTGAGGTCCCAGACCCCTGATGTAGATGAACATCTGTATGGCGGCACAAATTTCAACACAAAGCATCTAGTACAGCTTCCATTTCCCCTACATACTGTGGATGGGGATGTAGTATGCATTTTCCATGTGTATCCTGAACTCTCCGATGAAGAGTGGAATTTTTAAAAAAAATTCATTTAAATAAATAAATCCTCAATCAGTGTTAAGCATTTTTAACACATAACTGTGTCTGGATCATGGTTTCCACATGCCCACAGATGTGGGGATGCATTTTTCTGGGGTAGTTCTTTTTAATTTGGGAAGTTCACTAGGGGACGTTTAGGAGTCCTTGCTCCAAACTGAAGGAGTATCCAAGAATGAGAAGTAATGTCCTGTGTTACTCTTTGGGGAGAGGAATCGATTTAAAGCGACGATAAAGTATAAACCAGCTTCTCCTCTCACACCAGTTTCACAGCTGTCTAAGGGTGTCTTTCCACTTTCCATCTTCCAACTAACAAAATGTAACAAGCAAATCAAGTTTTTTCACCAGCCTGCTAACTTTGCAAGACGCAAATGCATTCGACTCAAAGCCAGGAGTGTGCACTCACCCAACAACCCACACGTCAATCATTCAACTTTAGACCAAGTTTTCAAAACCTTATGACTTCAGCTAATCTAGGGTGACCACATTTTGGAAACCAAAAAGGAGGACAATGTGTCCGCCCTCCAGGGGGCGTGTCCAGCACCAAGGGGTGTGCCCACCTGAACATAGCCATGGTCACATGTCTGATTTTACAGCACACAAGAGGATTCTGTTCTACTGAAGAGAGATCATGATGCCATGTTTCCTCTCCTTATCTATAAAAATGAGTTTTTAAAAATCAAAACCTCAAACTTAAAAAACAAAATCCTAAAAATCATGCAGTTCTAATAATATGTGTCATGTTTTAATCCGTTTTATGTATTTTATCATGTTGTTGTTCCCCGCCTCGATCTGGACGGAGAGGCGGGTAAGAAATAAATAATAATAATAATTATTATTATTATTATAACAGATGAACGAATCTGCTTCAAATTTGGCGTGGCTAAAGCCCTACCTAAGGGCTATCATGGTTGCAAGTTTCACTTCTTTATCTTTAAAAATGATGGAGCTGTAAGCATTGTTGTTAATTCCCATTGACTATGAAGTAGAACTGCCCTTTGGGTGGGGGGAGGATGGGGAAAATCCAGATTTTTCTTCAAATTTCATAATTTCCCCCCCTTCATGGATTTGTTGCCAAAAATCCTGACATGTCCTGGTTTTTCCTGATATCTGGTCACCCTAATAATCTAGCCCTTTCTTGGTGCAGCTGTTATTAAATAATGAACACTATTCCCACCAATAATATTTACATGTATTTTGTTGTCAAGCTGTCACAACTTTACTGATGTGGCTGGACAGGTACTTTAGATGTTGTTTTGCAGTAATGTGTAACTTTTTACCCTACATGGAACATGTAAATGTATCATTTTATTATACATTTTATTTATTTGTTTCATTTCTATACCACCCAACAGCCGAAACTATTTTATTGTACATTATAGTTAAACGGTCTTGAGTGTGAAGTCAAGGGATTTCCAAATCTTGAATCAAGCAAAAAAGTAACTGGATCTCTGGTGTGCTTAGGCCCAATTTGTACGTTCAGCACAATCAAGGAATAACACTTTTCTTGGCGTATGCCCCTTCAGGCTGCAGAGGGGAGCTTCTATGTATTGAGTGTTCTCTCATAAAAACTATCCTTCATGTAACAAAATAGTGCATTGGGGTGAAGGCTAACCCAAACCAGTCTTCTAGGCATGCTGGCTTTCTAAGTGCAAAAAAACACAGACGAACATTAAAATTTATCACTTGAATCTGCAGATGGGTGTTGTACATTTGAACAAACGTTACCACAAAATATACCAAGAGGGCTGTAGAACCTGTTGTTACCACTCCCTCAATGGGACATTACTCCATAAGATTGATTTACATAGATCTTGTAAATGACTTATTCACTATGGGGCCTCCTTCACTTAAAATTCTTTGAAAGCATCAATCATCCGTACCCTGCCCCACAAAACAACAGCAGCCACCTGCAGCCAGGAGTGGATTTAGGGGCTGAGGGGTGTGTGCCTGGGCTACCTATTAAAATGCTCACTCGACAGCTGAAACTAATAGTGCAAATAGTTCTTCACTTGCAAAGCTGGCAACATGGAGTTGCGCAGCCAGCGTTGCATTTGCTTTTTGTGGGGAAATTTGCAACATCAGTGCCCACTCAACAATTGATGTGCACATGAGCAAGCGTGAGTGAGTTTGATCAGTTCCATGCATTCAAATTTCTTATCCTGTATGAATGGGATAAACCGTGCATGCAAATCGTGTAGCAGTTGTGAAATGAACTACACATTCAATAAAAAAAAGAAGGTATTCAAAGATGAACCATTGGAAAGGAGGCACGGAGCACAAGTTCACCTAGAGCCAGTCGTGCCAGCAGCCCTTCAAGATTGTTTCTTGCTAGACAGAAACCTCACAGCAATGATTCCCAGCCAGCTCCAAAATGATTCCCAGCCAGCTCCAAAAGTAAACTCTAGGTTGGGCAACTGCACAAGGCCTACGAGCCAAGGCCTGTGAGAGGGAAAGGGTGGGTTGTAGATCACCGATGTTAGTTTAAGTGGCCTTTGCCATAATTACTTTGTTCATCTTTAAGATGCCAGCAGACTCTTTGTTGTTCATGCTGCAACAGCCTAACACAGCTGGAAATCAAAAGGTAAGAGGTTCATTAAGATAATTATATACATAAGATAACAAGGTGCCACTTTTCAAATAACAGGTTAGGTTCACTTAATTGTACTAAATATGCTTTGTTACTATCCGTAATGACAACAGAGTCTTTCCTGCTAATAAGCTCTCAATAACATTTCCCTCAGACCAAATTTCCCTAAACTTCACCCCTAGCCAATCTCTCACAGCCAGGAACAGGTGCTGTACAGCAGTCTTCCTCTGTCTCCAGCTCTTCCTGTTGCCTCCAGCTTCTGGGGTGATGATATTGTTTCAGTAACCACCTGTTGGAGTTCCCTCTCATCAGATTTCTGTCTGAAACCTTTTGGTGCTTGACACTGCTCCACAGCACCTCATTCTCAATCGCCTGCACTGATATTCAAACATTCCAGTCAGGTTCCCTCAGAACTGGGCTTTCTCCTAACCCACCTTTGAACACTCTCCCTTCGGTCTAATTGCCCTGTCATCAACTCTAGCTCTCCCTTAGTGACTAGTCTGTCAGGGTGCAATTCTATGCTTGTTGAAACAGAAAATGCCCTACAACTCCCAACATTCCCCAGCCAGCTACACTGGCTGGGGAATGGTAGGAATTGTAGGACTTTCCCCTGTTTCAACAGCATAGAATTGCACCCTGACTTTTTTTTTCAAATCTCCTGGCCCATCATGGTCCTTATGGAACTTCTAACTGCCAATCGCCTTTGTTTTCCTTATGGAACTTCTAACTGCCAATTGCCTTTGTTGATCTATTTGGCCAATGCAAACAACAGCGTCTTCTCTCCCTGGACATTTTCAAGCTCAGCCTGAAGCCTCCTGTCATAAGCAACCGTAATCATGGCAGCCACAACTCTTTTAGGCCTCATACATGGTACCCTGGCTTACTCAGTTGCATTATAATATCAGGCTCACAGAGGACATTAAAACATATACTTATTAAAACATAAACAAATAGGAAAATACAGTATTTTCTCACAGCCCCCTTTTAAGGCGAATGTTTTTAAAGTCTTGCTGCATCACTCAGACACTTGCCTTCATCTGCCTCCCCCCCCACCTCCGCTCCCCCCCCCCCCCATGTGCTACCATTTACCCTGCTGAATGGCAGGGACAGCTGTTTGTTGTAGGAGAAGGAAATACCTAACCCTTTTATTTATGAAGATATATATTTAAAAAATCAATCACGTGTAAACATGATCTAGGTTTCCCGTATTCCAACTGATGCTTGCACTGGGATAACTGACAAATTCAATCTTAAATAATAATAATAAAGACTTATTTCAGTAATATGCAATGCAATTAATTAACCAAAGCATATTAAGCTACCAGTATTTGGTTTCTGGCCATCCTTCATTGATTCATATCCTGTATTCTTAGGCCTCTTCCTCACAACATTTCTGGCTACCGGCCTAGTTCTAGGCATTAATTCGTAAGTATAGCTGGAAAATGGCAAGGGAGAACGTCACCTTGGAGGATTTCAAAATGATAATTGCCAGCTTCACATGCTTTCACACCTGAAGTAAAAAGGTCAAAAGGATTGATTGATGGATCTGCTCTAGATGGGAGCTGTTTTTTTTAATGACACATAGAGATAGAAATTGGAGGCAATGAAATTGTTCTAGGGTGGAAAGGAGGACAGGCTCTTGTACCTTTAACAGTTGTATAGAAAAGGGAATTTCAACAGTTAAAGCTGAAGGAGCCCTGCCTAGCATGAGCAGTTACAAAGGAGGGTAGGGCTCCTGCAGCCTTAACTGTTGTGATGAAGAGGGAATTTCACCAGGTGCTGCATGCATACAAATGACACCTGCTGAAATTCCCTTTTCTATGCAACTGTTAAAGATACAGGAGCCCTGTCCTCCTTTCCATATGGTCGATTCTCCATATAGAACCTGCTTCCTAAGGAAGTGCTTCATGTTACTCCAAGGTAAGCCGCCCCTAAGGGAAAACTTCAGCGGGGGCGGGGGCACCAAGTATACATTCCAATGCCCATGTGAGGAGATGCTTTTTGACCCTCATGTCTTATCGTAGTGGCAGAAAGGACTGGGGAAACTCAAGAATCTGTTGCCTTCATTAAACAAGACTGGAACTGAAGTTTGAGGCTCTCTGTTCAACTCAATACTGGACTTTTAGCACACGAAAGTATCCTTGGCTGATAGCTGACCAGGACAGAGAAAGCAACCAAGACACATAAGTCCAAAAGGAGGATCTGGTGGTGCCGCCCATTGCTTGCAACTGCCTGCAATTCCTGCGGGGCACACTGCAGATTTAATATTACTTAAGTGACACTGTCATCTTTCAAATGAGGTGAGTGCCATCTATTATTCCCTGAATACTAAGTGTTGGAATTAAAGCCTTAAACTGTTCACAGCTTGCTCCCGCTGTGCTTGTATGTTACAATAATTACAGTAAGGAAAAAAAAAAAGCCCCGCGTTTCTTTTCACAGTTTTTCTCTCGTTTTGTCTTGGTGGTAAAACAGCTGCCAAGTGGGGGAAATTGTTCCAGAGAAAGTGCCACCCTTGGGATTCACAGTTCTGCTCTCTGCTCTGCAATTCTCCAATAGCAAAGGAAGGTGGGGAGGGAAATCAGCTTGTCTCTGTTACTCAGTAAAATGAATAAATAAATTCCTTCACCTCCAATCACAGGAGGTTTTGAAAATGTAAACAAATTAACCACACACATCACTCATTCATATTTTTGATGATACTTGGTAGTAGGGGAATCCCCGCCCTGACATGTCACTCAAAGAGGATTTTCCCACCCCGCCAATGGGAACTCCTCTCCAGTCTTGCCTGAAAAAGACCCTGGCCCCTCCCATATTCAAATAAAGGAGGCGGGGCGCTCTCTCCTTGAATGAACACTGGATGCGAAGGGGAGAAGGAAAGCGCCGGATTTGTTCCTCTCCTTTCCAAAAAGCAAAGCGAGGTGTGTGGGCGGGGTGGGGGAACTTTGAGCGACCAATCAAGCCTTTCCTCCCACCCCTCCCGCCTATCGGAGAGGGGAGAGGCGGGCGGATTTTACGGCGATCCCCCAATGGCTACAAGCGATGGAGCTAAATTGAGAACAACAGTAGCGGGAGCACTCGGGTCTCCCTCCCCTTCTCCCGAGTCTTTGCATCGCATTGCGAGAATACCTGCTTACCTGCCTCTGGACCAGCAGCAGGTGAGCGACGCTACAGGGGGCAGGAAGGGCCGGGCTGCTGCTTCTATGGGGCGGGAAGAAAGGTCATGCGGTAAACCAGCGGTGTGGATGTCTATGGCATCTGTAGGGTTAAGACGCTGGCGCGAACCCTCCGGTAGTTCTGCGGGGACCGCTGAAGCTTTTCTGCCCGAGACGGCGACTGACGGGGCTAAGAGGGCAATTTTGATCGTGGGGAGGGGAGGGAGATCTGTGCCAGGCAAGCTGAAAGCGGGGGCCCCTCCCCGCCCCCTGGTTTGGAATTTGCCCTTCCCTCTCCTTTCCGAAGAGGGGTGTGTTGCAGGCGTGTGGGCAACATCCAAGAAAGTTTAAGGCTTCAGTCTTGCCATGGACAGAGGTAGCCGTGGAGGATGAATTATCCCTTTAATTCTTGGAAAAGAAAATGAATGTGAGTTATAGCCAAGGGAAATGCAGCAAGGATCGAAGGGACCACCCCGAGTCGAAGTGTATCCGCTTAAGAAACCAGAAGAAAGATTTTCAAGTTGAGGAGGTTTTAGGGTTCCGCTTCACTTCGCTCGTAAAGTGGCGTGCCCTGTGCGGGTGAATGAGATCCTCTTTCTCGGAGGACGCGTTGGAGAAACGCAAAAAAGGAAGCGGTGCTAGTCCCTAAGAAACATTCCCAATTTCACCATCTGGCAAAATATTTGCATTGGGACTGACCACAATGTCACAAAATAGTGGCTCGCTCGGGCTCGGGGGTTCTAGGACAGCCTTCCTCCAACCGGCTGCCTTGACGAGGTGTTGGACTGCATTTCCCATCATCCCCAGCCAGCGCGGCCCAGGTTGGGGAAGGCTGATATATAGGCATATAGGAGGTGGTGATCCGGCCGCCCGGGGTAGCTCCTCCCGGTCTGGTGAAAGGCGTGAAGTCGCTCGCCACCAGAGAACTTCAGCTGCTGGGACTTGTCAGGAGTCGGCAAGGACCGCGGGGGCGGGTGGCTGGGTACGCAGGAGGGAACTGCCTGGAGGAAACGATCGGCCGCCTCCTGCTCCTTAAGACCCCCCTCTGTCTCTGCCCGGACCCCAGGGCTGGCTAGCCTGGAAAGAGTCGCTGGTTGCTGCTTTGGGGCACTCGGTTGGCCTCTCGCGCTACTGGGCTGCACAGCACGGCAGAGCGCCTTCTAGAGGGGAGAGCTGGCAACGGCAGCTGGGTCCCCGGCCGCTGGGGTCGGGGTAAGGGGCAGAAGCAGCAACAGTTCTATCACTAGGGCAGCCTTCCCCATTTTGGTAGTGCCCTCCAGGTGTGTTGGACTACAGCTCCTACGATCGTTGGCCATTCGAACTGGGGATGATGGGGGCTGTAGTCCAGCATACCTGGAGGGTGCCACCAGGTTGGAGAAGGCTGCAGGCGAGGCTCTTTTGCCAGATGGATCTTCTTACGCCTTGCTTATTGGCATAGATTGTTGGGTATCTCAAAGGCTGAGTTCGGACGACACTTTAGGCAACGGAGGGGGGAAGAGGCAACTGTCCGTTGTGTTGATTATTGTGTCTTGGGGTGAGGGACACACAATGGACAGTATATTATTTAACAACGGGGAAAAACAACGGGCTGCTCCGTTGCTTATCGGAGACCCGTTGCTTATCATGAGTCCGGGATTTTCTGCCGCACATTGGGGGGAGGGGCAACGTGTGTCTTGCGTTGGGCACCGCAAAAATAACGAACCATCAGTTGCTTCTTCCCCCCTCCGTTGCCTAAAGTGTCGTCTGAACTCACCCAAAGACTTAGTGCTGAGAGAAGCAGGGCTGCAGAGCTGCCCCCCCCTCCCCAAATTGCTCAATGAGTAGGTCAATCTAGGTGAAATAATTGAACAGCGTGCAGGACTAGATGGATGCTTGGTCTGATCCAGCATGGCTTTTCTTTTTTGTATGTTCTTAAATAATTAGCCCAGCCTTTCTTGGGGGATGCTTATTACAAATTATGCAAAATGTCTCCCCCCTCCCCAAATCCTCTATGCGAGTTGGCTTCTTTCCTCTACAGCTGCTGATGCATCTAGGGTTGATCCTCATGATTTGGGTGGCCTCCCCTTTGAAGCTTGCTAAGGGGGAAGCCACAGGTGTCTCTTGTGGCTCAAATAGTAAGTGAGACAGAACTGAAGGAGGAAGGCTTGGGATTTGTGGGTGTAATCCTGTTCTTGTGAGCAGGATGCTGAGCTAGCAAAGGAATGGGGAGGAAGGCGCGGTTTGTTTTCAGGTGAAACTTTTTCAAGATCAGGGAGAGTCCAGACGCTCCATTACTACTAATCTCCTGAAAATATTGTGCAAGTGACTTTTAGACGCATGTAAACTGAGGTGGGTCTTATATTTCAGTATGTACTTTCTGCTGTAGACAAAAAAGCAGCTTATGGTGCAATCCTACTAACGTCTAGACAGAAAAAAGTCCAACAATTCTGAGCATTCTCTAGCCAGCATGCATTGGATTGCGCCCTTAAAGATTCAATATATATCTGCTGAACTAGGCTCTAAATTATGGAAGAATGTGTAACAATGCTTTTATATTAGTCTTCTGAGGGGGAGAGCGGGCACATGACTCTTATTGTGTGTGCTTTTCAAATAGGGCATTGGTTGTAACTAATGGGGTTTTTGTTGTTGTTTTTGAGGCATAAAATATGGAATGGCAATTTTAGGGAGGTTAAAACATGTGCTTGCTGCACAAAGATTTTTTTTTCTAAATGCATGTTGCTCCCTCCCTCTATATCTACAAATGTTCATCTGTTTGTATAGGGCTCCAGTAGCTTGAGTTTGCAGGTCCTTTATGCATGTAATATGCCCTGTTTCGCAGGTGACCTGTGGGATATGCATTGCATGATACTGTATGCCTGGCCTACATTGTTTGGCAATGAATGTCGGTTGGACTTCATAAGAACCTTGGGGACTGGCATTGTATGGGAACATCTCATGTCACACCATCCCTGTTAAAATAGGGATATTCTAGTATCCTCCTGGTCATCTCGCAACCAAAGTAGAAAAACAATCTTTGCCTTAGCCAGCTGTCTCAGCAAAGGATTATTTTGGTCCAGAACATAACATAAGAAGTGCCATGCTGGATCAGACCGAGGGTCTATCTAATCCAGCACTCTGTTCACACAGTGGCCAACCAGCTGTTGACCAGGGACCAACAAAGCAGGATCTGGTGCAACAGCACCCTCCCACCCATGTTCCCCAGCATCTGGTGCACACAGGCTTACTGCCTCTGATACTGGAGGTAGCACTTAACCATCAGGACTAGTAGCCACTGATGGACTTCTCCAGGAATTTATCCAATTCCCTTTTAAAGCCATCCAATTTGGTATCTATCACTACATCTTGTGGTAGTGAATTCCATAATTTATGCGCTGTGTGAAGAAGTACTTCCTTTTATTTGTCCTGAATCTCCAACCAATCGGTTTCATGGGATTTCACTGGGTTCCAGTATTATGGGAGAGGAAGAAAAATGTCTCCCAACCCACGTTCTCCACACCATGCATAATTTTGTACACCCCAGTCATGTCTCCCCTTAGCCTCCTTTTTTCCAAGCTGAACAATCCCAGCTGTTGTAACCTTCCCTCATAGGGGCGATGCTCCAGGTGTTACTCCATGATCTTCCCAACTTCTTGGGAGGCATCAGAGATAATGGCACGAAGAGATGTATTTTACTATTATTTATTTAAAGTGTTTTTATTCTGCTCTTCAGCTAAAATGCCTCCTGCAGCAGCTTACAAACCATCAATTAAAGTACAGGGTCCCTGCCTGCATGCTTACAATCTAAAAAGAAATGACATGAAAGGAAAAAGTGATGCATAGGGAAGAGGAAAAACATGAAGTAGTGGTTTAGCAGAGCTGAGGAATGGCCCTGCTTCCCTTCTCATCTCTCTCTATTACAGCCGTCTGGAATGGTTGCTGTGAGTGACAGATGAAGGAGGTCGTTGATCAGGGCTGGTAGAATGGCTCCTCATCTCCTCTACCTCTGTACAGATGTAGCTCTGTGGAGGTGATGGGTCAAAGTTTGGTTTCCTGGTTATTGGAAAAGTGGTGAAAGAATACTGTCTTGTGGAATAGACCATACTGTTTATTGTGGCATAAGCTTTAGTCGACAAGAGCCCATTTCATCAGAAGCATGAAATTAGTTGGCAGAGAAAAATGTATGGCCTTGGGTTCCCTTTATATATAAAAAAAATTAATACATGTGCACACAAACCAGGTTCACATGATCACAGTGTGGTTAACAAGCCATGGACTTCTGTTGGATTATTTGAGGGTTGCTGCCCCCTCCCCAAAACAAGCCATGCCCCCTGGGTTCGGATGAGACAGCAAATCACATCAGTGAGGGTAATTAGAGAAATCCGGCTGGCACGCAACTGGCATACACGGCAGGGGAAATAAGTCACTGTGGCTTATTTCCCTTCCTGAGTTTGTGCGAACCGGGCCACCCAGAAAGAGAGGGAGAGAGAGAATAAAAAGGTAAACTGTGAAGGCAAAGACCATGAAATGCAAATGGTGCAGGAAGGTCTGTGACACTTTTATCTGCAAAACTCAAATTTATATAAGATAAGAACAGTGACGATTCAGAACAGCAGTAATTAGTAGGGGTGTGCACGGACCCCCCCGGATCGGATCGGGCCCCGGATCGGGCCCTCCAATTTTGTCCTGGATTGGACAAAATTGGAGCCCCCCCAGACTGGATCGGGTCCAATCGTGATCCAAAAATTGGACATCCGATTTTTGGATCGGCCGCCATTTGCCCCCCCCCCTCCATAGACTTGCATTGGGGAAAAGAAAGCTTTCCCCCAATGCAAGTCTATGAAGAAAAAATGGCGGTGGGTGGGTGATGGGGGACTAACTCCCTCCTCCCCCCCAGGGCCGTCCGCTGTGGAAGGCCCCAGCAGGTAAGCCCCCTCCCCTGTGCTCCTTACCCCCCCGGGGCCGTCCGCTTCCATCCGCTGGCGCCCATGGGCGGCAGCGGATGGAAGCGGATGGCCCTGGGGAGTAAGCCCCCTCCCCCTCCCTCTGCTTACCTTCCTTGGCCGTCCGCTCCCATCTGCCGCTGGCCGCTACTGCGAGCAGGCTTCAGGTGATGATCACCTGGTGCGCTACCTAGGGGCAGGCTGCAAAGCCTGCTCACAGTAGCGGCCAGCGGCGGACGGGAGCGGACGGCCACGGAAGGTAAGCGCGCCGCGGACCCCCTGCTCCCCCTCCCCCCTGCTTACCTTCTGTGGCCGTCTTCTCCCGTCCGCTGCTGGCCGCTACTGCAAGCAGGCTTCGCGGCCTGCTCCTGAGTAACGCGCCGGGTGATGTCATCACCTGGCGCGCTACCTAGGGGCAGGCTGCGAAGCCTGCTTGCAGTAGCGGCCAGCGGCGGGCGGGAGCGGACGGCCACAGAAGGTAAGCGTGCTGTGGGCCGCCCCTCCCCCTTCCCCCTTCCCCCTGCTTACCTTCCGGGGATGTCTGCTCCCGTCCGCTGCCCCCTGCCCCCATTGTCCGCTTCCATCGACGGGCGCCCGCTGGTGCCCACCGATGGAAGCGGACAGCCCCGCCAGGGAAGCCCCCCCTCCGCTGTCCGCTTCCATCGGCGGGCGCCCACTGGCGCCCACCAATGGAAGCAGTGGTGGGCGCCAGCGGCCGCCCGCCGATCCTCCGATCCATCTGATCTGGATCGGGACCTTTCCGGATCAGATCGGATTGGATCGAACGATCCAGCGGTGAGATCGGAAATCGGATAATTGTATCCAGTTTCCCCTGGATCAGATTCGGATCGTGGATCGAACCCGATCCAGTGCACACCCCTAGTAATTAGCAATGACACAACCTCCTTAGATTTGCTATGTTAATTTGACACCTCTAGTGGGGGAGAAGGTCCTGTCCAGATCTGAATTAGTAGAATCAAGCTTGCTGATAAATTCTTAGTCCGGCAGTTTTACTCTGGGTTTTTCCCTTGAAACCTTTTGTTGAAAAATCAAGCCAGCAGCAGAGTGTTCTGGGGATCTGAAATGTTCACCCACTGCTTACTGCATGTCAGTCTCTTTGATGTCAGATTTGTGGCCGCTTAGTCTTTTGCATAGATTGTTTCTTTCTCGCTTGTTTTCTTCCCTAGAGGAGATGGTTTGGGGTTGGGAACTGAACTCATACAGTGGTTTGAAAAAAAACGGAGAAATTCTTCCCTCTTGGGCTATGATCTTTGTACCTCAGAGACTACACCACAGCGCTGGTGATGTAGTCTGGATGAAGGCGTGGAATCTTCTTTAGAAATTAATTGGTGCTAATCTCTTGTGAATGCCTGAGTGTCGACAGTTTTGTTTTAGTGGCAGAGTGTAGCCTTGGAACTTCATAGAAATGATAGAACTTTTAAGTCGTCTTCCCATTTCTGCCTACAACTGTTGAATGAGAATTATGTTGGTTCACACCTCTTTGTCCTTTTTACTTAAAGCTACGCCAGTTTCATTAAAAAATATTTAGCGTTCCAGGAGACTCTCCACTCGCCCCAGTGGTAGTTGTGGGAAATTTCCCAAGGAATTTAAAAGTAGAGTTGGAAGGAAGTCTGAAGGGTCAGGAAATTATTAAGTTAAGGAACTGGATGGAAAGAATGATAGATAAGGTGCAAATTAGAGAGTTGGTAAAAGGACAAAAGATAGCTTGGTTCAAATGCTTACAATTGGAAAAATGGACACAGGAATGGAAAAAGATAAATAAGAAGTGTAGAAATAATACAAGATTTGAAGATTTAATTGAATCAAGAGTAAAGAAGGAAGTAATTAAAACTAGAAAAGGTCTGACTAGCGAAATATATAGAATCCTGACAGAGGAGGCTGAATATCGAGACTCTCTTAAAATGATTTGGGAAGATGATTTAAAGGAACAAATTAATGAACATGACTGGGGGAGGATGTGGGATGCAAGAATGTTAAAGCTTTTGTCAATTAGAATTAAGGAGAATTATTATAAGACAGTATGGAGATGGTATTTAACGCCGGTAAGATTTCATCAGATAGATAAAAAAGTGTCCAAGAATTGTTGGAGGGGATGTCAGGAGGTTGGAACTTATTTCCATATGTGGTGGAGCTGCAAACATGTACAAAAATTTTGGGAAAGGGTGTTCAAAGAAATAAGTGAAATAATTGGAAGTAAATTGGAATTAAGCCCAAAGCTGGCTCTACTAGCAATATGGGATAAAGGAAATGAGAATATAAATAAGAGAGAATTAATAAACAACCTCCTGGCTCCCGTCAGAATAGTGATTGCTAAAAACTGGAAAGGGCAAGGGATATATACTATAGAAGAATGGTATAAAGAAATATGGGATATGGCACTTAATGACAAGCTAACGTGTAAAATGAAAATAAAGAGGGGAATGTCCAGTAAGAATGATTTTGGAGATGTATGGAGCCTATTTTTGGAATATGTATTAAGAACGGGGAAGGGGCAAATACCTTCAAAAGAGTCTTTACACTTTTGGAAAGAAGAATAATGTATAATTGAAGGTCTCCTGGGGGGGAGGGGAGCACGGGGGATATGCGGTATGTATTGTATTTTATGTTGTTTTATGTTGTAATGTTGAAAAATAAAAAATATTATATATATATATATATATATATATATATAGCGTTCTATTATAAGTGTTTTAAACTATTCAAAGTGCTTCACCTAGATTATATTGGTAATCCTCATAACAACACTGTAAGATAGGCAGCTTTGATCTCTATGTCACAAGAGGAGCGGGCATGTGGTTGAAAACAGGATTTTATCTAGAGTAATTTACAGTGCAATTCTATGCATGTTTATTTGGAAGTAAGACCCACTATATTTAATAGGGGCTTACTCCCAGGTAAGGATGTGTAGATTAGCACCTTAATAGCCATAGATTGGCCACTAGGCTTCTCAAGCATGTTGCACAGGGTTTCCAAAAGCCACAGATCTCTAGAAATGAGAAAAAGGGAAGGATGGCCAAAATTGTGCAGCTTTTTCTATTTTATATGAACTTACCAGTATTTGTTACTGTCGAGGATAGCAATTGTGAACCATTCATTAATGTGACCCATTAAAATGGTGAGTGGTGCTTTAAGTAGCTTTTATTGTTGATTGCTAATTTGTACTATCCCTCTTTGTCCTTATTTAGAGTTTATGGATCCAAGTATGGTTTCTTCCTTCTCTATGTATAAATATCGATGAATAGTTTTACAACATGTTGCGTGTTATTTTAGAAGAAAGACAAATGAAACTTGAAACTGGGATAGGAAAGAAAGTAACTATTGTGTGTATGTCTCAGTTTGCATTCTCTTTTCTGGGCCCAGTAGCTGAGATCTCCCCATTGTGGGAAAGTGGGATGTGCTATGGGTTCTGGGGTGAGGAGGGGAGATTCATTATTTGGAGCTATGATATCAGAACCAGAATGCATGGCAGAAAAACTCCACTCCTCCAAACATTGGGGTCGCTCATACTTAGGCCAAGAACATGCTCTCCATCCTTCATTGTAAATGGAAGTTGAGGTTTTCAGGAACACAAGACAGTTTTCACATCTGGTGTTCTGTCACTTTTATGAATGTGAAATGACATCAGAAAAACAGCTTGAGTATGGTTCTTTTATTAACTGTGGGGTAAGAGACCTGGAGGCTGTCTATACATCTTCTAAGCTCCGCAGTGGCTGCGCAGTGGTGCTGGATCAGTTATACAACACAGCTGTCAACTCGCAGCCATTGTGGGGCTTTTCTCAAAACTGCATGATAAAAAGCTCAGGAGCTTCTTTCTTCAAAGTGAGGGCACCACAGCCCTTCCGCCATGTGACCTTGCTCCGGGGTTGAGCCGGGGATGGATGGCAACCTCTGTTTGTTTGCCTAAAGCTGGGCAGAGGGCAGGGTTGTGTTAATTAACTTCCCTGATTCTGCATTAATTCTGCCCAGTTTATATCTGAAACTGCACATTTGTGGAGGGGACTTTTATCCTTTACTTTACTGTGCATCTTCAGTTTATAAAAATAGACATCTGCTGCTCCCTGACCGTTCACTGTAATGGGGTGAAATTGGGGTGGGAGTGCTCTCATAGGGAGAACACCTCCCATTTCACCCCATTGTATCAAACTGGCAGGGAACCAGCAGATCTTGTTTTTTATAAACTGGAGATGCACAGCTGTGCATCAGCAAGTAAAGGATAAGAGCTGCCTCCACAAGTGTGCAGATTCTCCCTTCAGGTCCTGCCCTGGACAACTTGGAATTTTTGCTTCTTAGAATAGTGGACATAATGGGGGGAGGGGGTGGGAGCTATTACTTCCACCCCACCACAAAGTATGTTTTTCCGGGTTTTAGGGACAACCAGCTCTGCCGTATAACACTGAAGGGTTAGAGCTGATTTCATTATACTGCAGAGAACAAGAGCAATGCGTAATCCCATGCTTGTCAAGTCCTGCAGTCTCCAGATGTTGTTGGACTCTAACTCCCATCGGTCCCAGCCAGCAAACCCAATAGTAAAGGATAATGGGAGTTGTAGTCCAGCAACATCTAGTGGGTCATAGGCTCCTAACCCTTGCCACTCTTATAACAAATCATTGGTGTTGTACTAGATATTGCTGAGCAGAAGTTTATGATCTGGAAAACTTGTCTTTAATTCCTCTGGGCTTTAGGATTGCAACATAAAAATTAATTCCAATCCTAAAGGCAACTCGATTTGTGTGTGTGGAGGGGGCAGGGAAATGTCACCGTATAGAAAATGGAGTCATTTGTGTGAGTGTGTATGTTTAAAGGAAGAACTTGTACTCTTCTTTATCCATCGACCTAATAAAATCAGACAGCATGAAACATCTGGCAGCTTTTTTTCATGGGTAAAATATAGTTCAGTGTGTCATTAAGTACATCCATTCTGCAAGGTTTGATGCACAGTGCTGTAAGCGTAAGAAGAACTGGAAAAAGAGTGAGTAGCCAACAAACTAATAAAAGGCACGCTAGTATCCAAACCTAAAGCAAAACTGAACCTAGAATTACAGTTAAGTGCATTGCAGAAAGATGTGTGCATGCGCTGAGCTTGCCATGTCATGTTCAGGCCTTGGAAGATCCTGTGTCTGTCTGAAGGGGCCAGAAATTACAGTGGAATTGATTGGCTTCCATTCACAACTATTGCTTACCTGTGCATCATGACTTGCTATGATGCCTTTTTCATAGAATCTTGGGTTAGCTCTGAACTCATGGGTGGTCTGTCATCTAGGGTGTTGAACCTTTTTCAGACCAAGGGCTGAATTCCATTTCGGGAAAAGTTCTCGGGGGCCACATTTCAGTGGTGGTTGGGGCTGAAGGGTCATGGACAAAATTCCAGCCAATTTTAGCTTAAAGCGCTTACTGCCAGTAACTAAGGCTTAGGAGAGGCATTTCAACCTTTCAGAATGGGGAAAAAGTGCACAGAAGCTGGGGAACAGCTGAAATATTGATGTTTGGGGTGGGGGAGGGAAAGGGAGTGGGGCCAGGGAAAAGGAGCATGGCCATCTGGGGAACCCTGGCGGGCCAGTTTGGGAACAGTGGACTGAGATTGTGCATCTCCGATGTAGCCATTATATGCTGAGTTGCACCAGAATTGAATTTAATTCACCTGTGGTGCCCAACTGCAGCACATTGTTGAATGAATGCCCTAGGTCAAAAAGTGAAAATTTTAAGCAGGCCCAGATTCCTGTTCAAACTTTGTTTTTTAAAAAATGCAATTTTATGCATGTTTAGACAGAAGAACGTCCTACAACTCCCAGCATTCCCCAGCGAGCAGTGCTAGCTGGGGGAATGCTGGGAGTTGTAGGACATGCGTAAGATCGTGCCTTCAATCTGGTTCCCAGGGGCTCCTTAGCTGGTCCCAGGCCTAGCTCAAGGTTTGCGGGTGGCCCTGGCCTCTTCTCTGCTCTGCAGACTTACCAGTAATGATGGACAGTAGCAGTCACAGAATGTGAAGCAGGCAGCTGTGAGCCTCCTGCCATTTACATTTCCCACAAGGGACAAAATTAGTGTTCTGGACATTGTGAGAAATTTTAAATGGCGGGTGGCCCGCAGTTGTTCCCTGCCAGGTAAAAACTGAGCTGGGTTAATGGGCAGCTGGGATCGGGCCCAATCTAGAAACAGGCGGCAGCACCCTTGAGCCCTTCATATCTAACTGGGGTTGCGGAGTGCTGATGGAGGGCCTGCTGGTCTCCAGTGTGGCCACTGTCTGAAGGATGCACCATTATGCATCTCAACTAGCTTCTCTCATGGAAGCTAGGATTTGGGCAAAGGGCTCTCATCTGTATAAATAGCAGCAGAGGTGCTAGAAGCCCCCTCCCATTATGTAGGGTGACCAGATAAAATCCAGGTCAGGGCTCATGTCACTTTAACAGTTGTAGAGAAAAGGGAATTTCAGCCAGTGTCATTTGTATGCAATTAGTTCCTGGTGATATTCCCTCTTCATCACAACAGTTAAAGTTGCAGGGGCCCTGCCTTCTTTTGTATCTGGTCACTCTAGTATAGTGCATGCACCTTTAACTGTTGTGATGAAGAGGGAATTTCACCAGGTACTAATTGCATACACATGACAACAACTGAAATGCCCTTTTCTCTACAATTGTTAAAGGTACATGAGCCCTGTCCTCCTTTTCATATGGTCACCCTACCACTATGTACCTTGGTTGCTCTCTTCCATTCGCCCTACCATTAGGCAGAATGAGGCGATTGTCTCAGGCAGAAAGTGCTAGGAGGCAACAGTGGCAGACTTCCAGCTGTTTCTCTTGGATTACCCAACTGTTTCCCTGTGTTGTTGTTTGGATATTTTGCCCTGGGCCCCTTAAACCAGCCTGCTGCCTTAGGTGTGGTGGAGGACACTATCTCATAGCAAGTGTTGAAGCAAGTTTCAACTGCCAGACCAGTCAGCTTCTGTACAGGGAATGGGCCGCCATCTTGTCCTCAAGGAGCAAAATGTCTTAGTATTGCCCTTGAGCAAAGACATGGGTCGGAAAGATGTGTCATTGGACGGTTCTGCCAAAGCCTCTGTTGCATTGTAGGGAAAGGGTTCGCAGAGCCCTTTGGCTGTGTTTTGGCAGGAATGAATCTCAACAGTGGTACCTGTCTGGCCCTTCAGCTCTTGCTTGGTCCCAAAGGCATAATAAGGTCTTGATTCAGATTTTGTAATCTGAATTGACTTGACAGTAAACTTTGGAGAGTGAGAGACTGAAGAAGCCATCTGACTTGGCTGCATATTCTGTTTTGCTTTGTGTACTCCTAGCACTTAACTGTTTTTTGTTTTTGTTTTTTTAAGGATACGAAATAGACAACATTAAAGGTTATCTCACAGACCGTGATTTCTTTTCCCAACCCAGAAATCTCATGTGAATACTGGCTCCCCGACGTTTGCATGACCTTAGTCTGCCAGAGGCTGAAGCTCCTGAGATTTGGGCAAGGGAGGCATTTTGCAGTATAAATGCATCAAATCTGTACATGGATCCATACAAAGCAATGACTCCAGAGAGCTGTCATGCTGTGTGCCTGTACAATAGATAGGTTTGGGGTTGCAGTGCTGCATTCCCTTCCCTTCCTCACTGTCCATAGTGACAATGAAAAGGAGGAGAGTTGCTGCTCACTGCTGACTTCAAAAATGCAAACTCCCTGTGTAGGCTCCAAGGTGGAGCCTGGGGAGAATCGGGCTCAAAGTCTGGCAGAAAATGGGATTTACTGGTTCTTCAGATCTCAATACTGGTTGGTTACCTGAAAGAACATGCTTTTACAGGTCCCGCCAGTAAACATGGGCTGGTTTGCAGCCCTGAGGAGGCAGCTGCTCTGCTACAGACGTTTCTTTGATAAAGAAAAGAGAGCTATTAATAAGACTATACCAGTGGGACCTGAACAGCACTCCTGTCCAGGGTTCCACCCAATGACCCCCTTTTTGAGGATACTCCATTGCATTCCTTCCCAGTTCTCCCCTCCCCCTCCAGAAAGTCAGTGGATTGTGACCCCTTAGGTTGTTCAGTCCTCATTGGATTATGATTGAGTTCCCACTTTCCTTAATGTCTTTTTCATAAAGCTTTTTTTTGGTACTTCTGGATTCCTTGGTGTTCCGTTTGATAAGCTTCCTCTTGTGTGCATGGGTGATGCTTTGGGTACATTAGGATCAGCACAAGGAGAATGAGTTTGACACTGTTTCATAGCAGGAGTGAGGATCCTGTAGCCTTCCAAATGCTGTTGGACGCCAACTCCATCATCTTTGACCATTGGCTATGCTGGCTGGGTCTGATGGGGTCAGGAAATTTTATTAGCCAGGAAATTTTATTGGCCAGGGAATTGTCTTCTTTAGGTACACAGTGGCTCAATTCAGACGACACAATAAACAACTGGTGTGGGGGAAACAATTGTCAGTTGTTTTGACTATTGTGTCATCCGAATGCTGCCATAGTCAACTCAGCCACAGTTGACTATTTATTACCATGTTGTGTGGGGAGTACCCCCTTGGGTTAGCGTGAGGGTTAGGGTAGTCAACCCACCATTGACTATCATGTCGTCCGAATTGAGCCAGTGTGTAAGATTAGCATTTTGTCCTGATCTCTTGTTCTCCTTCATTTTTTATTGGTCAGGAAATTATCTTCTTTGTTTAACCTTAGGTTGGAATCCTACCATATCAGGAGGGCCACCCTGGTATCTCGGATTCTGTGGTACCTGCAGCCTGGGCAAGAGGGAACTGAAGCAGACTTTTCCATTTGCTTTGTGTTCCGAAGGAAAAGGGTGGGATTGGGAAGAAACCTAGTGACCCTATTCAGATGACACGTTAAGCCACGACGGTTAAGCATTTTGAGCTAAGCATTATGGCTTAGCATGTTGCGTAAACCATGACTTAGCATGTTATGTGAACCATTCTTAACCATGGTGGCTACATAACCACGGTTTAAACACTCTCACTAACGATTTGCTGCAAAAGGGTTAGCGTGTTGTCTGAACAGGCCCAGTGTAGAAGATAGCTAAATGCATCTTCTTACCAGAGTTTGAGCAGTTGGTTACTTGATTCTAGGCGAGGTTCACAAAGATGACTTTAAGCCCTTTAAACTTGGGATGGTGCTTAAACGTTTCTATTCATGTGCGAAGTGCAAGGACCCTAGTTCAAGTCTGTGAGCTACTTTCCATCATGCATTATTCAGTGTTGTTTGTTCAAGAAGACTCAGGAGATCTGTTGGCTTCCCTTCTTCAATGCCAAGTCCCTGTCCCTTCTGCCTCAAGCACTTCACAATGTAATGTAAGCAACTGGTGACTTGATGATGACGCAAAACCTGGAAATAACATTTCCCTTGTCAAATTCTCCTTACGTCACCCATAGAATTGGGGAGCATAAATATCCTGCCACTTAAAGCTCATCTACAAGTTCAGCAGAATTGTAATGAAGAAACTTTCCTGAGCTGTACTACTTCAGACTGTAATTTTGTCTGTGTGTACGTGTTTTAAAAATGCTAACTGGCATAAAAATATTTCCCTATGTGTAGAAAATTGGCACTGGGGATAATGCTTCCAGCCTAGCTCTTGCCTTGATGTGATAGTTTTTTGTGCATAGGGAAGACTTTAAAAAATCGGGAGAAGTTTTCAAAAGGGAGGGAGGGAGGGAGGGAGGGAGGGAGGGAGAGAGAGAGAGAGAGAGAGAGAGAGAGAGAGAGAGAGAGAGAGAAAAGAAATGTAATCCCCACATCTGCAGTCTGAAGTGGAAGAAACTCAATCATGAGCTTATGCTAAACATGTCGTTTGGGCCTTAGTGTACAAATTTAAGCAGATGTGCTTTGGATGCTGATAACTTGGATACCCCACTGGTATTCTGGCCCAACTAAAGGCTTGGAGCCCATTCATAGGACAGTTGCTTTAGCTGTAATGGAAAGTGTGTGTGTGCGTGTGTGTGTGGGAAATAATAAGGCAGACTTCATCGGTCATTGTGAGTGACCCCCTAATCAAAGGTGGCTCTTAACTCAGCATTCCTCAGTTCTATTTCTTTTGGACAGTGTGCCTCCATGGCAGTTCACAGTAATACATTGGCATAGTTCTTAATAGCAAATTGTTTCATTTTATGGGCTTGCATCATGACCTAGTACTTCAAAGAGATTTCACATATGGAGGATGTCTGGTTGTGTTTGCTCATAATCAAGACCTCCATTGATTTTCTGCTTTTGGCTTCTTCATGGATGGATGAAGATACAATCCCTTTTCATGCTGATGCTCAATGGTATAAACCTTGTCTAAAAGCAATTTGGGTCTTTTTATCTTAAAGATCCTGCCCTTTTGATATATCTTGTCCTCTCTGTAGCCAGCTAATAATATGGCCATTAAGGGCACCTTTTAAGTGTGCTTCTTGGTATTGATTCCTAACATTATGACCCTATAGCCATGTGTGTGTGTTTTGGCCCCACAGATTTCATTGGGGCCTTCTGGAATAATAGGTGAAGGGAACATACAGAGAAAGGCAGGATCTTCCAATCCAGGCCTCCAAGGCTTCAAACTTCAAGGAAATGGTCCTACAGAGACACAAACAAGTCAACTGCAAGCATTGCTGCATGATCCACAAGGAGGACTAGAAAGTTGATGAAGGATGAAGTGATGAGTGCAAATTATCCTGGCATTCTCAACAAATGGAGATGTAAGGATAGAGTTATGAATGATCCACATTTATATACCCTGACAGAGAGCTACTGCAGTATGTACGCTTTGACAAATGCTGTATCCTTCAAAGCACGTGTCTTAAGGATGTCTTTCTTCCACTTCAACACAGGAAGCTGTTTTATAAGAGGTCAGATTATGCGTCCATCAAGCCAGATATTGCCTGTTCTAACTGGCAGCTACTCTCCCGGGTCTCGGGTAGGGATGCCAGGGTGCTGAACTCGGGGGGCCTTTTACTTACAGAACATGCATTCCACCCCTGAGCTGTGGCCCGTTTGGACAGATAACTGGAGCTCCTCCTAGAAGGGGTATGTGTTCTAGGGTGACACCCTGCCAAAAGGCTGATACTACATAGATTTGTGTGTGTGCAAATAATGTCTGACTGAAGCTTTAGCAAGTTTTATCATGGCTCAGCATTAACTGAAAGTTTTAGACACTCTGAAAACAGTTGCTCAGAGCTGTTTTTCACTGATGGCCCCTTTTGCTGAGTCATTCCATAGGGTACAAATTGCTGTAGCCTTTTGCTTTCAGTTATGCCGTACTTGATGGATAATGAAGTTGGCAAAATCAGATTAATCCACCTCGACCTTCTGCATGACTTTCAAATAAGCATGCTTTGGATTTGTAACCAAAGGCTACAATCCAATGTGGTTTAAGGACAGGTGCATATAAGTTTTTTGATTTCATTGGGCTTCAGTGAGCCAAACCCTTTTGGATTGACTCCCAAATCTTGACTGGGAAAGAAGAGAGGAAACCTCCACGTGCACAGAAGTCTGCTTTCCTGAGCCCAATGTGTTTTGTTCTTCTTCACGGGCACCCATATGCAAAACCCAATGTCTTTAATCTCCAAACCCTGTAAACTCCTGTTCCTGCACTTTGGTGCCTCCTGGCCTTTTCTTTTCCAATAATTCCCACAGCCCTACAAAATGTTGGATTAAAAATCCAAGTAACCATATGGTCATAAACTGGCAGCACAAGTTTTTCTCTTTCCAGAATTCAGCATTTAACTGGATTAATATTTGATTGAATTTCTTATAGCTTGTATAGCATAGTGGCTAATAGCACTACCCTGTACATATTTACTCAGAAGTAATTCCCATTGATTTCAATTGGGTTTATTTCCAGGTAAGTTTCTGAGACTGACCTGTATGTGTGTGTATGAGGAAGTTTAACTCTCCTATGCCTTTAAGTCATGAATGCTGCAGGCTTATACCCATTTATCTGGGAGTAAGCCCCACTTACTCAGTTGGCATGGATCGGATTGCGCTGTTAAGTGGTCACAATTAATTCTGTCCCCTCCACACTTTCAGATCTAAAGATAATCCTGCATTACCTCTGCTTGTTAAGGTTACTGAGGTAATGCTTGCGTTTTAGAAATCTTACATATCATTTGATTCCTGTTTTAACATTGAAATAGTATTCCACATTCTTGCATCTGAATAAGAATGCACGTTTCTCCACACCTTGCTGCCCCATCACTTCCAAACTTTTCCCTTAAGGCGAGCGGGGAGTCGAAATTCTTCTGTCAAGGTAATCCAAATCAGTCAAAGCTAAAGTACTAATTATTCAGCCTATTAAAAATTATCCTAGTCAAAAGAGGCGTGGAGGAAAATGCTCCCACTTGCCTTCTAGTTTCTGAGATCTTGTCCGACATTGGCCATGGGTTTTCAGCCTACCTTTACAGATATGAGGGACTAGAAACTTGCTCCAAAACAGTAATATTCTTGGCGCTCTGAATTCTGAGGCTCATACCAAACGTCTGTACGTGTGGAGAATATATGCAGCTCTGACCAATGCATGCAATTCTGAAGCATGATATAGCTGTGGTGGAAGTGATATTTCAATGATTCAGCTGCTGTTGGCTTGGGGTTGAGTAGAAGTGGTTCACGCTTTGGAGTGTGCATTTACAGTTACATGCTAGGAAAGAATATTGCCTTGTCATTGAAGAATGTTACGTCTCAGTGTTGTGAAGCATAGCTTTCTAGTTGAATGGTACAGAAGAATCTTGGAGTGTCACTCATTCCTCCTTTCCAGAGGGTGATCTTGACATAGAAACTTGCTCTTGGTGGAAAAGCTCAGGCAGAAAACTTGTAGTATGTGTTATTAATGACACGACAAGCCTCTGGGACAACAGAGGTCTGGGACTGTTGAGCTTAGTAAAAAGGTGAGTGAGGAGAAGCCATGGTAGAGGTGTCCAAAATTACACACGGTGTGGAGAAAGTGGATAGGGAAATGTTTTTCTTCCTCTCCCATAATACTGGAACCCAGGGTCATCTCAACAAGCTGAATGGTGGGAGATTCAGTACTTCTTAACACAGCCCATAGTTAAACTATGGAACTTACTATCACAAGGTGTAGTGATGGCCACCAAATTGGATAGCTTCAAATGGGGATTAAACATACTCATGGGGGATGAAGTTATCAGTGACTGCCAGTCATAATGGTTCCATTATGGCTTCTCCTCCTCTCACTGGCCAGTTCTGCAGTTGCAATGGCAGTGGCTGCCAGAGCCCGCCTCGCTCTGTGGTCGTCGGGCAGGCAGGGCGCACACGGAGAAGTGCGCTGCCGAAGAGGACGAGCGAGGCGAGGAGGAGGGAACGGGCAGCACGGCGCCAGAGGGAGCGGGCCCCTGCTCCCTGCGCCCCTCAGCGTCGTCGATCTGCTCTTGCCGCCAGGAAAGCAAGGTAGGTACGCAGCCAGCGGGAAGGCCTAGCAGTTGGGCATTAGGTGGTGCCTGGGCACCACATGCACCAGCCATGCGCACGCCTATGCGAACAACTACAAATTAGTAGCTTGTTAAAGAAATGATTCACCCATGTTTAGCGTCCTTGTTTATTTTCAAGGAGGTCTGACTGCACATCTGTGCTCTAATTCAGTACTCCAGTAAGAGCTTGAAGGGGTCTGTGCTTTGGTCATTTTTGTGTGTTATCTAATAAGAACATTGGTGCATATAATGGATATCAATTTCAAGTATCTGCAATGTGTGGGATGTTTTAGAATGTGCTTGCTTATATCTGAAAGTTATTACGCTGAGAAGCACTTTGTGTGACATAACATTCCATGTGGTCTTGATCAGGAGGTCTTGTTACTCTGACAACAATTATAAGTAGTGTTCACATACCCAAAAATATAATGCAATTTCCCCCCTTTTATGTTGTGCTTCTTTATGGTTTACAGCCTGCTTCAAGTGACTAATAATACTAAAGAACATCCATGTTAAATGTAATTAGGCTAATTTTTAGCTGTCTCAGCACGAAAGGCAGATGGGATACTCTAGTCCACAGCAGGGTGAAGTAACTACTTCAGCACTTTAGGGATCTGTCCAACATAATTAATAATCTCGAGTTGGGGAAGAAGTTGTGTTGACCTTATGCTGGAGAGAGTAGTGTGGAGCTGAAATCTTGCTGATTAGTTACATCATATGTATGTATCTGTAGGCTGGAAGTACAGTTGTTGGTAGCAATGTGGCATAGTTTGGAACATGATGATATTGAGGGTAGTTCGCATGTTACTTAGCACCCAGGTTTAGTAGATGCTGCAGGCTCTTGTTTATCTGCATTGCCAAGGAAAGGAAAAAATAAGCAGGAGCTCGCAAGTCTCACTTTGGGATCTTTTTTCAGAGTTTATTTTAATGCAGAGCTATAACAACACTTGATCCCCTTTTGATACTACTTTACACATTATATACCTTTTCAGACTATGGAGATACATCACTTCCTTCTGCAATTGCAAAGCCTGGGGAAATGTATACATTTGTCATTAGAGAGTGAGGGCATATCGAATATCACCTGAAGGATGGTGTGGCAGATTAAGAGCAGCAATCTGCTGAATTGTTTTAGGGGTAGCTAGGGTTTCTTTTCCTGGCTGTGGAACGGGTAGAAATCAGGGGTTTTTCATGTTTTCTCTATATACTAGCAAAAATGTCACCTCTTACACATTTGTTAGACAGATGAGCTTTACTAATGGAAAGTAAGGGGGCTCTGTGTGTGTGTGTGTGTGTGTGTGTGTGTATGAAAGGCATCTGTATATTGTCCAAGCTACTCCTCTGCAGCTCCCCCTCCCCCAGCTCTTAAGGGCGCTAGACAGTCTACACTAGTATTGTACCTATGCATTGATCCCGAGAATGGCTCATTCCACATTGAAAAGGCTTGACAACAACCTGATCAAATAAAGGTTGACATGATCTAAATACCTTGGTCTAATATCGAGACCTTTCCCAAAAGGTGCTGATCTAGTCCAGGTTGATTCAAAACTGGCAAATCTTGACATATACAGAGAAATGGTAATGTGAATCCAGTTAGATTCGATTTCCGACTGACTGGGTTTGGATAATGCGCTAGCCAATGGTAGTTTAAATAGGCAATAGTTGGTTATTTAACCCACTGTGGGTTATTGTGCATCGGGAGTGTTTTTAGTCAAGGGTTGGTTATTTGGCCAAAATAACCAACGCAAATAAACAATGCTGTGCAGAGTGGGCTATTTGAACCACCAACAGTTATTGGGTTGTGCTGGTTATTCCTTGCCGTTGTTGGTTGTTTCGTCAGCCACCGAGTCGCAAGGCAAGACTGGTCAAAGCAGCGGCTGCCGCTCTACTTCAGCTGGCATGATAGATTTTCGGCAGCAATGGCTGATGGGATACTAGTGGGAGTACTGAGGGGGGAAGAGATGGCAGGGGATGAGTGAGTCAACTCAGTGTCGACTAATAGTCAACTCAATGTTGATCCTAATCCACACCATGGTTGATTATCATGTTGTGTGGGGAGTATCCCCTAGAAAAAACAACTGTCGAACTGCTTAGTACCCCACTGTTGACTGTTGTGTTGTCCGAACGCAGCCACAGCCTGTTCAGAACAGTCTGGCAAAAATCAGCCCAGGACTATAGAGTAGAGTTGTATTGTTGTTGTTTTGGAAACTCTGTAATGTTTGGAGTTGATGCATACTACAGTAGCTATCTCTCTGGGAGTCAACAGTTATGAATGGTACTTAGACTGAGAATAGGACAGGAGCTGGAACTCAAGGTTGGGTCTTTGCCTATTTTGGATTAAGGCAAAGAATATCTAGTAGATAAATATTGAAGGAAAACAAATCTGCCATCACTTGATGAATGAATGGTGCAGTAAAATTTGGTATGTTACAATTATGTTGAAATTGTCGGCAATTTTGAAGGTGTGTGATGGTCAGGTCAGGTCAATGCATTGTTATATAACATTTGGAGAGATCTTGGAATATGTTGGAAAAACAGGGTTCAAGTCCTATCCATACTTAATTTCCATTTTATTCAGTGGGGCTTATTTGAGTAGGATTGCACCACATATTTCCTAAAGAAAACAATGAAGATTATAATATTGTTTAGTCACATGCATATTACAATGAATTACTCGGTCTTTTGGCAAATGGCTCCTTTTCTCATTTTAAAATCTTGTTCCTTGTACTGTTTTTATCTCAGGTATATATGAAGAAAGTCTTCCCATGCAACTTTTTCTTTCATGTAACTTATTCTTTCGTAAAGGATAGAATGTCTGAGTGGTATATTCTGGGCAAGTTTGAGCTTTGAGCTTTCTTTTCCACCAACATTAAGCCTTGGGGGAGACAGTTTTTGTTTAAAATAGATTAATGTTTTCCCCTTTTATATTTTGTTTTCATTTTGGAAGATCTTTATCTGTCCTAGATTCTAAAAGCCTTAATAACTAGAAAGCTTACGTATGTCACTTGGCAAGACTTTACCCCTTCAGTCTTAGACATTTGATGGAGGGGGGGTGGGGAAACTTGGCACAGAGTGAAAAGTGTGAATTGATATGAATTATTAAGATAAATACAAGCTTGCTGAAGTGCAGGAAGGGGAAAATGACCGGTGAGTCACACTTCCTTTTCAACATTTGTATTAATTTTTAAGCAGACTAGTTCCCATTTCCCCACTCTCCCGTTTTTCAAAGTTTTTTCCTTCAATTTCTCCTATAGCCTAAGCCCAAATGTATCAAACTGTTGAATACAGTTGAACTTATACTAGGAACAAGGGTGAGCAACTTGTGGCCCTCCAGGCATGGTTGGACTGTGACTCCCATCAGCCCCAGCTAGCATAGCCAATGGTGAGGGATCATAGGAGCTGCTGTGCAACATCCGGATGGCCACAGCTTTCCCACTCATGTACTAGAAAATAAGCATAAGGGTAATACTTAAGCTTTCTAAATGAAGGTAGAAGTCATGTTGCAAAGTATTTATAAGTAAATACTTATACTTGAGCCAGGCCCAGATCTCAGTGGGCAAAGCACCTGCTTTGCATGCAAAAGATACCATGTTCAATCCTTGGCATCTACTGGTAGAGTCGGGAAAGAATCCTGTCTGAAGCCCTGGAGAACCACTGTACATAATATTGGGCTAAATGGACCAATGATTGGCGTATAAGGCGTCTTCCTTTGTTTCCTTATGGGATTATAACATTAATTTGGGTACTGTCGCTAAATAGAGGGCTTAATCCTCTCCTCCCAGATCCAGATTTGGGCTGCATGCATTTACACTAGAGTAAACAAAAAAAAAGTCCTAGGCTATACTTGAAGCGATTAACATAGCATGTAGTTTGGCTTTGTGCATCTCAGACACAAACTTAAGTTTTTGTCGTACACACATGTGTGCGTGTGTATTATTATATCATCAGCTTTAGTTGGGGGAAGGAAAAGTATGCTGTCTTCGCCACAAAGTTTTCCTCTGTTCAGACCATTCAAAAACAGCAATCTGCTTAACAAACTGAAAGTATGGCTAGCTTGCTCAGTAAGGATGTGTGCATAATTTCTCTCTCTGTGTGAGACCATTTTGAATGCATTTGTTTCAGGTTCCAAAACGACCAAGGTGAAACATTGCTTTTTGAATAGGGAATTACCTTAGTTGTTTTGTTAAACGCTTTGATTTAAGGCATTGGATCTGCCATTTTATTGCATCACACTTTGAACAGGACAGACGGACAGCTTCTCCCTCTCCTCCCCCAAAATGTTGGTCCCTATTAATACGTACTATTCCAGAACAATATATCAATTTTTATTGTAAATCAAATGGAAGGAAGAAGTTGAGAGATGTGAAGGAATTTAATGTCTTGTGATGTTTCTCCTTTGTTGCTGCTAGGTTTTAAGTCAGGAAGATGATTGCTGCTGTCAGATGTAGGTTTTTCCTGTTCCTTATCAATTCTAGCTGTGTTTTTGGGGGGGGTTTGTTTTGGTTTTGGGTGCATCTCCCTCTCCAATTCCTTATAAATAACAGGCGGAACTAAACCTTCAAGTCTGAAATCTGTACAGTATCATACTGTCTGAGCCAGCTTTTTATCTTCCTGTCTAAGGATTAACCAGCTCAACAGTCAGTGTTACCTGCAATTGGTAAAAATCTAGCAGATACCAAGAGATGTATGGATTTTCTTAAATCTGTTCTGCCTGTGTTTCGCAGATGGTCAGGCGTCTTTTGTTCCGTTGTCTGCTCGTTGACGGAATTGGATTTTTTAAAACCACATTTTCATTCGATTTGCACTAATACATATTAGTGCTATTTCACACTTGCACTAATGTGAATTAGCGCCAACCCACCCACCCCGAGTGAAAATTGGTCTGCAGGTCCATGGAATTTGCCTGACTTGGGAAAAGCCAGTCTGCTGCAGAATCCACAGGTGGGATTCATAAAAATCCAATTCATTTGAACCCATTGCGGATTTCTCTGACATTCCTGCAGATGCTGGCCCCTGCAACGCTTTTCTTCTTTACCTACCCAATAATAGAGAAATTACTGATGGAAGACTAGTCTCTGGTATTGCTCTTTATCACAAGATTAGGAGCTTGGGTAAAAAGCCTCTTTTTTTCTTGGGTTGGAGACAGACAATGCTTTTGAAGGGAGCTGGAAGTCATTTGAGGCATTTCCAAGATTCCCTCCTTCAAACCTTCTTCCGCTCTCTGGAAAAATATAGGACCTTTCTCCAGCCTTATTTTAAGGTTGTCTTTTAGTTCTTGATTTTTCTGCCTTGTACAGAGCGAATATTTACATGGTGCCACCTTTCTTTTTTCATATCCCTCTTCAAAGCCCATTTTCTTGTAAGGCCTTTGACTCATCCCTTTTAATCTTCATTTCAAAGTATAAGCAAATTTTAAGTACCTGTAACTGCATTTCCCCACATTCATTCAATGTTTGGTTTTTCTTTCTGCTTTTTCACTTCATTATGTAGACATTGTATTTTTAAGAAATGCCTGCATGACAACACAACACCCATCCAATGAAGTGAAAAAGCCGATCAGCAAGGCTACTACAGGACAGGCCCAGAAGAGAAAGTGTCTGCGACAGCTTCCAGCTAAAACTACTTCAACATTTTGTCTGTGATCTACAGACCACTCCGACAATGATAGCTTCCCTCTCATAGGTGGACAGTTTGCCGTTTCTTAATAACAGCCCGCTACATGAACATAGCTGTTCACTAACATCCAACAGAGGCCGCGTAACAAAAACAGAAACCTAGGGATCAGATCCTGCAGCAACCCCAGATTCTAACTTTGTCTGTATATTCATTCGGGTGATGCTATTACGGGATCTAGTTTAATTTATTTATTTTTAAAGATTTGAGTATCACCTTTCAGCCCCAAAGCCCCCCAAGTTGGCTTACAACAACCATTCATAGAATACAACTCAACATAAAACAACAATATAATAACGGGCACATAAAAAAAACACCTGGCTATTTAAGGGACGACCTGTCTTGCTATGAACCTGCCCAGGTGTTCTGTTCTGTAGGAGACACCCTTTTGAGGGCACCATTATCCACAGAAGCCCGTTGGTCAGGCACGCAGGAAAGGCTTTTTTCCTGTGTTGTTTCCAAACTATGGAATGCGCTTACTGAAGAACTATGTTGGGTTCCCACTCTCTGTGCCTTTAGAAAGGGTGTAAAGACAATCTTTTAATTTAGCCTTTTAAAATCTGCAGTTTTTAATGTTTTAGTGCCTTTATTGTTCTTGTTTTTTATTCTGGTGAGGTTTTATTGTTTTAAATTTTGCACAGTGCCTTGATGGCTTTTTAGCCAATAAACTAGTACAGAAGTGCCAATAATAAATACCAAGCTTATACAGGAATACAGCAGTGTAAGGTTTATAACTAGAGGTCTACCAGGCCGATCTTGCTCATTTTTGTTTTAAACCGAAGCTTGAGCAGTATAGACATGCAGGAAATGTTGAAACTTTGAAAAAGTTCAAAGCTCAAGCTTTGGGCAGCTTGGGAAGGGAGAGGGATGAGGCAAAGGGGAGGTTAATGCATATGCCCCACATTGCATGTACTGAAATAATCCGTACTCCTGTGAGCTCTTAGACTGCTGGGGTAATGAAAGGACAGACACAGAATGTAGGAAAGGGGCTGAAGCAAAGTCAGTTGGTGATTGTTAGAGGAGGAGAAAGAGAACCTGAGGAGAAAGAGCAGGAGAAGAAAGAGAAAAACAAAAGGGAGGGAGAAGAGAGAGAAAACCATATTTTTATCCAATCATTCCCAGACTACTAGCCCCCGTGGCAATACAGGATTTACACTAGTAAGAAAAGATGGCACTGGATAAATCCAAACTGAGTAGCAAGGGTAAAGTTTTGTTGAAATCAAAGGCAGGTGGCCACTTGTGAAATGCCAAAAAAGAGGACACCCACTTGCTTAAAATGTGTACACGCCAATACATGTCTAGATGCAAATTTAGTAATAATTATTATGTTTTAAATGGAAAATCAGTACCTCTTCCCACAGTGTAGAAGACTGTGACCAGGTGACCCGTGTACCTTGTTTAGTCTGGTGTCCAGGCACAGTTGATGGGCAACTTCAAGGTCTTTTTGCTCTTCCTTCTGATGGTTCTTTACGTTTGTTTGTTTTTAAAATTTTATTTATTATTTCAACATATAACAAACATAAAATAAACATAATACATAAACAAACCTTAACATCCCCCCCGTGCTCCCCTACCCTTGAGACCTTCATTACTCTAATATATTATACATTTTTCCAAAATTGCAAAGATTCTTTTGAAGGCGTACAGCCTCTCCCCTTTATTAAAACATAATCTAAAAATGGTCCCCAAATACTATCAAAATCATTCTTTTTGGATAATCCCATCCTAACTTTCATTTTACATGTTAGTCTGTCATTAATTGCAATATCCCACACACCCCTTATACCATTCTTCTATGCTATAATTCCCTTGTATTTTCCAATTCTTCGCTATCATTAATCTAGCCGGTGTCAGGAGGCTGTTTATCAGTTCTCTTATATTTTTATTCCCATATACTTTATCAAACATCGAAAGTAAAGCTAAATTTGGATTTGCGCTACTTGATTAGCCAATATTTCACTTATTTCTTTAAAAACTCTTTCTAAAATTTTTGTACATACTCACATGTCCACCACATATGGAAATATGTCCCCACTTCCTGACAACCCCTCCAACATAACATTGAAATTTTCTTATCTGTCTGATGTAGTCTTACGGAGTGAGATACCATCTCCAAATTATTTTATAATGATTTTCTTTTATCCTTATTGATAACAACTTTAAAGTTCTTAATTGCCATATCTTCCTCCAGTTATCCTCAGTAATTTGTTTTGCTAAATCTTCTTCCCAGAATGCTTTCAAAATTTCTTGTTGCTCCCCCTCCTCTAACAATATATTATATATTTCACTTACTATACCTTTTTTACTTTTATTTTCCACCTCCTTCTCTCTTGAGTCAATTAACTTTTCAAATCTTGTTTCCTTTCTACATTCCTTATTTTTCTTTTTCCATTTCTGTGTCCATTGTTCCAATTGTATACACTTAAACCATAAGTTTTTTTGTCCTCTTAAAACTTCTTCTATTTGCTTTTTATTAACCATTCTCTTCATCCATTCTTTCACTTTAATTATTTTTTTCCCCCTCAATAACCCTTCCAATTCTCTTCTTAAGTTACCATGTTTTTATTGAACTTGGACTGGCCAGCCCTTCATCTAGAGGAAGCCTTCAAACAGGACAGTGCTCTGGCAGCCCTTCAAATAGAGGACTGTCCTCTGAAAGAAGACACATGGCCACCCTAAGGCCTGGCAAAATAATCATGTTTTCAGTATATACCTAGAGGCCAGCAAAGATGAGGCTGGGTGAGCCTCTCTCATTATTATTATTATATTATTATTATTATTATTATTATTATTATTATTATTATTATTTCTATTCTGCCTCATAGCCGAAGCTCTCTGGGCAGTTTACTTCTGGGTAGGGGCATAATCTGTGTGCTGCTATTGAAAGAGCTCTATCCGGCATTCCAGTCAAATGTACCTCAGAATGTGGAGCAGGATTTTGGAAGTTACATTCATCTGGCAGATAAATTCATGTGTGAGAAGGTGGTACTCTGCTTCTAGTCCTGATAACATAATCCCCAATGTCAGGCGCTTATTCACCTGCTTGTCGGTCAGTGTGATATATCACCTGCAAGTAATACACTTCGACTTTCTACATGAGGCTACATAGACCCACATTAGGCTAAATAGACCCACATCTGACATCAGAAATGGCTACATTCAGATAACAACGAAAGATCTTTTCAGTCTCTTGGGAGACTCTACTTATGCCCTGAAAATTGTTGTGACTGAGCTGGAAAAAGTTCAGGAAAGGGCAACTAAAATTATTAAGGGGCTGGAGCATCTCCCCTATGAGGAAAGGTTACAACAGCTGGGATTGTTTAGCTTGGAAAACAGGCGGCTAAGGGGAGATATGATAGATAGGTACAAAATTATGAATGGTGTGGAGAATGGATAGGGAGACATTTTTCTTCCTCGCCCATAATACTAGAATCTGGAGTCATCCCATGAAGCTGATTGATGGGAGATTCAGGACAAATAAAAGGAAGCACTTCTTCACACAGCACATAGTTAAACTATGGATTTTGCTACCACAAGATGTGGTGATGGCCACCAATTTGGATGGCTTTAAATGGGGGTTGGATAAATTCCAGGAGAAGAAAGCTATCAATGGCTACTAGCCCTGATGATTATGTGCTACCTCCAGTATCTGAGGCAGTAAGCCTGTGTGTACCAGTTGCTGGGGAACATGGGTGGGAGGTTGCACCATGTCCTGCTTTGTTGGTCTGTGGTCGACAGATGGTTGGCCACTGTGTGAACAGAATGCTGGACTAGATGGGCCCTCAGTCTGATCAAGCATGGCACTCCTTATGTTCTTATGACACCAACAAATAAATTTCAAAGGGAGACTACAGGGTGAAAGTGCTGCATTAGAACTTCTCAAGAAATTTGATTCTATCTGTTTAGGCTTGAATCAAGATAATGGTTTCCTGTCCATCTGGAGATTTTAATTAACTTAACACAATCGTGCTAGCATTATCACCAATTACAGCTGTCATGAATTATCTCAAGCTGTTTTGCTATCTCAAGCTTTACTTAGAATTGTCACAAACTGTACTTCTTTGCATTGTATTGTTGTTTGACCCTACTGCTTACAATTATTTTCTCTGTACACGTGTGTGCGTGTGTGTGTGTGTGTGTGAGAGAGAGAGAGAGAAATGGGGGGGATACATACGTTCCTACATAAGCCAACTAAGGCTTAAGCAGGATATAGCACTATGAAAGCGGCATATAAAAGGCAGGAGCCACACCAAGCAGGATATAGCACTATGAAAGCTATAGTTGTCAGTGCACTTCAATATTGCTATAAAGCAGTAGTGTGGCTCCTACCTTTTATATACTGCTTTCATAGTGCAATATCCTGCTTGGTGTGGATTAGGCATAAGAATAACATTTCATGCATCTGAAGTGGATTAGAGTTCACAAAACTATACCAAGATAGATTGGTTCAATTTTAAGGTACCACAAGCTTCTTTGTTACATATTCTATATCATTAAACAAAAAACCTACGGTTTACAAAAACAATGTTAAGGCTCTACAGATTCCAACCAAGCACCAAAAAGTAGGGGAATTGGGAGTTAAGGCTCACAAGCCTTAATGCCACATCCTCCCTAAGGAGGCAGAAAGTGCAAGTGAAATTCTCATTCTCCCAAAGCAGATAAACCATGAGGACAGGGTGGAGAATATGATATGCAGAGGTGACTGAGGGGTTGTGGAAAACTGATCACGAACAACTTAGGGCCACCTACTGATCACGAACAACTTAGGGCTACCCCAACCTGGTGCCCTCCAAAGGTGTTGGACTACAACTCCCACCATTGCAAGTCAGTATGTCCCATGGTCAGGAATGCTGGGACTTGTCATCTCAAAAATCTAGATATGCAATTTGATCTGCAGAGGTGACTGTGGGGTTATGGGAAATGATAATGAACAACTTAGGACCAGCTACTTCTCATTTCTTAGAGCATCTCCTTATGTTGAGAGTTGCAACCCAACACATCTGACAGGCACCAGGTTGGGGAATGTTGTTCAAGAACAAGGGCAGGCAGAATGTAGATCTCCAGATGTTTTGGAATTCAACTTGTAAAAGCCCCTATCAATATGGGCAGTTATCAGGAATACCGTGAGTTGATGTCTAAATCATCAGGATAGATCTATTTTCTGCCCACATTTGTACTAAAGTATGATGTTTTCCAGCATTAAGATATGTGATCAATCAAGGAACTACAAAAGAGCTGCATCACTTTAAATAAACTGTCAAAACCAAATGAAACAACAATGAATGAATCTTGAATATCTAATTCAGATAGCCCTTCAGACATCAACATTAGTTTTCAACACATGGCATAGGATGTCTGTTTCTTGAATATCAGATAAAGAATTTCTCTTACTTGTTCAGCAGTGTGAGATCAAAGACAGAGCTACCACCTAATACTTTCATGCGTAAGTATTATTTTAAAATTAAGCATAACTTGATTTTTGTCTTCCCCATAACACATAACATGGGAGTTACAGTGCAACACATCTGGACAGCACCATGCTGGAGAAGGTTGACTCCTATACAAGTCTTCTCAGAAGCCAGTGCCACTGAATTCACTAGGGCATTCTCCCAAGAGGTATAGGATTGCAAACTAATCTCATCTGAAAGGTGTTCAAGACAGCCAAACTAAACCTCTTCTGCTCCACTGTTGCTTTGATGAGATGATGTATTGTGGAGGGATTGTGGGGAGTGAACAGTATATTTTTTATAAATACATTTTAAGAAAAAAACATTGGTTCTTTGAACGGTAGGATATTGACTTTTGTTGTCAAGAGTGCTGCTATATGTGAGATGTGTGAGAGAGAAAAGTATTGGGCAGACCCTGTATTTGGTAAGGGTATGGAACAGCATTCGCCATCCTGCTGCCCTCCAGGTGTTTGAGATGACAAGTCCCAGCATTCCTGACCATGGGACATACTGACTTGCAATGATGGGAGTTGTAGTCCAACACCTTTGGAGGGCACCAGGTTGGGGAAGGGCTGCTCTAAACAAAAAAAGAGAAGTAGGTGGCCCTAAGTTGTTCGTGATCAGTTTTCCACAACCCCTCAGTCACCTCTGCATATCATATTCCCCACCCTGTCCTCATGGTTTATCTGCTTTGGGAGAATGAGAATTTCACTTGCACTTTCTGCCTCCTTAGAGAGGATGTGGCGTTAAGGCTTGTGAGCCTTAACTCCCAATTTCCCTACTTTTTGGTGCTTGGTTGGAATCTGTAGAGCCTTAACATTGTTTTTGTAAACCGTAGGTTTTTTGTTTAATGAATTTCATGGCTTTGTGTAATGGATGACTGGATATTATACAGTTGACGACCAAGCCAGCGTCAGCCAGAATGTTATACCATCTTGACATCCAATATAAAATCAAACCTAGTGTTATGTGTTGAACTCACTTTTAACATGAATAAATCAACCAAAATCTTGCATCTCCCTCATTTTTAAAGATAAAGAGATGAAACCTGGCATCATGGTAGCTCTTAAGTAGGGATATAGCTATGCCAAGTATGAAGCAGATCCGTTCATGCTTTGATTTTTAGGAATTTTTTAAAGTTCAAACAGAAATCTCTTTGGGGTCCAGGACCTTGAGCAGTACAAGTTTAAAAAATGAAATTAAAGATAAAGGGATGAAACTTGACAGCATGGTAGCTCTGAAGTAGGGATTTAGCCATGCCAAGTTGGAAGCAGATCCGTTCATCCCTTGATTTTTAGAAATGTTTAAAACTTCAATTTAATGTTTTAAATTAACTAAAATGCTTACAATTCCATCATTTTTAAAGATAAAGGGATGAAACTTGACAGCATGGTAGCTCTTAAGTAGGGATTGAGCCATGCCAAGTTGGAAGCAGATCTGTTTATGCCTTGAGTTTTAGGAATTTTTAAAACTTCAAACCCAATACTCCTCTTTGGGGTCTAGGGCCTTGAGCAGTACATTAAAAAAAAGAAAGAAAGTAAAGATGAAGAGATGAAATTTGGCACCATGGTACCTCTTAAGTAAGGCTTTAGCCATGCCAAGTTGAAAGCAGATTGGTTCATGCCTTGAATTTTAGAATTTTTTTTAATATTTTTTTTTATTTTCAACTTAAAACAAAATAACATAATATAAAATACAATACAAAACTAACAGCCTTCATACCCCCCGTGCTCCCTCCCCCCCCAGGAGACCTACATATATTCCATTATACATCCTTCCAAAATTGTAAATATCTTTTGAAGGTGTTTGCCCCTTCCCCGATCCTAACACATATTCCAAAAAAGGACTCCATATATCTTCAAAATCATTCTTCCTGGACATTCCCCTCTTTACTTTCAAATTACACGTTAGCTTATCATTAAGTGCCATATCCCATATTTCTTTATACCCTTGCCCTTTCCAGTTCTTTGCTATCATTATTCTAACGGGTGCCAGGAGGTTGTTTATCAATTCCCTCATGCTTATATTCTCATTTTCTTTATCCCATATTGCTAGTAGAGCCAACTTTGGGCTTACTTCCAATTTACTTCCTATTATTTCACTTATTTCTTTAAAAACCATTTTCCAAAATTTTTGTACATATTCACAGCTCCACCACATATGAAAATATGTTCCAATCTCCTGACATCCCCTCCAACAATTCTTAGACACTTTTTTTATCTATCTGATAAAATCTTACCGGCGTTAAATACCATATCCATACAGTTTTATAATAATTCTCCTTAATTCTAATCGACAAAAGCTTTAACATTCTTGCATCCCACATCCTCCCCCAGTCCTGTCCATTAATTTGTTCCTTTAAATCATCTTCCCAAATCATTTTAAGAGAGTCTCGATATTCAGCCTTCTCTGTCAGGATTCTATATATTTCGCTAGTCAGACCTTTTCTAGTTTTAATTACTTCCTTCTTTCCTCTTGATTCAATTAAATCTTCAAATCTTGTATTATCTCTACATTCCTTATTTTTCTTTTTCCAATTCTGTGTCCATTGTTCCAATTGTATACATTTAAACCAAGCTGTCTTTTGTCCTCTTAATAACTCTCCAATTTGCTCCCTGTTTGTCATACTTTTTAACAAATCTCTTAACTTACTAATTTTCTGATCCTTCAGAACCCTTTCCAACTCAGCTTTTAAATTCTTTGGGAAGCTTCCCATTGCTACCACAGGGTAAGAGGAGAATCTCCTGGTATTAACTTCCCTTTAACTTTCTCCCAGATCTCTAAATATTTTTCAACAACGGGTTGTCCAGTCCTCTCAAATCTTTCTTTTGAATTTTAGCAAAAAAAATATTTTGCAGTTTAAAATCTTGTTCCCCTGTTTGTGTCTCTAACCATTCCAAATCATCCTCCCCTATTATACTATTTACAACATATCTTAATTGATTAGCAATATAATACTTCTTTATATTTGGAAGTCCCAGACGTCCTTTCTTTTGTGTCTTATACCATAACCCTTTATTAATCCTTGCTTTTTTATCTCCATTACAATAAGCATTAATCATATTTTGCCAACTCTTTAACTCTACTTCCGTTATTTTAATAGGTAACATTCTAAACAAAAAATTAATCTTGGGTAATATTTTCATTTTAATAACCGCTATTCTACCAAACCAAGAATGCTTTAATTTTCTATATGCCTCTAACTTTTCCCCTATCTGTTTTTTCAAGCTAGCAAATTAATTTCTTCTAATCTATCTAAATCTTTTGCAATATTAACTCCTAAATAACGCACTATATTTTTAAGCCTAGTTTAATTTTAGAATTTTTTTTGAAGTCAAACTTTTAAAAAAAATATCCTAAAAATCAAGGCATGGACCGATCTGCTTCCAACTTGGTATGGCTCAATTCTAGGGTGACCACTAGGGTGTGGCCTAGTGGCTAAAGTGTTGGACTGGGAGCTGGGAGATCTGGGTTCTACTCCCCACTTAGCCATGGAAACCCATTGGGTGACTTTGGGCCAGTTGCAGACTCTCAGCCCCACCTCACAGGGTTGCTGTTGTGAAGATAAAATGGAGAGGAGGAGGATTATGTATGCCGCCTTGGGTTTCTTGGCAGAAAAAAGGTGGGATATAAATGCAATGATAAATAATAATAAAAAACTGTCAGGATTTCCCCAGATTTCTCTTGGTTTTTGTTCTATCCTCGGTGTCGGGGGGATTTTATGCAATAGTCTATAATGACCTGGAATTACACACTTTCCCTTTTAAGGCCACCATTAGCGTGGCAGGGGGGAATGACATGCTTTCTGGAGGTGTGTCATTCTCTCCCACTGCTCCAATCAAGGCCTTAAAAGGGAAAAATGTGTCATTCCCAGGCATTATAGAAAAGGGCCTGATTGGAGCGGTGGGGTGGGGTGAGAATGACATGCTTTCCCCTCCTCCGCTCCAATTGGGGACTTTAAGGTGGCCCCAGAAAGCCATTTTCCTGCCCCCCCACTAGGTGTCCTCTTTTTTGGTTTCCCAAATATGGTCACCCTACTCAGTTCTTGCACAGGCTGCATTTCCATCCCTAGATATTTACTCAAAAGTAAGACCCATTGAATTTCCTTGGTTCTTGAAAAGCAACACACTTGCTTTTAGATTTGCCAGTCTCAGTATTCTATGTGTGCTATGAATGCCTGCTCTGTCTGTCCCTATAGTTTCCTGCAAGGTCCAGCCAGCGGAAGCCAGTAAATTAAACCCAGGGGTGGAGGGTGGGATTCCCTCAAGTTCATCTGACAGCAGGTGCTTTAGAACATGGACCTTCCAGGAGTGTTGAGGCTGGATTTCTGGCAGACCCAGCCAGGCAACTTTATGGCCTGTTAGTCCCTCCATTTGGTAGCCCGCAGAGCACCCGCCTCATAAGGCAAATGGCCACATGAGAACTGTTATTATGACCTGCTACTTTGTTTGTCTTTAATAGTCTGTGGTCCAGATCTCTTCAGAAGGGGGAATAGTGTTTTGTGGTTGGGGTCAGTCTAAATTATCTCCAGGGGTCCCTTACTCAGTGCCTCTGATAGCAAAGAGATTGAGGATTTTCCCCAACTCTTGTTACTCTTGAAGTTACTAGGCCTGTTGAAAATAGATTTTATAACATAAGCATGAAAACAGTGAATACCCCTTTTAATTTGTTAAACCAATGAAAACATGCCACACAAGAAGTCTTAAGATATGAATGGTTTAAAGAAAAGTAAATGCAAAAGAACATCAGATGCAGAAGTGAAATCTGAAACACTACTACTACTACTACTACTAGTATCCTGCCTTTTGCCCAATGCTGGGCCTCAGGGCAGCCTTACAAAACTAAAACATATACAGCTAAAAACTATAAATAGGAATATACTAGGCTGACCATATGAAAAGGAGGACAGGGCTCATGTAACTTTAACAGTTGTAGAGAAAAGGAGATTTCAGCCAGTGTCATTTGTATGCAATTAGTTCCTGGTGAAATTCCCTTTTCTCTACAACTGTTAAAGTTACATGAGCCCTGTCCTCCTTTTCATATGGTCAGCCTAAATATACAAAAGTTAAAAATATAATTAAATACTTTTCAATATTGAAGCATTTAAAACATTTTAAATACATAACAATTTAAAAGTCAAAGGTATAGACAGAGGTCCAGATTATTTGCCAAAGGCCTGCTGGAACAAAAAAGGGTTTGTCTGCATCCAAAAACACATCAAGGAGGGAGCCAGTGTAGACTGCAAGGATTAGAAAGAAAATCCATGTGTGTACACTATGCAAAATAAATGACAGCTCAACTGTTTCTAAACCTTATTAGAAAAACAGGTTGACGAGGCCGAAACCAACGTTGTAGGCCCAGAAGCACTTTGAAAGGTTTCAATGTTGTACTTAAAACTTAACACCGGCCCAAACTAATTAAATGAAGTGTTTGAAGCTTTCAACTTTAGAGCAGTATGGACCAAACTCTTAGAAAAGAGGGAAGGAGCACTGTGTGTGTATGGGGGGGGGGGATAGAAAGAAAGGTATAGCCACCTATTCCCAGGAGAGATCTGAAGACCAGGTTACCATGGATCCAGAGGAGCCACACCCTGCTTCACCAGGGAGCAAAAGAGCAAACTGGCCTTATGAAGATAGCCCAAAATACTCTCAGAGCCAAAGGAATGCATGTTCCAGAAGAGAAAAGAGAAACTTCTTCTTCTTCTTCACTCAAAAGGTCTGTGCTAGAGGCAGCAGCCATTTCACTCACCCACCCCACATTCTAAGGCAGGAGGGAGGGGGAGAGCGACGCTACTGAGCATGTGTCGCGCTATGAGGGAAGATGGCCGCCTCATTGACTTGAATGAGAGGTTAAAATAGTCCTTAAAAGTCAACCGAGGGGAATTTTTAAAAAACGAAAACCTTTCCTCCAACTACAGTCGAGGAAGAAGACCCCACCACTGGATTAATTAATAAGGCTCTAGAAATTATGCAAATTGTGAGCACAAAAATCGCAACCAGGAAGTGATTTGACAAAAGCAGGGAGACAGGTTTGTATTCCTTTTCTACCTTAAACTGCTCTCCTTCCCTCAATCTTTCACCAATCTTCTTGAAGTTTTCAGGTAATGTAAAACAAACATTTCTTTCTGGCACCTGTAAATTTCAGAAAGTTTGGTGAAATATTTTCAATTTTATGGCTGTTAGAATGACTCCCCCCCCCCCCAATTATCACTTTAACATGGCGGAATGTGTTTTTTACTGACGGCCCTTAACAATGGAGGCACGACTGTGCCTCCATTAATAATAAATATTGTAAATCACCTTAGCATTCTAAATCAGCAGGCAAGGTAAAAAGATAGCAACTCGAGTGATCACCAAAACCTCCTATATCACATCATTGGATTAGCGAGGCTTGAAATTCATCCTCACTCCCCATGGTCTGTTTTCAAAATTCCTTTATCTCTTCATTGGCATACTCGTCTCCATCACATAGTCATCAGTCTTCTTGGAGGAGATGGGTTTTCCGTTTGCGTGTCAAGATTGGTTTCTCAAGTGTCCTGCATTTCCCCCCATTACCGTAAATGCTTGTGTTGGTGATTGCAGAATGAATCTTTTACCGGCCCACCAGGGCCCCTTTGCAGGAGGTTTACTCAAGACATTAGTATTGTTGTCCAGAGTCCCGTCTGATGGGGACACAGCCATGACCTTTGTATTGTCTGTTAGGCAAGACCTTGACTAGCAAGGCAAAATAAAACTCTTCCTTCTAAGTAACAACTAAAGGCAGGGTCACATGTGAATATACGTCACATAGCAGTTGATGACAGCTGAGTGTGTGAAATGACCCCTTTGAAAATCATTGGATTTTAGATGACTAGTGATGTAGAAATCAGCAAAACTCAAGATTGCTGAGGTTCTCTGTGTCCCACCTTGACTCTTGGTGTGACTCATGTCTGTATCAGATTGTGAGCTTTTTTCTTTTCTGTTGTGTGACATTTGCAAAGTACTTGGGTCTGCCTTCAAAACTATGCAATCTTCTCCCATTGATTAATATATGTTTGTGCACACTTTTAAAGTACAGTTTTCATGCCCATTTTTCTAATGTACACATTTTTTAATCTAACCTCCCCATGAAATGCTTCCCAAGCTTGGTAATATATGAGCTTTGACTGCAAATTGAGCTCACGTTCAGAAGATGCCAGCTGGATAAATTCTGATCATAAATGAACGGAAGCAAACTCCTCATACGTCCCTCCAGGTGACACCAAATATTAGGAAAAGTTCTATTTCTGTTGTTAGATCTGCGGTGGCGTATTCAATGCCATAAATAGAAGTTTGCATTTTAGGTGATAGAGGAATATTATCACCTGATGTGTACTTAAACATAATAGGGTTCATTGGAATAGGTTCATGCATTGAAACGTTGAGTAGGCAAGTCACTTAGATGCAGGAGTGAACTTGGCCTGAAATGGTGATGAAATCAGTTCCAAAGGGGCAGCTGTATTACCCAGCGGTAGCCAAACCAACGAAGAGTCCTGGGCACCTTAACCAGCTTTTGTGGGTCGGAGCTCACTTTATCAGATACATATAATCAATGGGACATTTCCAGGTAATACTTTAGGATAGGGTGCTGCAATTTTGTTAATGAAACCTGCCATCCTAAGCACCGGGCCATGCGGGGGGAGGCAGTGGGGCCAGCTGACCCGGGGCCCACAATTTTTAGGGGGCACTTTGACGAGGAGGTCCCCCCAGCTTACGCTACTGCTTCCGCAGCATATGTGGCCCATCGAGAAGCGAGGAGCCCGCCTTGTGGAAACAGCGCAGAAGCTGTCCGTTGTGAATACCATGGTCAGACTACAAGCTCCAGAGGGCCATGCCGCATGCGGGGCGGGGATATATGTTCCTTGAGGTGTTGTAGAACAGGTTTAATATGAAGGTGTTACGTAGAACGGACATGTTGGTGGGCACGCCCCCTTGGGGTGGTCATGTTGTCCTACTTTTTTGAAATGGGGGGGCACACACTTCCCATCTGGCCTGGGCATAGTACCAGCTCTGCATGGCTCTGCCTAAGCAAAAATTACTAGGGAGCAAGTTCCCTTGAAATTGATGGGACTTCTGAATAAATCCGTTTAAGATTGGCTACATACGCCATTCCAGTTAAATGAATGGCAAAAGTTTCCATTAATTTTAATGTGTCAATATAGTATGCTTCAGTAGTAAGTCCAATGATTCAGCCTTGGTCTTATGTCCTGTGATTCAGAACTGTGGGACTACTGGCCATTCATTTTTTAAACAGTAGGAATTGCATAAACATATGCAAAATTAAGCCCACTGTGTAGCAAAGTGCTGCGATCATGAATTTTAAAACAAGCCTTTGTAGTGGATGTGTTACCAGTATGGTCTTGCGTGGTTTGGATTAAAAGGATTAAAAGACTTTAATCTTTGCCTGCTCTACAGAACAGCTCTTTGTATGAATCAGGTGGTTTCTCTTCCACAGGTATTTTTAAATTAGATCCCTTAAACTATTAAGAATTCCTAGGAACTAACTGCCCCTCTTATGTAAAGCAGCTTTAGGAGCTGATGATGGTACTAAATACAATAATAATAATAATCTAAATTGTTTGGCAATTTCTCCCAGTGCTGGTCTGGCTATTACACAAATAGGATGCTGAGAAAAATCTGTTTAGTCCTGAACTATATTTTAAGGGAATTAGCATTCCTGATTTTAGGGAAGCGGATTTTAAGAAATGTTTTCCGCTGTGCTGAGATGCTAACCCCAAGAGAGGTTAACTTTGTGGTTTGTACCGGAGAATGCTGCTTTTGCATTAACCTAGTTTTTGCAGCGCTCCAATGTGCGAGCTACTGAGAACTGATTGTGAGCCTGATTGTGTGAAAGGACTCAACATATATATGCCTGACAGGCTCTCTGGTGGACAACTGGCTGTCCTTTCCCCCCTTTGAATCTCTTTCAGTGAGTGGTGCATCCATTTGTACAAAAATGGGTTCCATGCAAATTCTGCACTATGAGGTAGCTGCCCGGACTCTCATTTACTATCGCAGAATACTTATAAAACACTGAAATTCTTTAAGTGCAGTACAGGCATGAAAAGATAAAACAGTCCCTGCCTGCTGACACACAATCTAAGAGATGTGATACAAAAGGAAAAAGGAACTGGGAGGGGAGAGGAAAACAAGCGTTAGAGCGGCTGCACTTTCACTAGTGTATAGGACCAGTGTGGTCTCCCCCTTGCCATGATGTTCTTCCTGGGAGTAGCCCTTAGTCCCTTGGCTGGTGGCAGAGGCCAGAGTATGCTTCCCTTAAACTCTGCAGTCTCTGGGCAACTGGCAGTTTGAGCAGAGTTTTGTTTTTAGCCTTGTAGTGAAATAAATAATTGTGTGAGAATTGCTCCTGCTGTACTATATTAGATAATTGCCAGGTGGCAAGGCGCCTGATCCCTTGATGTGTTTTGAAATTTCCGTGCCATGAAATGTATTCTTAGCCACCAACTCAGATGGCTTTAAAAGGGGGTGAGACAAAGTAATGGATAGAGAGGTCTAGGAATAGCTATTGGCCATGAGGGCTATATGGAATCTCTGGGTTTGGAGGCTCTATGGGGACAACAACAGGGTTGGGCACTTTTGTCAACTTCCCGTAATGTTTGGGTTGGCTAGTGTGTGAAGCAGGATCCTGGACTTGATGGACTTTTAGTGTGAACCAGCAGGGTGGTTCTTAATGGTCTTAATTTTTTAGAAAGTAGTAGTCAGGAATAGATATTCCAAAAGCAAGAGAAGCCCCTCTGTGCCATACCTAGTTCTTTAGCGTGTGCGCGCGCATTCGTGTGTGTTTGTGCGCATGCACACTCATGCTCTAGGTATGAGTTGATCTGTCAAGCTTGATTTCATGGAGGTTTTTTTTTATTTTTCCACTGCTAATTTTGTCCTGTCCTGCTTCTGCATCGGATCTCAAATTTTCTTAGTTTGCACAAATGTTTGCACGTATTTCCATGCACATTTCCCAAATAGGCACATTTTTTGTATGCACTTTTTCAAATGTATGCATTTTTTGTCAGATTTTTGTCTGTGTGAACTGTAGTGCAAATTTTCAGAGCAGGATGGATTTCAATATTTAACTGCATTCCAGTTCATGTCTAAGTTTGGGAAGTGCTCATCTGGTACACATTGAAATGAGAAATGAATGAATTTCTCACCCATCCTTGGCATGTGCGCATGCATTTGATGAATAACAAAGTACTAACTCCCAAGATTGCTGCCATTTTCTATTTTGTTGCCATCAGTCTGGGTAGAACTATGCGCACGGCTAACTTTTATTTCATGCTGTTCATGAGTTGGTGTCCAGTATCATCCTTAAACATTTTCACCCTTTGAAACTAAAAGTTAAAAATGACACCCACCCAAAGGTTGCTAGGATGGAGCCTTCTAATTTGCAGTAAACACAGAGGTGGAGTTTGGAAGAAGGAGAATAGTTCTCCATCCATAATCTTCTGTTTGAACTCAATACTTTCCAGTTTCATGGCCAGACTGGTTGTGGCCAGTAATGCTATTCCTCACTGGTGCCTGCAGTGTAAGAACGTGGCTATGAGCATTTTTGGCATGGTATGTTTCCTAGTCTTCCTAGTTTTTGCACACTACACAGCCAAAACTGCAGGAATCTGTCCTCTGAATACATCCAAAGGAACATGGCTTTGGACCAGGCTACCTGAAAGACCGCCTTCTCCCATACAAGTCTGCTTTGAGTTTAAGATGTTCTGGACAGGCCCATCTCTCAGTACCACCACCTTCAGAGGCACATTTGGTGGTGGTGTGACACAGGGCCTTCTTGGCAGCTGCTCCCAAGCTGTGGAACTCCCTGGTTTGCTCCCTTTCTGCTGTCTTCCTTCCAGCAGGCAAATATGTTTTATTCAAGCAGACCGTTGGTTTGTAAGTTGGTCTGTTGGGTTGGATGCTGTTTTTATTCTCTTTTTGTGCTTTTAATTGTGTTTTTAATGTATTTATTTCATTATTTAATTAAGCAAGGAAAGGCTAAGCAGGAAGGGTTCATGCAGAGCATAGTGAAAGGCTAGAAGTTGGTGGTAGAGCACATGGAGGACCAGGAAAAACGTATGCTGATAACCTGGGGAGGTTCTGCCAGTCAGAAAATGTCACACTATCAAATGGTCAGTTTTACTCAGCAATAAACCCAGATTTGCCATAGAGCTCCATCACACCAGTGTTTTATCGCACCTTCGTCCTGCCTTGTTTACCATTTTGCCCCCCAACCCTCACATGATGTCGTCCCTGTCCTGCAGTAATCTCACCTCTTCCCCTTCACGTTCCATGTTTTTCTAGGGTAGGGAAAGTGTGGTATTTTTTTCTCCACGCGGGATAAAACTGCTCTTCCATCCCCATGTATTGACATCCTCACGCTGTGTCGTATAATGTCCCTTCTTGGGCACATATGCGTTGAAGGGCGGTCTTGCTGATGAAGGAGGAGGGCAGGGGCAGTTCTCTTCCAGTCCGTAGTACTGCTCAGCCACAAAGGGGAGGGAAGGAGGGTGCACGAAGACTCCGCACAGAAGGGAGCATCATCTCATCTCTAAAGGCAGAAATGGCACCTAGCCAATGAAACGCTAAATCGCTAAAATGCTAGACAACAAAACCAGAGGGGGGAGAAGGTTCCCACACCCATCATGATGTCCATGAACTACAAGAACAAATGAACTGGAGGGAGAAGCGGACAGGGTGGGGTGGGCGCAATAGCAAAAGAGCAAACAAGTGAAAAGAGATTTCGCCTATGCAATGGCGATACCAGGAAGGCTCGTGAAAGGGACCTGTGCTTGACGCGCTAATGAAATGGAGGTGGAAACTGCGGATCGTACCTTGGGGGAAAAAAGTAGGTGTGATGGACCCCATAGAGTCAGGGCCATTTCCAGGCTTGAAGGGTATAGTGCTTTCTAGTGAGCTCCGTCGTACATCAGTGATGAGCCCTGTTGAGCTTACCTGATAGCATCTCTCCAATTGGCACCAGGTGGCCTCCATTTTAATTTCTCCTGATGTAGGGGGTTGCTTTGGAGCACTGTTTGAAAATTAAAGTGATCCCTCCCAAAGTGGGCCACCACTTCAATTTTATACAATATCCCAAAGTGACAGTACATTGGGGACAATGTGGGAAATTAACATAGTGGCCATCGAACACTGGAAGTTGGGAAAAATACATAAAAGTGGGGGCAGAGCAGGGGGGCACATGTTGGTGGGTTTTCCTGGGGTCCTGGCAGCTTCTCAAAGATGTTGTGTTGTGGTGCCAGCTCTTGGAAGACATAAGATAGTAAATCTGAAGTGTTTTATTTTTCCCTATTGCAGATGCTCAGGCTGCCAAGTATCGATCAAGCTATCGCTTCTCATACTAGAATATTTCCATTAAAACATCACCCTGTTGTTCCCCCTCCAAAAAGTGTGAATGCAGTCAAATTGAATGTAATAATGAGGCTGGCGGTTCACTGAAGATTACTGAGTTCTGGTGTAAATGTGAATCTGGTAATTATAGATGAACTCATCTCGTGTTATTTTTTATTATTATTTATTAAAGTGGTTCTTTCCAGCGACTTCCACCATAACTAGTTATTCACGTTTTGCTGACATGAATTATTAATGTCTTGTAAGAAAGCTTAATAATTTTTGCTGTGATTAAATAAGCTGCCTTTCTTACGGAGACGGCGGCCTGCCTCCGTTTTTCATCATAGACCTATCTGGGTGGTATGCTGAGATTAGGCAGTGCCTGTTGTGACGGGCTTAATGCGCATCCAAAATTAGAGTTTGAAAGTCACATTGACTTTCTGTGGGACTTGCCACGATGCAGTTGCATGTAGGATCGGAGCTGCAATCCTCAAACGATTGTTTCTTGGTAAATCTTTCCTTGTTTCTCCAGAGTACATTTCTTTATGGGGTGTGGCAGCCCTTTGGGGCGCACCTGTCGTAACCTGCTTGACAGGCACATGGTTCGAGTCTTTCCCCACCATTTCGGAGAATGCCTTGTTTCATGGTTGTTTAGATGTAGAGCCATCCTGTTGTGTGCTCTCCCTCTTCAGCAGAATAAAATTGCGCCAGATTAAAACATCGATGAAACATCTTCGTTTTTTGCTGATTTCTCCCTGAGCACCAAACAGGTCGGACTTGTAGCGCTTCCAAACAGCACTCTGGCTCAGTCCCCATTCACTTTATTTACTTTATTTCTCTGCCTTATGCATAGTTCCATGTTAATCCCCCCCCCCCCCCGGTATTTGCTTATTAAATAAAGAAGCTGCAGGTGGCTATAGGACAAGCCAAGGACTGTCAAGGTGGGGTGGAAAGGGGCTCTTTAACCGTTCCTTTCCTACCAATTTTGTCTGCGCAAAATTGTCCTCACAGCCAAGTAATACTTAGAGTTGGAAGATCTTGAGCAAGCCTAAAGTTGGGAAGGAAGGGGGTTTAAACAGTTTGTTCCTGCCCTCTCTTACAGACCTCTGCAGCCGCTTTACACAGAGCATTGGAGATGGGGGGCAAGATGAGAAAAAGAATTACAGAACTACATGAAATGTGTGGTTTGGCCTTTGATGATTGGCAGCTCAATCTGTGAACCAGCTTCATTTATAGCATTCTGTTTGAAGAGATATGGGTAATATTGTGTTTGGTACTAGTGCTAGCGTAAATTGCATTGTTCTAGCAAAAGGAATTTCTAGCGCAATGCCAGTAGCATTAGCTAGCATGTTTTCCAGGAAACGCTGCCATGCCAGCTTAATGCCATTGTGCTAGAGGTCCTTTATGTAAGCACAGTGTAACAGAGCTAATGTCCAATTGGATACTGCCCACGGAACTTAACCCTGACGTTACCATCTTCAAGTCAGGAACATGCATGCGTGAGCAACCCCTTGACATCTGCCCACCTGCAAGAGGGTGTTTTGTAATTGCAGAAGGGCAGCCCTGTAAGTGCCCTTCTCTGCTATAATTCTGAAGGCACCCGTGGTTGGGCGAGTGAGAGAGGGCCATCTCTAAGCCATTTTTATAGGGAGAAATACTATTGGATTCTGCCAGGAAGAGAACTGTGGCTTTGGGAGCCATTTTGGTGCAGAGCTCTGTTGTCCATGAACAGTACCCTAGAGAGGGTGGTAAGGGGTTCCTTGGCAGCAGGGCAGAGCCAGTTGATTCTACTCCAAGTGGTATAGCCCAGACGCAAGTTTACCCTTCAGTGAGATGTCTGCCCATTTCTTTGTAATTGTGCGAAAGAACTGGGGTTGACGTTCGCCGAAGGAAAAACTCTGAAGGCGCAATCCTATGCAAGTTTAGAGAGAGAGAAAAGGCCTACAATTCCCAGCATGCCCCAGACAGCATAGCTAAATCTTTCTAAACTTTCATAGGATTGCACCCTGATATTGAGCTGCTGCTTCACCTCTCTCTCTCCCCCCCCCAATTATAGCCACACAGAAGGCAGAAAAATGGCTTCCCTCTGAAATCTTGTTACCCAGAACCAATTGCTGAATTATTTATTATTTATGTACTGTCTTTCTCCTCTGTCCTCTGAGGAGCTCAAAGTGAGGTACATATTTTCCCCCTCCATATGAAGCAGATTAAACTAAGAGGAAGTGAGTATCCCAAAATCAGCCAAAAAATTGGGTAGGGAATTAAACCCGAGTCTTTTACAGCCCTAGTCCAAACTCTAACCATTACATCACACTGGCTCGTAACATTTCTCCATGGTAATTCTGGCCCCAATAAGAGTCTGGTATGAGTATATACCTGCCCAGTTCCTAGGATCATCTTCAGACGCCCTTTTCCAGGTTCCTCCACCAAATAAGTTGAAACAGGTGACTACTAAGGAGAGGACCTTTTCAGTGGCGGCATCCCAGAGATGCTTGCCTGGCACCTAAATTGTGGTCTTTTGGGTGCCAGGTGAAGACCTTTCTATTTTCCTAGCCCTCCCCCTTCAGTTTTGTTTTTAAACGTGCTATTGTGTTTTTAGATCTTTATACTGCTGCTGGCATTTACTCTAGTTTTTATTTTGGTTGTATTTTGTTTTAAACTTCTAAAGGTTTTATATTATGTTTTATCATGTTGTATTTTATAGTTTTAATTTTTCACGAACTGCCCAGAGAGCTTTGTATAGAAATGTAATAAATAAAATAAATAAAAATAAATGCATCAAAGTTTGCTTCTGATATTCTTGACTATTGGCAGCAATAAAGGGACCATCTTACTTGCAATATGTCTAGTTTTTTGGGGGGAAGGAAGGGTTCCTGTATCGGGTAAGGGCTGGCTCTTCAATTGTGTGGCTTGGCCAATATCAAGTATTTCTGAACTGTATAGGAATCGGTGGTTTTGGATATATTTTATTATGTTGAGTTCAAGCGCTTTGTGGTATGGATTCTGGCTCAGAATTTGGTTTCCCACGAACCTGAGTCCTGTGGTCTTGTGAATCTCCCATTCATTTCAATGAGACAGCTTCCTGATGGATTGCAGCCCATAACTGTGGCGTACACAGCTGTGGGAACTGTTGACAAGCTTTTCATTACTACTTTTGAACGTCCAGAAATGGTAGACAATAGTATTATCAACCCATATATTTTCCTCCTCTGTCCTCTTCGGTATGAAGGATTCCAGCGAAGCTGTGTCTTGTCAGCAAACATTTTCATCTCCCCACTTTATCTCTTGTCCGTGTTTTCCAGAGCATTTCATTCTCTCAGGAAACGAGTCTGCAAAATAAGTAATGGTTGAGTTTGAAGCTATGACACTCCGCCAGCTTTCCCACCCTGTCTATTTTTGACTTGGCTTCCTAGTCAAACGGGATTGCTAATTGGGGGGTAAGGTTGTGCCAAAAAGGCCTGGCAGTTTGGTGTGTGTGTGTGTGTGTGTGTGTGCATGCGCAGGAAATTCAGTAGACCACCAGTTTAACTCCCCCCCCCCCTTGGGATCTCTCCAGTGTGTTTTGAGTTGAGTGATGAAGGCAAGTGCAGCAAGTCCTGTGGACACATATGTTATCCATTCCATAAGTGTATTTATAGAAAGATTGGCTGTTTCTAACCTCCCCTGCCCTTTTATGCCTATGTAACTACACAAAGGTGTAAATAAAAGACAGGGAGAGGTGATGCCGGATAGAGGATTTATGACACTGAGTTCAAATGCTCAGTGCATTTCTACTAACATGCCTTCTTTACGAGCAATGATTCTTTAATTACTCAATTTCAATAAAATGCTTTCTCAATTCTAGCTCTCGAAAAACTAGTGGTATCTCTATTTTTTTTCTCTTTTCTTTTTAATCAGAGGACATGAAGGGGACATTTGTTGAAAAATGCTGGGTAGTTGTGTTCTCCATCCAGCGGTGGACATTTTTTATGCTACCCTCTTTTGCTTTCAGAGCCAGCACTAGGTTTTGAGGGGTCTCTCGGCCAAGAGTCTTTGATAGCTACCAGTTTTCTGGTGGAATGCTGCGATCTAGAGGAGGTAGAGGAGCACCAAGCAGTGCTGGTGGCTGTAGCTAGCCGTCCTCCAAACTTCCTACAATGCTGTAGAACAGGGGTGTTGAACCTTTCAGCCTGAGGGCCGAATTCAGTTTCAGAGAAACTCTCAAGGGCCACAGTCTGATGGTGTCCAGGCCCATGGGCTAAAGTGCCAGCATATTGTAGCTTAACACTCTTTGGGGCAGCAACTGAGTCTTAGGAAAGGCATTTCAGCCTTTCAGAATGGGGAGAAAAACAGCTCAAAATCCTGGAAACTACCAAATGATCCGTAGTGAGGGGAAAGGAATGGGGACAGAGGAAGGGGTAAGGTCATTCGGAGACCCCCGGAAGGCCTGATTTGGCTTGCAGGTGGGCTGGATTTGGCCTACAGGCCCAAGGGTCAACTCCTCTGTTCCAGAACAACATAGGTCATGGGAGTTGTGGAAAATTAAAAGGGTGTCTAAATGTAGTTGTCTGGTACTACTTTGAGCTTGTGGGGGAGGGGCAGGACAGGCATTAGTAGGATCCAAGGATATAACATGCTGATGCTGGCCCTATTTGTTTGTTGTAAATGTTGTCACAAATATTTTCTGTCTTCTCCCAGCTAGTCAGAGTGCTGTGTTCCCCATAATTCGTGGCAAGGCTTGAACCAGGGGCTGATGATTTTCCAGGGCTAACAAAAGGACACTCAGACAGCTGCTTCCAGGCAGCTCTTTTCCATATCCAGTGTTGCTGGATAACTCTGTTCTCCTCGACCTCACGGGGAGCTTACTGGGTTCTGATTACTCTGGCCAGATATAAATACTTCACGAATTTCATTAGCTCCGAGTAAGAGCCAGTTCAGATTTGTAGAAATTGATTGATGTGACAACATTCTCTCATTCCATGATGTAGTTGGATAATCTTAGACTCCAGATTTCATGGGCTTCCAGGGAGCCTCCTCTTTAGAGGGTGATGCGTATTCAAAATGGGATAAACCAGCCCTGATCTCATTGGGGCCCCTCCTGCTCATTCATCTGAGTGGGACTGCGGACGTGTCCCCCAAAGTCCCGTCCTGATGGCACCACTGCTCTTATTTCCTTAACTGTACCTCTTATGTTTGTGCATAGTTGGTTGCCTTTTCAAAAGCACTACAAGATGAAATATGCAACCCAGAGAGACAGCTCTGATTTCCACACCGTTCTTTTAAAAAGACCCTCCCCTTCATGTTGAATGTGAGGTGGGACAGTTGCTTGGGAGGACCGTGCATGTTGGCTCCTGCATGTTTGAATTGCCCTCAGGGGGTGATCCTGTGTGTTCATTGTAGGTGGTGCATTCAAAATCCTTTATTACAGTCTAGCGTTGCAGTCAGGCATTTTAAATTCCTGTTCATTTGAAAGAATGGTGCCAAAAATGCGAAAGGGCAGGTTCTTTCCCACTCGTTCAATACATGTTCAGATAAGGAGCATTCAATACAATGTTCAGATAGATCTTGACTTTTCTATCTGAAAAGTCAGTCCTGAAAGGGCCCCCAAGGTGGCTTCCCAATGAAAACACAAAAATACAATAAAAACAAAGCAATTAATACAATAACAAGAGCATAAACCCATTAATACAAATTGAAGTGACACTGGACACCAGAGATTGCATTGGGAGAAATAAGACTATGGCAGCTGCCTGGCTTTCATCCAATGACAGTGCCACCCAGTGACAGTCCCATCACCAGGCAAGGCCGCCTGGCTGTGGGGGGAAGGTGGCTGGCCATGGTGCCATGGTCAGCACTTATACTGCTAAATGGGTTGATTGGTGTAATAGAGCCCAGGCAAGTTATATGTCCTGCTGGGCTCTGTGGAGATACATGGGCCCCATCAGCTACCTGAGTATGCTGGGTTTGTGAACCTCTGTAGGGAGGCAGTGGCATAATGGGTGCCTCAACTAAAAAGGCCCTGCCCTGCATCCCAGCCAGCTGTACTTCCACAAGATGGCAAGACAATGGAGCATGCCCTCAGATGATGAATGCAGTGGTTGGGGGCAGGTTTGTGTAGAAGGAGGTGGTTCCTTGTTGATCCTCACCACTTCTATATAGTTTAGTGGTAGAACAAATGCATGTAGATCCCAGGTTCAATCCCAGGGAAAGGTTCTTGGGTAGCAAGCTGGTAAAGCCCTCTATTCTCTGGCGAGCTCCAGCATGTCAGAATAGATAACAGTAGGCTTGATGGATCAGTATGTTTCACCTGAGTATAATAATGTGATCTACATCTCTGTGTGCAAATAAACACCCAAATAAACCTGGATTGTATTAAGCATTTTGCAAGCTTTTCATAGTTCTGGTTGACCATTTTTACTAACTGACACCCCGGCAATGTTGGGAACTTATTTTGAAACATATGGATTGAAAACATGATTGCAACTATTCTAGAAACAATAGTTTCAAACATTTTTTAAAAAATATCTGATTTAAGCCAACTCAAACAGCATTTTAGTGTGTGTGTGTGTGTGTGTATGTTTACTGTACTACTTATACAATAATAAAAAGATTATAAAGAACAAAGACAGGAAACATGGAACTGAAAGGAAGCTAAAAGCTGATGCCCAGAATTTGACCTGTCCCCTTGAAATTGGTTGCCCCTTTATTTAAGCCATCCCTGTAGAAACCTGATATTTTGCATTATGATTTTAACTGTATTTTTGATGTGACAAATATCTCTTTGATTATATCATCATACATCCTGAAGGTAATATGTGCAAGGACACTGAACATTTAATTAAAACAAACAAACAACTTAAAGGTGATAAAAACGAGCTATTGTAAAAAGCAAAAGAATTTTGCTAAGGAAACTCCGAATTCCAATGCAGTTTTTAGATTAAAACCACCACCACCACCACCTCCTGCTTGGCTAAGCAGCAGCAGGTGGCCCCTGAAGCAAAACCTCTGCATCCAAGAGGGGCAAGCAGTCACAGCCCTTCATGCCTTCAGTGACTCAGCTGGTAAACTCTCATCATAGTCATCCTTAGGTTTCTGGTTTGTGTTTGGCTCGGGAGGAAAGACACGAAGAAGGGGCTTTGGAGCCATAGTACAGCAAACGTCCGTAGGAAAAAGTCCCTCAGGCTCAGTCCCAGCTGTCCATCTAAAAAGATCTTGGGAAATGTTCTGTTTGAGATGTTGGAGAACAGCTGCTTGCTAGAGTAGACAATATTTAGCCTAAACCAGCTTTCCACAACCTGATTCCCCCTGATATGTGTTTGGCCTACAGATCCCACTGTTTCAGAGCCAACATAGTCATTGGCCGTGCTGACTGGGGATGATGGAGCTGTAGCCCAACACATCTGAAGGGCACCAGATTGAGGAACATAAGAGCCATGCTGGATCAGGCCAAGGGTCCATCTAGTCCAGTATTCTGTTCACACAGTGGTCATCACTACGTTTTGTGGTAGGAAATTCAATAGTTTAACCATGCACTGTGTGAAGAAGGATCTTCCCTCTTCTTTTTTTACTTTTGTTTTTCTGTTAAGTGCCCTGATGATAATCAAACTCTCCGAAGCTGAACCATGTCTCCTACTTCAGGTGCCAACCCACTTCACCCCCATTGTCATAATAGGCTGCCCCTGTGCTTTTGGTTAACTCCAAGGAATCCTGGGAATTTTGTGACAATTTTGTGACATTTACAAACAAATATTAAAATGAAACAATAACCAGGTATCTAAATCAGATCTACCAATAAAGACTGCAAATCATCTTGAGCTCTTGAATGGAGAGTTTCAAGTTTAAAACCTAAACTTAATTTTTGACACGCAAAGCAATGACTTAAAAGGCCCAATAATCAAAATACGTTCTGGTTACATGATCTTTTTCAGTGGCCAGCCCACCATTCCCCAGCCTAGCACCCTTCCGATGGGTTGGATTAAAACTCCATCATCCTAAACCATGCTAATTGGGGATGATGGGAGTTGTAATCTAACACATATGGAGAGCACAGTTCTGCTTATAGCTAGCTGAAAAGGAATCTCATTGTTCGCCTGGATCCAGTCTTTTGGACTTTACCCAGGGTGTCTAATTCTAAGTCATTTAAATAGTAGAATCAAATTCTTACTTGTTTCTGATCTCATCAGAAAAAGAAACTTCTCATTTCTTCCCTCCTGCCACACTTTGAAGGTGCACGAGGGGGAGGTCACAGGGCCGCATGGGTTAGCCACCCACTGTTTTGATGCCCCCCCCCCACTGATGTCTTCTGTGCCCACCATCAGTAGTGGTCTTCCGCTGCCCATATGTTTGAGCATTGTGTGAAAGTTCTCACTGTTGGGTACTTATTCATGTGTGTGCAGTGTTCAATTGCGCCAGAATCCTTTCTTGGCGGAGCTTATACATGTATGTGCCAGTAAGCGTGGAGAGTTCTTTCCCACGCTGTCCAGACATGTGGACCTCAGGGAAGCATTTCTGGTGTCGGTAGTAGCCCTATCCCCATGCGTCTATCAAGCATTATTTCAATTGAGGGGAGGGGGTTGGATGGACCCTCTTTTTCTGATATACATAGGGGTGATTGAATGCCTGCTGCTTTTTGCTAATTCCCTGGCATCTTAAAAAATATGATTTAGTTATCAATTCTTGACAGTATTCTAGAATCCCCAGAATACCTTTGTGCAAGAAGACAAATGTAAATTAAACCTGACAACTTGTAGCGTTGGGGAAGAAAGAGAAACTCACTGGTCCACATGTTTGTTTCGGCATATGAATGTAGACGGTGTGCTAGTCATTGAGCTATTATGTTCTGGAAGAACATTAATTAAACTTCCAATGTGTGATAGCGCTTAAAGGTTCTCTGCATGTTTGCTGGCGGATTAATTAAATTTTCCATAAAGAAAATCACGTTATTGCATTGTGGCTTCCAGCTAGGGATCTAAGATTACACTTTTCACTGTGCTCTGTCACACGGCTAGACCTCCTGCGAACTGTATTTTTAAATGGTATAGAGACTTAAATGACTTTTCCAAAAGATTTTTTTTGGTGGGTTGGTGGGGTGGAAGGAGTGTGAAGTCCCCGGGATGTGAGATCTTGGTTAAACGTAAAAGGAGTCTCGCTGTTCGTATTCAGCGGTTTTAATACCTTTGAACTGAATTAGGATGGGGCATTTGTGTGTGCATATGTATGTGTGTGTGTGTGTGAGAGGGAGAGAGAGGGAATGGCTACCTTCTCTACGAATTCACGATAAGTGTGGTCCTCTTGCTGTTCCTATTGTACGAGCATAAGTCCGACATTAACAACAGTAAACTGCTATTATTGGTTTATCAGTGCACAAGTATCGTCTTGTCCATGATGTAGTTGGCAATGCTATCTGTTATTCTGAAAACTTGGTTTAAACTAATTAAGGCTGCAGTTCTCTGTATACGCTTCCTTGAGACAAAATCCCATTTAATGGAGTAGGATTCGCTTCTGAGCAAACATGCATGTGGCAGAAATGGGTTGAGAAGTGAAGAACCCTTGACGTAATCTGTTAGCTTGGGCCTGCCTCTGGGTTCCATGCACTGGATAAGTGACCATGCGGACAATATTCTTGTTTCCGGGTGTTCAAGAGGAGAGTGGTATTGAGAATTTATTTTAAGTAGACAGTGACCTAAAAAGCAGTCTGAGGCAGAGGTGAAGGATGTGAAGCTAGAAAGCCCCAGGGTTCCTTGGCTGGCCACAAGGGGTTGTTCATTTCAGGAATACCAACTACTTAGATTAGAACAACTATGTAGGGATGGGCAAACTCCCCCGAATCCTTTTCATGCTCTGCTTGACTCCTGCTGGTTGCCCTGCCCTGGCGTGCATGCAGGATGAGCCGCTAGACAATCCTGCGGGTGCTTGGTGGTAGCTCACATCTTTTTTGTGTGTGTGTCCACGAGCTACAATTTGCACAAATCCGTGCCTGGGAATGTTTACATAAATCATTACTTGTGCAAAATCATGGCCATCGATATCACAATTTGCACAAAAATGCAGACGCAAAGGCCATTTTTGCCTGCATTTAATGCAAATTGCACTGTTTATGCCAAGATATTGTGCAAATCATGATTTCCATAAACATTCCCAGCCACAAATTTCCATAATTCATGATTTCAGCAAATCCCAATTTGTGCAAATTGGGATTTGCATGCACACACACACTCACACAAAAGAAGCAGGGAACTGTGAGCTTCCCTGACACAGCGTGCACCGAGTCGAGCCAGCTCTGGGATCCGCGAGCTGGTTTCTGGGGGTCTGATTTGGCAAAAGCTCACCAAGCTCCATGCCCATAATGGATCCCTCCAACATCTCTACAACTATGTAAGCAAGCAGGTTAGGAGTCTGGATGCAGGCAGCAAGGATGTCCTTTGAATCTAGCTATGATGGTAGCTGCCATGGTAGACAAGGCTAAGTCCACAGTGGCCAGGCTAGGTCTTTCCTAGTCAGTCTCCCCCCACTGCCCCACATGTTAATTTCCTTCAGGCTGGTCACAGGCTACTCTGAAGGAGAAAGCCCATTCACCCATTTCTACTTCCTTGGTAACAATCCACTAAAGGAGAGGAGATGGCCATCCTTGCCTTTACTAATTGGCTACTGGTCCTAGGCCAACAAGTTTAATTTTAAAATCCACTTTACTCTGCTCATTTTACTCCACTCTACAAACAATGGCAGTAATGTCCAGTCAGGTATAAAATTGCAATTTACAGACAGTGCAAAAGCACCAGTTATCAAAATAAAACTACTAACCAAAACCGTCATTTAAGTATGCAGCAACAGCATTAGATCCTGCAGCACTTTCAGAGTACGTGCTGGAACAGGTAAGGTTTAATCTACCTTCTAATGGTCAGCACCGATGATGTCTGGCAGGCATTCCCTGGGAGGGCATCCTAGGGGCATTGAACCTCAGCCAGTGAGCTAAATCTGGCTCACCTGTGCTCCCAATCCAGCACTCCAGCGTTGTCCAGATGGCCATGACCCTTTGCACGGACCACTGGCTGTTTGCGGTCTTCTTGGCCTTTGTACATTTTCTACCCTTCCTAAAAGATTGAAATGACTCTCCTAAGGTTTCATTCAGGGATTCCCAGCATGGTGCCTGCAGGCATCAGAGCTCTCCACTTCATGCCATCTTCAAAAATGTATTTTTAATTAAAAACTTGAAAAATGTTACTTGCTGCACCAGGTTCGCCTTTGTGTCCCTGAACCTGCTGCCGATCGGCTGTTCAGCAGCAGGAAGAGAAAGGAAGAGCTGCTTCATGCCCCCCCCCCCCAATCTTCTTCTGCCCACACACCTTTCTCCTTGGCTCCCTCTCTATCTCGCCACTCCCAGCCTCTAGCCTTGATAGGTCTCTCTACATAAACCCTTTGCTCACTGTTTCTCTCCCTTCATCTTCCCTAGCCGCCTTCGTCTTTCTCTCTTTCCCCCACCTTCTTTCTCTCCCTTCCCCTTCCCTAGCCGCCTTCTTTCTTTCTTTCTTTCTTTCTTTCTTTCTTTCTCTCTCTCTCTCTTTCTTTCTTTCTTTCTTTCTTTCTCTCTTTCCCCTTCCCTAGCCACCTTCTTCTTTCTCTCCCTTACCCTTCCCTAGCCGCCTTCTTCTTTCTCTTCATTCCCTTTCCCTAGGCGCCTTCTTCTTTCTCTTCATTCCCTTTCCCTAGGCGCCTTCTTCTTTCTCTCTTTCCCTTCCCTAGCTGCCTTCTTCTTTCTCTCCCTTCTTAGCCCCTAGCCTTGCTCTTTCTCTCCCACTTGCCCCTTTACCTTGCTCTTTCTCTCCACTCTTCACTATTTCCCCCCCACACTTTTACCTTGCGGATTCTCCTGCTCTTCACTTCTAGCCTTCCTCTTTCTCTCCCCTCTATACCTTTCCCTTGCTATTTCCCCCTTCCCCCTAACTTCCCTTGCCTCTCTATTTCTTTCCCGTACTCACACCTCTTTTGACTAGACAGGCCCCCCATGGCAGCCATCATGTGCTAGTCACAGCCAACATGGGAGCCATTTTGAAGTGGAACCCACAGCAGTTTTCCAAATCCCCAAATGAGCCCACTGGTTCAAAAAGATTGTGTGTGTGTGTGTGTGTGTGGGGGAAGGATGACGATGACGACTCCTGGCTTAATTACTAGCAGTAAGAGATTTAGGGTAAAATATGCTGGTATTTTTGGCCTCATTCAAACACCTGTGCCATAATGGATTCTGCCATCACAGAAGAGGCCCTACTTCACGCATTCACCTGTCCTGTAGGATAAGACTCTGAGCAGAGCTTCACCATACTGTCCTAAATGTTTAGTGTGTGTTTGTGCGAGTGCCTGAGGCATAGAAGTTCCCTTGGGAAGCCTCTTGGCCCAAGGCTGATTTTAATCCAGCTACTGAGTGCCAGCCCAGCTTTCAAGCAGACTCTTCAGCACTCTTGAGCTCTGTCTCTCTTCTCCCCAAGGCTGCAATGCAGATCCAAATGAAGCTCCAACCCTAGTGTAACTAAACACTGTTGGACTTGATATCAGGAGTTGCCGGGACTAGAACTGGGTACCTTCAGCTTTATGTGCAGCTGCCTCGTGTGGTGAGCCACTAGAACTACACCTTGGAGCATCTTCCTGGGCAGCCATGTTTTGCGTCCCACCCACTGAGACTGACGATTGGGGGCCTTCCTAGGTAGGCAGCGCTACCCAAGACTTCTCATTTATTCTGGGTCTCTGCCTAGGCACCAACAGCCTTCCAGGACCCTCTCTGACAGCACCATCTGACATCTGGTGTCCTAGGCAGCTTCTGGGCGACATGGGGATGGTTCTTGTATCTTTCCCTTCCTCATCTTTGCTCCCTTGATCAGGTCAGTGGCAGTGTTGGGGCTTGCGGTGCCCTGTTGTTGATGCCTCACTTATTTCTTTGATCACATCCATATACCCGGGGAGTCCTGATAGTTTTATTGAGTTTTCCCCCCTCAACAGCCCAGCGTAGGCTGAGAGAGTGAGTGGTCCAAGGAAGGGGGGGATTTATGGATGATTCGGACTCAAGTCTCTTGATACGAGTCCAACACGCTAGCTGCCTCACTCTCTAAGATCATGCCACAAAAGGTAGAATTAGTCACCCAAGCCTAAAAGGCCTTCTGCCCTGGTTAAGACTGTGCTTGATGTATGCAGTCAAACTTTGAAAAGAATTAATATGGCCATGTTGTTTTTTCTTTGCTTCCATTGCTCACTTATTATTATTATTATTTGAAAGACTAGATCATCTTCTTATGCAACCCCCTCGCTTTCCCACACCCCCTTCCTCAAATTACAGGAAAGAAAAAGCTGGAACCAATTTGCAGGGTGACCTAATGCAGTTTTCATTAAAAGCTTCTGGGTGCTGGATAAATGGCAGGAAAGAGATGATTTGGAAGCTACAGCATGCAATTTTTTTATTAAAAAGACCATGTGTATTAACTGACAAACATTTTTCTTATGAATTTTCTTGATTTGAGCTTGGAGAAAGTAGCATTTGCCCCTGTGTTGTTGCCAATGGTTGTGTTGTTGTTGTTGTTGCTGTTGTTGCTGTTTGTCTTTTGGAGTGGGGAGAGGATGGCTTTAAAATAATTGGGTGACATATGTCTTCTTTAATTAGGAGGCATGTGGCTTGCTCAAAAAGGCCAGTGGAACTTCATAAAAATTAATGATGTCTGGCCATGCTTGTTGCCCATGTTGGATGTATATTTACGGTGCTGTTTTTGGGTGTGTTTTTTAAACACCCTTCTTGGCATGGTAGCAGAAAAGCACCTTGCTGTAGGGCAGCGATTGTTTGTATTTTTTTAAAAAATGGTGACGGTCTAGAAAATAGTTATCACGCCTCTCCTACCAAAACCGTGTTTCCTGTATGTGAAGGTATAACTAGCTGGCATAAGAATATTAGGTTCAATTTACACGTTACATTTTCGTAGGTGTACACCTAGTTGAGTTAAGAGTCCCTGTGAAAAACAAATTTGGGCAAAGGGGTGTTTGCAAAGAGCTGTGTTGTGTACATCCGTATCCACATTGGGAAGCCAGGATTGATTACGGCTCCCTGTTGAGCGTAGAGTTGAATGCAATGTGAGATAAGGCTGCAAAGAGAGGGAAGAATCAGAACGGGCATCAAATGTTTCACTGATTTGGGATCATTCAGAGAGCTGGAAATAGTTGGTAGGATTGCAGCAAGGTGGGGTGGGGGCTTTTCTTAAGATGGGAAGTCATAGGAAGCTGCTGTCTATCAGGGCAATCTGCTGTTCAACTGGTCCGTGTTTCTGCTCTGACTGTCAGTGGCTTTCCAGAGATTCCATCCCATCATCTGCAACTTCATCCTTCTAACTGGAGACACCAGGGCCTGAAAATGCAAAATAGATCTCTATCACTGAACCACGGTCCCTCCTATGCAAACCCATAGTCTTTTAACCTCTGCTGTGCAAACTATATACTGGATGATGGTTGAACTATTAGCCAGATGGTGTGTGTATACTTGTCTAATACTACTTGTCTAATAAGAGAATCTTCCCAATTCTTTGTCTGTAACATTAGTTGTAATATTCCCCAAAACCCTCCACTGGAAGAATGGCACCAAATTTATCTTGTGTAAGTGTAGAACAACTGCACAAAATGAGGTAGGAAGACATTGAAGTTGATGGAGAGAATCAGAGGACATCATCAGAAGAGCGTTTTATTGCATGCTTGTTGCTGGGCCCACACAGCTTTTCGCGGGTCCCTCTCATGACATTGCCTCTGTGCCATGGCCCTCCCTCCCTTTCTAGCCTTCTTCACGTAACAAAAAAAAGTACTCTTGTAAGTCCGAAGTATTTTTTGAGACGGAAGTTGTTTCTATGTCCTGCTGTGTGCAGGAGAAGCGGCGCGACGTTGTTTACTTACTCTTTTGAAAGAGGAATCAATGAGGGACAAAAGCGCGGGCAGAGAAGTGACTGTAAGGAAACACGATTTTCCCCGTGTGATGACGCTCAGAGTGAAATATTGTGGTATGTATGAATTTGAGCTGTTGACTCAAGATGGAGAGAGAGAGAGAGAGAGAGAGAGAGAGAGAGAGAGAGAGAGGGCCTTGAATGTCAGGTGTGAGTTCAAGTCCCAACTCTGCTATGGACTGCTATCTAACTCATTTTACCTGTCTCTCCAATGGGAGCTACCTCACAAAGATTTTTTGAAGGCAAAAACTAAGTATTCTACAAGCGAAAAGTATGATTTAACTGATACGAAGTAATAGGTAGAAAAGGTGGGGTGGCGAGCGGAAGCAAATGGAAATATTTCCCCAAATGTTACGTTTGTCCAAAGTGATCCCTCTTGGCAGAAACTGGAATGTTGTTATAGAAATTTTGAATGGAACCACACAAGCACCAACTTCTTTCCTTGTGATGTGGTCTGGTGAGCCTTCTCTTCAAAATTACAGCTTGCAATAGCTAATTACAAGCTTAAGGCAGAGCTGGAGTTAAACTGATTACTGCTTTGAGATTTTGCATTTTGCATTTCCCAGACTACACCCTGTGCAGAAACGTTAAGAGGCATTGATTTTCTGCCATGCCGTAAATGCCTATAGCAGGCATCTACTCATTTATACTGAACTCTTGATGTCTTCTATGCCTGACTGCTGCCGTGGATGCAACTTTTGGCCAGGCTGGTGCAGTGTCACTTAAAAACGTTTCCTCCGTCTGCATCTGTATGTGTGTCCCCTCTCTGTAATGCCCACCCACACCCCACCAGCATTTTAGGAGCAGGAATCTTGTCTTTCCCCACTATTACTCTGCAAAGCACTACATAATGATGGCACCATGGTAGGGATGGGGAACTTGTCCTCCAGATATTGTTGGTCCAGAGCTCCCATTATTCCCGATGACTGATCATGTTGGCTGGGAGTTGGAGTTAAACAACTTCTTGGAGGCCAGAGGGTCCCGGCCCCTGCATTTTATTGAAATAAGCCCCATCCCAATGGCTTTTAGGTTTATGTGGAGGGCCACGAGGAGGGGGAAGAAGTCGTTTCTTCCAAAATAATTGAGCTAGTAAGCATCAAAAGCCTTTTCATCCAGCTTCATGCTGCTGGGGAAGGTGAAAAGAAAAGACGATTTGTTAATGTCCGTCTGCCCAGTGAGCCGGGACATGGCAATGGGCCAAGGTTTAACCCCCAGGCAGGAGCTTGCCATTGAAGATGTTCTCTGTGCTGCCCTTTTGGGGTTCTAGCCAATGTTAATCTAACGTAAACCCCATTCATTTCAATAGGTCTACTTTAAGTTGGACTAACATTGGATACAACACTTTTCTTATACTGTGGCGAGCATTGAACTTTGGAAATAGTTCCAGATGACGAGCAAATGAAGAGCCTTGTGGCTGGATTAGACGGACGGTCCATTAGGTCCAGCATCCTGCTTCCCACAGAGGTCAGCCTCATGCCTCTGGAAAGCTCACAATCCAGATTCGATGGCAAATAGCCCTTCCTGGCTACTTGCTGCCCTGCAACTCTGACCCTGGAGGTTCCCTTTGACCACCATGATTGATAGCCATTGGTAAAAGTTTTCTCTGTGGTTTTTTAAAATCCATCTATGTATGCCAATGGCCATCTCCTGGATTTTGTGGAAATAAATTCCATAAATTGATTTATCTTTTATTAGCTCAGTCTTCACAACTGTGTTGTGAAAGTTAAAGTGTAGCTTGTTTAGATGCTGCAGAGGGAGAGGCATTTCCCCCAACTCCTTTACTCTCAACATCACTCTGAGGTCCAGTGGGCTAAATTCTAGCTATGGAGTACCAGTTTCCACTGCCTATTCCAGAAGTGGGGAACCTAAGTCCCAAGGGCCAAATCTGGTCCTCCTCGGGTCCCAATCCAGCCCTTCAGGGTTCCCCAGATAGCCAGACTCCCTTCCCCTGATCCCCCTTTCCCCCAATCACTGAACCCTCCATTTCTCAAAGGTTGGAATAATAATAATAATAATAATAATAATAATAATAATAATAAATTTATTTCTTACCTGCCTCTCTGTTTGGATCGAGGCAAGGAATAGCAGTAAATATAAAATATGATAAAATACATAAAACTGATTAAAAACATGGTACACATTATTAAAATAGCAATAAAACATCCTAAAAACATTCTAAAATTCCACTGGATATGCCTGCCAGAAGAGACTAGTCTTTATAGCTTTCTTAAATTCTAAAAAACTGTTAAGTTGACGAGTCTCCTCCGGCAGGCCATTCCACAGTCTGGGAGCGGCAGAAGAGAAGGACCTCTGGGTAACGGTTGTCAGCCTAGTCTTGGCCGACTGTAGTAAGTTCTTCTGGGGCTGCCTCTTCACGAGAGGTTTAATGCTCTTTGAAGTCTCATTAAAAAATTTACCTCCACACCAGTGGAGCGCAAATGGGGCGTAGAGGCGCGTTATCTCTCTGATTATGCGCATTATTGAATGCGCGTTAAACAGCGAGTTTTATTTTGCTCCCTCCGTTAAAGCGCATTTTGACTGTGTGAATATGCGCTTATGCGCATCAACTACTTGTAAACCGCATTTTGGACATCCAGTAATGCGCTTCACCGCCTCTCGTGCAGAGGGATTAGGCGTAAATGCGCTTCTGCGATTATGCGCATAATTGCCTAACTGGATGCAAAAGCGAATCCTTGTAGAGGGGACCCCAGAAGACCTGAGTGTGCGGGGCGGATTGTATGGGAGAAGGCGATCCCGCAGGTAACCTGGACCCAAAACCATGTAGGGCTTTAAAGGTAATGACCAACACTTTGTACTTCGCCCGGAAACTAATTGGCAGCCAGTGGAGCGATTTTAAAGCGGGTGTAATATGGTCACCTCTAGGTGTACCGGTGACCAACCTGGCCGCCATATTTTGAACTACCTTTTCCCACGGCTTAGTGGCTGGAAGTAAGAGCTTCAAGCTACAATATGCTGGTACTCCCCCCCCCCCACTGGAATATGTCCCCACCCCCAAGAGCTTCTCTGAAATTGAATTCAGCCCTCTGGCTGAAAAAGATTTCCCATTCCTGGTATATTCTATGAGATCCTGGTGGAGAGAGCCTTCTTGAATCATGCGATGAAACTGCTTGAGGTGGCAAAACATCTTCTGGGCCCTGGGAGAGCAGGGGGATAGAACAGGTTAAGACTTCTCAAATACATGCATGCATAAACCATGCAACCACCGGGAGCTCCGCAGCTTATTTGCTGACTGTGCTCTGACCTTTTACTGCGTCTTCCAGAACCAACAGCTCACATCTGTAAAGCTTGGGTTAAATGACTGGCTGTATAGATGAGCTTTTGATGCAATATCATCTCCCCTGTGCATTTGGGCCTAGAGTTGGCCAGATGTATAACCTGCATCTCATGCAGGTTACCCTAGAGCTGGATCTTAAATGCTCCCAGGGACTCAGGTTTGTGCTGAAGCATAGTGACTGACTTATTTCAGCCTTCCATCAACTTTCTATCATCTGATTGCGTTGGATTCTGGTCTGCATCTCCCCCTGGTAGCGTTCAAAATGTTGGTCTTGATACATAAACATCTTCGATCATCTGGGGCTGGCTTGCTTGTCAGGGAGGATGCATCTCTCTTTATGACAGCCTGGACCAGAAGGTCACATCTTGGGTTTTGGAAGCCACTTTTCCCTCTTGATCTGAGGTAAGCAAGAACGACTTGCCCTTCTGAACCTGCTTAAAACAATGTGCTCAAGGGCTTTTGTTGTTGCAGGGAAAGAGGAGGGTGCAACAGGAAGTGAAGGAGCTTCTCTGTATTGTGCCCCATCCCCTCCTTTTGTTGAGAGTGAAGTTCTGATTCCCTCAAGGTGTAGGGCCTGTTCATCTTGTGACGCACTAAGCTGAATGCAGTGGGCACTGGTGACTCCGACTTCAGTGGGACGGTGAATCTGCTCTGGGTTTCAGCCAGAACCCTTGGATAGCTCCTTTAGAGTTCTGACTGGGATCCAGAGTGGATTCACCGCTTCACTGACATCGGAACCACTAATGGCCGAATGGCGGTCTACTAACAGCTAGGTAGCCGTTTGATCCAGTTTGATCCAGTTTGATCCAGTTTGATCCAGTTTGATCCAGTTTGATCCAGTTTGATCCAGTTTCAGGTACGGGCTATTAGCTTTACACCCCTGTTGCATTGAGTCACATTTCACCTATGTCATCTCAAGGTTCTTTACACTCTGTCCACACAGTAGACAAGGAATAGAGAGCCTCATCAGACGGGGTGAGTGGGTGGGAATCGCATTTCCCTACCGTTGCTTTGCCTCCTGCTTCTGTCCCACAGTAGGGACAGAAGAAAGAGGAAGCGAGCGACGACCACGTGGCCTGTTCAGTGGGCAGTTTTCATCGCGCTGCTTCTCCTGCACATAGCAGGAAATGGCGGCAAGTTTTGCTATAGCCCCCCAAATCGGCCAGTAACGCTCGTGCTATAAAATGCTCGTCTGATGATGCTCAGAGCTTTCCTGAGAGCTTATGAGTTTGGAAGGCACTAGCTTACCATTCAGTAGAAGGTAGGTGAATTGAGACTGACAGAAGGACTTTTATACACAGAAGTTATTTCTAATAACCAAAGTGTTCCAAGATTAATGGAAAAAGCCCTCCTGGAAACTGAAGTTGTTGGACATCTAGGAGTAGCCAAGTCAGAACAGAACTTGACTGTCTTGTCCAGACGCCTTTTCATCCTATATATGTAGGTTCCAAGAATAAAATTTAAAACGTACCCCAGCTTCCTTTTGCTCTGTTTGTTCCATCCCATCAGAAACGGTGGCGGTAATCCATGAGAAGAGGAAGAAAAATGACTGTTTTCTTTTCCATCTCTTACTTCGCTTGAGTACCTGTTGCTCCAAATTCTGCTGGATTTTCAACATTTTGAACTGAAATTGCTCCTTTGATAGGGTATGTGATTGGAGAGTACAGCAGAGGGTTCAAGGGGAGTGGTCCTTCGGGAGTAGTCCTCCGGGTCTGCCTTCAGAGGCAGAATCTCTATTCTGTGTATTCCCCAGTAACTCCGTGCTGTGGATCATAGCCCCCCACTCCCATTACAAAGATAGGAAAACAGGCTGTTTTAATGTAGATGTTCGACAAACATACCTGTGATATGCTAAGGATTATAATTAGTGAATTTATTTGTTTCTTTAGCGATTATTATGCGTGTTCTTTTTGCTGCATTTGCGTTTTTTTAAAACTTTATTTCGAAACGAACATTTTCGTAACAAAATACAAGATCCAGAATATTGTTTGTTTTTGTTTTAAGATCAGCGCAACTGAAAGGGGTGCTTTGCATTTTTTTTAAATGATGTGTACATAATGAATACACAATTGTGCTTGCTATTTGTATTTCAGGTGGCAGCACATGTGGTTTCCACAGCATTGTACATGCTCTAAGAGAGCTACAGTTAGCTTTGCTTTCCCCCTCCCCCTGCATATACAATACCTGTGTGCATATGGTACAGTGGCTACCTCCAGAGGTTTCAAATGTGGCAATATACATTACGAACTCCATTACATGGGCGATTTATTGCACACTCGCCATGCCTGGTATGTGGTTTTGCAGCGCGGTACTCACATGACGTCGTCCCCGTCCTGCACTCATCTCGCCTCTTTCCCCCTTGTTGCATTTTATTTTGGTGCAGGGAAAGTCTGGATCATTTTCCGCTCTCGCTTCTTCCTTTGTTGGGGACGTGTGCTAATGGAGGCTTGCTGACAAAAGGGGAGAGTGGGGTGGTTCTCCTCCTCCAGCACGTCGTCGTACGGACTTGTTAGTTGGTTGAATAGACTTTTTAGTGCTCCAACCCCCTCCTTCACTGCCTGCAGAAATGGAGCACAGAGGAAACTTTAAATCAGTAAATCACTAAATAACAAAGCTGGGTGGGGTGGGGGAGAGCCCACGCCCACGCCCATCAGAGTACCACAACCAATGAACTGGAGGAGGAAGGAGAAGGGGCAGGGTGGAGTGGAAGAGCAAACAAGTGAAAACCCACGTGAAAGGGACCGTGTGTGATGGAGCCCTTGACGCGCTTATTAAATGGAGGTCAAAAACGCGGAGACAAACCGGGGGGGGGGGGATAGGTGTGATGGAGCCCTACACGTGCATACCAAGTAAGTTCTTTAAATCTCAACCTTATCCAGGTTTACTTGGAAATAAACTCAGTGGGACCAAAGGCAACCGATTTTAAAGTAATGTGCGTAGGATTACAGCTTTAATGTATAACATCTGAAGCAGCCTTTAATTGCCCCCTCTTCTTTGCAAGCATTGCAAACAAGGTTTTCTAACACAAAACACTTGGAAGCTCTTTAGGAAGAGGTGGTAAGCAGCCCACCCCAGTCTTTTCAGACCTCACATGATTATTCCTGTGGTTACTGTGATGTATGACATACAATGACAAATAAACTTGACTTCTTTTTATAATTAAATCTTGCATATATCCAAGAGTGAACCTTTCAGTCTTGCTGGCAATCCACAGTTGGAATTCTATAGTTTTAAAAATTGTTTTTATGGGCTTCCTTTGTCTTGTGGTTTTGGTGCAATGTCCTAAAATGCAAACATAAATGAAAAACAATTGAAGTATCTATTTTAGGTAAAGCAGGCTGGTTGCCTATAGGTGAGCAGGAAGGCAAGTATTTATGAATTGGAAGTGTTGGTTCTTTTCTTCTTCTGCAGACCACTGAGGAATGAAAAATGACTTACCTTAAGTCTAACTTCCCAAGATATGGCTGTTTTAGACTGTAGCAGCAAAAAGAAAGAACCTTGTGTCATTCTAAAGACTAACATACATATTATAGCACGAGCTTTTGTGGACTGGAGTCCACTTCATCAGCTTCATGAAGTGTTATCCTTAGCTGGTGTTAATTCAGTCTAATCTGAGTTTGAATTTGCACCTTTGCAACCTAGTGGATCAGAGGGTAAAGCATGATAGCTGTAAAGACCACAGACTCAAGTTTTCCATTGAAACATATCAATTAATTTATTGATACACAGTGCTTAAAAATTAGGCAGTATTACTAATTTGAAGGAGGACATAGAAACATCAGTATTTAGAAAATATAAATGCTCAGAGAAGATTAGAAAAAAGCAATCAAGCCAACAAAATAATCTCAATGGCTTACGAATGACATAAGAATTAAAATGTCACTAACAAAGCAGTGAAAGCTATTTGAATAGTAATCTTAGGGCCTACATTTCCCTCCAGCCCGTAAGTTGACTATTGTCACACCATTCCAGTATGATAGGCAAAATTCATTTCTAATAATCCAGCGGAGAGGGTCACAGATCCTTTCATCTCCGTCAAAGCCAGTCAGTGCAGTGACTCAAAGGTTCCATTCCAGGTTGAGGAAATGGAAAATATTCAGAAGAGAAGAAGGGAAAAGCAATGTCATATTTTTATATTGATCAGGGATGAGAGCAAATCCCCCCCACAATCTTTTGCATCAATTTCTTCTCTTGGGTTAACCCACACAAGGTTTATCTAGGAGGAAGAGTAGCTAGAGTCCTGCTTTTCTGCACATTTTTTCCACAGATCAGTTTGATGTCTGACACATCAGCACATATTTTGAGTACATTCTTCCAAAAATTTCAATGATGTTATGATTCCGCATTCTCTCTGAGCCTGTGGTGGCTTCTGTTGTTAGCATCTTATTAGATGCGATGCTTCCTCCTCGTTGGGTTTTTGTCATCAACTAAGCAAAGTAAGATAACCATTCGCAATAGCTGTAATTGGCGATCATCCTAGCATTGCTAAATTAATTAGTACTTGTAGAGCGACAGGAAACTGTTACCTTTATTGAAGTCTAAATGGATTGAAACGAACTTCTTGATAAGTTCTTATTTCATGCCGGTGTCTCCCTTTGAAATCCCTTTGGAGAATAGCAACATACATGAATGGCCAAGTGGGTTAGTAACTTTTAGCTTTGTTTGTGGATTTGGGTTTTTTGCAAGGCTGAAACAAGGTGCCTACAAGCTGTGTTGCTGCCTCTCCCTGCCTGTTGTTGCTTTTTCATGACTGAGCTGCCGTGTTTTCGTTTCTCTTTCCCCAGGCTCCCTTTTGAGCAAGCGCTTATGAAACGGTGCACCAACAGCTGTTTGTTCAGATATGTGAGGTGACTAAAGGAATTATGTCATTCCAATATTAAGGCTTCCTGTTTCCTATTTTGCTTTTCGTTATTGCCTAGACTAGCACATTTCCCACCTCTATTCCCCTGGCAAGCAGTAGCGTCCTGTTTTCTCACCCAAACATTAGTCCGCTGTCTTAGTTTTCCGAGGGTTTTTCGTCCTTTAAAACCTCTCCCTTTCTAAATCACCTATTATCAATGAAGACATTTCGTCATAAACAGGATTTTTAAAAGCATTAAAAAAAAAGTGCATACAGAGTCCTGCATTTTCCTTCAAAATTTTGCTTGTGGGGACGTTGTACTTTATTTGGAAAAAAACGTGATAGATCGCAGGTAGCACATTTTTGTTGCTATTGTGATTGCTGTATGGAATGAGTTGGTGAGAAAACTAAAAACAGCCTATTCACTGGTGATGGGTTGTTAAAATTCCCTCAAGCTCTTGAAGTGAATCAAACAATAACGAAAGAAAAATGGAGTCCTCTATAATTAAAGAGGATTGTGTGTCTCCATCCGTCCACACTGTGACACCAAGACTGTGAAATGTAGACACCTAAAACTCGGTGTGCATACTTACAGGATCCTAGGGTTATGCCTCTCTCAAGGTTATTTTGCTTTAAAAATTTAGATTAATTTTAATTCATTTAAATATGTCCTTGTAGTTGAAGCCTGTAGTAACACTATCAGCCACTAGAGGTAGACATCCCTAACCAGCGCATAGCTTTATAGTCCATACAGTTGGAAGCCAGAGGACTTTAGTAGGTCCAGGGACAGAGTTATGCACCCCACCCCTCCCTCCTAATGTGGGGCAGCCCTTCCTCAGGGGAATGGAGTAGACAGACCCCTCCCTCAGGAGACTATAAGGGCGCACCATGGCAGGGGCAGTGCCTAGGGGTGCCAGCAAGCATGGCTTTGCTCAGACGGGGCAGGCACAATGTGCCCAACTCTGACACTGTGGAAGTCTGATTGAAGGCTTTGCTGTATCAAAAGAAAGGCTGTTCCAACCCGTGCAAAGCTGGGGCCATTCACTAGTCAACACTAGAGCAGACATTTAAAAGCAATGAAGTAACAGGTCAAATAATTTATTGTTATAAGCTTGGCAGAATAATAAAAAAAAAACTTTGCTAGGGAGAGAACGCAAAGAAAGAGGCTGCTACACCTGAGTGCTGTCTCCCCAGTTGCCATCTGCCTCACCTTGGATGGTGGTGGTGGGGGGATGCGGAAGAGAGCGTCGACAGATGACCTCTGCTTGGGGGCAGAGTGATATGGGAGTGGTGTTCCCACAGGCAGTGGGGGCTGATGGCTCCAACAACATAGGGTAGCTCCTTTAGAGTTCTGACTAAAACCCGGAACGGATTCACCTCCCCACTGACATCAGAGCCACCACCCACCGCAGCCTCAGGTACCTGGGTTTTAATACATGTGGGGTTTTATAGGGGAGCACCATCCCCTTTAAATTGAGAGGTTCCATTGCTCAGTGGTAGAACTCCTGCTTTGCGTGTAGAAGGACCCTGGTTGAATCCCTGGAACCTCCAGGTAGGTCTAGGAAAGAATCCCCGGAGATCTGCGGCCAATCTGTACTGAAAATACTGGGCTAGATGGATTAGGGATGCTGCAGGCATCCAGTTGGGTTTGAGAATCTAGCAGGTAGCTTTCGGTCTGGATCCCCGGACCTGGCTCGTCGAGGCATGGGTGCTCACCAAGTACCTCATGGTCTGCGAGTGCCTGCAGCTGCCCACTTCCCTCTGTGAGCTGGCATTTTCAGGAAAAGCTGGGCTCCTGAACGTGCACATATCTGATCTTGCACACAACGGCTTCCCACAACTTCTGCCATAAATAGCCATTTCCACAAGAGGAGTAAGAGGGGCCCTTTACGCCTCTAATCTTGTGGAAATGGTCATTTACGGCAGCCATTGTGTGCAAGATCAGATCTGTGCACTCTCAGGAGTCTGGTTTTACGGAAAGTGCCAGCTTGTAGGGGGAAGCAGGTGGCTAAGGGTGATGGCAGATCACCTGCCGAGCAATGCGGGGTGTTCTCACGGCCTGGCTTGCACTGGCGAGTGGCAGTGGTGAGGCCACCAGCTCCTGCCGCTCCAGACCCAGGTGAGTCCGTCCATCCTTAAGATAGACCAGTGGTCTGACTCAGTATAAGGCAGCTTCCGATGTTCTTAATGTAGTGTAATCTGCCTGCTTTTTATACAGTACAAACCTCACGATATACAATACTGAACTGGACCCATGTCTTCCCTAGCTTCCTCTTTCCAAAGTGTGTAGAGGAAAAAGGAGGGTCTCCTCTGGAACAATACAAATGACAAATGCTGCATCTGCGTAGTAAGTAGGCTACCCTCAATTGTAACCTGTGTGTGTGTGTGTGTGTGTGTGTGTATGTCTGTTTACTACTCTTGCAAGGCAATCTGTTTCTTGAGTTCTCTGAATAAAACGAGGCTGTTAGTGATTTTTGCCAAGACTGAAAGCAAAAAGCTTATTCTCCTCCTCCTCCTCCTCCTCCTCCTCCTCCTCCTCCTCTCTAGGAGTAGCAAAATTGCATATGTCATCACAGGCCGGTATTTTTGTCATCTGTTGTATTTGTAGGAAGCCCTTAAGTATATTCCGAAGTGTGCTAAACAGGCAGAAATGTCATTGATGGCTGAGGTGACCTTTTCCGTGACCAAACTTCATTCGGGGACGAAAAGGAGAAATGTGCTGGTGCTTTTTAAGTTGAATTTGACATTTTCCTTACTGCCTTGCGGGACCTTCTGGCAAATAACATTGCCTCTTAAGCACAAAACGTCTGTAACGTAGAGGCAGCAAAGGCAATGCAGCGTTTGCAGGGTGTTTTGGGAATTGAGCCAATTTTGTCATGAGATGCTTCCTGTTTGCAACTTGCGTGTCAAGCTTTTATATTAGATAGGTGCATCTTCATTGTCTCTAAGTGGAATATTAGAACATAGGAAGTTGCCTTATATAGAGTCAGACTATAGACCCACCAAGCCCAGTATTTTTGACACTGACAATAGGGTTTTAAGAAGGATTTTTTTCCCCTGTAGCCTTACCTGGAGATACCAGAAATTGAACCCGGGACCTTCTTCATGTAAAGCATGTGCTCTACTATTGAGCTAGTGATTGCATCCAGAGTTGCATATATTCTGTGATATGAAAAGAAATAATAATAATAATAATAATAATAATACTGTACCAAGGCAACGGAAATCTTGGGGATCATCAGATGAGCATTTTATAACATACTTATCACAAGGCACTCCCGGATTTTCGCGGGTCCAATTCACGACACTATCCGCCTCCCATGTGTCTCCCACTGTTTCTGGCCTTCTTCCCGTGACAAAAAAGGACCCCAGTAAGTCTGATTAGCTTTTAGAAATGGAACTTGCCACGATCTCCTGCTGTGTGCAGGAGAAGCGGCGTGATAAAAACGCCCACTGAATGGGCCCCGTGGACGTTGTTTACTTCCTCTTTCTCCTCCATGAGAGAGAGGAAGTATTGAGCTACAGAAGCGGGGGCAGAGAAGCGATGGTAGGGAACCGTGATTTCCCCCCATCTGATGAAAAAGCTTGCCTTTAGAATAAATTATGAACATATTATGAGTGTAAAGAAACAGTTATTCAGCCAAAAGTTTGTGAAATTGATCCTGTAATCTGAGGAGAAATGATTCATTAAATGCCCCTTTAACATAGTTTTAACATTATTTTGCCAAATCGTTTCATTTATTCACCAAAGCATCTATATGGCAACAAGTCCCATTGAACTCAACAGCACTTCCTTCTGAATAAATCTCTCTGTTTTAACTACAGTAATTAATTTACTGTGCAAATAAAAAATACTATTTAAAACCCCCATCTTTTAAAATGGTGTCAGAAGATGGCCATCTGCTACATCTGCTTTTTGCTCTGGCCCACTTTTGGAGTGCCTCCTGGCAGCTGCTTGGAGAAATAACTTAGCCTCAGTGCACAGAAGTTCTTTCCCCAAGGGCTGGCCTAGAGGAGGTTGTGCATAATTTCACTTGAAGGCAAGGTGTTGCTCAGTAGAGCAGGAAATTAGGAATGCTTTGTTTAAATTCTGAAGGACTTTATAAACAGTGCAAATCTCCCCACACATAAGATAACGTGCTTTAGGAGTTGTTGGAATGTCATCTTCTTAGGTTGAATAGATTTCAAGGGCCCCAAAACGAAAAACATTTAGTAAAAAGTGATTATGCATTTAAACCAGGGGTGCAGAAACCCCAGCCCTGAGCCTAATCCACCCCGTTGGGTTCCTTAATATGGCCTGCGGAGCCCCCTGGAGTTCCTCCAGGGGAGAATTCCCATTGTTTTCTCCGATATGAGCTTGGAGATTAGAATGGGGATTCCCTTGTGCACTGCTCTCCCTCCCATTTGGAAAAAAAGTAGTGGGCAGGGGAATCCCCATTTGTTATCTCCAAGCTCAGATTGGAGATAACAGTGGGGATTCCCCTGTGCACTACTATCCTTCCTGTTTGGAGGGGGAGTGATGGGCCGGGGAATCCCTGTTACCTCCAATCAGAGATAATAGTGGGGATGAGGGCTGTCTGAGTTGCTTTGCACTCTGCCCCCAATGGGAATGCCAGGTTCCAGCTCACTCCCTCTACCAGCATGAAGAAAGGCTAAAATTGCTGGTTGACAGAGAGACCAGAGGCTGGGCACTTGTATGGATGGCTTTGGTTAAATCCGTTCCATCTGCGTTTTGAGGATTGCCTGGCAACTTTTGTTCCGTTGTCCGGTCATTAACAGAATTGGATTTTTCTCAAATCTGGGCAAATGTGCAATTCCAAAAATGCACAAATCTCTCTAAAATGCACATTTTCATTCTTTAGCCTATTGGGGGGGATGTGAATTTTCATTTGGTATTTTTTCTTATTTTTTCCATAACTTAATTTGTTTACCATTTTGAAAAGTAAAAAAAAACACAACGATCTGCAAACCTACAGAATCCGTGCCACTCAGAAAAAGCTGCAGAATCTGTCGGTTGTATTAATAGAAATCCAAACTCATCTGAGTCCATTGTAGGTTTCTCCAACATTCCTAGTGTAAAGTTGTGCTGTTTTCTATTCCCCATCCTCAGGTCTCTCTCTCTCTCTCCAATCCATTAGAGACTGTTGAAATGCAAAACAATTGCTTTTATTATGCAAACTACAGTCAGATCAGTAGTGTCTCAGGTTACAATGGAATCCACAGCCAAAGTCTCTAGACAGCTTTGCATATTCAAAAACACTTAGGCTACAAGCAACTCCCTTTGCTTAATGCACTGTGTTAGATAGTTGCGATGAAAACTGGCGATAGCGGTTTCTACCACAACCTGAGTGGCTAGTTATATGAGGATGGGCCCTGGGCTCCCTGGTTTGCTTTCAGATGCTGAGTCAGACTTGGAGGCAGAACTACGAGAAGCCCAACCAAGACAGAGAGCGGGGAAGGAAATTCCTGACACCTGGAGAATCTGGGGGAATTTCCTCCCCTGTTCCCCTGTCTTGGCTGGGCTTCTTCTAGGTCTGCCTCCAAGTCTGATTCAGCACCTGAAACCAAACCAGGAGCCTGGGCCTTATCTTGATCCCCTTAGGGTGGGTCTTTCCAGAAGGACCTTCCCTGCATGGCCAGTCTTTTGGAATGCTTACAAGTTGACATTGCACTTCTTGCCTATCCAGATGTCTCATCCCAGGATCTCATATTTCTAACTCCTCCTCCTCCTCCTCCTCCTCCTCCTCCTCCTCCTCCTGTGGCATTCCCACAGGTGAAGAGGGCCATGGCTGGCTACTTTCCACTGATTAGTTTGCATCTAGACAACCTCCACTATGGGATTGCCAGGCTCCCGCAACTTGGCGCCTCTGCAAACCCATCTGCCTCCTTGCCCTCAGAATCCAAATCACCCTTGTCTATTGGGGGTGTCTCTGTTGATGAGGCCGTGGCCATGAATTAAAAGAGGTATAGGATTAGTTGTAGGTGGAGACGTGTCCTGCATCTCCACCGGTTTTTGACTACTCCGGCAGACTGTTCTGCCAGAGTATCGCAGGAGTTTCGTGAGTGTAGATGTCATGCTGGCAGCCTAGCAGGGGTTCTGCTGAATCCCAAAGCCCCCGCAGTATAGTATTGTGCCCGAAATGCAGCAAAATTAGGACACCGAATGAGTTTTGCACAGCCGTTGCTATGAAAACGATTTGTTTTGACATGCATATGAAATCGCAGCTACCCATTTTGTAGTTTAAAGATAGGGAAAATGTTGGACATAGAATGCTGTTTCTGGGAACCTGTAAACCCCCCCCCCCCCCATCTTGCTGTCCTCCATGATGACCACACAAGATGGCTCCATTCTTTGGAGATGTTATTCTCAGAAAATAAGAGACTACTTAAGTCTACAGGGGACGCTAGTTTTGTTAGGATTTATGCCCAGACTGTGAGGCCTTTTCTTCTTCTGCTGGACAAACCACAAACAACCTGACCAATTTCCTCTCCTACTCACATTCTAACTACAAAATACATCTCACTACTTTTGTTCTTCTGCCAAAATTGCCACGTAACTCTGTGTACATTGCCACCAACAAAGGGATGCAATTGGATAGCACTGTTAGGACGTTTGCCTTTATAAACCAATATGCTGTCCATTTTATCTTCCCTTGGCAGCTGTACATCATCTCAAAGATGGACAAGAGTTCTATTTGTTATTGAAGACATTACTCTCCCATGTGTGAATTTCCTGTGTGAATTGTATGTCTCTGGTGGAATACAGCGGAGAGAACTAGCATTAAGTACATGTTCTGGCAAGCATATTATCCAACTTTTCAGGATTCCTTGGAGGACAGGAAATGGGAGATATGACTTAGAAAGCCCACTTCTAGACGGATTTCAGTGGCAATGATTTGCCACGGTATGAAAAGAAATGTAGCAAGAGCCTTCTCAGGGGTTTTGTTTTTGGAATGCCAACCCCTCTCTTTTTACCACTCCCTTTTTCTCTCTGCCATTCCCCCCCCTCTCTTTGCCACCCCCTTTTTGCCACTCCGTTTCCTTAGCGAGTCAGTCGATCACTGGGCATTTTCACGTCTGTGCGTTGTTGCGCTCATGTATCTTTTCACCTGTATCGCTACTATGCTGGCGAAATCTCCCGCCCCGCCCCTACATTCTCCTTCCCCCTGCAGTTAATTTTTATAGATATATATATATTTTAAAAAATCCTGTGCAAATACAATAGTAAAGCAGCACGAAACTGTGCAATTATGGTAAAACAACACAGTATGCTTTCCCCTAGAAGCATATGAAACAAGATAAGTGAAGAGAAAGTATTGTAATTCGTTTTTGGAGAAGTTTGTGGTCAATGTTGGCATGGCAAGGGAAAGCTGACATTGTTCTGGTCAGAAAACCTAGACTTGCCTACTCAGGAATAAGAACCATAGAGTTAAATGGGACCAAGTCCCGGGCACGGGCGGCAGCAGCTTCACTTGCCTTCTCCACGGGGTTTTCGGGCACTCTCTCTCCCTCCCCCTTCATGGTTGAGTAGTTGAGTGGAGAACCGCCCCACCCTCCTCTTTTGTCAGCGAGACCGCCCTTCGACACACATGCCCCCAACAAAAAACGGGATGGCCCAATATAGCGCAAGGACAGCAATACAGGGGAAGGAGGAGCGGCTTTATTGCGCACGGAGGGGAAAAACCAGATTTTCCCCACTCCAAAATGAGATGGAAAATGGAGGGGAAGAGGCAAGATGAGCGCTGGACAGGGTTGACATCGTGTGAGTACTGCACTGCAAAAGCACATACCCGACATGGCGAGAGTGCGATAAATCGCTGGTGCGATGGATCTCATGGATCTCTTCATGGGCCTCCTCCCATCCTCTTCCATATCCAGCAGAATCTCCTTGCCGTTACCATTGTAAAACTCTTCTGTATTCTTGCAACACCTCATTTTTTTTAAAAAAACCTTTATCCATGTGTACCCCACTTTTCCACAAATGCATTCCAAGGAGAGATTATTTAAATAACAGGGATCATTTCAATAAACACTTTAAATGAATTTGAAGCTACCATCAACGAAACAGAGCACCACCTAAAACATCACGAAAGCAATGAAAACAACAAGGAAAAGTTTTATTCAGGTTGGTGCTTGATGATGTTATAGTTTTCCAAAGCCATCTTTTAAAAATTTAAGGAGCCTGTTAAATCTCCCAACAGCGAATTCCATAGCTGTGGTGCCATCAATGAGAAGGCCATCAATGGTGCCATCAATGTGGTGCCATCAATGAGAATTTCCAGTGGAGACCAGGTCAGAGAGCAGGACTTCTGCAACTGATATTAAAGCTCAGGCAGATTCCTGTGGCCAACATAACATTTACAGTTGCATATGTGGCGTAGTGGTTAGAATGTTGGACTCGGACTCGAGAGATCCGAGTTCTAGTCCCCATTTGGCCATGGAAGCTCGCTGGGTGACCTTGGGCCAGTCACAGACTATCAGCCCAACCTACCTCACAGGACTGTTGTTGCGAGGATAAAAATGGAGAGAATGAAGGTTATGTACACACTGCTTTGGGTTCCTTGAAGGAAAAAAGGCGGGATATAAATGCAATAAAATAAATATGCATCCACTGGCCGGAGACCTTTGCTCCACCAGCTCTGAATCAAAAGGGCTCTTGTTGTCTATCATGGCTCTGTTGCTTTCTCCTGGGCTGTTCTACAGCATTCCGTGCTGCCATTCCGTGTCTCACACATGCTGTATTCACAGCTTTCCTTAAAGCCAGGTTTCCCAGAAAGCTTTTGACTTAAACCCTTTAATTCTCCTCTCCAACTGTAACCAACCTTAAGGGCCTATGGCTGCATTTTGCTCATGTTGATCCTTGGTGCCCTTCTCATTCCCTCTTTCCCCGTCACCTATGCAGCCTTCCCCAAAACGGTGCTTTCCAGATGTGATGGATTACAGCTCCCAGATTCCCCCAGCCAGCATGGGGGAAGCTAGGAGTTGTAGTCTAATGCAGTTGGAGGACAAGGTCGGGGACTGCTGATTTATCGTCTTCGCCTTCTAATTTTTTTAGACTGTGTAAGCTCCTTGCGGGCAGAGGCCTACTGTAATTATTTATGTTGCTTATGCAACTTTGCTACCGTTGTATAAATAATAAGAATTTGATCCATTCAGCCCTGCTTTGGCAGAGCCCCTTTAATTTCAGTGTGATTAGCCTAAAAACCAGGGGATAATGCTGAAATCCCATAAAGTTTGGAAGCCTAGCTTTTCAGTACAGTACGTCCACTGTTCTGTTTTAGCTTTAAGAGTTTTAAAGACATTGAAAGGCTAGATGTCTTTCCATGGCCCCTGCGGACACGGCCAACAGTTCTCAATTAACATTAAGGAATGTTTACTGTCCAGATCCTCTTGGCTGCTTTGAAATAATCCTCTCCTAGTTCACGGAGTTGCTGCTGCTTGTTCTCTGCATTGGTCTGCCAGAACCCCTCCCCTCCAATGCTTACTTAATAAAACATGTTTCAAACCAAGATGGGTTTCACCTCTCCCCCCACCCGCTTGGTTGCAGCAACTGTCCCAAGGTGTTAGTGTGGGGTGGTGGAAAACAGCCCAGTGTGGAAGGAATAGGAATGCAACGGCCTTATTGCACAGAAAAGCAAACATCTAGGCATTGACCGCCCAGGCTTTGAGACGTTAGCTTGCTTTATATACATATGGTACTGTATCAGCATGTATGTACTCCACCAGCTCTTCCTCTGATCTTGAAAGAGCGCAGCTGCCTTTTGGGCAGTTGCCAAAGGGTAGCATCCAGTGGCGTTGGAGGCTTGGGGGGGGGGTCTTTTTAGGAGGATTTATCTTCTCTCAGCTGCTTTTGACATGAATGATATGGGTGGCTGCGGCAAGCTTCTTGAGGAAGCAAAGGCAAGAAGAAAATGATTTTCCCTAATGGAAGCAGTCTAATGACCCCTCTCCTTGCAACTCTATTTCTGTCTCTCTCTGCCAAGCCCTCTCTTTTTACCCCCCCCCCCCTTTCTCTCTGCCATTCCCTCTCTCTCTTTCTCGGCCGCCCCCCTCTCTCTGCCACCCCTTTTTGCCACTCCATTTCTGTCTCTCTGCCACGCCTTCTCTCTCTCTCTCTCTCTCTCTGCCACCTCTTCTCTCTTTGCTACCCCCATTTCCTCTCTGCCACCCCATTTTCTTTCTCTCCCCCCCCCCCCCGTCTCTCTTTCCCTCCTATTCCAGTGGGATGCTGGGGGAAGGACAGACTGCTCTTGCCAGAGAGCTGAAATGATCACTTGCAGAGGGCTTTTGAAATTAGCCTGAGGGCTGCATGTTGTTCACTCCTGGTTTAAGTCTTTCCTTGAGCTTAATGGAATGCACTGTAACTCTAGCTTAATCAAAAGAAGGAACTGTATGCATGAAAGAGTATTAATTGAATTAGCAATAACAAGTAGGTTAGATTGGAAGTTCTTGGCTTCCAGTGCCTTAAGGGTGGAGTGGAAGCCAAGCTGATTTCAGGACAACAACGCACATCTGATTTAGCTTGCGGGTTCTGGATTCAAGAGGTCTTTTCCTACCTTGATTCTCATAAAAACCCCTGACTGTGAAAATGTCGTCTAGAGGCATCCACATGCAGTGGTAAAGATTGGGCAATTTCTACCATGCTGTTGCAATTGTGGCTGTGTGTGTTGGCAATGATAGGGTGGGGATGGTTCCACCTGCAGGATGAGCCACTAACTATGAATGGTTTGCTTTAAAAAGCAACAACAACAAACCTCCAGGGGTCCTCCGCCCCCTCAGTAAGGGAACATTCAAAAATGGGATTTCCCAAACTATAGCCTGGTGCAGTCTATTCTACCACCTCGGGGTGGTTGGGTGGGTGTCTTCATGGCACTGGGTTGATGCCGTGTTCCTCAAAACCCTTGCACTTTCCTTCCTCCAGGGTTGTGACAGGTAATCCTAACACTGAGGAGGGAGCGCAGGGTTTCTGGGCAGCCATCTGGGGACCGGAGCTGCCCCGCCATCTTCCTGGTGGAAGGCGACCAATTGTAGGTCACCTTCCACCAGGCACCGCCCAGCCACGCCTCCGCTGTGACTCTGGAACGAGGCACGGGGTTGTCTTGACATCTTCTTACATGTCCTCGCCTCGCTCCAGAGAAAAAAAGTCGGGATAAGTCCCCGACTTCTTTTCTCCGCATTTTTGGCGGAAAGCCCCAGGTTGGATGCGCAATCGCAGCGGCGTCATATAATTGCTGCCGCGCCGCCGTGCACCCACCCCAGGGCTTTCCGAGTGCTTAAACAGCCCCCAGGACTCTACCACCTCATTCTGCTGCCTGTTAAAATTCAGAGAAATTGGGCATGTTATGGGAAAGCATCTTCAATGTCGCATCTAGCCAATCTCTCCTGGTGAGAAGAAAATTCTCAATGACTGATTTCTGAAGCCCTTGGCTTGCTTCAGTTTCACACAACTTTTCGTGGGTAAACATTTAACAGATACAATTATAAACTTGGAAAGGCTCAGAAAGGAACATATGGAAGTAGTTCTTTATACTGATGTTCAAAGAGAATAAAGGCCACTTTAGAATCAAGAAGTTGACATCGGAAGACTCCAAAGCCTTTGTGTGTCCCCAGAGAGGGAGAGTTTAGGAGGGTGGGATGGTCTTTACACAGAGAACGGGAAATGGATTTTTCAGTAACAAAAGGTGCGTTAGCCACATTTAAAAGTATGCTCTGCTCTTTTTTTATTTTGCTTTTCTCTGCTTTTCTCCTTAAGCAAGGTGCTTGGCTATATTTTTATCTGTCCCTCTTGACACTTTTTCAAAGCCTCACTTGCGTCCTAATTTCTTTATGAGGCCTGATGAAGTTAAATGCTTTTTTAATGTTAAATGAAGAGAGTTTTTTGGGTTGGGAAAGATATGAAGCTCCTGGCAGAGAAGAGACCCAAAAAGTCTCTGTGACATTAAGAGTTCTTCTAGAATTTTAAAGAGTCCGGAGGCATAGCAAATGGAGAGATAATTGGGCCATTCTTGATTTTTTTTAATTAACTCTGGAGCTAAACCGTTTACAATAAAGGATTGCTCGAAAGTAGTTTTTTTTTATTCCCACCCCTCACGGAAAGCTGTGGCATGTGCCTTCTTGATATAATACATGAAACTGAAGTCTGTTTCCTTATCAAGCTTTGCAGCTGGCTGTACATTATCAAAGGGCTGCTTCCAGGGCTTAATTTGAACTGGGGCTTACCAGGCTCCTGCTTTGAAAATACCTGGAATAGGAGAAGCAACAACAACAACAACAACAAAATCCTGTCTCTGAGCATGTGCAGAATGCTTTCGTCTTTTCGTGGACAATTGCTTCTTACAAGCTGTTTTGTCCTTTGGTACCAGAATACAAACCATGTGCATGCTGTGTCAGGTAGGGAGGCCATGTGTGTATAAACCATGGTTCCCTACCAGCTTATCATGCCTGGTCCGGATCCAGACCAGGATGACTGTTCTGAAGAATAACTTGAGATTGCAGAGCCTGAAGACCATGTGGAGCCCCCTGGTGCTAGTGTTACTCCAGGCCCCTCCAGCATCTGTAGGGAAGGTACACCAGCCCTTCAACAGTGGTGGATCCTGAGGCATCCATGGTCATGAGCCCTGAGGAAATGTGCCTCACACCTTGTGACAGAGAAGGAGATTGAGCACTCGCCCAGCTCGAAAGAACGCCGGCGACTGAAGATACAGGCTAAGGCCATGGCCAGGCAAAGGAGTGCCCACTTGCAGAAAAGATTTCTCAAAGAGGAAAGGCCTCCTCATGAGTAGGACTTTTGGCCTGTAATGAGCTGCAACTGAGCTCTGGGTTGGGCTTAGGAAGTTTGTGCAATGTCAGCCAATGTCTTTCTATTGGCTCTAGCACCTTGTACTCCCGACCCTGCTCCGTGACTGCACCTTTGTTCTACTGACCTTGGACTCCTGCTTCTCTCTGCTTCTTGGATTGCATTTTGTATCTGTTATCTTTGTTCGGACCTTGGTTCCTCCTCAAACCTATCTCTCGGAACTCTCCCACTTGCCTGGTAAAACTGTGCCTTTGAGCTCGTCCTTTGCCTGATTATTGACTTGCCTTTGGATGGCCTTTTAACTTGCCCCAACACTGATCCAGCCATAGGAGGACACAACAACATATTATTAGGAAAGGGTTGGGATTCTATCTTTATGTACTCTGGCGGAACCTCCCCCCCCCTTTGTGCATGTGCTACATATGTCAGCTGCAATGTCTGCACATTTTAAACATGCATGCTAAATGTTTCATAAGAAATAGCCCATAGCAGCTACTTCCTGCCTCGATCCTAGAAATGAAATAGACAAGGCTCCCGTTTCCTTCAGAATATTTTATGCCCCCATTCTATCAAAAATATCCAAAGTGGTTTACATCTTCAACATAAAACAAGCATAAAACATAAAAGAAAACTAAGGAAGCAACCCATGATGGATGAAAGGGGCTGAAGCAGCTCCTCGTGAGGAAAAGTTACGTCTAGGACTGTGTAGCTTAGAAAAAAGGCAAGTAAGGGGAGGCATGATAGAGGTGTACTAATTATGTATGATGTGGAGAAAGTGGGTAGGGAGATGTTTTTCTCCATCTCTCATAATACTAGAATCTGCAGTCATCCCACATGTTCTAGTAGTCAGGACAGATAAAATGAAGCACTTCTTCACACTGCATATAGCTCAACTATGGAATTAACTTCCACAAGTTGTAGCAATAGCCACCAATTTGGACAGCTTTAAAAGGGAATCGGACAAATTCATGGAGAAGGCAATCAACAGGGATGGGTGAACTTCTTGCATACTTGGTCATGCATGTGATGAACTACCAGGCGGTCTGTGGGTGCCTGGAGTGTGGTGCGCAGCCTCCCGCTCCTTTGTCAAGTTCCATTTTGCGTAAAAATGGTGGCTCGGCCTTTTTCGTAAAGGGCCATTTGAGTAAATGGTGGCTGCAAAGTGGCCATTTATGCAAAATTACAGGTCCATTTAACCCCTGATGTATTGGAACAAAATAAATACAAGATGGTGGAGAAGCTATATTGGACAAAGCCTTAAATGTATTCACCCCGACCAGATTCCTTTAATCCCCTCCCCCCATCATTGGGCTACCCTCTTTGATAGGGTGGACAGTTTCTTTGGTAATGAGATCCATATCCTATATGCCCATTATCTGGGCAAGCGTACCTGTATAAACATGTGGGATAAAAACTTCTCTAGAATAAGGCAAGAGGATGTATATAGCTGTCCCTCGGTGCCGTAGTACCAGGACCATGAAACCTAGATATTTGAAACATGGCATGTTTAATAAGGAGACCCTAGGGGATGCGTGCACCTTGGGGTTATTTTTTAAAAAATGTGTTCACATTTAAAATTGAAGCCTACAGTTACACGTCCAGACACTAGGGGCAGACTTCTCTAAGTATCCTGGAGAAGCCAGGGGAAATTAGTTGGTCGAAAGATCGCTGCTGCCCACCATGGTGCTCCGGCTGTTTTGAATATTCAAGTTGTGGCTTGTTATGCTGTCTGAACCCAGTGAGGGTTAAATACCCAGCCACAACCCTAATTGGTAATCATGCCAACAACCCACACTTGCTCGGTTTGGACGACACGGTAAACCGCATTGACCGCCTGGGTTAAATATTCCAAATAGCTGTCAGTGGTCAAGCCAACCGATTTATTGAGTGATATGATTGCCCCTGCTGTTTGGTAGCCCCCTCTCTGGGGAATGGAGTGGACAGACCCCTCCCTTAGTGGACTGTAGGAGCACTTCATGGCAAGGGGCGTGCCTAGGGGTACCAGTAGGCATGGCTTCACTCACAAAATGTCTAACTCTGACAGCTGTGTATGTTTGCTTGAAGGCTTCTCTGTATCAAACGGAGGGCTCTTCCATCCTACGTTTGCTAGTGTTTTATAAAAAAACAGGTCCATTTGCTAGTGTTTTATAACAAGCTGGAACATTTTGATGTGAAAACCTGCCCCTTTCCCAGTGTCCTATTATTTGCAAATATGGAATAAAGTTAGCACTGAAGACAATTTATTAATGTAGTTACTATCATTTGTACGGTTCTTTTTTCTGTTTATTACTACTTGGCTTTCTAATTATGCACAAGCTTGAATATAGGCCTTTGGGTAAATGTACATAATTTAAACCGCATGTTGTGGATAATTAAGACATGATAGAAAGGCAAGATTTAAAAGGCAAGATTTAAAAGCCAAACAGATTCTGAACTTCTTCTGCTGCATGTTAGCATGAACTAGTTGTATAAAATTGGGACCAGACAAAGGCCCTGGGCTGGTAGAAGCTGACTTTCCCACCCCTCTGCCCCCTAACAGCCCCCTCTTCACTAGGGTTGCCCCTCCCTGCTGAATGGGGTGGCCTGTGACACAGGAGGAGGGATTAGGGGAGCGGTAGGTGACTCTAGCCAATATTTGTGGGCTTGTGTTTTAAATTATGTACATAGAAACTAATTTTTGAATGGTTATCCTAATGGAAAACCATATTGGACTTGGAGAGCCGGAGTAAAAAACATCACAGAGGCTAGATCGATCAGCGGCAGCTTAACTGTGACGGTTAAATGAAACCTCCATGTCCAGAAGCAGTATATCTCTGAGGACTAGTTGCTTGGGAGGGACAAGCAGTGGGAAAAGGCAGTTCCTTTCATGTCCTGTTTATGGGCTTCCTGGAAGCACTTGGATCACCACTGTGGGAAACTGGATGCTGGACAAGATGGACCAAGGTTGCTGTCCATAGGTATATGTCCACAGCCAGCATCTAGTGTGGGAACAGGAGCTGAGCAATGGAGGTGTAGAACAGGGGTGCAGCGCCAATTCGGCCCTCCTGGGGTCCCAATCCAGCCCTCCATGCTTCCCCAGATGGCCCTGCCCCTTTCCCTTGGCCCCGCCCCTTTCCCTTTGATCACCAACCCCGACTTTCGTGCAGTTTCCCCTCCATTCTATCAAGTTGAAATGTCTCTCCTAAGGCTTAGTTACTGGCAATAAGAGCTTTAAATAGACTGCCATTTTGGTCCTAGTGCCTTTGCCTTTGGGTCCACCCATCACTGGAATGTGGTCCCCAAGAGCTTCTCCGAAACTGAATTTGACCCTCAAGTTGAAAGAAGTTCAACAGCCCTGTTCTAGATTGGGGAGGTTGTTCACTCAGCAAGGGTCCAAAGGAGACTGAGAGGATTCTATCCTCCCTATCAGATCCTCTTCCTGAACATCTACTGGGTCATCGTTTATAGCTGGACCATCTCCTTCCTCCTAAGCAGGCCCTTCCTTCTTAGGAGAATCCTGGTGAAACACCCTCCTGGCAGCCAAATGAGCACTCCTAGGCTTTCCACCAGACGTAGGAAGTGTATGAACGGTGCGTAAATGTGTGTAGGTATGGTGTGTGAGAGTGGGTTGGCCATGCCCACTTCGCATTCTGGGCACGCCTGCTGCTGGCATGCAGCATGCAGCGGGTTTTCCAGGGGGCAAGCCATCCCCTGGGAGAGAAAAGATTCCCCAGCATCAAGGTTTCCAGAAGGATAAGTGAATTTGCATTCCACCCAACAAGCCCACACCCTGAACTCATTAAAGGTGACACATGGATTTTAAAACGGGCAGATACACAGCGCTGAAATACTGTTGCGAAGAGGGCAGTAACCTCACCCATCCATTCCTGGACTGGCAGGCCTACTCTTTTTATGTGTTGGTTAATTTAACCCTCGGGAGGAGCACTTCAGCGTCGCTTCATCACTTCATCAAAAGAGAGGAGCGGCGGGGAGGCCGTATTGCATTTTGGAAAGCTCCCTTGGAAATGAGCTGAGTAATATAGCGCACACGCTTGCCTGCTTGTCCAAATTCTGTGGGCGTTTTGTCACGCCAATTCAGGTATTTGTAAAGTAAAGAAAACTTGCCTAGATCCACAGAATTCTTTTGAGTGAAGATGGACATAATACTTGGGCCTCATCTACGCCAAGCAGGATATGGCACTATGAGAGCAGTATATGGTATGTGTCAATGGGCCCCAACAGTAGTCAGTGCGCTTCAGTACCGCTATAAAGCAGTAGTGCGGCTCCTGCCTTTTATATCCCGCTTTCATAACACTTTTATAGTGCAATATCCTGTTTGGTGTAGATGAGGCCATGGTTTCACGCGCTGCCCTGAACACAAGTGCCTAAATGAATGTAATGAATGTATGTTAAGGCTGCTTCCCTGACACCCATATGTTATATCTTAACCCTTAAGGGCACAGGGCCCCCAACATGCACGGGGAGTTTTCCTATCCCAGATGGACTTGGAGGTAGTATCTATAAATTTCCTTGGTGCCCATTGATGTGCTTCCCCAATTTAAAATAACAGGGAATCCTGAGCATCCTGCACTATGCTAGTCTTCCTTCCATGCACACACTTTGCCCGTCATAATGGCTGGCATTTTGCTAGCATGACACAAAATAAAAATAAAGTGTTATGGTTGGAAGTTTTGTATATGTGGAGGTGGGCATCCGTGGCAACGCATTTGTAAAGGGTAGAATTTTGCATGGCTGTCCATACTCCGAGAAGCAAAATGCATGTACACTCTTCTTGTGTGTAGGCTTCACCAGTGCAAATGCCCATGCCAACACATGCATACCAGGCGGAAGGGACCAGCAGCAATGGCCCCAATCCATGGAATCATGTGAAATCCCTTTGTGCAATTAAGGACTTGTATTTGTACCAGCAATTGAATCAACTCCCTCCCCAACTTTTTACACACTGAATGAAGCATATTAGGGTGCAAGCCTATGCAACTTTAGACAGAAAAAAAGGCCTGCAATTCCCAGCATGCCCCAGCCAGCCATGCTAGGAGTTGTAGCCATTTTTTCTGTCTAAATTTGCATAGGATTGTGCATTTAGTAACATTTAAGCAAATTATTTGGCATAAAGTAGCTCCATTCTCTTAGTTTATTCTAAACTTTAATTTTTGCTGAATTTGGGTTTGTGGGTCAAAAATGACATGGTGGCAGGAGGATAATGTAGGTTGAACACACACACACACACACACTATCCTTTATGCTACGGATACAGCAGTATTTGTTGTGTAAGTAGACCACAGAATTGATTCAAAATGTTTGTACAGCACCTTCTGAAGTATTCACACAGATGATGGATCGTTTTATTAACTTGTAAAGAGTTCTGCACTTGCATGAAGGGGTAAAGGAACCCACTAGAGATTGTATATTAAGATAATATCTTTAAGTCTAGCCGCTTCTCTTAAAAGTCTTGTTTGGCACACTTGCTGATGAATACTTACAGCAGATTGCTAGTAAACTGTTTTCAGGTCTGTGATGATTGGATCAAATTGAAAGTAATTACCTTAATAGATTTTGGAAGTATTTATGTTGGAAGTCCAGCTTGTTGCAGCTGGTAGTAACTTTTTGCTAGTGTTAGCAATCACAGAGTTAAGCTATTTATTGAATACAACATCTGGGAACCAACGCACTGCGCGACTAGTTCAGCATGCTCCAGGAAGAGCAGGACCTGTGTTGTTCTAATATCGGCCCCACCATGCTCACATGGCAAACCTCTTTCGAAGAGGAGAGGAACTTCCAAAAGCTGTTTGAAATATACCATAAAGGTTCAAAGCCAAGCATAATGGGAAAAAGAACTGCAGCGAGTGTACTCAAACCTTTTGGTGTGCGTGCCGAAAGAAGCTCTTTGGATCTTGGCCAGTATCTTTTCAGTGAGAACTCTATTGAGTATTGCTAGATATATTTTTTAAAGGGTGGGAGAGGATACTCTGGTGGTAGCGTTAAAGCGATAAAATAAAATAAAATAGAAATATATAAATGGCTTAGATAGAAATGGGAAGAAAAGTCAGTGTTTGAAATAGTAATGATGGTGCTTGTTATCAAAAGATTAGAGTAGAGGTGGTCAGAAGGTAGATCTCCAGATGTTTTGGATTTCAGCATCCAGAAGACTCTGCCAGCATGGCTAGTGGTTAGAAATGGTGGGAGTTGGCACCCAAAACATCTGGAGATCTACTTGCTGCCCACCTTTGGTTTAGAGGGCCAGAAATCTAGGCAAGGACTGTATTTTGTCTCTCCAACAAGAATAGAATAGACATAGGAAACTCTTAACTCCACTCAGATACAATTAGGTCTACTGCCACCTAGTGACTAAACCATGGAATGACACTATCCATGCAGTGCTGATGTTCATAATTACCTGGTTCAAAATATCGACTTGTCTGGGGCAAGGCATGATCTGGCCATTCTCCTTTCTCACACTGCTTTTATCTGCTGCCCCACATTTGGTGGGGGGGAAGGAGAGGGGTGCAGCTAGGAGGATGTCATAGTGCTGCAGCATCTAAACCAAACACTTGGCTTTTTTGAGCAGGCTTCTGGCTGTACGGCTGCAATGTAAATAGCTTGAAAGTAGGACTGTCACCAGATTTAAAGAAAGTTGAGACCAGGATTTCCTTGGATTCAAGGGGTTTCCCTTGCGTGCCACTCTCCAATTGGGAGGGGGAGCAGCATGCAGGGTAATTCCTTTGTTATCTCTGATCTGTGACAGGAGATAATTAGGGGATTCCTCTCCCTGCCTCTTCCCCCAAGCCCCCAGTAGCCTCCAGGCCAGAGGGCAGGGCTTGGGAAGAGGAGTGGCCAAGGCCCAAGGAGGCTGCCCGAACCATCGCAGGCCAGATTGGGTGCTTCCAGGAGCCAGAGGCTCCCCACTGCTGTTCTAGAGTAATGCCACAGCTTATAGTGGTCACAGTAAAACCATACTGGCTTTGCAATGCTGAACTTGTCTTTTCCCCCCATTTTGTATTCAGAAATTGTCATGGGTAAAATAACAAATTAGAAACTTTAGAAACTTATGCCTTCTGTTTGTCCTTTGAATCTTGGGTTTGTGACCCTTCGAAGAAATCTATTAGATCGCAACGAGGTTTTGTCTCATTTCCTGAGCGACTTTGTTGTCAGAGATGTTTCCCACAGGAAGGGCTTGGGAAAAGAATTAAAACACATTTGCAGATGTGACAGGGCCTTTTCTAATCCCTAATAATATTTTCAGATTTCTCCAGAGGGGCTAGCAATGGTCACATGCAAATGCTACACTTCCTTGGACAAAATTTGCATATCTGAGATGTAAACATTTTATTGCAATTGCAAACAGGATTTTGGTTTTTTTTTGGGTGTCTTGAATAATACATCTATGTTTAACCATATATTTTTATAATGTCTTGAATCTTGCAAATGCTGGTACTCTCTATAATTAAAGTGCACCTCTTATACTTAACCCAATGAGTCTGAAATTTGCCATGTTTTTTTTTTAAGATTCTGCACACCTGAGATTAGATAACAGGGGAACATAGTCAGTGCTAGAACACCTGCCTTGCAAGTAGAAGGCTCCTGGTTCAATCCCTGTTACCTCCGGTTAAAAAGATTAGGTAGCACCTTGATAAGAAAGATCCCCTGCCTGCGACCCCGGAGGACTATGGAGTCAGAAAGAGCAGTACTGAGCTAGCTAGGCAAATAGTCTGACCTGGTCTTATTATTATTTATTTTTTTCTATACGGCCCAATAGCCAAGGCTCTCTGGGCGATTCACAACAATTTAAAAATATATATACAAAGAACATTATAAACATTATGCAGCATTAAATAATACAACATTATAATAAAGCATACTCTAAAAAAATGTACAAAATTTAAAACCATTTAAATGCTTAAAACCAATTTCAGTAAATAGTTTCAATAACAGACCTGTTCAAGATAGCTGACATAGGTGCTCCATCATATGCCATTAAATGCGTGTGAGTAGAGGGCAGTTTTAACCTGGCGCTGAAAAGATGACCGTGTCGGCACCAGGCAGGCCTCAAAGGGGAGATCATTCCATAGTTGAGGGACCACCACTGGGAAGGCCCTCTCACTTGTTGCCACCTTACGATCCTCCCTCGGAGGAGGCACTCAGAGGAAGGCTGCAAATGTTGATCGTAGTGCTCGGGAGGTTCATGTCAGGAGAAGCAGTCTGTCAGGTATTGACCTGCCTTCAATATCTATCTCATGACCTGTCTTTTGCGTTGCCACTGTCAGACAATTGATTGCTTTTGGTCAGTCTAATTCAATCCTGTCATTGGGTTGCCAAGATCTTAAGCCACAGGTAGGCAACCCCACAAATTTTGGACTATAACTCCCATAAGTCCATTTGCCTGTACTGGTTAGGGCACATAGGAGTTTCAGTCCAAAATATTCAGAGGGCATCAAGTTGCCTACCCCTGTTGTAGGCAGATATTTTCCTGGCTGTACTACTACTGGTGGTAATGCCAAGATTGGCATGTGCTGTGCTTCTGAGGTAGGCCCCTCCCAGAGTTATGGCTCCTCCCCTTGCATCTCTGGTTCATTTCAAACGGGAATTGTGTAGAGGGATATTCCTTATGGGTTCGTCTTGGATCTGTTGTATATGGACATATATCTGTTATATATGGATATATTGGTCAGGCAAGAGCATAGCTCTGAAGGTGCAGATGGCTTGTTTTGTTTTGCCATGAGGGGGAACCTCTGGGAACAAGCCCCTTAATGAGTTATATGTATGCTGTAGTCCTGCACCGGATGTCACTGCCCAGGTTAGTATAGGAGGGCAGCCTTGTGAAGGGGAAAAAAGGTAGACTGTTGATAAACAGTATAGAAGTTTATCCCACTACCCTGATGGGCCCTCCCCCATTACAGAAAAGCAAGGGAGACACTGAATGCTGCATAACGTGCAGAAAGTCCTAACTACAGCTGTAAAGATTTGTATTTTTTTTTTAAGACTAGGAGGTTCATCACCTAAGGCTGAAAACCCTCAGCTTTATTGGGGCTTTCTGCTTCCAGTTTCTTTCTGCTGTCCTATACATTTCTTGGCAATATTCTGTTTCATTGCACATCGCCATCTAGTGGCTGACTTATAGTGCGACGGCGTCATTTCACACTGCCGATATCTCGCATTAACCTTTCTTACCGCTGTACCTCCAATCTTTAAAAAACGTCTAGATTGACACAGTGGGCTGATTCAGATGATCACCTAAACTAACCTTCCCCATTTGGGGCCTTCCAAATGTCTTGGACTTCAATTCCCAGCAGCCCCTGCCAGCATGGCCAATGAGAGCTGAGAGCTGAAGTCTAAAATATCTGGGGTGCAGCAGGTTGAGGGAAGCTAAATGAAACCATGGCCGAGGTGCTTTTAAATAGGTCCTAGGGACAGAGGAAGCACTCTTATGCTGAATCAGACCATTTGTCCATCTAGTTCAGAGATGTTGAGCTTCTTTCAGCCTGAGAGCGAAATTCATTTTTGGAGAAGCTCTTGAGGGCCACATTCCAGTGGTGGGTGGAGCTGAAGGCAAAAGGGGTGGAGCCAAAGGAGAAGGGGTGGGGCTAAATATCAGAAATACAAGCCTATTTTAGCACTTACTGCGCTAACCAAGACTTAGGAAGGCATTTCAACCTTTTAGAATGGGAACAAAACATTTAGTGGTTGGGGCCAGGGGAAGGGGTCATTGCTTTCTGGAGATCCCTGGAGGACTGGTTATGTACCTCTGGTCTAGCTTGATATTGTCTGATCCTACACCGACTGGCATTGGACCCCCAGGATTTCAGACGGTGGTCTTGCCCAGCCATATCTGGACATGCCAAGGATTGAACCTGGGATGTTTTGCATGCAAAGCATGTGCCCTACCACTAAGCTGTGTTCCTTTCCTGCAGGCTCGCACATTTCATCTCCCCTCTTCTCTGTGGGCAAGAAGAGGAGAGAGAAAGCTTCCACTTGCACTTTAGAACAAGCTGCAGTTATATATGAACTTGGGAAACTGTGGTTTGTTCTAACTTCATCAATCTGTGGCCACACCCCTTAACGACAGCCATATCCCTAAACACAGACATACCTGTTGGCCATGCTCATTGTTCCCAATCAAACAGAAAAGACTTATGCACACTTTTTCATTAATGCCATTCAAGTGGCTGCTAGAGGGATTTGACCAGTGGGTGTAGCTAGGCTGACCATCTGAAAAGGAGGACAGGGCTCCTGTAACTTTAACAGTTGTAGAGAAAAGGGGATTTCAGCCAGTGTCATTTGTATGCAATTAGTTCCTGGTGATATTCCCTCTTCATCACAACAGTTAAAGGTGCAGAGGCCCTGCCTTCTTTTGCATATGGTCACTCTAGTATAGTGCCTGCAACTTTAACTGTTGTGATGAAGAGGGAATTTCACCAGGAACTAATTGCATACAAATGACACTGGCTGAAATTCCCTTTTCTCTACAACTGTTAAAGTTACAGGAGCCCTGTCCTCCTTTTCAGATGGTCAGCCTAGTGTAGCAACATAATAGGTGGGGCAAGTACGTACTGCCCCATGTCCCCCAGGGGTTCATCTGCACACCTAATGTTGGGAGAAGACAAATGTCAACCAGAACCCATGGAAAGGTAGTTCTAGTGGATGCTGGTTTCGGTTTGCTGCACACAAAAATGGCTGACTTCATCTTAGGAATGTTGGAATCAACTTCCATTTCAAAGCCCAGTCAATAAACTTCCCATCTGTATTATTTTGAATGATTTTATTGGAGCTCAAGGGCATAATAGTAAAAGAGCAACAGGGCAAAGTTTTTTTTTTAAAGCATTAAAGATAGTATTGTAGGCCCCTTTGAAGGACATATAAAACTGCTTAAGAAGGGCTGAGCCTTGGCTGTGTTTCCGGGATGCAGTCTTTAAAAAATAAAATCGAAGAGGCCACGCAAATAAATCAGTGTTTAAAAGTTAGTAATGGACATTTTAATTATCTTTTTATAAGCCAGGAAATGGGTCTTGAGGATGCTTTAGATATTCCGTGGGGAAGAACATATAAGGAAGGAAAAACTCAATTTGTTAAAGAATGAAACAAAAGTTTTCATGTAATCAGGATATCCCAAAATGCTATGGGACTGGTTTGATAAGTAATCTTGAGAAATATTTGTGTAACATTGTTTTTCATCATCCACACCCACCTTTTAGAGGCCATTCTTCTCCTTTAAGCTAGATCTAGTGCCAATTGTAACATCATGCAACCCTATGTCACTTTCAAGGCCAAAGACAGCTTTACAGAATCTGTTAGGGCAGTTACTATTCTCACAGAGAGACGAATGAATTATCAAACTAAAGGAGCAAGCATGTAGATTTGCAGGGAATGTGATGTGTTTTTTTTTTTTTGTCAATTAGGCCCCAGAATCTTTCAACAGAATATTAAAACAATATTACTACTACTACTACTACTAATAATATATATTTATTTATTGCCCACCTCTCCCTCTGGATCAAGGCGGGGAACAACATTAAAAACAAATGATATAAAATACATAAAACTGATTAAAAACATATAAAAACGAATACATTGTTAAAATACCAAAATAAAAAAACCCTCTTAAAATTCCACTGGATATGCCTGCCGGAAGAGATCAGTCTTTATAGCTTTCTTAAATTCTGAAAGACTGTTAAGTTGGCGAATCTCTCCCAGCAGGTCATTCCACAGTCTGGGAGCGGAAGACGAGAAGGTCCTCTGGGTAATGGTTGTCAGCCTAGTTTTGGCTGACTGTTGTAAATTCTTCCCAGAGGACCTGAGTGTGCAGGGTGGATTATACAGGAGAAGGCGATCCCACAGGTAACCTGGACCCAAACCATGTAGGGCTTTTAAGGTAATGACCAACACTTTGTACTTCGCCCAGAAACTAATTGGCAGCCAGTGAAGTGATTTTAAAGTTGGTGTAATATGGTTACCCCTAGGTGTACCGGTGACTAGGCTGGCTGCCATATTTTGAACTAGTTGAAGTTTCCGGACCAGGCACAGAGGTAGCCCTATGTACAGCGCATTGCAGAAGTCGAGCTTCGAAGTTACGAGCGTGTGCATTACCGTCTTTAGGTCTTCCAACTCTAGGACGGGGCACAGCTGGCGTATCAGCTGAAGCTGATAGTAGGCATTTCTGGCCATTGCATCTATCTGGGCTGTCATTTGGAGCGACGGATCCAGGAGCACCCTCAAGCTGCAAACACAGTCTTTCAGGGGGAGTGTAACCCCATCCAGAACTAGTTGACACACCTCCAAACCCAGGTTGGGGCTTTTGACAGTAAGCACCTCCATCTTGTCTGGATTGAGCTTCAGTTTGTTTTTCCTCATCCAGCCCATTACCGCCTCCAAGTATTCATTCAGAGGAGACACACTATCCTTAGCTGATGCTGTTGTCAAAGGCATAGAGAAATATATTTGGTTGTCATCAGCATACTGATAGCACCCCGCCCCATGCCTCCGGATGATCTCTCCCAGCGGTTTCATGTAGATGTTAAACAGCTTTGGGGATAGGATGGTGCCTTGTGGTACACCATACAACAGCTCCTTCTTTGAGGAGCAACTATCCCCAAACATCACCATCAGGAACCTGGCCAAGAGGTAGGACCGGAACCACTGAAGTACAGTGCCCCCCGATTCCCAATCCCCTCAGGCGTTCCAGAAGGATACCATGGTCGATGGTATCGAAAGCTGCTGAGAGATCCAGAAGTACCAGCAGGGACACACTCCCCCTGTCAATACTCAGGCGTAGATCATCCACTAAGGCGATCATAGCAGTCTCAACTCCGTATCCTGCCCTGAAACTGGTTTGAAATGGGTCTAGAAAATCTCCAAAACTGCTTGGAGTTGGAAGGCAACTGCTCTCTAGATCACCTTGCCCGGAAATGGAAGATTTGATACTGGTCTGTAGTTATTAAGGTCCAGGGGGTCCAGGGAGGGCTTTTTTAGAAGCAGCCATACCACCGCTTCTTTTAAACATGATGGAAAACTCCCCATTAATGCATTAATAATAAGTTGTAGTTGTAGTCTAATTGCATCTCCTCCCTGCGCAACCAGCCAAGAAGGACAGAGATCGAGAGGACAAGTTGTCCTCCTCATTTGTCCAAGCAGCTTGTCTAAGTCCTCGGTACTCACCAATTGAAACTGATCCAGTGTAATTCTACTCGTGGAGTTGCTGGACACTCCATTGTCAGACTCTGCTATAATGATGGCATCTAAGTCGGCTCTTATCCAAGAGATTTTATCTATGAAATTATCGTTAAAGGCATCACAGCAATCTACTGGATTCAGGGGGGAAGGTGCCTGGGTTAGACCCCTCACCACCCTGAACAGTTCTGCTGAACGTGAATTCACAGACGCAATGCGTGCAGAGAAGAAAGCTTTCTTCACTGCACGTATTACCACCCCATAGGAATGGAGATGTTCTCTATGTTGTGTCTTGTTGGATATAAGTCGAGTTTTCCGCCATCGGCGCTCCAGTCATCGTCCTTTCTGCTTCAGCTCCTTGAGATCTTCAGTATACCAGGGCGCCCATTTAGAAGCAGGTTGGAGAGGACGTTTGGGGGCGATCGTGTCGATAGCTAGTTAGGTCTTGATTCCATCTATTGACCAGGGCTTCTACAGGATCATCAACGATACCAGCCATAGAACCCTCTAAGGCTTTCTGGAATCCAAGAGGATCCATCAGCCTTCGAGGGCAGACCATCTTAATAGGTCCGCCACCCCTGCAGGGACAGGTGGTAGCTGTGATACTAACCCTGACCAGAAAATGGTCTGTCCATGACAATGCAGAGGTATTTGTCACCTCTGTTTGGAACTGAAAACAGCATCGAGGGTGTGACCTGCTGAATGTTTAGGTCCAGAGACCAACTGGGATAAGCCCATATTTGTCATGGATGCCATGAACTCCCAAGTTGCACCTGACAAACTGGCCTTGAATGGGATGTTGAAGTCTCCCAGGACCAAAAGCCTGGGCGACTCCAACACCAACTTCGAAACGAGTTCCGTGAGCTCGACCAGGGAGTCTGATAGGTGGTGGTGGGGGGGGGGGCGTACACTAACAGAGTCCCTAGTTCAACATGAGCTGCAGCATTTGAACGTCTACACTGATTTTCTCCCTCTCCCATAATATTAGAACCCGGGGTCATGCCATGAAGCTGATTGGTGGGAGATTCAGGACAGATAAAAGGAAAGACTTCTTCACACAACACATAGGCTCAGTTCGGACGACATGATAGTCAATGGTGGGGTAATAATAAACTTTACAGTTGTTCAACTAGGGGGTACTCCCCACACAACATGGTAATAAATAATGAACTGTGGTGGGTGTGGATGAGGATCAGCGCTGAGTTGACTATGGCAGCATTCAGATGACACAATAGTCAAAACAACTGACGATTGTTTCCCCCACACCAGTTGTTTATTGTGTCGTCCGAATTGAGCCATAGTTAAACTATGGAATTCACTACTGCAAGAATGTAGTGAATGCTACCAATTTGGATGGCTTTAAAAGATGGTTGAATAAATTCCTGGAGGAGAAGGTTATCAATGGCCACTAGTCCTGATAGCTATGTGCTGCCTCCAGTATTAGAGGCAGTAAGCCTATTTACGCCAGTTGTTGGGGAACACAGGTGGGAGGGTGCTGTTGCACCGTGTCCTGCTTGTGGGTCCCTGGTCAACAACTGGTTGGCTACCGTGTGAACAGAATGCTGGACTAGATGGTCTCTTGGCCTGATCCAGCATGGCTCGTCTTATGTTCTTTTGGTTGACTGTAAGAGCTCTGACTTTGGTGTATTGAATAAGCCTATGTCCCGAGGTGTTGAGGGTAAGACGTTCCATCCGTCCAAAGAGGACAGCTGGCATCCTCTGCCACGCACTACTTCTGCGCTGTCATGCATGCATTTTAGCTTTGCACAGCCTCGCAGACAGAAGGAAGCTTGCTGTAGTCAAAGCGATAAGGCAGCCTTCCCCAATCCATGCCCTCCCGATGTGTTGGATTACACCTCCCATCAGCCCCAGCCAAGGTGGACGTTGGCTGGCACTGATGGAGTTTTAATCCAACTCATCTTGAGGGCACCAGGTTGGGGAAGGCTGTGCTAAGGGGTCTTCTAGAGACCGCAGAGAGGCTGAACTCCTTGGTCACAAAGCGTTGTTGTGGAAAGCTGTTCCAGTGGCTCAGATGCTGGAGGTGGGAAAATGTGCAGAGGAGCAAGATGGCAGCACGTTGTCTGTGTATAACAGAGAGACAGAATAGTAGGTAAACATCATCTGTGAATGGGGAATGGACACAGCAGGTATTACAAACAAAAATGCTTGTGTGGATGTTTGTGGGCCTCCCATTTATATTTCTTTGGCTCACATGAGAATTTGATAATACAAATTTATTTTCTTATTTAATTTCTATGCCTTCCAGTAGCTAAAGCCCTCTGGGCGGTTTACAAAAATTAAAACCATAAGATACAGCGTGAAATATAACATAGAAGCTTAAAACCACAATATAAAAGTACAACTGGAATAAAACTGAGCAGCCTGCAGAGATTTAAAATACAGAGTGAAAACTGCAGAGTTAAAAGACTAGGATGGTAAAATGCTAAAATACTGGGAAAATAAAAAGGTCTTTATCAGGCACCGGAAAAAGAGCATAATGTAGGTGCCAAGCAAACCTCTCTAGGGAGCTCATTCCACAGTCGGGGTGCCACAGAAGAAAAACCCCTTCTCCTGGTAGCCACCCGCCTCACTTCCTTTGGCAGGGGCTTTCGGAGAGGAACCCCAGAAAATGTGCATTTGTGGATCCATTTAAGCCAAATTCCTCCAGTTTTTCCAAGGATGGTTCTGCCCGACTGGTTCCATAATTTCAGCATTGCATTGGTTCAGCGTAGGGATTCCTAGTGGATGAAATCCATGATGTGTGAATTTCATAAACGCGGAGCAAAATGGCACAAAGAAGATAAGCTTCTGGGTGTGTTGGCTGCATCCAGAACAGTAATAATGAAGGCTAGTTTGGAGGGTGTTAACTCTGGCAAAACATATAGGAAAGTGTAAGAGTGGCTTAAAACACCCTTGTATTTAAACATTAGCCTGGTAGCAATAGGTGACAAAGGAATGGGGTTTGGCGAAGGAGAACTCTCCTATGCCAGCCCACTTCTTCTGTTTTTTTTTTTTGTTTTGTTTTTTGCAGGCTGGTAAGTTATTTACAGGGCTGGATTTAAAAGCATTTGATAGGAGTAGTGAGCTTTCTCAGAAGGGGTTTGAACATCTCTGTTCTGGCAAAATCCACTGGAGCCTTTGTGGAGGGCTGCTTCACCCCAACGGTGTGCCACATGGAGCAGCCCCAGATGGACTGTCCATTCAAATAACTACTGTGTTGTTGATTTGCATGTGTGAATTAGGCATAAACGCTGCTCTGAGAAGCTTTCTGGGAAACACGATGGGAAACACCAGTGAAATGACTGCCATTGCAACAGGCAGGGCTGTGTGGAGAGGGTGGCTGAATTCGGACAACACGATAGTCAATGGTGGGGTAATAATCAACTTTACAATTGTTCATCTAGGGGGTACTCCCCACACAACATGGTAATAAAGAATCAACCGTGGTGTGGATTAGGATCAGCGCTGAGTTGACTATGGCAGCATTCGGACGACATGATAGTCAAGACAACTGACGATTGTTTCCCCACCTTCCCAGTTGCTTATTGTGTTGTCCAAATTCAGCCGGCCTGTATGTGCATGCGTGCACAATTGATCTTTCATCCTTGTGCTCCAGCTCAGGATCATGACAGAGCAGCCTTCCCCAACGTGGCTCCCTCCAGATATTTTGGCCTGCAACTCCCATCAGCTACAGGCAGCTGGGCCAAAGGTTGGGGATGATGAGAGTTGTAGTCCAAAACATCTGGGGGGGAGCCATGTTGGGGAAGGTCAACCTAGAGTTTGACAGAATCTTTGAAACTGGTTCTCACATAGATGGACAGATAGATACAAGATTTGACTGTGTGTGTGTGTGTGTGAGAGAGAGAGAGAGAGAATGTGGATTTGCATAGTTATAAACATGTCTTTGTGTTCCTGCTGTCATGTTCCTGTTGTGCAGTCTTTTTGGAACATTGCGGATGATCCGAGAGTTTATAAAACCCCCCAAAATAAACAGATTATAGAATTCACGAGCGAATGGAATAACGTTAAGAAAAGCTTTGTCGTTAATGAGCATTGCAGACAGCTCTCCAGTCCTTTATTTGACAGTGAGAATTATGGTTTTAACGTGCTGTTTTCCCCTTTCTAGGTCAAGCAGGTGTTGGTGAATGTGGAGGAGCAATTATAATCTCTGGTAGTGGAATACGGGATGCCCGAGTGATTTCTGCACGGACAGCTGTGGAAAGAACCGGATGAGAAGCTCCCATCTCTTCCTTCCTCTTCAAGCAGAATTCTCCAGAGCAGCTGTCTTCACTCTTCTCCATAAAAGCCGTCTTGTTCATTTTGGCCAACTTGGGGAAGAGAGAGAACCTTTGTTTGTTGGTTTGTTTTTGGCTTCCTGCGTGGGGACACTTCTTGTTTCTATCACCATGGCTGTTGATGAAGCAACCAGCTATTTTGATCCCCAAAGGCGCGTTGATCAACTTTCGGTCGGCCAATCCAGGAATCAGTTCTTCACGTAACAGGACCCTGGAGTGACCACCATGCCTATCACTCCGGAAAATGCGGCGCTGTTTCTTCCCATCCTTTATCGGTGGCTGCAGAACCACCTGAGGGGGGAAGTAGACGAGCCAGAGCAGAGGCTCTGCCATTCCGCCATTAAGAAGCTGAGGGAGTATATCCAGTTGAATTTCCCGGTGGCAGAGGGCAAACTGCAACATGCTCCGAGCCCTGCGGACATGGAGATCTGTACTGTTTACTTAACCAAGGATCCTGGGCAGGCCGAGTCTCTTGGCCTAAGTTTTGGGAACATCCCTGCTTTGGGGGACTATGGAGAGAAACGGAGAGTGGGGAAAAAAAAGAAAGGGCATAAAGGCCCCGTGCTTGATGTCGGAAGCATCTGGGTCACTGACCTAAAGAAAAACAGCCCAGCGGGGAAATGTGGAAAAGTTCGCTTGCGAGATGAGATCCTTTCGCTGAATGGACAATTGATGGTCGGGGTGGATATCGGTGGTGCAAGGTAAGAGAGGTTCAAGTAGACTTGAGTTGCAATCAGTAACATTCAGAGATTTGTGTGCAACACTCTGGAGCAGACTTTCCCAACCTGGGCGCCCTTCATCTGTGTTTGACTACATTTCCCATAATCCCCCAGTCAGTTAGCTGGGGGATTATGAGAGTTGTAGTCCAACACAACTGGGGAAGGCTGCTCTAGAGTGCTTTTTAACCTTCATTATATTCAGTAAAACAGGTGGGGATGCTGTTGGACTCCAGCTTTCATCAGCCCTAGCATGGATAATGGTCAGGGATGGTGGGTGTTTTAGTCCAACCACATCTGGAGGGCTACGGTTCCCCACCCCTGTAGTTAAAGAACCCAATTCCACAAGCGAACTATTTGATGCTGCTCACTAGCTACATGGCAGACGTTTGTGTATAGTGCTTCTGGTTCAGAAATGGCTCAAGGATATTTTGGTGTCCAAGGTGGAAAATCCACAAGGCATTCCTCCGGTGGTAGCAGTATATAATAATTGATAATTTTACTTCCCTCTAATGGTATCTCAAAACCTCATTCCATAGGTGGTCTGCCTCACCCGGCCAGATCTAGATTCATCCCTTGTTGTCATGAGTCCAGATTCAACGTGCTTATATCTCTTGCAACTTATGCCCTCTCAGTAACGAGTAGAGCCGGAACGTACTGTGTGAAAATAGCACAAATTGCAGAGTCAGTTAGGAAAAATAAGAGCAACCATGCAAATATACTCAATCTGGATAGTTTGTAGAAGTTACAGAAGTTGACTTTAGTTGGTGCAGATTTCAAATGTAACAACACCTAAGCAGCGAGTGCACACCCTCCCGGATTATCCGACAAGCCATGTGGCTCTACTGTCTTTCTTCTGTAATGGCTATGTTGCTGTCATCAGGGATCCAAAAGGTGGGTCTCTTGAACATGAGTGGGGATACAGCCGAAAGTTTCCCCTGAGGCTGTCGGCAGGTATCTTGAGGGTAAAGAATAAAAAACATCACCTCCATACCCCTCCAGCTTGTAGTATTGAGCTTTTGTGGCTAAATAAATGATCAGTGGATGGATGAAAAACGAGTTGGATGTAATCTATGCACTAATGTTGCTTTCGGTCCCCAATAGGAGTTTGAACATGCCAAATACCAGAGGTGGGAGTGCTGAATCCTGTTGGCTTTCCACACATCGCTGTACTAGCTGGTGTTAAGCCTTGTAAGAAGCGGGCAGGATTAGAAAACGTTTGTTGGTGGGATTTTAAATGGCGGTTGCTTAGCCAAATCTTTGGAGGGGGGGAATTGCTTGGGAAAAAAAGAGCAGAGATCATTGCAGCTGCCTCTGACACCTGCCTATTTGCAAGAGTGAAGGATTGTCAGGTTCCTTAAACCAGGAGGGATCATTTGCTTCCTCTTTGTTTGCTTGGTTATCTCGAATCCTTCCTTCTTATCCTCCCACTTATTGGGAAGTGGGGAGTTTCCAAAGGTATTTGTTCTTTCTGTAAAGGACCAGGTACCCCACTTTCTAATGTTAAACCACTGCTTTATTTTCGTGTCTCCACTGATTCCTTGTAAACAAAATGCTTCTTCCATAGCTAAGAAACAGGCTGCTTAGAAGAACCTCATAGTAGCCAAGGAGATTTCTTGGAAGCCGTGTTTATTACTTTGGCAAGTCATGGCGCTTGATGGGCACAATGCCATGTAGAGCTGCCGTTCCAGACGTCTAATCTGGTGGGTTTGTTTTTGATAGTGAGCTACCGCTGATTCTTCCACTCCCGTACATATTCCTTGATGGAACCCCAAAATGCAGGTCGTATTTCTTACAACCACCAAGTAGTGATTGGAAATAGCTAGAAATGCATTTTCTGACTTTCCGGAAACATGTCTATGGTCGCTTGAGAATTCAGTCTTAAGAAATGTGGGCTTTTGTTGGAGGTCAGAAGGGGTGAGGGGGACATGCGCGTACACTATCCTTGGACACCACAGAGTAGGAAGAGAACACAGAGGACACCACATGGCCAATTAGTGGCCCATAGGACAATCTCTAAAATTTGAATTAAGGTGTAGTAAGAACTTCACTGGCAGTTTCACTCTTAAAGAAAAGAGATATATGTTTTAAAATGAAATGTTTTCAATAGAGATGCTCCCCCACTCTAGTGGTACATCACCCTTTATTTATCTTGTATGTAATATAAGAGCGTATGAAGAGCTGTACTGGATCAAACTAAAGTCCTATCTACTCCAGCATTCTGTTTCTACAGTAGCTGGCCAGATGCTTATAGGAAGTCTGTGATCACAATACCATACTCCTAGTCATATTCCCTAGTGGCTAGTGTTCAGAGGCAGACTGATACTGGAGGTAATTTATAACCTTCACAATGAGTAGCTATTGACTTCTTCATTAGTGGGTTGGAGATGATATATAATGACAAGCGATGCCCCACCTCCATTTGATTCTTGGTGTCCCCCTCCTAGCAAATGCAGCCCCATCGCTTCCTGCCTGCTGTCCTCACTGCTGTAAATTTGGTCCTTTTTGGATCCCCATTTAGCACCAGATTAACAACTGCCAATGAGCGAACTGAGGAGGATTCCTCATCTACCTGGCTGTTGTGTCAATCTGTGATGGGCTTAAATCAGGGCCATGAAACCAGGTAGCCCCTTGGCCTCCAAATGCATCTAGCAAGCGGCACTGAACACCAGCCAGGGCCTTCTCTAGGAAAAAGAAGAGGCCCACTTCCCAGTGAATACATAGCCTGGCCTGCAACTGAAGGCTGCTATGTCCCAAGCACAGTTTATATCTTGCTGTGACCGAGTACATGATCTGCATAGCTTCCAAGCATTTACTGCTCCGTGGCATCCGTGCTTTATGAAGCCTGACCACCTGTGTGTACACTGCTGGAGCACTCTTGCTTCCTAGGGGCAGTGCTGGCTCCAGATTTTTGAGGTCCCCGGGGCCTCAATGGGCCCCCTCCCTCAGTGATGCTACCTCCTCTCCACCCTCGCCTCCAGCTGCTATTGCTCCTCCTCCTTTTTCTCCTCATTGTTGCCACTTGCTGGCTTGACAAGCAGGGAGCCCATGAGCAAAGTCGGCAGGAGCATCCATTTCTTCTCCCTCCCATCTCCACCACCACCACCATCTGGGCCAGAGCAGGAGGCAGGTGAGGAAGCAGGTGGCAATGGTGAAAAGGAGGAGCTGGTCCCAGGTCCTCCTGTCAGGGGGGGCCTGCTGGAGTGTGGATCCTTGGCAAGGGCTCAGCAATGCCAGCCATGTGCCGAGGGCTACTCTAGTGGCTCGGAGTATGAGCTGTGAACCAAAGAGGCCCGGATCCAAACATGAACTCACCCAGGAACTCACTAAGTGGTCTTAGGCAAGCAACTATTCTCTCCTCCTCATTTCCCATACCAGTAAGATGAGAATAACTGGATTACCTGATCCAATAATGCTGAAATGAGGACGGTCAAAGGGTTGAATAAAGGTGTGGCAGGCATGCTAAGGCCACCATTGTGGCACAGAAGAAAAGGCTGCAGTTCCTCCTGGGTCCATGCTCTGAAAAGCTTGATTTGGAGTTTGGTTTGGATCCCTCTTCCTGTAGAAGGGAAATCATTTGAAAGCTCCTGGGTCTCCTTCTGCAGTTTGGAGAATGGCGAGTGGGTTCTGAGCTTGATTTCATACCATTGCAAGACCACAGGACAAAAGTTGCAGGGATGGTCCTGGAATGGTTCTGCCATTTTTTAGTTGTTCTGGGTACCAAATGCTGTCACTTTACTGGGTTAGGCCAGGGGCTGCCTTGAGTCACCGTTGCACACAAATTGCACTGAAGAATCAGAAAATGTAAGGATAAATGCTACGGATGGTCCAGGGCAAGAGGAAACAACCAGTGGAGGCTGGTGGCTCTGAGGTCAGTGAGGTGGTGAATCCACTCCGGGTTTCATTCAGAACCAGTCAGAAGTCTAAAAGAGCTCTCCAAGATGTGAAGCAGGATTCACCACCTCACTGCCATCAGAGCCACCAGCCTCCACTGGAAAAAAAAACTAAATAAAAAAGAAAGGAGCAGCCTGAATGTGTTAAAGTACTTAGGAGTAAAATCCTTTTCTTTCGGTTAATGAGGTCTGCTTTCTGCTTCTTTGATCTGACATTTCCCTCTGGCATAGAACATTGCCATGTGCAGCTTGAATTCCATCCCTCCTTCTTGCTTTATTATCAGGTGTGTAATAAGGGCATGTATGAAGCACAAGCTCATGTCTTTTAGTTTCAATTATACCATCTCTTAATTGTGAACTTCTATGGGAATCCACTGAGTTCGCGCTGTTGTACTCCCAATATAAATATTCACATGCGTGCCACTTAATTTTTTTCCTCTGGTTTCCTCAGGAGGGCACTGTCTTAACATATTTTGTTGCTTATATGGTATGGCTATAGCTTAGGACTCTCCAGGCATCAAAGAGAAATACACATGCAGCCCCCGTCCCACTTTATTCTGGATTTCTTATCTGCCAAATCAAGTTATGCATATGATTTGGCTGCAGAAAGCCGTTCTTGTAACCATGGGGAACACAAGGGATTTCTCACAAAAGCATATAATAAACAAAATCCAGGAGCTGCAAATCCCTTTTAAATTAGCAGAAATCAGGAAAGAATCAACAGATGTAAGCTTCAGGCACCACAAACCTCTTCCCCCCCACCCCCACCCCCCTCCAATGGAGTTCTTCCAAAATGAAGGTAATTTCTATCACACCTGTTCACCTTCCTGATTTGCTGGGCAGAGCATAACTGAAAGTTGGGGAAGAATTAAGTTATATAGCACCTTGAGTGCACAGCGCCATCAGTCTGTACACAATGCTTTGCAGAATAGTGTTAGTAAGAAGCAGGTCTCTGCCCGAGAAGCTTACAATCTAAATGTAGGTGGCGGAGTGAGGAGAAGTAATAATAGAATATGGGTGGAACAAGTGGAGGAAATCGGGGAGTGGGGGGATGGGCAAGACCCCCTCCTGCCTCAGTGAATCTACCTTCTCACTGCCATTGACACCTGCTGCTGCTGTTGCTCCTCATCCTCTGTCTCATCTTTGCTCCTACTTTGTTACTCCTCAGTTAGAAAGCCAGTGAGCAAATAAGCAGGGGCATCTCCTGCTCCTCCTTACCATCTCCACTGTTGTCTGGGCCAGAGCAAGAGGCAGGTGAATTAGCAGGTTGCAGTGGTGAAGGTGAAGATGAAGGGCGATGCCAGAGGGCTGTTGTGAGTGGACCCCTGCTGGAGGGTGGGCCCTCGGCCGATGCCCAACCATGCCTGTCTAGGATGCTGGTCCTAAGGATGGGAGAGACAAAGTGAAAGATGGATTAAAGTAACCAAATGCAGTTATTCATAACTGGGCGTCGTTTCGGTTGGGGATTCAAGGCTCAAGCTACCATCGTGCCAGGGAATCCGCGATTGACCCTTTGACTTAAAAATAGGAATAAGAATTGAAATGCAGGCCAAGGGAGCTGCAGGTTTGATTGCGACAGCAGCAGGGATTAACCCTTTCCCTGCAGGCTGTTTTTGCAATCCAGATCATGGCTTCTGCCCACCTTTTTCCCCACCTACCCGCTGGGAAGGGTGAATTTCCATTTAGGTATCGCAGCTAGTTAGCCTTGGATGAAAGACCTATGCTTCATGCGATTGTCTAATCCTCCCCACCCCACCCCTTAAAGCCATCTAAGCTAGTGGCCGTTGTGGCAGAAACTTTCATCAGTTAATTGGCATATAGACTGGCCATAGAATGATGTAGAGCCTCATCAGATTTGGGGGGCGGGGGAGAGAATCGTGTTTCCCTACCATTGCTTTGCCTCCTGCTTCTGTCCCACACTAGGGACGAATAGCTTCCTCTTTCTTCACACAGGGAAGAAAGAGGAAGCAAGCAACAACCATATGGTCCATTCAGTGGGCGTTTTTATCATGCTGCTTCTCCTGCACAGAGCAGTAAATAGCAGCATGTTTTGTTATAGTAAAAAAAAACTGATGGGAAAGAAAGAGCGGAAGGAGCAGGAGACATGCGGGAGGCGGATATTGCTGTTGTCAAAAGGACCTGTGAACATCCGTGAGTGGCCAGTAACGCTCCTGCTATAAAATGTTCATCTGCACATTGTTTGGTAAAGCTCTCCAGTGCAACTGTGGCAGGTTCAGGGGGAAAAGGTTGTGTGTTTTCAATAGGATGCTGCAGTTTTCAAATATATGGGAAATTCCCTTATACCAGGTCAGACTCCTTGCCTGTCTAGCCTGGTATTGTCTGCTCTGATTTGTATTTGAAATCTCCCTGTATCTGACCCTGTCAAGTGGAGATGCAGGGATTGGACATGGGACTCCTTGGATGCAAAGCAGTTGCAGTCCCACCAAGCAATGGCCCCTTCTGGTTCACCTTTGAAAATGCTGCTCTGTGCCCCATGCAACCAACAGGCCATTGATGCACATGCTCAACTCCCATGGCTTCACTGTCCATCATTCAAATGCTTAAAAAGGGAATGAGGGTGCTGCAGGACGCAACGCTGGAGGCAGACAACAGAAGATGCCCATCACATCTACCCCCCCTGGCTGGACACCTTTGTAGAAGGATTGCTGGATTAGATGGACCGTTAGGTTCCTGGAGGAGAAGGCTATCAATAGCTACTAGTCCTGATGGCTAAGTGCAACCTCCAGTATCAGAGGCAGTAAGCTTGTATACACTGGTCATTGGGTGGGAGGGTGCTGTTGCACCATGTCCTGCTTTTGGGTCTCTGGTTGATGACTGGTTGGCCACTGTAGAGTGCTGAACTAGATGGACCCTTGGTCTTACTCAGCATGGCTCTTCTCATGTTCTTATGACTTACTTCTGAGTAGACATGCTTAGGATTTCACTGTTGGTCTAATCCAGCAGGGCTTTTCTGATCTTAATTTAGCAATTTAGCGGAGTGTTCGTCAGTGCCATGTGGAAGTGGAGTTGAGGTACAAACTAGACATGGAAATCCAGTATAAGAATTGGAGGTAGACTAAAAAACACACACATTGATCGTACATGATCAATGTGTTATAATTCTTTGTAAAATACTTGCACAAAAAATAAATGCACATGTGTACATTTCAGCTGCCAAGATTTCTAACGGAACACTGTTTGTTTCTTTCAAAAACAGTAAAAGCAGTTAATTCAATTTGTAAAACTCATTCCCAGAAATGCCATATTTTGAAAGTGTGAGGCTGTGGGTTGGGTGACCAATGGTCCTTTTTGAAGTTTGAGAACTTACTCATCTGGACGAAGAAATAAAACTAAGGTTCCCGGTTAATTTTTGAGTAAACGGAAGGTCTGAAATTCTCTGCAAATAGAAATTAGGGAGAGAGAATCTATTTCTGCAAGCTCTTGCTAGGGCGGTAAATTGCAGTTCCTGACCAGACATCCTTATCTGAAGAATCAGGCCTCTAATTAACAAGCACTACAATGAAATTTTAAAATACATGCTTGCTTGAAACGAGCGCACAAGCTCAGTTATTAGGACCTTTTCAAGTCTCTTTCCCAGGAAGACCATGTGGTGATGGCCAGCGCAGCCAATTCTGAATGAGGCCCTAGCAAGCACTTCCATTGTAATGAAAGCAAGACTAATCGATGAATAGTTGCATAAGCTTTTACGGGCTGCAGCCCACCTCATCAGATGCACAAAGTATTCACCTTGCACTTTTCATGGCGAAATCAGTTCAATGCTTCCCAACTTCAAATGGGTACTGGTAGGTCCTAGGACATGGGATCATGCAACCCCCTATATTCTACCAGCAGCCCTACTAGTCCTGATGGCTGTGTGATAACCCCAGTAGCAGAGACAGTAAGTGTATATAACCAGTTGCTGGGGAACATGCCCTCTTTTGTATCTGGTCACTCTAGTATAGCTCCTGCAGCTTTAACTGTTGTGATGAAGAGGGAACTTCACCAGGTGCTGCATGATTAAAAATGACACCTGCTGAAATTCCCTTTTCGATACAACTGTTAAAGATACAGGAGCCCTGTCCTCCTTTCCATGTGGTCACCTTACAGTTGGATGAGAATTTATTGCCGTATGGAGGCTGTTATTTGGCAGTATTTTCAAGACAGGGACGCCATCACTTTTGTGTTTTATGAAGCACCTGGCACACTGTTGATGCCAAATAAATATATTAAGCAATAGTAGAACGCTTGTTACTACTTCAGCATCATAGAAATTTGATGATTGCATTTTAAAAATTGCTGGATGTGCTGCAACTCACGTCATGTTCGAGGGTTGAAAATTAACACTTGCTGAAAGGTGAGATCTACTCTCTTTGTGGGGATGAGATTCTTGGATTTTTTTTATATGTAAGACCGAAGGAGAACGTATATACACATACACACCTTTAAATTCATTCAGTTATATGTAGGAGCAAGCATCATCTGACTGATTTAATATGCTGGCAGTCCCTGTGACCACATCTCCCTCTAGTGGCATGCCTTCAGGACTTTTATACAGCTGATCAGCTGAGAAGGTTCTATCACTCAACACAGGAACATGGGAAGCTGCCTTATTCTGAGTCAGAATATGGGCCCATCTACCCCAGTATTACTGACGTTGATTTTTATTTTATTTATTATTGCATGTATATCCCACCTTTTTTCCAAGGAACCCAAGGCGTCATATATAACCCTCTTCTCCATTTTATCCTCGCAACAATAACCCCGTGAGGTAGGTTGGGCTGAGAGTCTGTGACTGACCCAACATCACCCAGTGGGTTTCCATGGCCGAGTGGAGACTAGAACCTGGATCCCCCAACTCCCAGTCCAACACTTTAGCCACTACACCGCACTGGCTCTCCATGGTTTCAGGCAGGGTTGCAGATATCAGGGATTGAACCTGGGACCTTCTGTATGCAAAGCAGGTGCTCTGCCACTGAACTTTGGCCCCACCTCAAAGGACACAGAGAGAGTTTCAAGGCAAAGGTTTGATCTGGGTCTTCTGCATTGTTGCTAAGTCTGCAGAAAAAGTTCATGTTGGGTTTGAAGTGCTGCAGATGCACCAAGGACGTGGCAGATGACAGTGGATGCATGCTTCCATACAAGGCTTCCATGATGCAGTTGGCCTGCCTCAAACACAACAGTGTACAGGCAGTCCAGACAATGCTACCTTCAATTTGTAATTCTCCCATGTTTTTCCATCGCTTCTTCTATCTCTTTTTTTTTTACTTTTTTTACTTTTTTATTAATTTGTTTATTAATAATACATATACTTTGCTTACTATATAAAATCTCTAAGTTGTTCACGTATAAACATTTAAAGTCTTATTTAAAATACACGATTAGAAACAATTTCAGGCACAATAACAATACGAAACAATACAAGGAACAGTAAGATGGAGCAGCATATGGTTAATTCATGTATGTTTCCAAGCCCGATTCAAGGTGCTGGTTTTAACCTATAAAGCCTTACAGGGCTTGGGGCCACAATACCTGATGGAACGCCTCTCCCGACACAAACCTACACATACACTGCAATCGACATCCAAGGTCCTCCTCCGAGTGCCTACTCCAAGGGAAGCTCGGAGGATGGCAATAAGGGAGAGGGCCTTCTCAGTGGTGGCCCCCCAATTATGGAATGATCTCCCCGACGAGGCTCGCCTCGCACCAACATTGTTATCTTTTCGGCGCCAGGTCAAGACTTTCCTCTTCTCCCAATCATTTAACAGCCTATGCTGAGTTTTGAATTGACACCAGAACTATATTTAGGCCTGACTGAGTGTTCACAGTTCTTTTAAATGTATATTGTCTTTATATGTTGTCTGGTTTTATACTTTTATGGTTTTAAATTTTGTATATCAGTTTTAAATGTTCAAAGTTTTAATTTTTTGTAAACTGCCCAAAGAGTTTCGGCTATGGGGCAGTATATAAATGTAAATAATAATAATAATAATAATAATAATAATAATAATAATAATGTGCAATTAATTACAAGCCACAAAAAGCTTGGGTGAACAAGGGCATTCGCAAGGAAGTGCTTGAATCATGCCATGTTTTCTGCCTCCCAAACTGCACAGTGGAGGGTGCTCCAAAGAGAAGGCCCACCTTTGAGATATTATGCAATAACATTCTGTGGGTCACCTGAATAATCTTAAAGGTCAACCGGGTATATATAGGCATAGTTGGCGCACCAACCAAAGTTGGTAAGGGGTCACCTGGGCCTTCAGTGACAAAGATGGATCCAGGAGCACCACCAAAATGCTACTTGCTCCTTCAGAGGGAGAGCAGCCCCATCCAGAACAGGCAAACAGCCCAATTCCCAGACCTGGGAACCACCCACTCATAGAATTTCTGTCTTATTATGCTTCAGATTCAGTTTATTAGCCCTCATCCAAGCCAGAACTAGATACAGGCACTGGTTCAAAACATGCATGTCCTCTCCCAATTCTGTTGTCACAGAGAAATACTGGTGACATCTCACCCTAAATCTTCTGATGACCAACAGATTCATATAGATATTTAATAACACTGGGTACAGGACAGTGCTCTGTGGCACCCCACAGTTTATCTGCCAAGGACCTGAAGCATGGTCACCCAATGTTCTTCTCTGGAACTGACCCTGTAAGTAAGAGCTAAACTGCTGTACAACAGTCCCTCCAATTCCCAACTCATGGAAGTGGTCCAGGAGATTACCATGGTCAATGGAATCGAAAGCTGCTGAGAGATCAAGAAGAAGTAACAGGATCGCACTCCCCCTGTCCCTTTCCCAAAGAAGGCCACCCATCATAGCACCCAAGGTCAAGTCCATTCCAAAACCAGTCCTGAACCCAGACTGGAATGGATCCAGATAATCCGTTTCATGCAAGACCATTGATAGTGCTAGGAGCTGTCTGTGTGAAGGTGCCCCATACATGTTCATTTTTTTTGCCCTCTTTTATGGTTTTATTATTAATATTTTCCTCAGGAAATTGTTTGTGGGGGTAAAGGTCCTAATCCTGATTAGGTCATCCTGCTGCACATTAAGCACATACATGCATTTAATGTATTGCCTGATGGTTTGTACCTGATTCTCAATGTGTCTGACGATTTTTAAAATTAAATTTTAGTTCAGTCTTTCTGTTTATACATTTGAATGAATACAAACTTGGTGAGAGAAAGGCAAAGATGCTGTATTTAGGGTGACCATATGGAAAGGAGGACAAGGCTCCTGTATCTTTAACAGTTGTATAGAAAAGGGAATTTCAGCAGGTGCCATTTGTATGCATGCAGCCCCTGATGAAATTCCCTCTTCATCACAACAGTTAAAGTTGCAGGAGCCCTGCCTTCTTTTGTAGAGAGACCAGATAAAAAGAGGACAGGGCTCCTGCAGCTTTAACTGTTGTGATGAAGAGAGAATTTCACCAGGCGCTGCATGCATACAAATGACACCTGCTGAAATTCCCTTTTCCATGCAACTGTTAAAGATACAGGAGCCCTGTCCTTTTCATATCATCACCCTAGTATCGTCAAGTGGAGACATTGCCTCCTAGAGGAGTATAATCACCAGGGGCGGCTCTACCATTAGGCAGAGTGAGGCAGTCACTTCAGGCAGCAGTTCTTGGGAGCTGGCAGCAAGGTGTTGGAGGAGAAACTTGTGTGCCATGTGGCCAGGGCCAGATCTACACCAAGCAGGATATAACACTTTGAAGAAGTTTTAAAAATGGTATACGGGATATGTCCTGGGCCAGAACAGTTGTCAGAACTGTTATAAACCATTATAAAACAGTAATGCAGATCCTGCCCTGGTCTGTGGCCCGTAAGTTAACCTGCTGCCTTCCAGTGAGTGGAAGTTGCTGTTCCATCGTTAGTGCCGAAGACAGATTCATTTTATGAGCCAATTGGCTTTCATGTTCTTCACTTCAGGCAGAAATACGTCTTGGGCCAGCCCTGGTAATCGCCTTATTAACCAGCCCCCTGACCCAACAGGAGGAAATGTGTATGCAGTTGGGGGCCAGTCAAGGAGCTGCCTCAGTCATCAGTAGCACTGATAATCTGTTAGGAAGGCTGTGCGTGACAGAATTCAGCCCTCTGATCCTCTGTCCAGTCCCCAGAATAGATGGCTGGTGGTGCTTCTAATAACGTGATTTAAGTTGTGCACTTGCCTTGGTTCAAGACGCAGCATTTTATTTTATTTAATACAGGAGTAGTCAACCCCGTACCCTCCAGAAGATTTTGACTACAACTCCCACAACCCCTGGTAACCGGAGCTGATTGGAGTTGTAGTTAAAGCATCTAGAGAAAACCAGGTTGCCTACCCTGATTTATTGATTTATATAAAATTGCACCCTCCGCTTAGCTGGCGTTTTTTGCTTGGGGAAACACACCTACAGCATCCTGTGGCACATGTTCCCTCTCGCTGGAGAGGAGTGCAGTGTTTAGGAAATAAGCACGAAGTACAGGAAAGCAGGAACTCTAAATCATAAACTCTATTCAGATAAAACTGGATAATGCATTTAAAGGGCCATGGAATCCAATCACTTGCTACTTATGCTGTGAAGAAAGAGACAGTAAAACAGATTTATATTGATGCCCAAAGTACCCTGGTATTCAGATGGTGAGATCTTCTGCATCAGTCAGGGGTTTTGTTTTTTTAGAGATGCGAAATGCATCCTATATGCTATATAAAGGAATTTAGAAAATTAGATCTGTAGCGGTTTTAAATTAGCGTGGTTTCAACGCAGAATATCTGAAGGCACATCTGTGGGCTCTGCAACTAGGTTGCATTTTCACACCCCATCCTCTGTGCAAGCCCTAGAAATCAGACCAGAGCAATGTGATGCTGGTGGGAATTAGTGGCTGTGGTATAAGCCACATTGGTGTCATAACCCTGACCTGAAGGAGATCCTAAACTGTGTCTCTCCCCCAGCAACTCCCGGGACCAACACTTTAAGAAATCCAGTTGCCCCAATCAGATCCCAATGCCTGCCTTCATGTAGGCCCCCCTTTATGGTACCTCTGTCGAGTGAGAGTCCTAGCATGTAACAGGCTGCCATAGACTTGGTCTGACATTGGTAAGGTGATGCTCACATGGGACAGAGGCAGGAGGGTGTGGGTATGAATGCTCCTGGTGGTTCCAAATGGACCTATGGCCTGATTGAAGTCCACCAGGAGAAGAGCCTTCAGTGTGTTGGCCCCCTTTCTCTGGAACTCCCTGCCCCTGGCTGTCAGGCAAGTGCCAACACTATGCTGCTTCCGGCGTCTCTTCAAAACAGCTCTATTCCAGGAAGCATTCTTTAATTGACAGCCATGATTTTTACGTAGCCTTAAGAAGCTCCCCCTGGTCCTAATTTGTGTCTTATTTTATGTTTCTTGCACATACGTTATGAAACAAGCCTTTCTGCACATTTGTTGCTTTAGCCAACGTATGCATCAAATTTGTCTTCAAGGTACTGTTTTATGTTTGTTGTCAATTTGGACTTCAAAGCCAAGTGATGTTGGAGCTGCCAGTTTTTTTCTGTTTTGAAAGAAAGGCTTCCAAATAAAAGATGCTCATGATATTTATAAAACCTCTCCCCATGCTGCTTTATTCTGCAGAGCCCAAGTGGCTCAGAAGCCTGGAGCTTAAACTCTGCATATTGAATGTTGTGCTTTTTCATGAAAAAATAATCACTAGGACACAGGAAAACATGGTCGTTGAGATGAAACTTTATCCTACTCAGTTAAAAAGCAAAATCAAATCAATTTTGGTGTGTCATTCTGTGCAAGTTTGAAGAGCCCTTTCGTAAAGCAGTGGAACCGAGAATAAAAAAGCATCTCAACAGCAAGATAAGCAGACACAATGTGGATGCTTTGAGCTGGGTTACACATGACTGCAACTCCAAGTGAGAGCTTTTATTGGTGAATGAACTGTTGTACTGTCAATATAGCCCACACCCAGCTCTTCCATACGTTCTTAAGCACAGGGCTTTGTAGTTGAGTCAGTTCACATATTCATGTGCCGGTAATCCAAGTGTAGCGAAATTGTAAGGTGAACTGCAGATCTGAATCAATCTGTCTCTCTCTCTCTCTCTCTCTCTCTCTCTCTCTCTCTCTCTCTTAAAGAAAACTACCTCCTTATTCTCAGGGCTGCTTTTACTACATAGTAGAATCAGTTTTTCAAGGCCCAGTAAAGTTATGAACTCTACAGGAACTTAAACTGGGAGTGCAGGGATGGTATAATCAATCCCACTAATAGGGAATTCATGTGCTGTGTGTCATCAACTATGTGGTCAAGGTAGAGGCACTGAGAAACTAGAGGAAATGACTGGCATGTTCATGGGAACTCCCATAGTAAGGTGCCACTTTGAATGAGTCACACCTTTAAATGTGAATTAAAAATCATTTAATAAATAGATAAATGGTTTGCAGAAATGAAACTTTTAAAAAAACACTTTAACCTTTCCCCTCCAGATGGTCTAATGGGGACTGGACATGCTCAGTGGTCATGGAATGCTGTTGGTCTGTTGGGTGGTGGTGGTGGTAATGAAATGTAGTATCTTGGAAGAGGACATGGCTGGCTGGCTGGCTGGCTGGAACCCTGAACAGTAGCCTTCCACACTGCAACACTTTGTTATTTAAGAATTTCCAAGTATGAAGAATGTTTGAAGTCCATTCCTCTATCGGTCACACCAGCACAATCTGCTCAGAAGAAAATTATCTGAGTGTATGAGTAGTTCTCTGATTAAAATTGCTTGAAATATTAGTAGGATTGTATCCATGGTGTGAAATATTAGTAGGATTGTATCCATGGTGGACCAGTAGTCACCACATGCTTCTGGCAAGACCCAGATTTTACTCTCAAATGAAATTAAGGGTGAATAGTGTTGGAGAACTCCTGTATGGAAACACCCTGATACTGAAATGAAGGCATGTTTGATCCATCCAAGACCATGTTAAATTAAACAAAGGGAAATATAGCAGTAGAATTTTGCATGAAGAGAATTACTTTAGCAGGCATAAGTGAACCTGGACTACAGCCTTGGACCAAAGAATCCAATTTTGTGTTCTGGACTGATTCTGGTGAAGGTAGGGGTGAAATAGGGGTGGGTGAGGAGGGGTTCCAAGAAAACAACAACATGGAACCACCATCTGTTCTCACACATTATATCCAACATCTGAACAAATGTCCGGACTTCTGGAGAAGTCATTTTCTCTGACCGGAGAAAGTGATTAAGCGAAAATCCTGGAACAAAATCCTCATATATGATTTAAGGCAAGATCCTTGAAACATTAATACATGGCAGGCTTATCGCACACTTTGGACACATGCTGGGTAGCTCTCAAAAATAAAATGGAGACTGCCTGAACGGATAGTACAGCAAAATAGTTCACACGTCTTTATGGGTGCATAGGAGTATTGCTAGGGATATTCCTGAGCCTGTGAAGAGGAGGCCTTCCTTTGGTTGGCTGGCTGTAACTAGTGATGGGCAAATTCCCCTCAGCTTGTTTTCAGAAATGGGTGGCTAGAGATATTCAAGCTTGAAGAAAGCCAATTTGGAGCTGCTGGATGAATGGACAATAGCTAGGAGATCAAAGTAACTATACCAGAATGGCATCAGAATTATGATCTTGGGCTCATTAACACCTAGGGGTGTAGTGGGAGAGAGCGGGGAGCATCGTTGACTTACCTGCTTCTGCGATCCTCCCCCAGCATCTATACGCCAGCGCAACAACCCAAAAGAGGAGCCGCACAGTGAAAAAGTAAGGAACCCCCCCGCCCCACCATCCCAAGGATGGCAAAATTGCTGCCCCCCACCCCCAAGGGCACGGAATCACTCTGTGCAGCTCCGTGCCTGTTCGAGGACCCGTGATTGCATCCCACACCAGCTGTTGTTCTCGGGGTTGTCCTGGGACTGAGGAAAAACCAGGACATCCCCAGTTTCAGTAATCCTGGGCAGCCTCTGGTCGTCCCTGGGATTCCCTGTGCATCATTTGGACGCACAGGGACGACCTAAAGATGAACCTGGGATAACTGCCTGGTGTAGACATGGCCCTTGTTGTTTTGTTTATATTGGACCATGAGTGTTCTTGATCTTGTTGTTCCATTTATATTGTATCACAAGCGTTCATGGTGCTTTGCAGAAGTAACACAAGCAAAAGAAGTTGTGTCCCTGCCGCAAGAAGTTTACAACCTAAATTTCAACATAGAGGGGGACAACCTAATTGAGAGAGAGAGAGAGAGAAAGAGAGAGAGAGAAAAGGTGCCATGGAGAAGTTTCCACCTGCCTGACTCTGGCTGGCAGGATGATTCAGAGCAGGACAATGCGAGAGGAAATGATCCTTCTAGGTACCTCATTCAGGGCCAACCCAAGACATTTTACTGCCTGCAATAAAGGAAAAGATGACACTGCTCTTCCACATACACAAGCCAGCTGGACAAGCAGCTGAACCTTACCTCAACACTGGGAACAGAATAACATTCTCTGTCACACCGAGAGCAACAGGCTAGTTTAGAGATGCCCAGGACAGGTGGTGTGACACCTACAGTTCTGTCCTCCAGCCAAGGGGGCATTTGCCGCCTCAGACAGTTGCCTCACTATGCCTAATGGTAGGACCGGCCCTGTGAATTGGCCCTTTGAATTTTGTTCAGACTGGAAGCCGTGGTGGGATGCCCATCTATGTGACAGGGCCTCAGAGAAAAATGAACAGTACAAACTGTGATAGGGGAACTTTTCTTCCGTGTTGTCTTACTGTAAATGATCAAAGACCCACTTGGGATACAGATAAGGGAAATAAACTCATGTGAGTACTGGACTGTGTAAACTCACCCTGATTAAAATAACCATTAGTGATGAGAAATAAAAGGCATAGAGTAGTGTGTGTGTGTGGTCTGAGGATGTTTTCTTGAAAGGCACAAATTACTATTATTAATTTTGTGTGTGTATTAATTAAAACATGCGTAGATCACTTTTTGATAACTATGCTTCCTCTGGTTATATGTGCTTCTTGTCTTATTGCTAACATTAAACAGAATCATAGTTAAAAATAGTTTTTGTGTTGAAACCTCTCTGGAGTATAAATGTCCTTAGGTTACTTTCTGCAATGCTAACCTTTGTACCAGACAAAGGAAGGAAACATGCAACGCACAGCCTTTGGCTGAAGAAAAGGGTTCATGTTTTCAGTTACACAAATAATATTGGGAAGAATGTAAGCACTGAAGAAATGACACGGGTTTCAAGTTGAAAAGAAATGATAATTTTTAGTAGCAAGTAAGAAAGGAAGAAGCAAACAAGAGCTACTTATTTTAAGATAATATGATGTTGATTTAACTGAGTGGCAGTGTCCGTTGCTTGTAAATGTGTGGTGTGCATTTGGGGAAAAATGCATGGTCTAAAAGTTTCCTAATGTATGCACAAGTCTTCTGCATGAGTGTACAAGCTAATCTTCCCCAAGCTGGTGCCCTCCCATAATTCCAAGCCAACTCCCAAAATTCCAACCATGACCATGGTTGGAGAAGGCTGGTACAAGCCATTCAAAGTGTGTTTGTGTTTGCCTGTCACGCCATGGCTTTAGCAAATACGCTGCATGCATATACATTCTGAAAAGAGCTCTCAGTATTAACCCCGTGTAGTTCCCTATAAACAGTACTCTGACTTTTACCGAGTTGTTTTTAATTCATGCAAACAACTGAATGGAGAAGTGTTGGATGTTGTCATTTTAGTGCATCCTGTGCATTAAACACTTTTGGATGAAAATGTCATAAGGACTCCATCCAAGTAGTTTAGCAATCTTTTCCCAACAGTAGCCAGCCAGAAAGAGAGAGCTGGGAATCTCATAAGCAAGGCATGAAGGTAATGGCCATCCCCTGTTGCTTGACTCTGGAACCTAATAGTCAGAGGAATATTCCCCCTGGGCATGGAGATTCAGTTAGTTAAGAACTGTTGATAGACCTACCCCCCCCCCCCCAAATTAATATTTCAAGTCTTTAAATAAAAGGGGGGGTTTCGCTGCAGCCATCATTACATATTATCTTGTGTCCATAGCAAAGTGATGCAAATAGATCAGGTGCGTATAAGAACCAGCCTGGTGTCCAGTTTTCTCAACGCATCCCAGAGGTAACTCCTTCTCAAGAGATAGAAGGGTTACAAATAAAAATGTTGTGAATTACGAAGCTGTCTACCTTGTTTTTTTCTTGGACGCTTGCTGCAGTGGATTGATCTCTCTCCTTGTCTTGAGCATTATATTTGCCTTTATCCGTTTCCTGGGGGCCTTTCTAAAATTAGCTTGATTCTTCCAATGTTCTTCTTTTTTTCCCTTTTTGCAGAAGATTTCTGAACCATCATGATCATTACCATCTTCCCCCTATGTGCTCTTTCACTGAACTGCAGCCGATGCTAATGGAACACGGGTGCATTGAGAGTGTTATAGTGCAATCCTAAATGTGTTTACTCAGGAGTAAGTCACCTTTAATTCAGTATGCATAGGAATATATCCTTAGTCATTTTACACACCCACCCACCCCTGCACAATCTAGATGTGTGGATCAAGCCGTAAAATTGATTTTAAAATTATGTTTAAGTACATTATTATCCTCTGGAGTCTAAACCCTTGGAAACACCCAACATCCATCTCTTAGCTGTCCTAAACAATATTGGCACACACTAAGTACGTGCCTGTCTTATACTGAATCTGATCACTAGTATTATAACTAGCGGCAAGACCAGCTGTCTCTAGAGCTTGAGGCAAGGGTCTTTTCAGCCCTGATGGGTGAGACTTTTGCTTTGAGCGGAGATGCCAGTGATTTGACAGGGACCTTCTGCATTCAAATCATGTACTCTACCACCGCTCCTCCCTACTGGGGCACATGGGTCATGTACTCTGTGTAGTGAGTTCCAGATGCAGGAGGTCCAGATAAGTGGAAGTGTTACTGTGTGTCTGTTTCTCTTCAGCCTTCACTGGCACTACATCTTTCAAAGAATGCACACACAATAATACATTATTTATGTTGCACCGTGGGAATGTTTTGTACGTCTTGCCCCCTCTCCTTCTTCCCTCCCTTGACACATCCGAGTTCTGAAGCTGATTCTATTTTTTTGAACAATTAAAGTTGTCTGTCCCGGATGGCTGTTGAGGGACTGTTCTAAAATGGGAAATGAAACACAGTGCTCTTTCAGGTCTGATGCAAGTGAGCAGGTTTCTTGTGCTCTGTTTCCATGTTTAAATAATGATGGGCTGAGAGCAAAGCATCTTTCTTTGTGTCGAGAGAGTTGCACGGTCAGCTTCCAAGCTGAAACAGATTTGTCCCCTCAAAGTGCTGCTGAAAAGTCTCCTGTACAAATTTGGATGTCAAATGTTCAAAACTTTGGAAGTTTCAGTATTTGAAATCCCATGATATTTAAATCAAGTGTTTGAAATTTGATAGTAGCTAATTGCCAATATTGGATGTTGGCAGTATTGGATAGCAAATATACGATGGTATTTGGTATTTGATAGCTAGCATGCCATGATATTTAGTATTTGGCAAGTGTTCTTGGAATTCTGGAAGTATTTGATAGCCAATGTTCCCCAACCTGGCAACCTCCAGATGTGTTGGGAGTGCAACTCCCATAGCCCCAGCCAGCATGATTTTATGTTTGTTAAGCCACCGAGAGTGCCATTTTGCTTGCTAGGAAGGTACAAATAAAATAAATAAAAACAATTATTTATAAGCTGCTTACATCTAAAGATTTGGAAGTGGTGTACACAAATCATAACAATAAAGGCCAATACATAGACTATACTGTATGCACATAAGATTGAAGGTTGCAAGGTACAGGGAAGGCTTGCATAAACAGATCGGTTTTCATTATTCCTCTAAAAATCAGAAAATGTATAGCCAGGCTAGGAGAACCCAGGTAGATGGAGCTATGCTGGAATTTTGGATGAAAACACAGCGGTTCCAGCCTTTTTTCTCCAGACCCAAGTAGCTTGCCCTAAATGGTGGCAGAATAAATTATGAGGACCCCATTCTAGTCTTGGCTGTTCCTGACTTCCAGACAGGGACACTGGACATCTTGTGCTCATCTCATGTAGGTGTGCCATTCATATTTCTTCCCACTTTTGCTATATTCCCAGCTGCACACACAATTTATTGATTAAAATTCCATCAGATACATAAACACAGAGCAAAACACTAACTATGGCTTTAAGGGGGGGGAAGTGCTATGTGCAAAATTGATGGGTGTGTGTGTGTGTGTGTTTGTGTGTGTTTGTGTGCCCAGAGTAGTAGATTCCATCATCATATTTATGTGAAATCCAACTATGCAATCACAGTGGTTGAAGCTGGCATGTGGAGATGGCCTTTCTTATGGATATCGCCACCACCCATGGGTGTAACCAAGGATTCAGCGGTGGGTAGGATTGGAATGTCTGGCATTTTAGGAATGTGTTGTGGCATGCTGGGATCATTCAGGGTCCGTGTGTACATGCACATTACTCCCTAATGATTTTGAAAATACTGAGTTCCACCTTTCATATGTACTCCCAAGTGTGCTCACTTAATAGACACATTATCTGTTTTCTCCCGCTGTGTGCCAATTGCTCGTATCCCATAGAGAAGCACATCTGTCAGAACTGTGTAGTTGCTAGAATACCAGCTTTCTTCTTCTGATACAGATTCATATGACTTGGCTTTTGTATGCAGAGTTCAGAATAATATATAATAGTAGGACAGCATGGCGCCCTACGAAATCTGGTCTTTAAACGCAAAAATAAATGGGTTACACCTAAGTGGTTAGGAAACGTCTGTTTTGAAGTGGAGTTTGCCAGCTGCCTCAGGACTCCATGGAAAGGAAAACACCCTTCTGAGGCCGCTCATCCATTTCCCCACTGTGATGAGCTGCTCTTTTGCTTATTTATTTATTATTACATTTATATCTTGCCTTTTTTCCTCTTGCAAGAAACCCATAGGGACTTACATGGCCCTTCCCCTCTCTATTTCCACCCCACAACAACCCTGTGAGGTAGGCTAGGCTGAGACTCAATGACTGGCCCGAAGTCACCCAGTGCAATTCATGGCTGAGTGGGGCTAGAACCTGGATTTCCCGAGTCCCAGGTCCAACACAGTGGCTCTGCTGTTTGGTGCGATTTTCATGGAAAGCAATTGCCACTGCTTTCATGGGCGATTGTTGGTTTCTGATGCTGGGAATTGTAGGATGGTTTTCTGTCTAAACACCCATAGGGTTGTGCCCTTCATGTTTCTTCCAAAATGTCTGGCAGAATTTTTTAGAACTCTATGCGGACTGAGGAATGGAGGACATGTTCCTAACCCTTGCAGTGCCGAACCCTCTGCACCATCAACACTATCCTCTGTTTTATTGTTTATCAACTCCCTTTCCTTTATTTTCAAATCCCTCCTTTCCTTTCCCCCTATTCTTTTGTTTACTTTCTCTCCCCTGCTCTCTTTCTTTTTTAAACATATAATACCATAATAGGCCAATTAGCTGATGTGAAAGCGATACTTGTAAATGGTTTAATATGTAAGACACAGAACTTAACACATGACAGTGACCTGAAGAGGAGGTTGAAGGGGGCAGGGGATGGACGGACATGGGAAATGAAGGCTTATTGTTATATGTCTTCTACCATCAACTGTATAATTGGGAGGGAAGGAGAGGGTTTTCTTTAAAAAAAGAAGAAACAAAGAAGAGTTTCTCCATATGTTCGACTGAAATCTTCCCTCTTGTAACTCAAACCCATTAGATCTAGTCCTCCCCTCTGGGGCAGTAGAGATTATATCTTTCCCCTCTTCCCAATAACAGCCATTGCGGTATTTGAAGGGTGCCATTTTGTCTTTTCCAGGCTAAACGTATCTGGTTCCTTCAACCTTACCTCATAGGATCCCCCCCACCCATAATCTTGGCCATCTTTGTTGCTCTCCTCTGAGCCCAATGCAATTTGTCTGAACATAAGAAGAGACGTATTGGATCAGACCAAGGGTCCATCTGATCCAGCCTTTTGTTCCTACAGTGGCCAGCCAGCTGTCGACCAGGAACCCACGAGCACGACATGAGTGCTACAGCACTTTCCCACCAGTGTTCCCCAGCAACTGGCATACGTAGGCATACTGCCTCTGATACGATAATACTATCCTAAGGAACACAGGAAGCTGCCTTCTACTGAGTTAGGGTGACCATATGGAAAGGAGGACAGGGCTCCTGTATCTTTAACAGTTGCATAGAAAGGGGAATTTCACCAGGCGTAATTTGTATTCATGCAACACCTGGTGAAATTCCCTCTTCATCACAACAGTGAAAGCTGCAGGAGTCTGCCCTCTTTGGTATCTGGTCACACTAGGCAGGGCTCCTGCAGCTTTCATTGTTGTGATGAAGAGGAAATTTCACCAGGTGCTGCATGCATGCAAATGACACCTGCTGAAACACCCTTTTCTATGCAACTGTTGTTGGCTTCCTCTACAAGAATTCGGTTTGGCGCCTGGTTGTCCGATTATGTGCATCTTCTCACAATTGCTGTTACGATAATGACTGCACGCGGGAGGCGGTTAAGTGCATAACTGGTGGCCCGACTGGTTGTTTGAAACGTGCTTTAAAGTGGCTGAAATGCGGAGAATCGCTTGTTTACATGGTCAAAATGCGCTTTTATGGCCAAAAATTGCCATTTAACGCGCATTCGATAATGCGCATAATCGGAGAGAAAACGTGCTTCTACCCCCGATTTGCGCTCCGCTCTTGTAGAGGTAAAAAAATTAATGAGACTTGAAAGAGCTTCAAACCTCTCGTGTAGAGGCACCCAAAGATACCGGAGTCCTGTCCTCTTTTCCATATGGTCACCCTATACTGTGTCAGAACTTTGGTCCATTTAGCCCAGTATTGTCATCACTGACTGGCATCAGCAGCTCTCCAGGGTTTCAGGCAGTATTCTTTCCTCGCCCGACATGGAGGTTGAATCCGGGACCTTCTGCACGCAAAGCAAATGCTCTATCACACTGAGCGATGGGTCCCTGTGTATTTAGTTTCTGACTATACTCCATTCACGGCACACACACTCGTTGCGAACCCTGTTAGAACTGTGGATTTCAAGGCGCCAAAGCCACATGGGCTTGTTTTGGACAACACTTTAGGGAAGGGAGGGGGGATAACATACTCACAGTACACTCAGCAGGGGGTGCTCCTCCCCCCACGACATGTTGCTCCGCCGTCCGTTGAGCTGCTGAAAGTCCCAGCGTCCATCTGGGCTGCTGCGTCTCCTCCCTCCCACCTCTCTCAGTCCTCCAGCTGTATCCCAGCATGCACCGCAAGTTCTGCCGGCTGTATCAGAGCAGGCGGGGGGGCGGGGGGGGGGGGTTGGCTGCTCCGGCCGGCAAAACTCTATGCCCAAACGGAATAGTACATGGAGAGGGGGGGCTCCCTCCACACGACACTTTAAACAATGGAGTTCGGGATAAACAACGTGCAAGCCTGTTGTTTGTCTCCATTGTTTATAGCATACTGTCAGTTGTGTGTGCATTGTGTGTTGCCCTCCACACGACAAAATAAGCAACACAACTGACTATTGCCCCCCCCCCCCCCCCCGTTGATTATAACTAGCCCCTTTTCCCAAATTGTTTTTCAGGGAAGATTCATTTGGGAATGACTGATATTGAGGGGTAGGGGCTAGTGGGCCCCTTTCCCTCTGTGATGTTTTTACAGCTCCAAAACCAGGTTTTGTGGGATGGAATGGGGCCTGTGTGTCTTTAACTCTGTCCATCAAGTGCTTATTCCTGCCTCCTGTTTGGTGCCCTGCAGAGCCAGATCTACACCAAGCAGGATATGACACTTTGAAAACGGTTTGAAAACTGTACGTGGGGTGTGTCCTGGGCCCTAACAGTTGTCACTACTGTTATAACCTGTTTTAAAACAGTAGTGTAGATCCTGCCCTTATATCATGCGTTGGGGCAGTATAACTGAAACAAAACAGCATGTCAGGAACAAGCTAAAAACACCTGAAAATAAATGTCAGGGGAAAGAACTTAAACGGCCACAAGAGGACAAAAACATGATTTTATGTCTCAGTCAGTACTCAGCAGTCCTCCTCCATCTGGGGGGTTTATTTTCACCTGGAGAAAACTCAAGACGTTTAATACGGCAGCGGTACCTTAATTACTGGTGGTTTGGATGAGCATCCTTTGGCTGCAGTCCTCAAACCACTTCCCCTGGAGTTGCCCTGTGAAAGTCTGTGAGGCTACTTTGAAGTAAAGTAGGCTTCATTTGCCGGTGAGTATTAGGAAGAAAATTCTATAACGTTCAGGTTTGTCGGTCACAAACTTTGTTCTGGTCGATTTGTTGCCAATGACCAGATTACACTCCACGGAAAAATGTGAGAGGACCTCCCTCCTTCTGCAAGTTCGTAATAAATTAAGAGACGTACAACTGCCTTTTCTTGTCAACTTCGGGTTCCCGTTAATTCAAGACAGGAAAGCCCTCCGGAGAAGTGATATAAACAGCTGGGTCATGCTTCCTAATCGCTTTGCAGCTGGATGTGGGGCTGAACCGGGTAAGAGGCTGCGCTGCTCCCTGGGGAAGGACCTCTCTGATTGAAGTTAGCCGAGCAGAGGGGGGAGGAACTCTGGGCGAGAGAAGGTGGAAAGGAAATGCTTGAGCTGTGCAGTCAGATCAGACGCTCTGAGCCAGCAGGGCTAAGGGGAGGCATCTTACTACAATTGAATTCCAGGCTATCTTTCAACCAGTTTCCTGACTTCTTGCCCTGTTAGGTTAGTTTTTAAGAATCTACAGCGCAGGGAGGGAGGGGGGGCAGGCAGCGGAGAGCTGGCTGTTCCTGAAAACATGGGAGGTCGGCAAGATAAGGCTGTTTTTCTTTTTCCCTTTCTTTTTTTTGCAGCGTAGAAGGTTTGCACGCTTAACTGTGCAACAGAAGCCTTTCCCTTTCTTCGTCTTTTCCCTTCCTCATGCTGTGCTTTTCCATTGCCATCGGCGACTCGGGAATGAATGTTAGATTCACCTGCCTAGCTAAACTGAATCCTCTCATCTCTTGCCCACAGATGCTGCCCCTGCCTCTCCCACCCTCCCCACTCCCCATTTTGCCAGCTTTGGCAGCTTTGACAGCTGAGCGCCTTGCAACTGACAGAGCAGCATCAGGAATGCACTGAAATCTGTTCGTGCTCCTCCAGCCAGAGGCAGCAAGGAGGCGGAGGAGGGGAGTGCATTCTCCCAGTCTTCTGGAAACTCATGCAACGGAGTTGCTCCAGAAAGCTTTGCTCCCCACCCCTTATTTTTAAGGGCAAACAAGCCCACTGGAAGGGGGGAAGTGCTTCTTGGGCAGAAGCGGGCGCAGCAGTAGCGGCAGATGGATCTTATCTCCTTGGGTGTTCAAGTGGCCTCTCGTCTTGGGTGCCAGCAAGCGATTAAACTAATTAACTGACTCATGGGATTGCTAAACCACCCGCTCGTGGATTAACCCGGAGACGCCAGCTGCTCCTTATAGAAATTCCAGGGAAGACGAGGCTGTCAGAGAGGAGGAAAATCCATGAAAGGGATTTAAAAAGAAAAGAGGTATGACCTGAGTAACATACCGTAAGAGTCACAGCTAAGCGGGCATGTGTCTGGGTCCGCTCTGCAAAAAGGTTTGGCTTGCGTGCATCCGGAGGCTACAAAAAGTTATGTAACTAAAATGCCAGTTCAAACGCCAGCTGTGTGTTCTTCCGAAAGGTAACCAAAGGCATTGATGCAACGTCCAGTCTGCAGTTTGGGGTTGCAAGTATCTGTCATTTCAGAAAGCTCCCGTTTATTGTTCATTCTTTTATTATTTTTTTAGATTGGCTTTTAAGGATGTTGCGCAGGTGAACTTTGCTTACCACATAATGCCACAAGTATATGCATGGGTGATGCTGTTTTTCTCCGCAGTCGTGGCTTTAGGAGGAGTATTTGCAATCAGAATGACCCATGGTGCGTAAATCTGGAAGGTGTGTGAGAACTCCAAAAGGACTCAGTAACGCCAAGGTGAAAAGTCAGCCGAGACAGTGCAATGCTCCGATAATAACCCTGGCTTCCGAATGCATTTTGGGGGGAATTGGGGCGGAGGGGGGGGGAAATCTCTGCTAAGCTAGGGCTGACAACATATTATCAGTGCTTTGCTTTCCGTTGTGGTTTTGCTTTTGGAATTTTCAGTAATGTGAAGCTGGACAATGTTCTGGGCAAAGCATTGTTTATGATCTTGCATGAAATTATCTTCTGGCCCAAGGCGAACAGAATTCTGTCCAAAACAACTAAACACTTCATTGACAGAAAACCATTTACAATTCAAATCAGCAACATTTAAAGGCATCGCAAACGCCAGTGTAAAAATGTTCCCATAATCTAGTCCCAAATGAAGGAAAGTTTCGTAAAGAAACTGAGTTGTTTGCTTTACCGCAATTCACGTCGTATTGAATATTAAGCAAATTGATGTCTGTGTGTCTATCTGTTTATCATCTTTTTAAAATATACTTTACTTAAGTGATTTTTTAGAAAGTTTTCTGTAACCATTAGACAGCTCCTCCACACAAGATCAACTTAACCCCAGCTATTTCATTCACTTTATAGATATATTCACTTCGTATGTATTTTTATTCACTTAGGTATAAAGTGACTGAAATAGCTGTAGGCAGGGTCTTTCTAATGGTTAAAACAACCTTTTAAAAAACGCGCATGCATAGTATCTGCTTCGTACTGTGTTTTGGCAGCGCTCTGGCTTGCAGAGGGACTGCAAGAAGTGGTTAGGGGGGATATTGTAAATGAAACTAATAAGTAAAATATGGCTTAGAAATAAAAGGCAGCTGGGACTGCTAAATATTAGATTGCTCAAGAGCGTCTTTCCCACGGCAGACACTTTTGCCAAATGACTTTCTACACTCAGAGTCTTATTTTTGGAATAACCTCATTGAAGACAAATGTCCAGATCGTTAGTATGCATGCTGCTCTTCTGAATTAATTAGCGACTGAATAAATAAATTGCAAGAAGACCAATTAGCAGCTATCTCCGTTGTATATAGGTCAATAGCATCTCATCAAAAATGTATTAATGAAGGATTCCTTTTAAAAAAAGAAAAAGAACACAAAGTCACATAGAAATATGGCTTTAGACCAGCCTTTTCCCGCCTAATACGCTCTAGATATTTTGGGCTTCAATTCCACCAGCTCTGGGCAACATGGCCAATGGTCAGGAATGCTGGGAGTTGTCATCAAAAACATCTGGATGGCACCAGGCTGGGGAATGATGCCTTAGATCAATTCAGAGGCATTGTCCTAGTCTACTATGGGCACCTTCTATTTCCCCTCTAACCTCTTTATCTTTTGTATACCCTTGCGGCGCAAGGCAGAGTGCCATCTTTGACTCCCTTCTCGGTGAAAGGTGGGTGTGTTTGTCTCTCTGTCTGTGTGTTTTGGGTGAAACTCCCTTATGCGGTATCACATAACTGGTCCATCTACCCAGTAATACCTTCTCAGTCTGAGAGCAGCTGTCTGAGGGGTCTACCAGAGGATTGTCCCCATCATGCTGCTAGACATGGCAGGGGACCAAACTTTTTGAGAACTTGTACATACAAAAAGATGCTAAGCTGTGTCTGTTTGATGCATGCATCCAGTCTCTGCAATTCTTACGGGATCTCTGTAAGGGACAAGTGATCCTCTCCTTGTTCACATGGGAGCGCTGGTCCCCATGTTGAATCATCTGTGTAAGGTCATATAATGTTAGTATCCAATCTTAGTCCTCTGTAGAGTAGTCCCTTTGAAACAAATGGGACTTAAGTTAGAGTAATATTGGATACAACCCATTAATATTGGATATAACCCATTAACGAGAGCTCAACTGGGAGATTGGGACCATCAAGCTGTGAGTCTCCTTTCTCTACTGCTCCGCATTCATGGTGGTCACTAGGGTGGGCTTGGAAACTCATAACATGGTGGGCCCAATCCATTTGGAGAGTATCCCTTTAGAACAAAGCGGCCAGTTTTGGTGGCATTCTGTGGCAGTAATAACATATCCTCCTGATCAAACATATGGGGAATTGTAAACCACGCCTATGCTATGTGAGTAAAGAAGTGATGTGCATGCTATAAGCATGTGCAATACCCTCCGCCCTTTTGTGGGCACTGTTTTCTGCACATCTGGCTGTGCACTCAGGGACCAAACCAGGAGGGCATGAGAAGCTACTGCAAGGATGTGATGTCCTTCACAGTCTTTATGAGTGGCCTGTAATCTCTCTTCATTACACTTCCATTTTACATAGGGGAACCAGGGTGCCCTATAGGAGTTGGGCATCTCTACATTAATGGGAATTCACATTACCGTACCTGGGCTTTGCTTCCTGCTTCTCTTGTGCAATTGTAATGGGCTGTATTACACAGGCAGCGAGGGGTAACCACATGGTCTATAATTGAAAACTTCCTCTCCTCTCGGTCTCATAGTCTTGAATGGGACAGTGCCCTCTAGCAGGTGCTTTTTAGCATAACTTTGACGGCACATGTCAGGAAATCCCGTGGTATTTCAGAAGAATTGGGATATCCAGTTTTTTTTAGAATAGTATAACTGGGGGAAGGCACGGGAGACTTGCAGGAGGTGGGCAGCATCTTCTAAAGGAGCTGCAAATTTCCGTGAGTGGCCAGTCATGAGCGTGCCATATTTTGCTGGTGTAGAGAAGCTCAACTCTTGATAAAATTCACATTTGTTGACTTTACACACAAGTTCCCATCCATTGCAATGGTTAGAAAAATTTTGATGATGTGGTGGGCAAACCCATCACAGGCTCTTCCTCTAAGGGGAACTGCTAGGCACCCCCACCCCACACTTCAGTACAGTGTCAGCCAATGTGATGTAGCGGATATAGCAACTTTCTCCAGCCTAGTGCACTTCAGATGATGTGGAACTGCAAATTCCCATCATTACCAGGCAGCATGGGTGAGAATTAAGGCTGTGCTGGCTGTGAATAATGGGAGTGCAGTCCCATGCATGTAGACTGGGGAGACCCAGATTCAAATCCAGTGGAGGCTGGTGGCTCCAATGTCAATGGGCTGGTAAATATGCCCCGTGTTTCAGTCAGAACCTTGGATAGCTCCTTTAGGGTTCTGACTGGTTCTGACTGAAACCCAGAATGGATTCATCGCCCCACTGACATCGAAGCCACCAGCCTCCACTGTCCAAATCCTCAGTCAGCCATGAAGCTTGCTTTGGGTGATGTTGGGCCAGGCACACCATTGGGTTTGTTGTGAACATAAAATGGCCTGCTATCTATGTTGCCTTGAGCTCCTCAGAGGAAAGGCAGGGTATAAATGTGACCAATAAATGTGGTTTCTCCTATCTTATTGGCTTGGCATATACAGTGGCATATTCAGGGCAGGACTGTGAGGGCTGATGTCCAGGTCTCCATAGCAAGGTTGGCCTTGCACGTTTAGAATTAAATGAAATAATACACCTTAGCATTTAAAGAGTAAGGAGGCTGTAAGACCATTAAGTCCAAAAATAGTGAATTGCATCTTATGGCTGCATTCCATTGGTGACTAATCTACAGCCCTGGAGTCCCAGCGTTGAAGTGATTCCAGCTTTTATAACTAGCTTCTGGATTTGTCTTATAGTTTATTATTTAAAATTGATTTTAGACATATGTTGTTGTTGTGTGCGCTGTCTGTTTATATGTTTTATGTGAAGGCTTTTACACTTTATATAATGTATTTTTAATGGTTTTTAATCTTTGTAACTCCCCTCCCCCCGCAGAGAGCTTGGGCTATGGGGCAGTATAGAAGAATAATAATAATAATAATAATAATAATAATAATAATAATAATAAGAATTTCAGAAACTGGGCATACCAAAATACATCCACACTAACATCCAGAAAGCAGTCATAATTAAAACATGCTAAATTGTCAGGAAATTCCTGAATCTGTAAAAGACAGCATGACTTGGTAAAGCCCATCATGTTCATCTAGAAAAACCACCATGAGTGAGAAAAAGATAATAATAATAATAATAATAATAATAATAATAATAATAATAATAATAATACATTTCTTATCTCTAAGTTTTCCCTGCTCTGTAATTCTCCAGTCCAGCTTCCCCCAATCTGATGCGTTCCAGATATTTTGACTACAACCCCCCACCATCCCTCCCCATTGGCCATGCTGACAGGGGCTGATGGGAGTTGTAGTCCAAACATTTGGAGGTCGCCAGGTTGGACAAGACTGGCTTATCTCTGTGATACCTTCTACCCAGCAATCATTCCCTTTCTCTTATGTAAATCTGATCTACTGAATCACTTAGCAGGGCAGCCATGTCACTCATGTCCTTTTGCCTTAAGCCATGGATAAATATCCATTTTGAATGCCATTAAAACAGCAACAACTCCGGCCTCTCAAAACAATGTTGCTTTGCATGGTGCAAGCAAAAGAACAATAATGCAAATGAAGTTGCATGAAATAAGACCTAGGTGTTTTTGTTTTTTTTAAATGGGGAAACTGTGTGGTCTGGTGTATTGAGCAGGGTGCTGTGAGCCAGGAAATAATTTTCTGTAATCCTGTATCTGCCACTGACTCTCTGTTTGGCTTTAATTGTGGTTTCAATTAGTTTTGTACGACTCCATTATGCCCAGCAAAACAAACTCTGTTAAAATGCCACTCTGCTTTTCCACAGTTTAGGGTGTTCGTGTATATGTGTGTTTGCAACCATATCCCTTATTTTGTGGGGTTGAAATAGCAATTTTGCTATGTTTTTGTACCTTTTAAACATGCAGGATTAGAATTATGAGATAATGGGCTAACTTTTAACAATGATTGATCGGAACTAGTCATCCTCAGGAGTGGCCCTATGTCTCCCAATGCTGAAACTCAGCTTCCAGGACTGTTTCACACACACTAATGTTCCACGGGTGGTGCCTGCAGCATGAAGAGTGTGCGAATGAGCCACAGACAAAAGTTTCACATTGCCTGTTGTCACCTCCAGCACAATGCTCAGCTCTGAATGTGTGACCAGATTTGGTTGTAGTCATCAAGACACGATTCATAAACAGGAAGGTCAAAGCAGACTATTATTAGTCCATCTAGCAGGGGTGCAGAAGTTCAGGTCCGGGGCCCAAATCTAACGCTTCTGGTCTCCCAACATGGCCCTCCTGGATTCCTCAGATGGCTGTTAGGGATTCTAAGCCCTCGCGCTGACTGGTGAGGCACCAGTGACTCGCTGTGCAATCCGCAAACTTTTATATTCAGCTAATAGTACATCTTCACATCTGAAGTGACTACAAAAGCTAAGAGCTGTCCTCTAGGCCTACGTAGCTAAATAAAGCTTTTGTTAAGGGAGCTACTAAAAGCAGGGCAGTTGCCTTTCAACTAATGGAGGGGTTTCCTGCCATAGCAAGCTTTTTTTAGGCTCCTCCCTTCGGTTGGGCAGCCAATCTAGTGGAACACCTCCCACCTCCTTTCGGCTCCGCCTGCTGAACTCTGTGGCGGGCGGGCTCTGGTATCTGTCAATTTCAGTGTTTTCTCCCCCTCCTCCAGAGGCCAGGTTCCCACGGGAGGGGAAGACAGTCTTTGAGCCTGGCCCTCCTCCTTGATAAACCCCTGGAAAGGTCCTTTGCTGACTCCTAGAGGGACTTGGCAGATTTCCTCTCCCAGTCTTGTCTGGGCTTCTTCTAGCCCCTTCTCAGAATCGGAATCAGAGTCAGAAACTAAACCAGGGAGCCTGCACCCAATCCTGACAATGGCCACGCCCCCTTCCCCTGGCCCCATCCATTTCCCTCCATTCACTGGTCATTTCTCAGCTTTTGTGCAGTTCCTTCCCCCCCCCCCCCCAATTCTAAAAGGTTGAAACGCCACTTGAAAGGTTTAGTTGTTGGCAGTAAGAGCTTTAAGCTACAATATGCTGGTATTTCGGCCTTTAGCCTCACCCACCACTAGAATGCGGCCCCTGGAAGCTGCTCTGAAATGGAATGTGGCCCTCAGATTTGATGAGGTTTATCTGGTATTGCTGCCTCCTGTTAAAAAGTCCGTTAGCAGAGAAAAATAAAAGGCAGAACAGAATGAGTGTTTATCAGTCCTATGTGCATACACAAGGCTAAATTTAAAAAAGGAGACCACATCTTCTTTAGCGAAGAAAGAAAACAGCTTTACTCACAAGGATTCTTACATATAAAGTTCAGGGACAGCCTAGGGTTTCAAAAAGGCACGTTCAGTCCATTTCTTTATGTTCTGTAACGTTGGCAGGAGCGAGAGAGCAAGCATTTGCTGTCAGCAATGGAAGAAGGCAGAGAGAGGGAGGGGGGAGGAAAGGAAGGAGCAGGAAACTATAGGCTGTAGAGAACCTAAGGCTAGCTATGCCCAAATTCCTGTGAATTAACTGCAACACCCCCTTCCTGTTACTTGCAGACGAAGTTGCAATACTCCCAGCAGGGCTGAAAACAGTTGTGCACCTCTGGCCTACACACTATCTGGCAGCAGCTCTCCAGAATTTCGGACAGGGTGGGGGCTTTTCCAGCTCAGTGTCTCTTAACACCCTACTCGTATCCCACCCACCCCACCGTTAAGATCCATCAGGTTGGCAGGCACAAGAGATAGTGCCGTTTCAGTAGTGGCCTCAGCAGGCCTGACCCAATGCAGGTCTCCACTTGAAACAGAGACCTCCTCCACCTCCCTCCCGATCTGCCCACCCGCCTGCCCATTCACCATTTTGACTGTGCAAATCCGTGTGCGTGCCTCAACAGTCCGCACGCCGGCCTCAATAGGCTATGCTCCCATCCCCTGGATTAGGTTTGTTTATGCGTGTAGGCACGTTCACCTCTCTAGTGCATTGCCCATGCTGTGTTTCTGTTTTCGGGAGCCATGCAGCACCTGCGCATCAGGCAACGTATCACGAGAGAACCCGGGAGATCTTGTGATACTTTGCTTGACCTCGTGCAGGCACTGCGCGGCTCCTGAAGGTGGAAACACCATACAGGCAGCATGCCAAGCAGACAGGCCCAGCAAGTTGAGTGGAATGGGAAGGGAGGCTCAGCACGGTGCGCAAGGGAGCAAGTAGCTGCTTCTTGGTTATGCCAACTTCCTGCATGGCCAGTTGGCTGGCCCACAATGCAGGTGGCCGGCAGGACCAAGAATCAGCAAACTCTTTGGAGTGGGAGAGAGCTGCTCTTCCCATACTTCGATGCCTACTGCATCAGCTTCCTACCACTTCATGGCAGGGCCGGCCTTGGGCCTCAGTGCTGTGGAACCCCTTCTCAAAGAATGTGCATTTGTCTCCCTCTTTTCTAGTTTCAAGCAGGCCTTAAAGTCCTGGCACCTCCCATCTGTTTTGAACTGAATACTAGATGGTTAACATTCCATGTTATTGCTTTCTGTTTTGAATGGTTTTAATCATTTTAATTATGAACTGAGACAGGCAGTGACAGAAAAATATCTAAATAAATTAATCCATCAAGAGGCTGGAGACGGGACCTGGGAGCTTTATACATGCAAAGCATATACTCCACCAGCGAGCTATGGCCTTGCCTATACAGCAAGTGAACATCACTTTATTTCTATTTGATTACTCAATTCTTGATGGTTGACAGCTGGATGAATGCATTAGTTTTCATGTTCTCTGTGGGTGGGGTGTTTGATCGGCAACCTTTCACTCACATGTGCAAATTGTTCAGTGATGAATATGCATCTGTGAACCAGCCTCATATGTTGAGTGTTGATATATATGACCAACCGATGCACTAGGAAAACCGGGTTGCTTTTCTTCTTGCCTATGCTGGCTTACTACATTTGTTCAACCCATCTGATGTTTATCCTAAAAGGGTTGGACACCCTGTAATCCTGTACTGTGCAAGCATCTCAGGATGCAAAGAGATCCTTGAATGCTTGTAGTTTTTCCCTTATTGCACACACATAGTTTTGTCTTGTGTCTAGCAATTTGAGAATCAGTGTGGTGTAGTGGTTAGAGTGTTGGACTGGGATGTAGGAAATCCAGATTCTAGACCTGGGTTCCAGTCCCCACTCAGCAATGAAGCTCAGTGGGTGACTTTGGGCCAGTCACTGATTGACTCTTAGCTAGGCTGACCAGTTAAAATCCAGGTCAGGGCTCATGTCACTTTAACAGTTGTAGAGAAAAGGGAATTTCAGCCAGTGTCATTTGTTTGCAATTAGTTCCTGGTGAAATTCCCTCTTCATCACAACAGTTAAATTTGCAGGCACTATACTAGAGTGACCATATAGAAAAGAAGGCAGGGCCCCTGCAACTTTAATAGTTGTGATGAAGAAGGAATGTCATCAGGAACTAAATGCATACAAATGACACTGGCTGAAATTCCCTTTTCTCTACAACTGTTAAAGTTCCATGAGCCCTGAACTGGATTTTATCTGGTCACCCTACTCTTCTTAGCCTAACCAACCTCACAAGGTGGGTGTGAGCATATATTGGAGAGGAGGAGGACTATGTAAGCCGCTTTGGGTTTCTTGTAAGGGGGGGGGAAGTGGGATATAAATGTAACAATTAATAAATAATACAAGGAAAAATGAAATGAAAATCATCTAAGGACTGAAAATGCTGTTGGAAAAAGGAAAATTGCACTCACTGGTTATTAAACACTCTCTTGCATTGAATTCATTAATATATTACATTTTTCATTTGTTTTTCTACGAACACGAGTTTGTTTTGCAACTATGTGGTCAAATAATATCTAAGCGGCAGCTTGATTAAGTATTATTTTAGAGTCCAAAACAATGTGATATTCATGAAAACATTGCAAAAATGTAAATTATTTCCTCAAACTGCCTGATTTTCCTTTTCAGATGGGGGGAGAGACATCCTCCCATGCCTTCTGAATTGCATGAAGGATTAGAAAGCTGTGCCTGAACTGATGTTTTCAGGAAGGGAGTCTGAGGAACTGAGGCAAATAGTGATGACAAAAGATGAAGTTTTCAACTTTATTGAAATATGTAGGTTAATAAATCACAAGGCCCAGATGGTATTCATCCTAGAGTTCTTAAAGAACTCAAATGTGAAATTGCTGATCTTCTAACAAAAATATGTAATATGTCCCTAAGCTCAGCCTCTGTATCAGAGGACTGGAGAATGGTTAATGTAACAGCAATCTTTAAAAAAGGGATCCGGGGGGGGGGGGGGAACCCTGGAAATTACAGATCAGTTAGTTTAATGTCTGTTCTGAGGAAATCAGTGGAAAGCAGTATTAAAGATAAAATTAGTAGGCATATAGAAGGACAAACCCTTCTGAAAAAGAATCTGCATGGTTTCCCAAAATTTAAGTCCTGTCTCACTAAATTTGCGACTGTCAATAAATCTTGACAGGAGTGATCTGGTAGACATTGTCTACTTGGACTTCCAAAAGACTTTTGACAAAGTCCCACACCAAAAACTCTTGAGCAAACTTAGCAGGCATGGAATAAAATGACTGATTATACATGACGGGATCAAAGCTAGCAGTGACTGACCAAGAAAGAGATCATGCGGTTGTGATGGACAGTTCAATGAAAATGTTGACCCAGTGCGCACCAACTGTGAAAAAGGCAAATATGAGTATGCCAAGATCATACTCCTCTTATACAAATCTATGGTGAAACCATACTTGGAATACGATGTACAGTTCTGGTCACTGCATTTCAAAAAGGATACTGTAGAGTTGGAAAAAGTGTAGAAACTAAAATGATGAAGGGGCTGGGCTGGAACAACTCCCTTAATGAGGAAAAGTTACAACATCTGGGACTGTTTAGTTTAGCAAAAGGGGGAGTAGGGGGAGACCTGATAGAGATGTACAAAATTATGCATGGCATGGAGAAAGTGGCTAGGGAGACATTTTTCTCCCTCTTTCATAACACTAGAACCTGTACGGGGTCATTATCCCATGAAGCTGATGGGTGGGAGATTCAGGACAGATCAATGGAAGTACCTCTTCACAGAACACATAAACTATGGAATCCACTCCCACAAGATGTAGTGATGGACGCCAATTTGGACAGCTTTAAAAGGGGATTGGACAAATTCATGGATTATAAGACTATCATGGCTACTAGCCTTGATGGCTATATACTCCATCCAGTTTCAGAGGCAGTATGTCTGTGTACTCCAGTTACATGGGTGGGAGGCTGCTGTTGTACTCATGTCCTTCCCGTGTGTTTCCCGTAAGCAGCCGTGTGAACAGAATGCTGGACTAGAAGGACCCTTGGTCTGATGCAGCATGGTTCTTATGTTCTTAAGTTGACATGATTACCTACAGTTCATAATCACTTGAACATGTAAATAGCTACTTGCCTATTTCCCTGTGGCAGGTAGGAATAATATTAAGGGGAGCAGGCATGGGAGATGTTTGCAAGATACGAGTTTTGACCCTTTTCTTTCAGACCATTGATGTGCCACAAATGACTTAAAGGTACACATCACCTGCAAATTCATGCAAAAGAGAGGTGATGACAGGTGATTCTCTCTCTTTTTTTTGCGGGGGGAACCTTTTAAATCTGTCTTTCCTATGACAAATCCTGGGATGCAGGACAGACAGCAGCTGCTTCTTGTATGATATTGAAAGTGAATTAAGTTAAATTTGCTGGTCCAGACACATCTTTGCCCCCCCCCCCCCCTTCCCTTGCTTTTCCCTCTTAGAACTGTGTTGAGGCTTGCAGGAAGTGGAGTGGAAGTTAAGCACTAAGCATCCATCTTTAATGATGGGCAATTTGTGTGAGACGCAATTTGTGCTTTGCTCAGGCTTCAGTCTGGCAGATGACAGAGGGGGACGAATTAAAGACCCTCCATCACCCGGTGCCAAGGTGACATTAATTGCACACCAATGTAGAAGGACTGTAGCCTTCAGTATATGAATGGAAAGAAGACACTAATGAATTGCTAGCATGCCGACTTCCTGTGAGTTGTCCTACGCATGACATGTGTCTGGCAGAAGAAAGTTACTGAGTTGGACGCATACTTAGTGGTGCGTAGAATATACCCCACTGAAATCAGTGGGACTAAAATTAGTCATGCCTAACTTAAATCCTGTTAATTCCAATAAATCTACTCTAAGCCTGACTTAAGTCTGAATCCAGCTCATTGACATTTTCCCAAGGTTTTTCTGTGCTTTTCAGTGCAAATATTTATTTAGAAAGTTACGACTTCCTGGTGTCACTATTGACCAGTGACCTGAAGATAAGTGTAATTAAGTGAGCATCACTGGTACAGAGACAGGCTCAACTTTTTCGGAATCTTCCCTTTAAAATGCAGCTTCAGAATTCTTTCGGATATTGACACCATCCCAACAATAAACCAAGGTGCAGAAAAGGGACAGTCAAAATGATCAGGGGGTTAGAGCATCTTCCCTATGAGAAAGCGGATTTTTAGTTTATGTAAAAAATATGACTTTGACTGTATAAATAAGTCAAATCTAAGGCCCAGTTTACACCAAGCAGGATATAGTGGAATGGAAGTGGTATGAAAGTAGTATATACAAGGCAGGAGCCACACCAAGCAGGATATAGCGGTATGAAAACAGTATATGATATGTGTCAATGGGCCCCAACAGTTGTCAGTGCACTTCAATACCGCTATAAAGCAGTAGTGTGGCTCCTGCCTTTTATATACCGTTTTCATACCACTATATCCTGCTTGGTGTCTATCTGGCCTAGACCACAACAAGGGTTTTCAAGACAATACCATCTTTGTCAGCTGGGTTTTAGACTTTGTGTAGTCCAAATGGAATTCTACCTGTACTCCATAGTTTGTATATATATGTTTGTAATTGTGTACATTATTCATTGTGTGTGAGTAACTGTGGATGTTATAACACTGAGGAAAAAGACAGTTGTGTATGTATATTGAGTTTTGGTTGTGTGGATAAATTGTGGATAAATAAGGGCACAATCCTATGCATGTTTAGACAGGAAAAAAGCCTACACTTTTCTGGGGAACGCTGGGAATTAGAGGGCTTTTTACTGTCTACACATGCATAGGATCCCGCCCTTACTACACTTTCATAATAAGCTATAAAGAAAGATTCAAAGATCTTGTTGTTAATCGTAACATTTTTAATTATTCGATACAAATATAAATTATACATTACTTCAGGCATATTACTCCAGACTTATAATGAGCAAACTCAGGGTTCAGTGAGGAACTTGGGTTTATATGGGACAGCTGTGTTAGTCTGTAGTATGAAAACTAAAGGAGTCTATGGCACCATAAAGACTAACAGTATATTATTATTAAGGAAGGAGCTTTCGTGGGTAAAACCCACTTTGTCAGATGCAGAATGGATAGTAACAAGATGGAAAAGTCAGTTACAGAGAGATATAAAGGAAACATTGACATGAGTAGCTTGCAATGATTTTACTAAATGGAAACAGAAAAATGTAGTTACTGATTATGTTCTAGTGGCTGATATGTTAGCTCACTTCAAGAATTCATTGTTAAACTGGAAAGCTTTAGATCACTTTAGATCCAGTTCCACCCCTTCACCCCCCAAATGAGACATATTACAATGCAACTTCTAGCTAAATATACAAGCATGGGTCAAAATTTGAATGATAAATAATGGGATTCCCTTGAATTAACCTTACTACTTAAACTTACGATTTGTTGTCAAAGTTTGATTAATTACATTTCCCCCATTAAAAATGTAATAAAGGCTTAAATTACGATATACAAGAGAGAGAGACAGTGTTGTGTAGTGGTTAGAGTGTTGGATTGTAACTTGGGAGATCCGGGATCTAGTCCCAACTCAGCCATGGAAGTACAGTGGGTGACTTTGGGCAAATCACACACCCTCACGCCTAACTTACCTCACAGGGTTCTTGTTCTGAGGATAACATGGAGAGGAGGAGGACCATGTAAGGCGCTTTGGGTTCCTTGCAAGAGGGGGGAAAAGCGGGATGTAAATCTAATAATAAATAAACAATATATAGTGAAAGCTCAGAACCTGGGATCAGAGCTTCAGAATCAGAGTTTCAGTGGCCAGTTCCATTTCCTCTGAAGGGTACAACTGTGTTTCTCTAACATCTGTAAATCTCAGTGTTGAGGACATAGGCATAGGCTTGCACAAGGGGTGTTCTGGATGTTCCAGTGGGAACTGCCCCCTGGTTGCTCCGCCGCCATGCTGAAGAATCGCTGCCTCTGAGAGAACACTGCTGCTCCTGGCAGCAGGAGTGAAAAGGAATCTCTGCTGGGAACCTCTCTGCTGCGAGCTGCATTTCAAAGAGGCCAGGAGGAGGGGACTTGAAGGCTAATATTGCCTCGTAAGACCCTCCTCCGGCCAGTGTCTCCACAAAGCCCCACCAATGGGGTTTTGTGGCATCTCCTCATCCCCCCCACCTGCAATGCCCCTCCCATGGTTAGGCAAGCTGAACGCAGAGTAGGGTAGGGTGACCAGATAAAATCCAGGTCAGGGTTCATGTAACTTTAACAGTTGTAGAGAAAAGGGAATTTCAGCCAGTGTCATTTGTATGCAATTAGTTCCTGGTGAAATTCCCTCTTCATCACAACAGTTAAAGGAGCAGGGGCCCTGCCTTCTTTTGTATATGGTCACTCTAGTATAGTGCCTGCACCTTTAACTGTTGTGATGAAGAGGGAATTTCACCAGGAACTAATTGCATACAGATGACACTGGCTGAAATTCCCTTTCTCTACAACTGTTAAAGTTATATGAGCCCTGACCTGGATTTTATCTGGTCAGCCTAGAGTAAGGCATCAGGGACTACAATGTTTTATAAATAAATGAATAAAAATAATGTCCTTTATGAGTGAGTATTCAATAAATGTTTGCCTTTAAAAAATAAATAAATAAAATTCTCTGGGTGCAGACCCTAATGAAATGTGCTGTGCATGCCTGTGGTCATAGGCTGATGCTTGTGGGCAGGTGCCACGTCCTGCCTTGATTGCACTGCAGAAAGAGGAGGAACATATTTGATTGACAGGCAGATAAATAAATGTCCTCATTATGGTTGCCTCCCCCCACCCCACTTTAAAGTCTTTAGGCAGAACAATCCTTTGGGGACAGGGGAGGAAGAATCCATAGTCTTTCCAAGCTCTCACCAGCCAAGGTGGAGAGGTGTGTGTGGGGGGGGGCAGTTGCGGGGAAAATAAGAGGCTATTCAGATGGGCAGGAAATTGTGTTCCCTTCTTGTCGCTCCGCTTCCTGGTTCTCTTCCGCAATAGGGACGAGCAGAATCCCATGGGGATGAAAGCAGCAACCATGTGGCCCATTCAGTTTAGTGGGACAGCACTATCTAGTGGGCATTTTATAGCACAACTGGCAGGAAATAGTGACAAATATCGCTATAGCACAGAAAGGTTGGGTTTTTGGGGTCTTATTTTGTGATGGGGAAAAGAGCAGAAGGAGCAGATGTGCAGGAGGATCACTGCGTCATCAAAATGACCCACAAACAACCATGAGTGGCTGGTCACGAGCATGCTGTAAAACGCTCGTCTGAAGAAACTCTAAGACAGCTCCAAGGCTGGGGTATTTCCCATGTCAAGGGCTTTGAGTCTGCTAATTCTAAAGCTTCTCTCAGCCTGACTTGCTCAGGAGCCTTTTGCCTCCTACCACTGGTGAACTCCTGGCAGAGGAACAACAGCACAGGCTCGCACTGTTGCAGCAAGAAGGCTTCCTGGGGTGGGCTGCCTCTGCTTGCAGAGAGGGAAGCCTGCAATATCCTATGGCCCTCCAAGCGACCACAGGATGGGCCCTAAATTCTGTATAAAATGTCACTTGTAGATATTTTTAAACCCTCTTTGTAAGTCTTTAGTGATTGCAACCTCCTGTAAAGGCTGTGCTATTTCAGTTGGGTATATTTCGGTTGAGAAGCATTCCTGATCTAACCCCTAGTGGTCTACAGCCAGGAACTTCAAGGCACATTGGAAAATGTCCTAAAAAACAACAACAGAAAAACAAAAAGGGAGATGCGTGTGTGGAATCTGTGAAAGTAATAAAAAGACGGCACCACCCCATTTCTAACCTCAACGCCCTATGAAAAAGAAAGATTGATGCCCCCAAGTGTACCTTCAGATCTAGCTTGCTCCAGTCCTTCTAAATAGTTGTGTGCTCCAAAATGTTGATGGGGCAGCGGGCAGGGAGGAAGTGGGAAACACTTTTTATCTAGATCTGGAGTCAAAAGTGTAAGACAAGGCGTTATCTGAAGTTATTCTCTGTGGGGATACTTCAAAGGAAAAACCCCCACCCATTGCATTCTTACTGCCTGGACTGGGTGTTGTGGTTTGTTTTCCAGAAGCAGCTGTTAGCAAGTCCGAGTGCTGCTTCACAGCTGCAGATTTAATTTTCTCCAGTAAGATCATGCAGGGTTTAAAGAAGTCCAGCTGCTTTTACAGGACAGCAATGGACTGCAGTTGAGCAAGATCTGTGGAAGAAAAGAACCCATCAGCAGTTTTGTACTTTCCCATTCCAGGGTATGGACCAGCGCTAAGTCTACAGAAACAGCTGACTGTCTTCCCTGGACTCTCATACTTCAGACTTTTGGGTGGAGGACCACGTGACAGAATGATCCTACATATAAAGAGACCTCTCTGCTCATAGAAAAGCAGCTGTCAGGGGACAAGGCTCTAGCTCGGGCTTCTCCTGCACAGGGTAGCTTTCTGTATGCAGGGCTTTCTTGCCACCATTTGGAGCATTGCAACATGCAATTCCAGTCCCCCCCCCCCCCCCCGCAATGTGAAGAAGGACAGTCTAGAACAGCATTATCGCAGGATTGATGCTGTTTTTAATAAATAAATAAATAATGAAAATGTTGCATTTTTCAAGAAACATGTCCACAGCAAGGTACTGATGCTGCATCGCCATCAACATCTAGATATGGAAGTAACAGTACAGAACAGTCCAATGCGATCGAGTTCCATGGCTGTGTTTTTCTGATGCTTTTTTTTTTTAAGTGCCTTGTCTCCGCCCTCTCGTTTGCTGACCAGCTGCAGCCTGATTGGCTGCTGGGGCTATTTAGTAAGCCTCCTGGGAAATCGACAATTTCCAGAATCCTCCAGGAGTGCAGCCTCTCGTGGGCTGCTGACTTTATTCTCTGGCTTGGATTCTTTGGGTCAAAAAAGACGTTACTTGAAATGGATGACTGTCGTCTCCTCATTCTTATCCTGTGGCAGGTGCAGGGCTCTTGATCTGTATCTGGAAAGCCCTCCGATCCCCTCCCCTGCTATGATAGGGGCCTCTCAGGGATGGATTTGGCCCCCGGGGTTCCCCAACCCTGAGCTAGATGATGCATTTAAAGTAACCTCTCTTTTGGGCCTCTGACTCATGGACTCCTGTTTAACCAGAGATGATAGTGGGAGGAAGGGGATTGGGAGGAGCTGTAATTCAGTGGTAGGGAACATACTCTCATCTGTCTTGAGTCCTGGCTTCAAGGTATTCTAAGATTGGAGGGATGAAATAGTTTGTAATGAACTGAAAGAGGTATCAGGGAGGTGTTGTTGCCCATGGTATTCCCACTTCTTTCTTTAGTCTCACTTTTGCATTGTTTATACAGGCTTGGCAGGCTTTTCGATGTGGGTTGAGCTTGCGCACCATCTACAAGGACGCTTCCTTTTATGCCTCCGGAACAACTGTTTGTCTGTCTCCAGCCTAAATTGCTATGATAAATGGCCACTGCAGTGACAATATTTGTGAATGGATGATGATGGTTGCATTCAAGCATCAAACGAGGAGAGGAGATTTTTTGTTTTGTTTTGCTACAGGAGCGTCTGCCAAATTCCACATTTTTAGAGAGAACAACATCTGATGTGCAGAGAATCCATATTATGTTTGGCTGGAGGAGGTTTTACAGCTCTGTAACGAGATACCGATGTATATAAAAGTAACTGCTCTCTGAGAGCAGCGGTATAGAGCCAAGTCACGTTCTATGGAGATTTTTGTGTGTAGATGCTATGCACAAAACCCAAGAACCAAAGGGTGGGAGAATAAGGGTGGGATTCAGAAAACAGAGGAAAGAAATCGGGTCTTTTGTCCCGGATAATGAATATTCATAACTCTGCAGCATGTTTGTGGGCCCACAAACATATGCTAAGGTGGGCTCAAATTGTGCAACAAGACCTTGAAGCAAGAAAGGTAGTGCGAATCTGCCACCATAGACCTGGTCTGTTTTACACAGTTACTTGCCTTCCATGCAAGCTGTCCCATCCAGTGATAAGGTACATAGAGCAATAACATGTAAAATGGGTGCTTGTGGAAATCGCTGCTGGCTGTAGTCTATTGGGTTGTCCAAAGTTTGGCTGAAATCAATGCTCCTGTAGCTTAAGCCAGTTAAATCCTTGGTTCTAATTGCTCCATGCACTTATGCATTTTGGGAGGGGGGGGGGCAAAAACAAAATACATCTTGGGCTCTGTGTAAATGTCATCTTTGCCCCGGGGTGGCTCCGAATCCATGCTGCGTCGGTTATATGACACAACCTCCAATTCGGAGCCACTCCGGGGCAAATAGCTGAAGGTGCGCAGCAGAAATGTTGGGGACTTACCTGACTTTTCCTGCCCAAGTGAGGTCAGCACAGCTCTTCCACCATCTGTCCTTGCTCTGGTGCTGCATTGGGAGCATTCCCGGGTGGAAGGCAACCTCCCATTGGTTGCTGAAAGCCGCAGGAGGGGGAGAGGGCAGGTCCAGTGAGCCTAATGGCCTTTGGAAAGCCTGTGTTGCCCCCCCCCCCAGTGGGGATTATTCGCTGCCACCCCACAGCAGCAATACTACAGGGTTTGGCGGTGGAGTGGCGCCAGCTCAGTGCCCTGAAGGCAGCCCCCTGGAAAATGCATGTCTAAAGTTACCAGCTTAAAAGTTCTTTCATCAACTGAATGAGATACGGATACTTAGGGTGGTGTTTGCTCCATTGCTGTGTGGGTTTGACACAAAGGTATGGAAACAGGTCTTTAACACTCAGACCAACTTTCCTCAACCTGACTCCAGATGTTTTGGACTACCATTCCCAGCACTCCTGACTGTTGGCTATGCTGGCTGGGGCTCATGGGAGTTGAAGTTCAACACACCTGGAGGTCACCAGGTTGGGGAAGGCTGATCCAGATATTATTGCTTTTTAATTTTCTAGCCCTTAATGGCCTGGGAAAGGAGCTAGAAAACCTGGGGGCCATGTCAGGTGTGAGCCAGAGAGGGACTGAGTGGGACTCGGTCATTGGGCAGTGAGCAGTGGAGCTTCACAACTCCCCCCCCCCTCCATTATTACATTTCTTTGCTCCAGCCTCTAACTTCGTAATTGTCATTCTTTCCTCTTCTTTTAGTACTTGCTAGAAAATGGTACATATTTTGAAAACCTGAATCTTGGAAACTGATGATGATTAGCCAAATTAAACAGTGAAAATTAATTTGCAGGTGTGTTATTTAATTATTGGAGAAAATTGCATTTTTATGCGAAATTAATATATATCCTTTTGCCACAGTTGCATGTAGTTCCATCCAGACCCCTCAATGGGAGGCAAGCACAGATTTTTCATGTGTTCTCACATGAACAAGTGATTGGGTAGGGAGACATTTTACTCCTTCTCTCATAATACTAGAACCCAATGGGGTGATCCCATGAAGCTGATTGGTGGGAGATTTGGGACAGATAAAAGGAAGCCCGTCTTCACACAGTGCATAATTAAACTATAAAATTCACATCCAAAAGACATAGACAACACAATAAGTAATGGTGGTTTAAATAGTCGAGGATTGGTTATTTAACCCACCATGAGTTATCGTGTTATGTGGAAGGAGTTTTTAACCAACAGTTAAATGCAAATAACCAATGCTGTGCAGAGTTGGCTATTTAAACCACCACTGGTTATCGTGTTGTGTGGAGGGCATCATTGGTTATTTCCTCAGCTACCATTGGTTATTTTGTCAGCCACAGAGTCGCAAGGCAAGAGTGGTCAAAGCAGTAGCTGCTGCTCTAGTCTAGCTGGCAGGATAGATTTTCAGCAGCAATGGCTGATGGGATACTATTGGGAGGACTGAGAGGAGAGAGAGGGTGGGAGATGGGTGAATCAACTCAGTGTGGACTAATAGTCAACTTAATGCTGATACTAATCTACACCACGGTTTATTATTATCATGTTGTATGGGGAGTACCCCCTAGATAAACAACTGTCGAGTTGATTATTACCCTACTGTTGACTGTTGTGTTGTCTGAAGACCGCCAAAGTGGTGGCTGCCAAGTTTAAAAGGACATTGCACAAATTTATTGAGGAGAAGGCTCTCAAGGGCTACTACTAGTCATACTGGCTATGTGCTGCCTCCAGAGACAGCATGCCTATGTACACTAGATGCTGGGGGAAGTGACTAGGAGGGTGCTGCTGCACTTATATCCTACTTCTGGGCTTCCCACAGATAGTTGACTGGTCACTATGTGCACAGAATGCCATATGAGATGGACCCTTGGTCTGATCCAGCACAGCTCTTCTTATGCTCTTATGACTCTTTCTGGCACCTAATGAAGTCGTCCCATGGAAGCCTCCTGCAGAATATTGTTCTATGTATCAATTATACAGCACTATTAGTGGACATGGCGATTTACAGAGTAACATAAGCAAAAAGAAAACGAAAGAAAAGGTCTTTGCCCTCCTTAACATCTAGATTTAGATAGCGGAGGGGTCGGGAGAAAATTGATTAACATCTGAAGTCTCTAAAATAGCTATCTGTGTGAAGCATGGTAATGTCACATTCTGTTTTATGAAGCCCCATTGGTATGCAGCATATGCATAGTTTCCTCCCAGTGAAAGTGTCGCAATATTCATAAGTATGTGCTTTCTTGCAGAAACTGGAAGGTAGTTTTTCTTCGTTCAACAGAGAACGCTGCATAGTGGCTTCATTAAAAGGTTTGCCACTGTGTTAACACTTTCATCGTTCGCCCGCAGGCATAAAGGTGCATGGATTTCTGCCCAAAGTACTCTCCCCACCACCATGAAATCCCTTAAACTTTGCTTGGAACTAGGAGTAACTGGGTTGCTCCTAGTTCCTCATGCCTCGTTTCTTCTTCATAACTTGTCCAACTCCAAAGCCACCCTTACGATATGACCACTGAGAAATCTAGATGGTTTTCAGTCCAGTCAGTTACCATGCAGTGCACCACAAGGCCCAGAATCTTAAATCTCTTTTTCGAGTTTGGGTGGAACTTGGGAAATAAAACCAAAGCTGTATATAAAAATCCTGCAGCATAAGAACCTGAGCAGAACCCTACTGGAGCAGACCAAAGACTCTCCTTGATTCCACAGTGGCCAACGCGATGCCTATGAGAAGCCCATGAGCAGGCGTATGAGGGCTCTTCTTATAGTTCACAGCACCTGGTTCTATCTTAAAAATATGCTGCTGCTGAACCTGCAGGTCTCATATAGCCACTGCACTAGTAGCCATTGGTGGACTCTCAGGAAGACCTGGGAAGTGGGGCAGGGGGCTGCAATGGGAGGGCAGAACCAGGAAAAACTGGGCTGTGACAGCTTGCACAAGCTGCCATCATTTGATTCCCCCTCCCACAGCAACACACACACACGCTTGGGAGAGGCTTTTGGGGGTTGCATTTGAGAGGAAGGCAAGGGAAATTCACCTTGCAGAAGCATCCTTGCACAAATGCCACATTGGATGTAACTCAAATGTTTTATTTCACCTTTTCTGTGGGCCCCGGAAGTAGACAGCCCTTTAGATGATTTGGACTAGATGATCATCCTTGAGCATCGGCCATATCGGCAGGGGCTTACGGGAACTCTGTAACTCAAGGTGTTCAAATGTGCTGTATTACAAGCTGCACAGATGTGTAGGCTGACCATATGAAAAGGAGGACAGGGCTCATATAACTTTAACAGTTGTAGAGAAAAGGGAATTTCAGCCAGTGTCATTTGTATGCAATTAGTTCCTGATGAAATTCTCTCTTCATCACAACAGTTAAAGCTGCAGGCACTATACTAGAGTGACCATATACCAAAGAAGGCAGGGCCCCTGCAACTTTAACTGTTGTGATGATGAGGGAATTTCACCAGGAACTAATTGCATACAAATGACACTGGCTGAAATTCCCTTTTCTCTACAACTGTTAAAGTTACATGAGCTCTGTCCTCCTTTTCATATGGTCAGCCTACAGATGTGTGAACCTGGCCGTGGGCTACACTGAGATGTGTGATGGGGGTGGGGGGTGGGGGGTGGGGGATGGGGCAACTCCCTTGTTGTTGTGAATAGGGTAACTGACAATGCTCTCCCAATTATAATTAGAGATATAATCAAGTGCCAAACACTCCACTATTAGAGTGCCATTCAGATTGGCACGCTGGTGGTCGGAGTTGACTGCCGGCTGTCGCGCTCAGTAATATTAGGATTAGTGTCAGCTACTAAGATGAGACAACTGTCTGTACTGTGGAGCAGAGCCTGGGAATGGGCCAATGTCTTTGCAATGTTGCATGAATATCCTGTGTGATGTCCCAGAAATATATATGGATCACTCTTCTGCCAAAGTTTATGAACATGAAATTTATATGTGTGTTTCTGAATCATTTCCAGGCATGCTAGAGGGAAGATTTTTGTGAGGGTTTTTAAAATTCCACCTTTTTAATCAGTTGAGATGAAAGGATGTGCTAATTGACTTTGCTATATTGAAGAAGCAATTGTGGATCTGTGTAACATTGCTGAAATTATTTACCTTATATTATACAGAGAAAACATCTTAAAATATACATTACTTTATAGCAGGGGCAAGTGACCACCAGATATTTGGGACTACATCACCCATCAGCCTCAGCCAGCATGGCCAATGGTTGGGGACTATGATATTCCAAAAAATCTGAAGGGCATCGGATGGCCTGCCTCTGCTTTAATAGTGTCCATCTTTCTGATAGCCATTTTGAACTGCTAGGCTACTATTATTTCCATTTGATAGCTGAGAATAAGAGACGGGATTTTTGCAGTGCACTTTTTTCAGGAAAAATCCATGCTGGCTATGATTCCCCCCCCACCCCCCCCATCTGAAGTGGTATAATCCACAACCAGGTATTACTGTTTCCAGAGGAGTGCTAGTCTATTGCAGCCACAGCAACAAAAAGTGGAACTTCAAAGACTAAAGGCGCAATGCCATGCATGCTCCATGCATGTTGAGACAGAAAAAAGTCCTACAACTCCCAGCATTCCCCAGCCAGCCATGCTGGTGGGGAATGATGGTATTTGTAGGACTTCTTTCTGTCTCACCACACATAAGGTTGCACCCAGATTCATTCTGGCATATGTTTTTTGTAACCTAGAGTCCACTTCATCAGATATGTGAAGTCTTTTGAGACAACCCTGTAGCTAGATTCTTGCCGTGGTCCCAGGCAACAGAAGCATTTTAAGTTGTCTGTTGTGGACAGTTGTGTGTGTGTGGTTTACAGAGGAGGTTCATGTATAAGTGAAAAGCCATGAGAAATTTCAAACAGAACCCAAACAGAGCATAACCATTGGCTCAATGAAAAATATTCTTTCAGTGTCTTTGCCCATGAGGAGCTAAGCCTGCTAGGCATAGATCTAATTAGTGCCAGTTGGGTTGTGGACATTCCTGACGGGTGAGGTTATGAGCTAGGCTCCCTGCTGCCCTGGGCTCTGTGTCCAGGCTGCATTCCCTTGATTCGGTGGTCTTCCCTCCACAATTGCTCATTGTTTCCTTAAAACCAAGCCACAGAGTTCTCCATAGGAATCTTGGCACGGCACAGACGGGGCTAATATTTTTCATAGGTGGGGCGAAATGTGCATTCTGGTTGAACTTAATGGTGGTTTTGTTGTAAGTTTGAGAGCCGGGTGAGAATTTGGCACAGAGTGTGAAATTATTCGCTCCTGCTCCTTGGGAACAGACGTGCTGGCTTTTACCCTTAGGACAGCTTGTGAGGGTTGCACACTTACCCATTTCATGCCGCTACAAAACATTTGCATCTGACACAATCGCACTCACCTGCTTCTCCATGAGCCATCACAACAAGGGGCACTGATTTAATTACTCCTCAATGAATGCATAAATATACCTTGCACTGTGAATCATGGAAAGGCTGCAAGCAAATCTTTTTTTAAATGATTATCTCCAGAGAAAGGTTTAACAATAAATAAAATAAATAAAAACTTCAAAAAGCCCTTTGAAAAATCTGAGTAAGCTGCAATTTCACAAGTAAACACTAGCCTTGAGGTTTGGGAGCTTGACTGACAGGTTCATAATGCTGGGTATGAGGTTGAAATCTGAGTTGGATATAGCAGTTTGTACGTCACAATATTGGTAGAGAGGTGAGAATCCTCATAGGTGTACAAGAATTCAAGGTCTTAGCATAATGCAGATGTTTTAGGTGGAAATTTCTTATTCTCCAATAGCTCCAAGTTTAACAGAATTCCATTCTGCGGAAACCCCCATTTTCAACTTTCCCCATTTGTTTTTAATGAAGTGACCGTTTTTAGGGATGGGTGACCCAGTGCATGAGCATGTCAGCTACAGCTAAAATCTTGGGAACAAGATATATAATTTAGGGCTAGTCTACCAAACCTTTATATAAGCCTTTGAAAACTTAATATATTTCACCTTAGGGATGTAGAAGGAAACCGGAATGGGGGTGCAGCTCGGCGAGTTTTTGCCAGTTTGGCCCCCTGGACACCAGCTTGTGGATCCTGAGTTGGCTTGACTCAGCATGTGCCAAGTGGGGCAAGCTCGTGGTTTTCTGACTTTTTTGTGTGCAAATTGCAATTTGCGCAAATGTGAATCTACGCAAATCCGCATTTACACAAAAACGAGGGTGGGGATATTTATAGAAATTGTGATGTGCACAAATTCACATCTGTAAATAGTGCAATTTGCACAAAAATGCAGGCGTAAATTGTTTGTTACACCTGCAATTTTGCGCAGATTGTTCTATTTTCAGTCACGAATTTGCGCAAATTGCAATTTCAGTAAAGTTGTGAGGTCAGGCAACCAATGGGAGTCTCCTGAGGAGGGTACGAACAGGATGCAGTGGAGTTTGCCCATCCCTGTTCTGGTGGCACCAAGAATTATAATGAATGGTCACATTGACCCAGTCTTTGGCTGCTGGAGAAAAGGCAGATTCCATGGTGGCAATCATTAGGAAAAGAATAAAAAATAATGCTATCTATATCACAATGCCCTTATATAAATCTATGGTGGGACCACACCTGGAATGCTGTGTGAAGTTTTGGTCACCACATCTCAAAAAGGTTATTGTAGAGTAGGTAAGGTGCAGAAAAGGGCAACCAAGATGACTAAGAGACTGGCGTAACTCCCCTATGATAAGAGGTTACTACGTTTGGTGCTGTTTAGTTTAGAAAAACATGGAAGAAAGGCTGTGTCTGGTAAAGGCATATAAAATGATGCATGGTAAGGATGAAGTGGCTAAAGAGAAGATCTTCTCCCTCTCTCGTAATACTAGAACTTGCAGTAATCCCATTAAACTGCCGTGAGATTCAGGATTTCTTCACACAGCGCATAGTTAAAACTATGGAATTTGCCATCACAAGATGGCTGCCAACATGGATGGCTTTAAAGGGGGGACCAGACAGTGGCATGCAGGCTAACTTTATGAATGCCTACTACACAATACACATGATGGCTGTATACTACTTCCAGGATCAGAGCCAGTATGCCTATGTGTATCAGTTGCTGGGGAACATGGATGGGAGGGTGCTGCTGCACTCATCTCCTGTTCTTGGGCCTCCCAGAGGCATAGGCTGGATGAGATAAGTCTTTGGTCTGCATTAGTATGGCTCTTCTTATACTCTTTTAAATGCAAATACTGACCCTTCTCCTCTTCCTCCAGACTCCCCTCTCCAAATCCTCAGTGCTAAATGCAAACGATATGCTTTTGCTTTTGCCAAGTACTCTCTGCTTCTCCACCTCTTCTGAGACAATGGGGACAGAATTAGAGAGAGGCTGATTGACTGGCTTAAAGTGGAGTCAGTGGGGGAGCCAGTAGCGCTGGGGGTTCATCTGAAATTTTCAGGGGCTGGGAATGGAGGACAGGAGAGACTATGATGCCCATGTGCCCTACTTTACAGAGGACAGTCCTTTACTTGAAAGGCGGTCCAGTCCAAGTTGAGTTTAAAGAGAAAACCCCCCAAGAAAGGAGCGCAGAGGCCTTGAATTCAGCAGCAGACTAACCAGGCACACTGGGTAACAAGGCACAGTCTTTCCCACTTTTGGAAGAGGTACTGTATTTCTGTTTAAATGATGGGAATTCTGATTTTGTGTCTGGACATAAATATTGGCATATGCACTTTTTATCTAAATGTGTGCTCTCTTTTATGCACATTTTATCTAAATTTACGCTCTCGTCGTTGGTGATGCGTTTCCTCTCTTTTGGCGACGTATAACTGGAGGGAGCCCTATAAAACTTGAGCCGGAGTTTGCATTTACAGCAAACCAGAACAAAATTCCATTAGCCACGGCGCACACACCATCTCTCCTGCTCCTACCACTGGTTTTGGTGGGCTCCTTGTCTGCTGCGGAGGCAGAGAGCTTAGAGAGGAGCATGCAAGGAACCCGGTTATTATTTTTGCAAACTGAGAGGGGAGTAACAGCAAGTATCGACACACAACCAAGCTCGATGGGTAGTGTTTATTCAGAAGCAAGCCCCATTGATTGCAGTGAGCCTTACTTCTTAGTAATTAGGGCTGCAATCCTATACTCACTCGGGAGTAAATCCCATTGATCTCTGTGGGGGTTGGTTCTGAGTAGACCACAGCATGCTTTCTCCTTGAGCCACAGTTCCCTTGCTTTTCAAATAGAACAATCCTGCTATCATTTTTTTTAATTTAAAGCCTCAGATGACAAAACACCACCGAAGCTGTGGTATTAGGTCAAGGCTATGTCATCGCCAGAGCTTTGCAGTCAAGTGTATTTATAACTGGGCTTTGGTTCATGTCTTACTTTGGCAATTGTAGACAGACTGACTTAAAGGTAGAGCCAGTACACTTCGGGGCAGATGAGAAACAGATTGCTTGTGTGGAAAAAAAATGAGAGAGAGAGAGAGAGAGAGAGAGAGAGAGAGAGAGAGAAGAGAATTCTTTTGTCTGCCTGTTTTAGGAATGCTTTTAGTACTTGGCTGGAAAATAATAATAATCTCCCCCTAACAGGTATGTTTGAACTGATTAAATATACAGGGTACAATCCAGCCAAAATTAAATGTAAAAACATTGGTGCCTGCTAGATCAGATAAAGCCCATCTAGCCAAGCATGTTATTCCCAGTGTTAACCCCCTTTTAGCTCCTGGATGCTAACAATAGGGTGACCATATGGAAAGGAGGACAAGGCTCGTGAACCGAACAGTTGTGCAGAAAAGAGAATTTCAGCAGGTGTCATTTGTATGCATGCAGCAACTGGTGAAATTCTCTCTTCATCACAACAGTTAAAGTTGGCCTCGTTTGTATCTGGTCAAGAGGGCAGGGCTCCTGCAGCTTTAACTGCTGTCATGAAGAGGGAATTTCACCAGGTGCTGCATGCATACAAATGACACTTGCTGAAATTCCCTTTTCTCCACAACTGTTAAAGATACAGGGGCCCTGTCCGCCTTTCCATAGGGTCACCCTTGCTAACAAGCAGGGCATGGTCAGGATGGCTTCCCCTAGGGTGACCAGATAAAATCCAGGTCAGGGCTCCTGTAACTTTAACAGTTGTAGAGAAAAGGGAATTTCAGCCAGTGTCATTTGTATGCAATTAGTTCCTGGTGAAATTCCCTCTTCATCACAACAGTTAAAGTTGCAGGGGCCCTGCCTTCTTTTGAATATGGTACACTCTAGTATATTACACTCTAGTATATGCACCTTTAACACTTGTGATGAAGAGGGAATTTCACCAGGAACTTATTGCATACACATGACCCTGGCTGAAATTCCCTTTTCTCCACAACTGTTAAAGTTACATGAGCCCTGACCTGGATTTTATCTGGTCAGCCTAGCTTCCCCTCATTGCTTATCCCCAGCATCTGGTGTTCGGAGATATACTGCTCCCATACACAGCAGTTCAGCTTTAGCTATCGTCTGCAGTGTGGCGGAGCCAGACTCTTTTTTATTAGCTGGGAGTCTGATGTCGCCTGCCACCCCTCTCAGGCTTCCCTGTTGCCAATGAGCTTAGCTGCAATTGTCACAGTAGTTGTGGGGAAAGTAATTTTCCCAACAAGAATATATTGTTCCCTGTTGTAATGCAAATTATTTTAGAGTGGGGTGGTATTGAATGGGCAATAAATAAAGACCCGTTCGCTTTACCAAAGACCTGCACTGGATGGAGATGAAAGATGCCTTCTGTGATGGAGGAAAGGTAGGATATAAATGTAATCAATGAAAATAATCATACTTGGGCTTAAATTCACACCTGGCAAACCAGGGTTTAATTTGCACTAGTGCTTAGTAACAAAGAAAAGTGTCCCATTGAGCATGTGCAGTGTGCCCCTCTTTCATCACTGAATAACCACAATTAGAACTCATTTATAATTGGCTGTCAATCTGGGAGGTTCTCTCTGGATGAAGGGCTGACTTCCACTTAGAGCTCCATCGCACCAGCGATTTAGTGCCCTCTCGCCATGCCTGGTGTGTGGATTTGCAGCACGGTACTTACATGACGCCGTGCCTGTCTTGCTGACACCCCGCCTCTTCCCCAGCCTATTCTGTTTTTTCCTAGAACGCCTAAAGTCTGGATTATTTTCCCTAAGCACATCTAATGTGCCCTTAAGCCTCCGTGTAGTTTTAAAGGAATTGGGGGCGTGTGCTGTGACGGGAGTCTTGCTGTTGGCTTGAATGGATTGCATCAGGACCTGGCAGGGAAAAGTGATCTCTCCCAGCAGCCAGCTCCAAGCCTCAATATAAAACCCGAATCTTGTATCCCAATCTCAAAAGCCTTTTTTAAAATCATACAATGCCTGAATCTCTGCAGAGACAGGATTGCACTCCCTCGATGCCCCCAAAGAACCAGACTAAAGGGTCGTTCCATTTTTGCCCAGCAGAAAGGCGGTCTGGTTGAAGTATTCATCTGACAGGGCCTGACTGGAGGGAGAAAGAGAAGGGGAGGGGTGGAGGGGAGGGGAGGGGAGTGAAAGAACGAAGGAGTGAAAGAGCAGCTATTCAGGTGAAAGGGATCATAAGCTTGACACGCTTATGCATCAGAGGTAAAAAACAACAACAACAACATGGAGGCAAACCAGGGGGGGAAATTAGGTGTGATGGAATTTTTAGGGTTGAGAGCCAGTGTTTTGTCATGTTAGAAATCAAATGCACAACCTCTACCAATCCTATGCTTCCCAGTCCTTTCCTTGCATTTCACAGTAATCATTCACCCAGCGATAACTTCCTTTTATCATTAAATAGATAAGCCTGGAGTCACCTTGTCATAAGATGGCAATGTAACTACTTAGCAGGGTATTCCTGACATGATTTCCTATTCAGTAATTATTTCTTCAGGCTGCTACGTAAAACCTCTTGATGCTAAGAATTCCCATCGACGCATCCAGGAAGCAACTTTTTTCAGTGTAATCATTGCTTTACTCTGGAGCCAGCCAGACTTGCAACAATTTCTTTCCCATCATTTTGCATGATGGCAAAAAGCAAAGCGTCACGTGACACCATAAAGGCTAACCTGTTTGTTTGTTGTTTGGTTATGTGTTTGTTAGCCTTCACTTCAACAGATCGGCACAAATTGTTACATGATGGGAAAAAAGTCTCTGCTGATAGCAACCACAGGGGTGGGGTCCTAATTTTGGGTAAAGAGCCATATGACACACATCCTGTAGCCCTTCTTTGGCTGAATGCTATTAGGGGACATGGCCCTGCCCCCAATGTAATTTAGTCCTGGCCAACATGCCGAATGGTTGAATGGCACTTTGCCAGAGGACCTGGCTTTGCCCTGCATGGGCCATCTCATCGGGGAACAATAAATACATGTAACTAGTTACAAGTGGGACCTGCAACTAAATGTTGCAGTGTGGAGTGGGTCTATTCAGTTTTCCAAAGAAATACTGTTCCGTATTCCAACTATGCCCTCGTAAAAAATATTCTGTCATCCCCTTTCAAAAGTTAGTTCCCAACCATGCTGGTTGGGAATTATGGGAATTGCCATCCATCACATCTGGAAGTTGTCAGGTTGGGGCAGCCTGCCCTCCTCATGCGAGTAACTCATGAACAGGGCTAGGATCTCTACCAAAGGTCTCCTTCGTGATTCGTTGCCCTGGCAATCTTATCTCCTCTGACCTGCTTTGGAGCCTCCCTCCTCCTCTTCTGTACTATCCCGAATGTCTCCCGAGTGCATATCCTTCAGCCTGAACTGAGGCACAGCTCCAAGCACTTTCAAGGGAGCACTTACGGACCATCTGATTTCCAGTTGGGAGGCTTCAGAAGGAGCAGCAACCAGAGCGGAGGCCCTGCCAGTAAAATGGAGAGGGGATGGAGGAGGAGGACAACATAACAGGCCTTTAGCACACCCAGACAGGTTGCCTCATGACGGGCAAGGATGGGGAACCTATGCTTCTCCAGACTGAATTCCAGTCCCCATCAGCCGTCACTAGCATGGCCACTGATCAGAGATTATGGGAGCTGTAATTCAACAACCTCTGGAGGGCCGCAGGTTTCCAACCTCTGCTGAAGAGGTAGCCTCTCTGGGTGGCCACAAAAGCTTCCCCCTCCCCCCAGGGCCACGGCTCTTGCATCAAAACCCTACAATATGAGATAAAACTGTGAAAAGTGTCTATGGCCCTTCACTATTGCCCAAACTGAAACTTTCCAGTGGCAAGATAAAGCACCATTCATCAGGATGACTGAATGGGGTCTCCATGTGTATGGCCAGTGTGATGTAATGGTTAATGTGTTGGGCTGGGAGTTGGGAGATCTGGGTTCTACTCCCCACTTGTCCATAAAGCTCAGTGGGTGACTTTGGGCCAGTCACTGACTTTCAACCTAACCTACCTCACAGGGTTTTTGTGAAGATAAAGTTGCAGAGGAGGAAGCTCACATACGTGGCCTTGGGCTCCCGGAAGAAAGGTGAGATGTAAATGTTGCTGTTGTTGATGGTGATGGCTGAGGTCTATTGCCTCCGCGCCCTTCCAGTGGGCTCCCCAGAGGAAGCTGGTTGTTCATTATGGAAAGCATGATTCTGGACAAGATAGATTTTTGGTCTCATCTAGCAAGGCTTGTGATCTTGTAGGTCGGAGCCTGTGAGCCTGTGAGCCAAGGGAACATGGCAGTTGTTCTACTCGGCACCCTTTAAAGAATTGCCTAGAATTGCCTTACCAGTCTTCCAGAAATGAAGAGAGCTACGAAGACCGATCTCTTCCGGCAGACGTACCCAGTCGAATATTAAAATTGATATTTTAATAATGTATTAATTTTATATGCTTTTAATCAGTTTTATGTATTTTATATTGTTTGTATTGATGTTGTTCCCCACCTCAATCTGGAGGGAGAGGCGGGAGATATCTATCTATCTATCTATCTATCTATCTATCTATCTATCTATCTATCTACTGTCACTCTGTGGTTTTCTCTTATTGAATTGAGGTTATATGCTTTTTACAGGCAAAGAACTAGGTTGCTGATTCCCTTTCCTCCATCCCACAATATTAGTATTTTGCAGAGAACCTTGCAAATCGATCGCACTATTATTATGCCAGTTTTTACGGTCACTGCAGAATTGACCTGTTGTTAGCATCATGCTTTAATCTTTCTTTCTTTCTGCATTCATCCTTCACTTTACCAAAAATTGAAAATTGTAGTAGTAGTGAGAAACAGTTATGAAACTGTGCCGGGGATTGAGACAGGGGTGAGTTGGTGATAGTATGGGAGTTAGCCAATAGGTGCCTTCTGCAGCTGGTTTTTTATTTGAGGCTTTCCAAGATGGAAACGCATGGAGCTGGGTTTTCAGAGCTTAGTGAATGCCCGTTGGATGTGGTGAATGCAGTGGTGTGGTTTTAGAGTCTGGATTTAATTATCCCTCCACCCTCTTTAGATGGTAATTTATATCACTTCGCTTGCTTCAAAATGTGGTGCATTCAGGGACCTTCTCACTCATTCTGCTGAGTGAGGCCCTGGAATTCTGCCCCAAAGTCCTGTCCTGTGTGCACCCCTGGGTGAATATGCTGCTGGCTCCACTTTAATGTCTCTTTTCATCCACATACTGTTGTGCATTCTGTGGGTGCTGCTGTCTGTTCCAAAACTGATTTGTCAATGTCCCCCTTTTGGCAAGTTTCAGATCCTTCTCTTGGCAATTTCTTTCCCAGATGAAGAGTTTTAATGCAAAGTGTCATTTAGGAAAGGTCTGTGCAAGAGAGTTTGATAATACGTTTTTGGATTAAGATGCAGAAAATTTCATCTCAGCTTTTCTGTAAATTCAAATGATTTTGCTGGGATTTTATTTTCCGTTTCTGCCATTTGAAGGAGTGCCTTCTCCCCCACCCCTTTTTCCTGTCTCTCTTCTTAAGATTTCCAAGGAGGATTGCAGCTTTTATTTGGTTAGGAGGTAAATTCCCCTGACCTACTTTCCTTGGTCTTTAAAATAATCAAATCCCTAACTGAGAAGATGGTAATGGAATCCTTAATTCAAAAAATGATAATATAATCCTTAACTCAAAAGCTAACATTTGCCACAAGACACTGAAAAGAAAAATGATGCTCAATGGCTAGGCATTATGATTTTCAAAAATCTGTCATTAGATTGCTGCTTTGCAAAGGGAAGGCTTTTCGTGCACGAAAACTAAAATGAAAACCAACTCATCATTGGGATTCACCCTGGTTTGCTTCCAAAGTTTCACTTTGATGCTTGGGCGACTGTAGTTACTGTCTGCAGAGCTTCTATAGATAGGGATTCCATATGTTCCCCAACACCCTTGGTTCAGAGCCCTGTTCTCCTCATTGCGCATGGGCTGTAGCTCAGTGGTAGACCATATACTTCGCATGAAGAAGATCCCTGTTTCAATCCTGGGCATCTCGAATCAGGGCGAGGAAAGAATCCTGCTGAAACCCTGGAGAGCTGCTGCCAGTCAGTGTCGACAATACTGGGCTAGATAGACCAATGGCCTGACTCAGTATAAAGCAGCTGCTTCTATGTATGTACATATTTTATTTTGCCAACTTCTGCCTTCCCTAAGAAGCCCTGGCAATTAATGGTTCTCCATCAGTGACTACTGTTGGCCGTACAAATTTTCTCCCATTTTTCAGAACAATTCTTTCCTTGACTCCTTACTGCTCAAATCCTTGGCTGTGTGTCAGAGGGAATGACATAAAATTTGATCTTTGTCCTTCTTGTGTTGACATTTGATCTTCTGCTGCCGCTTGTGTTCTCTTCAAATTCGCCTTAGTTTCGGTGACCCAAATGACGATTCTTGCCATAAAGCATTAATGCTCTGTACAGACATGCCTGTACATGAAGCTGGGGGGGGGGGCTTTGTCTGCTGTGGGTGGAGCTGCCCGCCCCAACTTCATTCTTCAAAAAACACAAGCGGAACTGCCAAATCGAAGGCTGATTGTCTCTTTCTTTTACACCAGGCACGGGGACCTGTGGCCCCTGAGGTGATGTTGGAGTACAAAGACTTGTCATCCATTACCATTGTCCATGCTGCCTGGTACTGATGGGGATTGGAGTCCAAAAACATCTGGAGGCTGTCTATATGCGGGAAAACCCCGTGGTGGCTGTGGATCTGCGCTGCGTCAGTGAGACGATGCAGGTGCAGCTTTGCAGCCACTGCGGAGCTTTCCCGGAATGCTGCGGTTCGAAAAAGTCAGGGATTTGTCCGGGCTTTTTCAAACGATGCAACATCAATATGGCCCTTCCGCTGTCTGACATTTCTCCGGGGCCAATCCGGGGTCAACCTAGGGACAGTGCCTGGTGGAAGACACTACCAGCCTTCCACCAGGAAGAGGGCTGGGGTTGCTCCAGTACCCAGATGGCTGCCCTGAAACCCCGCAGTCCCTCCTTGACCTTGGGATTACCCAACGCCACCCTGGGAGAGGGAAAGCATGAGGTTTGAGAGAGAAGCGATGCTAACCCACCACCGTGCAGACATTCCCCTGGAGTGCCATGAGTTCCCTCATCCCTGCCTTACACTGTCTTCCCACAGTTTAGGTGTGCTGTCCATTTTGTTTGTATTTTTTTTCTTAAGCCATTTGTGCATTTATCTCATCAAACATTCTCTTGGCACTTAAGTTTTTGGAAATGTTTTAAAAAATACATTAAAAAAAAAAACCCCATGAAAAACTGCTCCAAAAAGGTATTCATGGTAAGACTGGCTTCATGATTGACACAAGGACCAGCCAAGCAGTGCTGTGCAAAGTGGGAAAATAGGTTTCCTCTGAGGTCAGACTTGGAGCGATGATTGGATATGTGCCTAACACACGGCCACTAAAAATTTTCATCAAAAATGTCTTTGCAAGACATCACTTTTGCAAGTTAACTGAAATCGGCTTGGCAAAACCTGACCTGCAGTCTGGGATATCATAGGCTGCCTCTACAAGAGGCATTTAAAGCTCTTTCAAGTCGCATTAAAAAATTTACCTCTACAAGAACGGAGCACAAATCGGGCGTAGAGGCGCGTTTTCGCTCCGATTATGTGCATTATCGAATGCGCGGTAAATAGTGAGTTTTATTTTGCTCCGGCCGTTAAAGCGCATTTTGACTATGTGAACAAGCGATTCTCCACATGAACTACTTGTAAAGCGCATTTGAAACAACCGGTAAGGTCACCTGTTGAGTGCTCAATTACCTCCTGCATACAAGCATTTACGATAAAGCGCTTCCGAGAAGATGCGCATAATCGGAGGAACTGGCGTCAACGGAATCCATCTAGACGGGGTCTTAGTTGCACAGAGCCCCTACATGAACAGCTGCTCATGAGTTGGGGATTCTTTGCAGATAACCATGACCACTGCACGGATATCAGGGAAAGGAGACACCACATCACGGGCAGGGGCTCAGGCCCACTCCTGATTTAGCAGGAAACACTCCACAGGAATGGCTTCAAGGTATTATCTGGAGTTTCCATGGTTTGTGGGTATCTATAGGAACTCTTGATTGGGCCTTGCCTCTGTGAAACTAGAGATCGTAAATGCTCAGCACAATCCTAATGTAATTTTTTTATCTTCCAGAGCCCCCTCCCTTGCTTTCTTAACTACCAACAAGGTCTTAACACCATTCCCTTACTCAAGAACATCTCTTTTCCTGTTTACATTTTTTTAAAGAATTAAACATCCAACCAAAGATGAGGTCTGTGCAAGTTGAAAGCCTGCATGCTGCATTGCGAACATTGTTTGAGCCTATTAAAGCTGGCATTTTGCTAACTCTGTGAATTTTATTATACCAGACGAGACAGTTTTAATCTGACTGGAGATAGTAACGCCAGCAAGCAGCGTCGCTAAACTTGAAAAACATGTGCCTTAATTTTGAGGTCTAAGATAAGACAAATGGTTGGTTTGGATAATGCTTCTCCCTGATCTGGCCCAACACGCGAAAGAGAGTGACCATGAACACTGGATGCGCCGTCCTGGTGCCGCCATCCCTGCCTGTCCACATTGCGATGGATTGTCCAGTTGTCACATATACACAAACAAATTGCCTGGCCTGTTTGCAAATAAAGCCGTTGATTTCCTAATTAAAACAGGAAATGAACCACATGGTTTGTATGGCATTCAGACAATCCACCTGGAACAGCACATTTGATGTGCGGTGGAGAGTTGTGTGCATTCACTCCCCTCCATGTGTTGGTCTGGAGCGAGAGAGAAGGACCATCCAAATGAGCCCAAAGCCAATGGGGAGCCTGCACTGCAAGGAATCAGGATGAGAAAAGGGGAAATGTTCTTAAGAAAGTTTTATTTACACCACATTTGCCCGATGTTTGTTTCTGCTTAAATTGCTTGTGCCGGAGGTTCAGCCTTAATTGGGAGGCCGGCCACGTGTGCACCCAACATCTCTCATCACACTGTACGGCGTTTGTCAAAGCTGACTTGTTTGGCGTGTTCTCAGCACTCGCAAAGACAGCCTTGGTTAATTAATCACAGGCCCACGAGTCGTGGAGTTCCTTGTTAGGGGTTTTTGATATTCAGTTCACTCGCTCGGGGCTGAATGAAGCTCAACCTTTTGAAAGGAAGGAAAGCCTCAGAGGGGTTGCCTGGACTGGCGATAAATCTTGGCCAGCAATTTTAGAACTGCAACATTCAAGTGGAAATCAGTAGCCCTATTTTGGGATCTGGTCCATCAACTCGGCTGTTGCTCTTTCAGGAAATACAGGCAATTAGGAACCAGCAGTTTTGATCCTTCTTGGCTGGTACAAGGAGCAGGGCTACCATCCTCCCAATGAATTAGAGCTTGCAGGTATGAGCAATGTGACTTTCCCTGCATCACAAGTTGGGGCCTGTCTGCTGGCTTAAAGCACCTTGTAGGGTGGCTTCTTGTTGTTGGGAGGTAGTGTGTTGCATCTGGTAACATGATGACTCACTCAGAAAAATATGCGCTATTTCATTTTCATCCAAGGACATGTTTAGATTGCACCACTTGAAGATGAAAAGTCTAGGCGTTCCCAGCATAAGACATTGCCGAAATGTAAATATGTGCAGGTAAGGGATATTCCTCAAGGCCAGACTTCTCCAATCTGCTGCCCTCCTGATGTTTTGGACTTCGACTCCCATGAGCTCCAGCTGGTTTGACCAGTGGTCAGAAATCCTGGGAGTTCTAATGCAAAACATCTGAAGGGATGAGGAAGGCTGCTCCAGGCAGACAAGTCTTCTGGATATCTGTCACTTCATACAGGCTTGTTAACAGTCGCTTACTACTGGAAGCATGAAGCCTTGGCAATATCTTTTCACGTTGGCAAGTGGTATCACTTCTTCTCTCTTTACAGCAGGGGTTCAGAAGCTCTTTTGGCCCACTGGCCAAATTCAGTTTTGGAGAAGCTCTTGGTGGGGGGCACATTCCAGTGGTGGGTGGGTCCGAAGGCAAAAGGGGCAGGACCATTTGGGAATGCCCAATAGTTGCCTCTTTTTGGGAGGCAGTTATTATACAGCCTTTTGACTGCTAAGACTTATATTATAACATTGGGAGGATGAATCCTCTCCTCCTATAGCACAATGGGTTGAGGACTTAACACTTTCCACATTTCAAGGGTGATACATAGGCACCACTCGCGAATGGGAACATCTATGGATATTTGGTCTGCCTTTGTTGAAGTTTAGGTATAATCTCTTTTAATTTCTAGAAGGCTGTATTTTCATATACACATTTCACATGCATTAACTGAAATTTATACATTCAACATTCTTTTCTTTTTTCTCCTGGTTTGTTTTTGCTTTTGCTTTGTTCTGTTGAAATTTACAAAAGGGGGAGCAAGTCCAAAATACCAAAGATACCAGCTTGAATTCTTACTGTCAGTAAGTAAGCCTTAGGAGAGGCATTTCTTTTAGAACAGGGAAAACACACACACACACACACACACACAAGCTGGGGAACCACCAAATGATTGAGAAAGAGCCACATTGTGATGCGGGGAAGGGAGGGTGGTTATCTGGGGAAACCTAAAGGGTTGGATTGGGACCCCAGGTGAGCCAGATTAGGACCCCCCCTCCACTTTACAGCTTTGTAATGTATGTCCTTTGCTTGCTCCCCCCCCCCCCCCTTGGCAAAAACTCTGGTCTCCTTTCACCTTGATTACTGCAACCATCTCCTCTCTAGTCTTCCATTGCACCATCTCTATCCAGAACTCCTGCCACCAAAACTGTTCACCTCTCTTGTCATTTTGATCATGCGACACCTGTCCTTAGATCACCACAGTTGCTTCCTGTCTGCTCTCGGACAGACACAGCAGTGGTCCCAGTTCAAAATGCTGGTATTTACCTTTAAGGCCCTAAGCAGCTTGGGGCTAGGCTACCTAAAGGAGTTTCTCCTGTATATTCCTACCTGGGCTCTAAGGTCATCTTCTGAGGCCCTTCTGTGGTTGTCCCTGCTGAATGAGGTGAAGCAGGTAACTACTAGAGAGATGACCTTTTTGGTGGTGGCACCCTGGTTATGGAAGACCATCCGCTGAGAGACATGCCTGACACTTATGCCTCTGCATTTTTTACCTCCGTTTCATAAGTGTGTCAAGGGCTCCATCACACATGGTCCCTTTCACGTGGGTTTTCACTTGTTTGCTCTTCCATTCCACCACGCTCCTCCTTCCTCCTCCAGTTCATTGGTTGTGGTACTCTGATAGGTGTGGGCTCTTTCTCTCCCCCCTCCTTGTTCTGGCTCTGTTGTCTAGCGATCTACTGATTTAAGGTTTCATCTGGACTCCTGTTTCTGCAGGCAAGGGAGGGGGTTGGAGCAGTAAAATGTCCATTCCCTCACTTCCGCCCCACCCTCCCCTTTCATCTGCAAGACTCAATTAGCACACACACACACAACAAAGGAAAAACCAAGAGGGGAAAATAATCCAGACTTTCCCCGCACCAAAATAAAACACAACAAAGGGGGAAAGAAGTGAGATGAGTGCAGGACAGGGATGATGTCATGTGAGTACTGCGCTGCAAAACCACATACCAGGCATGGCGAGTGTGCGATAAATCGCTGGTGTGATGGAGCTCATAGTCAAGACTAGTAGAACCTGGCGGCTCCTATGTCAGTGGGATGGTGAATCCACTCCAGTTTCAGTTAGAATCAGTCAGAACTCTAAGTAGAGCTTCGCGATTTGGAAACCTCCTTTAGACGTCTGACTGATTCTGACTGAAAACCAGAGTGTATTCATCGCCCCACTGACACCGGGGCCACCAGCTTCCACTGGTCAAGACCACGCTTTGCTGGAGGAGGAGTGCTGAATGAGGCTGCCAGTTTTGGTCTTTATAAAATGTTTCTGTAAGCCTGTGAATTCTGATTTTTGATATGGGCACTTTATCGTGGCAGAGCACTTCACCGTGGCATCCATACCACAGTGGAGATTTTGGTTCACATACCTAAATAATAGTGGATTGAATGTGCCTCACTAAGATCAAGGTAATACTAAGTCCAAACTTTGTGTACTTTAGTGCAGGTGTCTTAATTTTCTGTATCTTGTAGAACTAGGTGAGTTCAACAGACCTCTTTTGCAGGAGGGTTGTGAGGATCAGGTAATTCCTATCTTCACACCATCATGTGTTTGGTGTACCTGGCTGTTTGTGAAAATAAGGCTAATGGACGTTGACACTCCTTTACCCAGAGGGGACAGTTACAAGCCAAGGCAGATCTGAAAGGAAATATAAATATAAGAACTTCAGAAAAGCAGGATAAGAGTGCATCTGTTTTAATGAAGTACTATTGTCTGATTGGTTTCCTAGGCTGCTGTAAGTGGCCAAGAGAGACTATTTGTGGTTGCTTTGAAAGTTGTAATATGAATACCTAGCTATTACAGCGCACATTTAGCTAAGCTCTTTGAGACTGCCTGCAGGCAAGCAGGCTAATGTTAGCTGCGTTTTAAGTATGTGAAGCATCCCATTCATGAGAATTAAAAAGGCAATTAGTACGGATCTGGGAAAGCATAATTCTCTGTGTTTTGCTATGATAGAGAAAGGATAAGTGGATTTCAGCAAAGACTGTTTGGGGCATTTCACACATCACACAGCCACAAACCCAGGTTTTCCATAGAGTGTACTGTTTGGAGGGATATGTTACCAATTGGGACTCTCTAATGTGTGGTCTTGATGCATGTTGTTAGGAGCCCATAGCTCAGTGATAGCGCAAGTGTTTTGCGTGTACAAGGTCTGACCCCTAGCATCTTCACTTTGGAAAACTTTTTAGATAGCAGGGGACATGAAAGACACTCCCCCCCCTCTGCCTGGACCTTGAAGCAGTGGAGGCTGGTGGCTCCGGTATCAGTGGTATAGTGAATCTGTTCTGGGTTTCAGTCAGAACCAGTCTGGACATGCACACAGGCCCAGCAATGACTGCAGCAGGGAAATTGTGATCTTCCTCCATGTAGCTGGGGAGAGAGGATGGCAACCATTTCAGATGGCTTTAAAAGGAGGTTGAACAAATTCCTGGAGGAGATGGCTAGCAATGGCTCCTAGTCCTCATGGCGATGTGCTACCTCCAGTATCAGGGGCAGTAAGCCTGTGTACACTAGTTGCTGAGGAACATGGATGGGAGAGTGCTGTTGCATCATGCCCTACTTGTGGGATCCTGGTCAACAGCTGGTTGACCACTGTGTGAACAGAATGCTGGACTAGGTGGAGCATTGGTCTGATCCAGCATAGCTCCTCTTACATTCTTAATGTTTTTATGGTGCTGGGTTTGATGGACCAATAGTATGAGTCATCATTCTAGGTTCACATCGGTGTAATCAAACACCTGTCACATCACATCTTATATTTGTGGCCGCTTTAGCAATATTACACCGGTACATCTAGGGTTGACCACATTACACCAGTTTTTAAATCGCTTCATTGGCTGCCAATTAGTTTCCGGGCGAAGTATAAAGTGTTGGTTATTACCTTTAAAGCCCTACATGATTTGGGTCCAGGTTACCTGCGGGATCGCCTTCTCCCGTACAATCCGCCCCACACACTTAGGTCCTCTGGGAAGAACTTACTCAAGTCAGCCAGAACTAGGCTGACGAGTGTTACCCAGAGGACCTTCTCTTCCACCGCTCCCAGACTGTGGAATGGTCTGCCGGAGGAGATTAGACAAATTAGCAGTCTTCATGAATTTAAGAGAGGCATGAAGACTGCTCTCTTCCGGCAGGCCTATCCAGATGAATTTTAGGATATTTTTAATGATGTATTTTCTCTTGTTTTTTTAAATTTTAATTGTTTTGTGATTCTTGTTTTTATATTGTTGTTGTTCCCCGCCTCGATCCGGAGGGAGAGGCGGGTTATAAATAATAATAATAATAATAATAATAATTATTATTATTATTACATCTTATATTTGTGGCCGCTTTAGCAATATTAGCTGTGCATGTCAAAAGCATAATTGAAGACGGCTTATAATGCACTGGGCTCTCTTCCACTCTCTGTGAGGCCCGCAGAACAGATGGGGTGCCCTGCCTGGTTTTCTCCACTGCCCGGATGATCAGCCACCAGCTGATTCCCTGTTTCCCTGTTGTTAATTAGGATCGATGGGTGGACAGGGAGAGGCTTTAACCTCCTCCCTCTCCAGCTATAATGTGTGCAGGTGAGAATAAGCATGGACACATTTGCATACCTGTCAGAGCGTTTGTACTTGTATGCACAGACGGGTGTGTGCGTGTGTGTCTGTGTGCACAGGGACATATGTATATGGAGATGCAACACCCCCCCCCCCCAAACTCTGCCCATCACCATTCATTAAGGAAAATAACCCCGTCAGCTACCTAGATGTCATGATTTTTGGCAATTCAATTTTGGTTTACACCATAATTTAAAACAGCAGCATTATACTAGTCACAATCAGTCAATAAAGAATAATTTAAAACGTATCACTGATATTACATGGTTATTATGTGTGTTGTCTTTGAGGCTGCAGCAATGATTCATCAGTTAGAGAAAATTTCCCAGACCTGTGCCTTTCAGATGTGTATTCTATTATCCTCAGCCAGCATGGGCAACACTTTTGGAAGTCACAGGGTCAGGGAAAAGTGGGTCAGAGTATTTTTTTTTAAATTTAAAAAACCCACCCTGTGATCAATTAAAATGAAGTTCAGTTGGGCAGTAAATTAGGGTGACCATATGGAAAGGAGAACAGGGCTCCTATGTCTAGTTGTATAGAAAAGGGGATTTCAGCAGGTGTCCTTTGTATACATGCAGCAGCTAGTGAAATTCTCTCTTCATCATAACAGTTAAAGCTGCAGGAGTCCTGCCCTCTTTTGTATCTCATCACAGGGGCAGGGATCCTGCAGCTCTAACTGTTGTGATGGAGGGAATTTCACCAGCTCCTGCATGCATAGAACTATTGAAATTCCCTTTTTAATACAATTGTTAAAAATACAAGAGATGTATAATGAAATAGCAGATTGAAAGCAGCAGAGCTAAAAACTAGAATGCTAAAATGCTAAAAAAAAATGCACCTAGAGCTTCATCACATGGAGGAAATCGCATTTCCTTATTGCCGCTTCTCCGCCCACGCTTTTGTCCCTCTTTACTTCCTATTTGAAAGAGGAAGCAAACGTGCACGCGGCCCATTCACTGGGCCGTTTTGACCATGCTGCTTCTCCTGCACTCAGCAGGAGATAGCGGCAAGTTCTGTCTAAAAAATAATTCGGATTGATCGGAGGCCTCATCTATATCAAGCAGGATATTTCACTATGAAAGCGGTATATAAAAGGTAGAAGCCGCACTACTGCTTTATAGCGGTATTGAAGTGCACCGACAGCTGTTGGGCCCATTGATACATACTACATACCGCTTTCATACCGCTATATCCTGCTTGGTGTGCCTCCTGCCTCTTATATACCGCTTTCATACCACTTTCATAGTGCTATATCCTGCTTGGTGTAGATGAGGCCAGAGTCTTTTTTTTTTTTTTTGCCGTGCGAAGGCTAGAAGAGGCAGGAGGCACGCGGGACGCAGACAACGACGTGAATAGGGCTTGTGAAAATCCATGAGTGCCCAATAATGAGCGTGCAATAAAACGCTCGTCTGATGACGCCCCTAGTTAAATGGATATAGAGACTTCTTATTCTCCTGCTCATATACTAGAATCCAGTGTGTGGGCAAGAGAACAAAAACTTCTCTATCTCCATTTACTGTCTCAAACATGCAAACCATTACTTTTTAATTGTCGTCAAGGACAGAACTTTATAACAGCTCTGTATAATATGTTCAATATGGCCAAAATAACTAGTTTCTTCTTATTTTAAACAACAACAACAGCAACGCTGATGGTGGTGATGATGATGATTTAGTGTCCATTTTCCTTTATTGATCACATAAATAGGCTTCAGAACTTTTTTTACTGAATAACATGGAAGGCACTCAGGCACTAATAAATCTCCAAGTGTACTGCCTTAATAATAATTATTATTATTATTATTATTATTATTATTTATAACCCACCTCTCCCTACGGATCGAGGCGGGGAACACAATGCAAATACAAGCATGACAAAGTTAAAAAATTTAAAACAAGAGAAACACATCATTAAAACATTAAGCTAAAAGTCTCTGCTTTGCAGCATATGTAAAGTTGACAGGAGCTGTTCTTCCTCCTGTCCAGTTAAGGCAGTTAATTAAATCTTATTTTATATTTTTAGCCTGTGTCGCTTCAAGACTGAAGTGTGGTTTTTTCACACAGTATTCACAAAGTATTTTCACCCCACCTTCCAAACTTAGTAGGTCTGTAGTAAACATGGCATTCAAATTTCATCCATGCTGTCTTTCTGTACTGCTCTGTCTTTTCAGGAATGTTCACCTTTTGTGCCAGGCATTTCTTCTGCTGATACAGCTTAATTTAAATGCCAAATGCATATGTTACTTGCTCTGGAGATCTTTTTACATCTCATTACATAAAATCTTCACCTCCTTTGTTAGCCAATGGTTCTTGAAGTTGTATCCCAGTTACGATGCTGGCATTTCTCCCTTGGGACACTTTCTCATGTTGTTTCTCTTTCAAAAAATTATTTATCTATTTAGAACAGGGATGGGCAACTTCTGGCTTTCCAGATGTTTTTTCCAATCAAAGCCAATGGTGAGGGATCATGGGAGTTGTGGGCCTTAACCACAACTTGCCCGCCCTAATTTAGAATATGTATACACTGCTTTTCAGCAGGACATTCTTAAAGCGGCTTACCTGTAAAACAAGTCAGCAAGTAAAATATTCTAAAACATATTGGGCAATATCCTATGCTACCTGTGTGGTAGCGGGACTCACCGCTAGTGCAGTAGGAAGCTAGTTGTTCCTCAAGCATCCAGAAAGAGCGGAAATGCTCAGTTCCACAATGGGGCAGGTCAACATATGGATGTTGGAGAAATCCACAATGGATTCAAATGAGTTGATTTGTATGAATCCAGCCCATGGATTCTGCAGCAGACTAGCTTTTTCTGAATCGCGTGGACTTGTGGACCGTTTTTTAAAACTTTCTGGAATTGTATTCAAATTTAGTATTTAGCTATACTAGAGTGACCAGCTATAAAAGAGGGCAGGGCTCTTGCAGCATTAACTGTTGTGATGAAGAGGGGATTTCACCAAGTGCTACATGCACACAAATGACACCCGCTGAAATTCCCTTTTCTATACAACTGTTAAAGATACAGGAGCCCTGCCCTCCTTTCCATATGGTCATGCTAAATGATAACAAGATGTATCAATAGGTCAGGTAATAACATCTAGTACGAATTAACATCATATTCACATTAAACAATTTACTAAACAGTTCAGGTTCATGCCTGTAGATCTAACAATAAGATACCTCATCAATAAAGGGAATAAAAATATCTGCCCCTCCCAATCATCAATTGGGAGAGGGGGGTTGTTTGGGACCATCTCGCATATTTCCTTCCCTGCTCTTTCCGACTTTCCTCATGGTATCTAAACCCAGAGATCCTGTGGTTGTTTGTAGCAGGGAGTCTAAATTCTCTTCAGCAGTAGCCACCCTTCTGAGGAGAATGGGGGAATGTTGAGAGGAGGGAGTGTATGAATTCAAGGTCTACTCTTAGGGTATGTCTACACCAGCCATTTATCCCGGGTCGGCTTGAGGTTGTCCCTGTGCGTCCAAATGACGCACAGCTGATCCCTGGGTCAACCAGGGACAACCTCTCAGTTGTCCCGGGATAACTGGGACTCCACTCATCCCAATTTTTCCCGCAGTCCTGGGACAACCCCAAATACCGTGGGTGGTGTGGCACAGGCTCCCGGGTCCTCCCTCCTCCCTGCGAGTAGCGGAACTCTTCAAATAGGCATGGAGCTGTGTGTGTGTGTGGGGGGGCTCTGTGCCCATTGGGAGTAGGGGGCAGCATTTTTGCCATCTCCAGGATGGCTCTCGGCATGTTGGGGTACCAAATTTGAAGTGTTTCCTGCCAAAAAAACTTACCTTTGGTGCAGGATTGCATCTGTGCAATTGCGCAATCCTTTCTCTCTTTTTTTTAAAAAAACAACGCAGCACCAGGAACATCCCTCTTGACTTCCGGGATGTTGTGCTGGCATGTGCACTCTGAGGGACGATCACGGAAGCTGTAAAGCCCGTGATCCTCCCACCCCGTCCTGGAAGGCCTGCAGGTATAGATGAGCCCTATGTCTCTTGACTGGGACGTTCTCCGGTGGTGTTATGCCTGAACAGGCTCACAATGATGTTAATTTTAAAAAAAACATTCCAGGATCTAGGCCAGCCTTCCCCAACCTGATGTCCTCCAATGTTTTGGACTTCAACTCTGCTCAAGCCACCAGAGGGAGGGAAGCAGCAGCCCTTCTGATGTGTTTAGATCCAACTCCATGACCTGCTGAACTTTGCAACTAAGAATTTAGTGCCTGATTTTTTCCTTCCTTCCTTCCTTCCTTCCTTCCTTCCTTCCTCCCAATCGTCTTTTGTTTTGTGCTGTATCTTTTAGGTTGTAGGTCTGTAGGCAGGGTTATTTCATAGTTTTGTAACCCGCTAAGGGAACTTTGGGGGCTGAAAGGTAGCATAAAAAATAAAAACCCTAAACTTCAGCCCCAGCTGGTATGATCAGTAGTAATGAATGCTGGGAGTTGTAGTCCAAAACATCTGGAGGGCACCAGGTTGGAGAAGGCTGATCTAAGAATCATAGAATAGTAGAGTTGGAAGGGGCCTATAAGGCCACTGAGTCCAACCCCCTACTAAATGCAGGAATCTACCTTAAAGCATACCTGACAGATGGCTGTCCAGGCCTCTAGTGTGGGGGAGCCCACGACCTTCCTAAGTAATTGGTTCCATTGTCACACTGCTCTAACAGTCAGGAAGATTTTCCTGATGTCTAGCCGGAATCTGGCTTCCTGTAACTTGAGCCCATTATTCCGTGTCCTGCATTCTGGGGCAGGATCTACACGTCGTTGTGATATCGCCTCATTTCGCTGGATGTGCGTTCCGAACCCTGTCGATTCACATGACATTTGTGTTAAAGCGTTATGTTGTGCATTTTATTGGCTCCTTTTTTTTCTCCCAAAAGAATCCTTTAATCCATTTTAAATCGCTCTGAATGTCTTAGTGTGCCTCGTTCTAGCGTTATTTCCTGCTACTCCTTCTTCCCTTCTTTGTGATAACTTCCGTTTCTGGTCTCCCTTCTTTTCCCTCTTAGCCAATCATTTTGAAAGTTCATTTTAGGCGCGCAGAGCAACCCTCTCCGTGCTTCCTGAGCCTCCCTGCAAGCGCTGCTCCCTGCTCAGTGTGGACAACGCTCTGCTTGCACCCTCGCTTCAGCCGCAGCCCTTTAATCCTGGCCGTCCTGGGGAGGGAGGAGGGAGGGGTATAAACAAAAGCCAGCAATTTGGAGAGGGATTTCCCAATCGCTGGGTTTTGTTTACAGCTCTCCCCCCTCCCCCTCCCCCCGGGACCAGCCAGGATTAAAGGGTAGCGGCGAGGGCGAGGGCGCGAGCAGAGCCTCCGAGGTTTGGTATGCATCACGTATGCATCACTGATACGCAAAGTACCGCACAAAACACTTAGAAGAAACGGACGGGAAACAACAGTGTGGCGCGTGACGTAATACTGCGGGGGGGAAAAATTCGAGACAACACGCATCCACAACGACGTGTAGTTAGGCCCCCAGATGATCAAGAAGAGATCCTGGCCCTCCTCTGTGTGACAACCTTTCAAATATTTGAAGAGTGCTATCATGTCTCCCCTCAGTCTTCTCTTCTCCAGGCTAAACATGCCCAGTTCTTTCAGTCTCTCCTCATAAGGCTTTATAGGCTTTCTTGATAGCATGAGGCATTTGCATAATGGGTTAAGTCGCCCAACGAAGCCATGGAATATGAATGTGGGCTTTTTTCAAAATCGAATTTTCAGACCATGTACCTTTGCTTTTGTAGCATCCCAATTCAACCCATGCGCAGGCTGTGCATAGCCCTGGTGTGACACCGCTGCACATCGCATGCTAGAATTCAGCTCTAAATTTTACTCATTTCCGCTGTTCCTCATTTGGCAAAGAGGCCTATTTGTTCCTGAGGTCACTACCAGTTCATCAGGCTCACAAGCTGGTTGAGGCAAAAGGAAATCGCACGCAGTCCATCGTTAGAGGAGGTTGTGGGAAACGAAGCTCAACAAGACAACAAGGGATTATGCAGCTGTCAAAAAATCCATAGATATTGGAGAGGTGCAAGAGGCTGAGAAATTGATAGGTGAAGGAAGGATAAACACAATCACGTATGTGGCGCTCTTTGAATCCTCAAAAATGCCATGTCAGTGTTCGGGATTATTATTATTGTTATTATTACTATTTCTTTGCAAAGAAGTGCATTTATATTTACACACACACCACATTGCTTGGAAACCTTGAGAAACCAAGCTGAAGGGGGCAACTAATGGTTCATTGGCCAGGTCCAACCATCCAAGCAATTTTATCTGACCTCTGGTGGTCCTCCCCAGTTGTAGCCAAGATGTGGTAAAAGGATTGCTCACAGTTGCTCTTGTAAAGGTCTGTTGTTTCTTCTGTTGTTAAGAGATAATCGACACTTGAACGCTACGGAATGCAGAGTTGGGATTGTGTGTGTAGCATCCCACCTTTGCTAAGTGCTCCATAATAGAGGTGCTGCCAGCACCTAGATGGTGCAAACGTGAATAGGGCCGGAGCATCCATGGGAGGAATGGGCAACCTCTTTTGGTCCAGGGGAGCAGATGGTCCCCTTGGACTAAGCTGGTGGGAGAGATAATGTCCAAAAGGTGGCTCCAGGGCCCTTGGGAAAGACACTCCTATTGTCTCCCGTTGCTCAGTGAGCCTATCTTATCACCGCCATTGTCTCCAGCTGCTCCCTTTCCTCATCCTCTTTCTCATCATTTCTTCTGCTTGCGTGCTTGCTTGAAAGCCAGGGAGCCAGGGAGCAAGCAGGCCGTGGCATCTCCTGCTCTTCCTTCTCAATACCATTGTTGTCTGGACCCAAGTGAGAGGCAAGTGAACAAGCAAGTTCCTCTGGTGAAGAGGAAGAACAACTTCAAGGAGCTTTTGCCAGTAGGGGCCCTGCTGTGGTGTGCCGAATGAAGCCAGTCCTGTAGGCAGGGGTGTGTGTGTTAGAACAGGGTAGAAATGCCACTCACTGGTATAGAGAAGAGTTCCACGAACAAGGGAGGGCATATCTGCTGTAAAGGCCCCTGACATATCAGGAGAAAGCTCCAGGGATATATAAATTGCAGGTGATGTTCCGGCTGGCACTGTGAGCCCAAATGGGGGTGGTGGCAGTCTTGGATCCACAGGCCTCCGTGAAAGGCCCTTCCATTCTCCCTTGTGTCCCCTGGATTGGACCTGAACTGAGGCTGGTGTACATAACCTCCATCCACTTGGAATCAACAGGAAGGAAGATCCACTAAGTTCACCAGAGAAGGTTAGTCCGCCTCTCCGTCACGCTTGTCCTGGCCATCATGAGCCAACAGAGCTTTGGAAGTGGCAGGCAATTCATCACTACGCTCCCTCAACCCCAATTATGATTGCTCTGTAAGCTCCATTGTTCCAGAATTGAGAGGCGACCCTTCTGAAACAAGGGAGGATGCCTTAAAACAGTGTAAAATTGTTCATTCGGTCACCTGCTGATTTCAGGGCCAACACCTGTTCCATGCACCAGCTTGAATTGGGGATTATAGCAACCCAATCTAATACAAGATCATAAGAAAACAAGGCAGCCCTTATTGGGGTATGGTAACTACCAAGAGAAACAGGGAATTTGTGAGCAAGAAAAGCAGAGACCCGCCAGCTTGCCCAGAGAAGCTTCACAACACTGTGGCGCAGACGGTTTGTGTCCCACCACAAGTAGCTGTATCAGTAGGGTTTGGGAGCCCAGTTTGAAAAATCCTGAGACTTGGCTTTTGTGAGTGGTCCATTTGTATAGAGTACAACTGGTGGGTTCTTAATTGATCAATTGTTTACAGCTGTTGATGCAAATTTTAAATTTTGTATGCTCTTTTATGGTCTATAGACTACAATAAAGTACTTGCAAAGTTATTTCTATCCCACCTGGCTTTCAGTAGCTCAGAGGCACAACATCTGGTTTACATGCTGGAGAAGGCCCCAGGTTCAATTTTCAGCATCACCAGCTAAACGGATCAGTTATCAAGAGATGGGAAATGTCTCTGCCTCAAGACAGCTGCTGCTAGTCAGAATGGACTGCACTGAAATCTGAGGCAACCTTGTACCCTCCAGATGTTTTGGACTACAACTCCCATAAATCCTGCTAGCATGGCCCATAGTCAGGGATTATGGGATAGATGGACAAGTAGTCTGATTTTCCTATGTTCCCCTTTGGGGAAAATCCAGGTAATCCGGACAGCAGAAGGCAGCACAAGCTTTCTGGCAGCCATTCGGCTCACCGGGTCCACCCAGCTTCCAGCGACCAATGAGAGGTCATTCCACTCGGGAATGCCCCCCGGCTCAGTGCCGGAGTGAGGTCAGATGGCGAAACAGCTGTGGTAGCCTTGCTGCAGCATAAAAAGTTGGGGTAACGTCCCCAACTTTTTAAACGTGCAGTTTCGCGGGAAAGCCCTCTGGTGGCAGCAAATTGGTGCCTGTGTTGTATAACCGATGCAGCACCACCACACAGCCACTGTGGGGCTTTTAAAACATACAGACAGACTTCTGGTATAGCATATTAGCTGGAAAACGATTTGAAGCCATAGAAGTCACATTACAATTACTCCTTTGGTTTCTTTATCCCCCCCTTTTTTTTAAAACAAGTGCATTCCAACTCCTAGCAGAATTTATAACTGATGTGGAAACAAACATGAATAAGTATGGAGACATTTGATTCTCTCTCTCTTTCTCTGGGCTGGTTCACACAACACAACCAGGATCATCCGGGGTTGTTTAACCCTTGATGAGGTGTGCCATGTTCCAGGCAACATTTTGAATATGCAACCCTGAGCGAGGGTTGTCGTGTCATGTGAACCTGACCATCAAGGGTTATTTGAGGGTCAAACAACCCTTGCATAATCCTTCAACAGACCAAGGGTTAAACACTCCCAATGAGACTGGCCATCTTGTGTGACCCAGGTCACTGTGCGTGTATGTGTGCATGGGAGAGAGTTTGCTTACTGGCATGTGTTGACTGCAATGGACTGTTGTGTTGAGTTAGCTATTCATTCATCACAGTTGCTATCTGTGCAACTTCCATTATCAAAACCAGCCAAACCTCTGGGTTTTCAGAGTGTTGTCATGAGTGAATGACAGATGCAAACAAGGCAGAAACTTTGCTAATTTGAACAGAGGGTTGCATAGGTTGCTTCTAAAAATATTTCCTGTTTACATACAATAGAGCATTTTGATGAGAGGCCAACATTATTATCTGCTGAATATTCACTTAATCAAGAGCCTGGGAGTCAGTGATGAATGTAATGTTTTTCTGACATTGCTGTAGTGTTTTTCCAGAGCTTTGGATATCTGTTCCTGAACACTTTTGCTGCTGCTTTTTAGTCATACTGTTTTGTGAAAAACATGAACTGCTACTATTTAGCTGGTTCACCTCTAAGCATAATGCTGTGGGTGGCCTGAAGCAGGCTTCACACTTGACCAGTGGTGGCTCATCATAAAATTACAGCTGGAAGATCAAGCAGTAACTTAGTGCTGTTTGCCTTGGGGAGCTTAAAAGACATTGTTGGGATCGAAGGGTTATTCCCAGTGCACTCCTGATTGGCAGCTCCCATATTAAACTGAATAGGGTCACCATTCAGATTGCCAGTTCCAGTTGCCGAATACAGTTGGGGGCTGCCTTGATGGCACCGGGTTGCTGCCGCTTTTGCAAAAAACATGCGCTTTCGCTGCCGTGGGGTAGCAGCGTCTAATATGCACACAGAAGGCAGCACGGGCTTTCTGGCGGCTATTCAGCTCACCGGCCTGCCCTCTGCCCAGGCTTCCAGCAACCAATCAGGGGGCACCTTCCACCCAGGAACACCTCCGCCTTGATGACAAAGCAAAGTTAGACGGCGGAAGGGCCATGTTTGCCTTGCTCCAGCCTAAAAAACTGGGGTAAGTCCCTAACTTTTTAAATGCTGAGCTTCACAGGAAAGCCCTGCGGTGGCTTTGAAATGGCTGCTGTGTCATATAACTGACGCAGCACTGCCACGCAGCCCCCATGGGGCTTTTAACACATATAGACAGTCCCTTGATGTGGGGGCAGTGTGACTTATGCAGGAAAAAAGGGGGATCATTGTAGATATATCTTAATGAATTTATTCTAGTGCAGTGGAATAAATTTGGCAAGACAGATTTAAAGTGATTCCCCACCCCACTCACAGGCAGAGATGGCCTTTGTTTGATGCCTCTCTGCCTTTGTTCCTGCTTTATTAAGTTTTAAAAATACTCCTATATATCATATGGTTGGCCAACTGTTCTGTCCTGAAAAACTCCTCTGCTCTTCTTGGTTGGTTGCAGAATGTTATGTCTTTAAAAAAAAGACTCATGCTGCACAGCTCTACTTCTGGTGACCCTTGACTTCATTTCTGGTGACCGCTAGGCTTTGCCTTTGGTGGTGTGCCCTCTGCCCCAACCAGCCACAGTGGCTTCTCTCTGCACTAACAGACTGTCATAGACTATGGTGGTGTCAAGGAGCTGCTGCATCTGTATGTGGCTGCCTCTTGTGTTGAACTACTAAACCGCAGGTGGCAGTCTTCTCAATGAAATACTTTCAGGTCCCAGATGGACTCTTGTCACCCAGGTTGGCCATTGGATCCTTCGGTGAAGGAAGGAGCATAAAGGGCTTCCTGTTCCAGTTGAACCTCACTCAAGCAACAAGATCTACCTGAGCTCTGTTCTGTTGCTATAGCTAGTTAATTCTGCAGTCCTGGCTTCTGGCTAGCTCCTTGACTCTGTCCTTTGGTTTCCCCATTGGTCCTGATTACTGGCATGTCCCATGGCTTCTGGTTCCTGGCTCACCTCACATTGCCGTATACAGCCCAGCCCTGGTAGATGGCTTTCAGTTCCACACCAGAAATTCAGGCTATGTGTGAATCTACTTTATTTCTAAGTTCTATGGCCTGGGTGGAGAACCTGTGGCCGCCAGATGTTGTTGAACAGCTTGCAGTATAGAGATGTGCAATTCCAATCGACCAAGACCACTGATGGGAATTGTGGCCTAGGTTTCCTACCCTTGTTATTCTATGTTTTAGACCAGCCTTCCCCAACTGGCGCCCTACAGATGTGTTGGACTGCAACTCGCATAATCTCTAGCCAGCATGCCCATTACGTGTGTTGTCTGGGGATGATAGGAGTTGCAGTCCTATATGTTTGGAGGGTGGTGGGTTGGGGAAGGGTGGTATAGATGGTTTGGGAGTACAGTGTGACTACTTCCTTTGTCTCCAGGAAACTGTAGCTGGGCAGAATGTCCTTTTCAGAGACAGCAGCTTCTATACTCTGTTCCGCGGTACAAGGGAATATGGGAGATTGTTACTTTCCTTCTCACTGTGGAGACAGAGAAGGGTGGGAGAGCAGCATTTTAATCTCCCTGGAGAGTAAATATGAGCCAGTCCCAAAGTTCTGTTCTCAACAAAAAGCTCATTTGTGTGACTGGACATCCATGTAGCTGTCAGACTATGTAAATGCTCTTCCCACGCAGTTCCACTGGATCATGTGGTAATCAACTGTACCAGTCCTACTGGTCCCCCAGGGAGATGTGGCTAAGGTACTTCAAACACAGCCCGACAGACCCACATGTAAAGGGCACTTAAATGTTCTGTCAGCTGCAATTTTCAACGGGAGTCAGGCTAAAAACAGACTATTTGAATCAGGCCTGAATGAACAATATTGAAGCAAAGAACTTGACTGCTGAAATGAATATGGGAATAAATTTTCGCTGCTTGAAACTCTAGGCATAAATAAACACCACCCACAATAATGTGATCCCATTCTCTTTTTGCAGTCTATCTTATCAACTTGGAAAGACCTAATCCTAATGCTTATTCAAATGTTGTTGTACAGAAACTGCTCACTGATCCATGTTCTGTCTTGGCAATCTTTTCTTTGGATTTTCCATTTAAATGATATATTTTAGATGCATAGTTTAGCATAAGAAAATCAACTGTAACCAGCGATCAAGCATTCCCTCTACCTCTTCTCCATCACAGCTTCCAGGAGGAGTTTTTACTTCCATTTTATTTATTTATTATTGCATTTATGACCCGGCTTTTTTTCCTCCAAGGAACCCAAGGCGGCGTACATAATCCTCCTCCTCCTCTCCATTTTATCCTCACAACAATAGGCTGACCATATGAAAAGGAGGACAGGGCTCATGTAACTTTAACAGTTGTAGAGAAAAGGGGATTTCAGCCAGTGTCATTTGTATGCAATTAGTTCCTGGTGAAATTCCCTCTTCATCACACCAGTTAAAGTTGCAGGGGCCCTGCCTTCTTTTGTATATGGTCACTCTAGTATAGTGCCTGCAACTTTAACTGTTGTGATGAAGAGGGAATTTCACTAGGGACTAATTGCATACAAATGACACTGGCTGAAATTCCCTTTTCTCTACAACTGTTAAAGTTACATGAGCCCTGTCCTCCTTTTCATATGGTCAGCCTACACAACAACAACCCTGTGAGGTAGGTTGGGCTGAGAGTCTGTTAAAGATTCAGGAGCCGTGTCCTTCTTTCCATATGGTCACCCTATGCAGTGTGATCTGGCCACAGCAGTGGAGGAAAACAATGTGGCAAGATGAGCTTTTGCTACTCAAAAATAAGGGGCTGAGGAAGGAGAGGGAAAGACACAGATTCTACATATATGTAGCTTATAAAGAGTCGTCAGTCGTTAACGGGCAGTATCCAGTGTGACATGAGCGCTAATGTAAATTACCTTGCGGTAGCATAAGGACTCCTGGCGCAATGCCAATATTTTTAGCTGGCATAACAGGTTTTTCAGGCATTGCACTCCTGGTTCTTTATGCTAGCGTGATTTGTGTTACAATTTGTATCGCACTGGATACTTCTCCATGACATGAATCCCGTTTAAAATTCTAGTTCTCTTAGACTTAGACCAAGTTGTTGCTGAGATGCTAAACCTGTGTCTTGGCTGTCCCAGTGGGGGCTTGTTTGATTGCATGCTTTTCCATACCAATAACATTTTTTTAAAAAATTCCTGCACATAGAAAATTAGCAAATCAGGTAGAAGACTAAGCTAAAACCCTTATGTCTTATATTTTGACTGCAGCCCTGTGCCCAGTTTCTTGGAACTAAGCCTCATTGAGCACAGTGGGACTTACTTTTGAATAAACATGCATAGGATTGTACTGTTCTTTTTCATGTAGAGTGTTGTTGTTTTTTGGGTGGGTGGGTGTGGAAGAACATCCAACCATGAGCAACCCCACCTGCAGTCCGAAGTGGTAGCCTTAGTTTTAGATCTACCAATTCATCAGGCATTAATGCCATCTGTTAATGTCTAGATATAATGCTCTACAGGTGTTTCTGTTCTCTCCCTTTCCCAATAATTCCCAACGCTGTTTGCATTTTTTTTTTAACGTCTGCTGTCCTCGTGCCAGGTAATAGTTGGAAACAAATGTCTCATCTTGCATCTCAGCCAAAGCAATAGATAACTCTTTTATTAATGCTGTTTAGCTGGAAGCACTCCTAAATGAAAAACTTTTGGAGAGGATTGGGCGGGGCACACAGTTGCCACAGGAGGTGAATTAGAAAAGGGTGGAGGATGAAGAGGTGAAATCAAACTTGGGGCACGCTTGGGACATGGCTCATCAACAGGAAGTCTGGGGCAAGACCCTGGCGTGCTTCGCATTCTTCCACGCAGTAACGAAACCTGTAAAATGGCAGGTGGAACACTGAGGGTAAGCGAAGAGGAGTTCTTTTCTGTCTGATACGGCTGGATTTCGGGCTGCCGCAGTTGACAGGGCAGGGTTTTCCGGCAGGTAAGGAGAAGAAGGGCGGTGCAAACACTTGGCTGAGTTTCAGATTTGTTACAACCTGTAAGGACAGTTCCCGAGGATTTGCTAAGCGTGAGTTTGCAAAGCTGCTCCCTTTTGGGAACTCCATTTGTGGAAAGTTTGAAAGTTGTATTTTGTGCATTAAGAAGATATTGTTTGGAAAGCAGTTAATGTGCTACCCCTGAAATAGCCTGTGAGTGTCTGTGGATTTGTGTTCGTATTTGTGGTCTGTGCGTATTTGCGTCTTTGTCCGTGTGTGTGAGAGAACGAGCAAGAGAGATTCTTTGCTGCTTCAGCGTTCATCCTTGTCCATATTTCAGAACCCTTTTTCTTCCTCTTGTTTCTTCCTCTTGTTGCATTTGAAAGAGGTACTTTGGGTGATCAAAGGCTACAGTTTAAATCTGGAAACACGTAGTCATGCAGGTAGGATAAACAGTACCTTTAATTTATATATTACATGCCATTCAGTGCACAGTGCTAGTTTAGGGTGCGCTGGCCCGGTATTTTTGACGGGCAGGGATAGTTTTGGGTGCTTATGCTGGAAATCGGAAGAGGCGCGATTCGTTGGCTGTGACGAGGGCTTACTGATCACAGTGTTCAGGCTGTGCAACTTAATTGGAAGTCATGAAATAATTCCCATTGTTGGAGCAACTTTGACACTGAACAAAACTACAGTCGAAGTGCCTAGCAGTGTTGGTTCATGACTTTGTGTACGTGTATCTGTTAAAATACATTGTTGTACTTAGTAGCAAGGTATTCAGCTGTTGTTGCCAGGAATGCAGAATGACTGTGTGCATCCATTGCAAAGTGCTGCTTATTATTTATTTATTTATTTATTTATGTATTTATTTATTTATTTAATTCCATTTATATATGGCCCTATAGCTGAAGCTCTCTGGGCGGTTTACAAAAATTAAAAAACATTGAACATCAAAAACACCGATATACAAAATTTAAAACCATAAAGCATAAAAACAAGTTATAATTACAATATCCTTTAAAACAACAATTCTGGGTCAAAGCACTATTTATGCTTGGCCATTTTTCTCTTAATAATTATGCAACAGTGTCCAGGCTTAAGATATTGACTGGCACATGTGGGAGATTTAGCAAGTGCACCTCAATTCGAATCCGGAGTGAGGACACTATTCTTTCACATGCTCTGTTACAAATGCAATCGCCACCCTCACGCACACACAGTGCAGAAGGGCTAAACTAGGACTACAGGTGTGATCCTATGCCATAACCCACAGATTAGGCAACCCAGTGCTCTGCAGACCTCCGGACTATGACTCTCAGCATTCCCGGCCTTTGACCATGCTGGCTGGGGCTGATGGGAGTTACAGTCCAAAACATCTGGAAGGCAGCAGGCTGAGGAAGGGGCTGACCTCACACACATAAAGTCAGCTAAACCAAGCAGCAGCACTTCCTTTAAAAAACCCTAACTCCAACTCCACTGCAAACAGCTGTTCTTGCCTTTGTATGGTTGAACTGTTAAACTAACCACAGTGAATTCCCAGGAATGCCTGGAGTTTATCTGCTTTTGATATACTTTTCAAGATGGAGTTGTTCTTAAAGGGGGATGGGGAATTTAATCATGGAACAACAATGAAATCCTTGCCAGAAGAACAGCTTTCTGAAACGATTGTGCAGGCTTTCAGATCACATGGAAGTCTTCGCATGTATGACTATACATGTGAAGGCTCCTTCCTTGCAGGGTTACTTGCCATGACCCCACTCATGGGTTGGCAGAGTGCATGAACCACTCTTCTGAATAGGGCTTTTAAATCTATCTATCTAATCTCAAACAATTCTGGGAAGTGTACATGGGGTTACTCTATTTTTAACCACACAGAAGCACAACTCTGTGAAGCAGATTAAGCAGGCTTCTTCAAGGGCACCCAATAAGCATCATACTTGAGCAGGGCTTTGAGCTGAGAGCTTCTTGGTCCCAAGTCTCTCTCCTACCGGTAACGGAATTGTTGCGTAGAGCCTGATAAGGAAAATGGATCAAAATCTGTACCATTGCAAGAACTCTTTGCAAAAAACACGCCGCTTCAGTCGCTGTTTGAAATTAGCATTTGCCCCATTCCTGTTAATTATTAAAGGGATTCCCAACTCCCAAGAGATGAACACGTAAAGAGATAAGGCTGCTAGTTTTTCAGCAAAAATAAAAGCACTAGACGTTTTTTAATAGCTCATAAAAGCGTTGGAAATTATATCGCTGTTAAATTCCCTTCAGGCTAAAATTGCAGCACTGACTCATAAGCTGTCCGGAATCAGATTCCCATTGTGCGTGATTCACAGGGGCTTCTCAACACCACAGAACCTTTGCACAGTGATACCTGGGCAAGAAGTAGGCATCTGTGCCTGATATCGAGCTCAGGGTTTAGGCAGATGAGGTGGGAGATCCCTTGCTTTTTGGTGCAGGCATAATGCCGGCTCTCTAAAACCTATGGTTTGCACGCAAATCAGGAGCCTCTCTCTTCAGAGTAAATTCCCCCTCTCTTCCCATGTTGGTTTAATCACATTTTAGTGTTGCACGCATGGTGGAGCATCTTGAGGCTGAACCTTGGGCCCAGGGCATGGTCTGAAGGCACATGAGGCAGCCACGTTGCTGAAGTTAAGCAGGCTTGGGGCTGGTTAGTGCTTGGAGGGCAGACTGCCTGGGAACCACTTGTAGCCACCTTGAATTCTATGATGGAAGAAAGGTGGGATATAAATGTAATAATAAATTACAAAAAAATAAAATCCACGCCCCAGCCCCCAAATTACCACCCAGACAATAGGAGGTGATGAGGCCATTAGGGCAGCAGAAGCAAATTCTGTTTTATTCCCATACTCATGACGATTTCAGTGAGTTTAAAATGCAAAACTGCACATGTTCAGGGTACAATTTTTTAACATCAGGGCTGGTGAACAGTTCTGTTGTTGTTCCAATATATCAGGAATGTAGACACAGTTGCAGCACATGGAATGGTGTTTGGGGGGCAAAGTGAAATATTAGTTGTGTGCTTTCCAACTGAAATAATACAAAGTTGCTGTCTAAAGGGGATCCCCATAAGACCATTACATTCAATAGCTAAAATTACCTGACTGCACCATTGTACGTGTGCACTGATAATGCACACATGGTTAATGTTAACCAGGTTTCTTCATAAACATGGTTTGCAGCCCACTTCAAAGCATCGTTTCAAAGTTTAGTTTGCAAGGAAACAAACCATGGGCCAAACTAGAACCAGTAACGGTTGAGTGAATGGATTTTTTTGATTTAGGATCCTGGTATGTGGGCTAGGGAGCTTTAACCTTTTACTCCCCATTGTAGTTTGAATCTGGCTTGAGCCCCCTACATCTGTGATTTGCAATTTGGGGGAAAACCCTCTGATTTGCTTCAGTGGGAGCTTTCCCCCCCTTGCAAATAGTAAGTGTTGGGGGACAATTGGGATCGAGATGGCAACAGGAGGCAAAAGGGTAAAAGCCCCCCATCCCCATTCCAGGGTCCCAATGCAGGATGCTCCTCCCCTTCGCCTGCAATTTACTTTGAAAAAGCGATTCACACAATTTCATCTAGTTTGCATCTAATTTGGCCCTAACTTAGCTTCAGTGCATGTGTTAATGCTAAACTATTGTTAAAGTAAGGAGGGGAAGGGAGGGGGAATTTGCTCTAGAGGGAATGGGATGGAGTTTGTTTTCCTACAAATGGCTTTTATGATTGGAGGGAGCCGGCATTATCATCTGCAGTGGTAAGGTGACCAACTGTCAGGATTTCCCTGGATTTGTAAGGGTTGTTGTTCTATCCTGGGTATCAGCAGGGATTTTCTGTAATTTTCTATAACGTCAAGGAGTGACATGCCTTCCTTCTTTAAGGCCGCCATTAGTGGGGAGTAATGACGTGCTTTCTGGAGATGCATCGTTCCCTCCCCCCACGCCAACCAGGGCCTTAAAGGGGAAAGCATGTCATTCCTGGACATTATAGAAAAGACCCTGACTGGAAAAGAGGGGAGGGGGGCAGGAATGTCATGCTTTCCCCTCCTCTGTTCCAATCGGGGCCGCCATTAGCGTGGCGGGGGGAATGACGCACTTTCCAGAGGCCCCGGAATATGGTCACCCTAGCACTGGCTGATGAGGTTTAGGCTTTGATCTGGTCTAACTGATGGGATGTTTTATACTTCTTCAGCCTAGACCTGGGAGTATGTGTTGAGACCTGGGAGTATGTGTTAAAGAATGGCTGGACATAGGAAAAACTTCCTGACTGTTAGAGCAATACGACAATGGAACCAATGACCTAGGGAGGTGGTGGGATCTCCCACATTAGAGGCATTCAAGAGGCAGCTGGACAACCATCTGTCAGGGATGCTTTAAGATTCCTGCATTGAGCAGGGGGTTGGACTCGATGGCCTTATAGGCCCCTTCCGACTCTACTATTCTATGATTCTCACATTATTTTTGTTCAAATTGACATCCTTTGAATGTCCCGCGTTATCTTATCCTCAAGAACAGGATATTTTATACAACCGGATTGTGTACCATAATTTTCACCTGTAAGGTGGATCGAGCAGCTATCTCTTTGCCACCACATGATTGAAAGAACCGTGAAATGCTGCTGGGATCCAGAGCCTCAGCTGTAGTCCGATACACCCACAGAGCTCTTTTGTAAGCAGGCTGCCCCATGCATTTCCCTGCGTGGGAGCGTATCCGCATGTGAAAGAGGAATGCACTAATGGCTCGGCTGCCTCCACTGAAAAGAATGGGGTCAAACTTTTGCAAGACTAGCAGCTCTGTGTGGGCGCCTGTATGAAGCCAGGGCTGATGTGAAGAGGCCACCATTGTTAGCATACCTTTAAAGTGAATTTTAAATATGCACTGGGTCACACCTTGTCTGGTGCCAGGGGTCTGTGGTTCTGGTTCCCTATTTGCTGTGCCAACATGATAGCTGGAAATGGCAGCCACCTCAGTGCAGCATCTAATTCCATGCCGTACATCACTGGATAACTTCCTGGCTCTCTGTCATTCTTTTGTTTGAGCAGTTTGTTGCAAGGACTTGACTTGACAGTCTCTCTTGACATGTGTCTCACCCAGGCTTCTCCAACTTGGGCCTCTTTAGGTGTGTTGGAATTCCAACTCCCACCCACCCTAACCAGCATGGATGGGGGCTGATGGAAGTTGTAGTCCAACACATCTGGAGGGGGGCCATTTGGAGAAGGCTGATGGAACGCCTTTCCCGATATGAACCTACCCGAACACTACGTTCAACATCTAAGGCCCTCCTCCGAGTGCCTACTCTGAGGGAAGCTCGGAGGTCGGCAACAAGAGAGAGGGCCTTCTCTGTGGTGGCCCCCCGATTGTGGAACGATCTCCCTGATGAGGCCCGCCTGGCGCCAACATTGTTATCTTTTCGGCGCCAGGTCAAGACTTTCTTCTTCTCTCAGGCATTTGGCAATATCTGAGGAGCCTGGGTTTGTTGTTTGTTGTTGGTTTTTTTTTTTTGGTGGCTTTTTGAGGTGTTGTAGTGGTTTTAAAGGTACAGATTGTGTGTATGTTGTATGTTTTTGCTGTTTTAATTTTTGTATATTGTTTTTAATTGTTTTTAATCCTATGTAAACTGCCCAGAGAGCTTTGGCTATGGGGCAGTATACAAATGTAATAAATAAATAATAATAAATAATAACCTGTCAGATCTGCCTGTCCTCGATTCCCTAATTGCCCTGTGCCCTAATAGTTTGATTACCTGGTTCTGACCTGCTTCCTGTTTCATGGTTCCCAACCTCCATTATCAACTAGCTTCCTACAGGGTGTAAGCTCACTGTGCAAGAAGGGATAGTCTATGCAGTAACTTTCTTGTCACTGGATTCCCAGCTGCACAACCATGTCTGCTCTTCATTTGGTATTTCATTGCCAAACTGAACGAGTGGGAGATGGATTCTGAGAATGGAGGAACTCCATGTGGTGGGAAGAGTGATGCTGTTCCACTTAATGTTGATACCTCCTGCTTTTGTCCCCATCAACCACAGTGCTGATTGATGAGAGACTCCTGCAATCTTGGCACAAGCCCTTTGCGTCTTGTGGGGAGAATGCTGAATAAGTACTTAGGTAAATTGGTTGAAAGCATCATTAAAGACAAAATTATTAAGCATATAGAAGGACAAGCCCTGCTGAACAAGAATCAACATGGCTTCTGCAAAGGTAAGTCCTGTCTCACTAACCTTTTAGAATTCTTTGAGAGTGTCAATAAATATGTAGACAGGGATGATCTGGTGAACATTGTCTGCTTGGACAAAGTCCGTTACCAAAGATTCCTGAGCACTTAGCAGTCATGGAATAAGAGGAGAAGTCTTCTTATGGATCAGTAACTTGTTAAAGAACAGAAAGCAAAGAGTAGGGATAAATGATAAATTATCCCAATGGAGAGAAGTAAAAAGTGGGGTCTCATGGGGAGCTGTATTGGACCAATGCTTTTCAACATGTTCATAAAAGATCTGGAATTAGGAGTAGGCTGTGAAGAGACCAAGTTTACTAATGACACCAAATTATTGAAGGTAGTTAACAGGGATTGTGAGGAGCTCCAAAAGGATCTCTCCAAATTGAAAGAATGGGCATCCAAATGGCAGATGCGGTTCAATGTAAGCAAGTGCAAGATGTTCCACGTTGGAGCAAAAAATCCCAATATCAAGTATAACTTGATGGGATCTGAACTAGCAGTGACTGAGCAAGAAAGAGATCTTGGAATTGTGGTGGACAGCTCAATGAAAATGTCAACACAGTGTGTGGCCACTGTAAAGAAGGCAAACTCTATATTAGGCAGAATTAAAAAAGAAATTGAGAATAAACCTGCCTGTATAATACTGCCTTTATAGAAATCTATAGAGCAGCCACACTTAGAATACTGTGTACAGTTCTGGTCACCACACCTAAAAAAAATATTGTAAAGTTGGGGGGAAATGCAGAAAAAGGCAACTAAAATGATCAAAGTTACAACAGCTGGGATTGTTAAGTTTGGAGAAAAGACAAGTAAGGGGAGGTATAATAGAGGTGTCCAAAATTATGCATGGTGTGGAGAATGTGGATAGGGAGGCATTTTTCTCCCTCTTTCATAATACTACAACTGGGGGTCAACCATGAAGCTGATTGGTGGGAGATTCAGGAAAGATAAATTCGCTACCGCAAGTCATCGTGATGGCAACCACTGTGGATGGCTTTAAAAGGGGTTAGACAAATCCCTGGAGCAGAAGGGTATTAATGGTTGCCAGTCCTGATAGCTAGATGCTACCTCCATCTGTGTACGCTAGTTAATGGGGAACATGGGCGGGACAATACTGTTACAATCATGTCCTGCTTGTGGGTCTCCTGTCGATTAGATGAACCTTTATCTGATTCAGCATGGTTCTCCTAGATGCATTCACAAGGGGAGAATGAGGAAGCAGAAACGACCACATGGTCCATTCAGTTGCTGAGCCTATCACCCTGCTTTAAATGCTTTCAAAGTTGGTGTGTGTGTGTGTGTGTGTGTGTGTGTGAGAGAGAGAGAGAGAGAGATTTCTTGGGGCGGGGGGGACCCTTATTTTTACGAATATCCGCTTCCACCCTGCAAAAAAAAAGCTGTTTGCTGCCATTGTTTCTCTCATCTTGCTGCTGTTTCAGCACATTTTTTTTTTCATGTTTAGGAGTTTCTCCAACCAATCAGGGATTACATAGTGATGCTTCCTGAATAAGCACTCTAATCCCCTTTTGCAGCAATTCCTGGGAAAAGGGAGCACTTCTTCACCTTTCCATGTTGACAAAAGCAAATAGTAGCAAAAATGTTGGTGAAAATCTTCCTCCCCCTCTTTTTCATCGAGTGTGTTTTATTGCACACTCGCTACTGCCCACCCGCAGTTTTTCGTGGGCTCTTTTAATGACATCATCTGCCTCCTGCTCATCTCCCGCTTGTTCTGGTGTCTTTTCGGTGACAAAATAAGACCCTGTAAATTCAGGGTTATTTTATTGGAGTGAAATTTGCCACCATTTTCTGCTGTGTGCAGGAAAAGCAGCGTGATAAAAACACCCACTGAATGGGCCATGTGGTTGTTGCTGCTTCCTCTTTCTTCCCCTTGTGAAGAAAGGGGAAGCTGCTCGTCCCTATTGTCGCCAAAGCAACCGTAGGGAAACACGATTTTCCCGCCGTCTGATGACGTTCCTATTCTCTACCAAAGATTTTTTTTGCAGCAAAATTAAGTAAAATGGTAAAAGATGTAACCATATAATGCACTTCAGTGTACTTTTGGGCTTTCCAACTATCCTAATGCACCGTAAACCTGAAATAGCAAAACAAAGTATGTTTTACTGACATGTCATAGCATAGAATGAAAGCTACTATGCAGACACTGTGGGCAGGCATTGCTTAATTCCACATTGCCTTGATTAGGGGTGCCTCTACAAGAGCAATCTAAAGCTCTTTCAAGGTGCATTAAAAAATTTTACCTCTACAAGAGCGGAGCGCAAATTGGGGGTCGAGGCGCTTTTTCTGTCCGATTATGCGCATTATTGAATGCGCGTTAAATAGTGAGTTTTAATTTACCGCGGGAGTTGAAGTGCCTTATGACCATGTAAACAAGCAATTCTCTGCATTTAAACACTTTAAAGCACATTTCATACAACCGGTAATGCGCTTCACTGCCTCCCGTGTAGAGGGATTAGGCGTAGAAGCGATTGCGAGAAGGTGCGCATAATCGGACAACCGGGCATCAAACTGAATCCTTGTAGAGGGGACGTAGGTCTTTATCATTTTACGATAGCTCTTTACCTTTCTTACACCTTTAAAATCTGCTTTCCACATGATGAATTTTCTATTAGCAAATTCCTACTTCCTTGTACGAATTTGCAAAAAAAAAAAATTTTTTTTTAAAAACCCTCCTGTTAGATGCATGTATCCTTTGGGATTAGCACACTATTTGCTCTGGCATGTTCTTCTGTGCATGGCGCTCCCAGACACTCCTGCCTGAATAATTCAGCCAGTTCCTCCATCCTACCCGTGAGTCAGATCACTCCCTTGCTGCCTTCTGCTTGGGATTTGGTTGTACAGCCCTTAAGCAAGAACTGTATAATTCAAACTGACAAAAAGTGCTGCGGTTTATGAGTGGCGTGAGCTGTCACGAGCAAGACCTTCCTTCATCAGCTCCATCTGATGAAACAGACTGAGGTCAGTGTTGATCTCACACGGTGCAATGTCCCATGGGGCTTCCTTAAAAGTCACGTAGGATCAGATCTCACTGATGGCTTCCTTAGCCTTCTTTTATTCACTCTCTTGGGGCATGGTAATTGAAAACCCCTGCCTGGTATCTTTAAAATTCCTTAGAGCACAGAGCACACTTTTCATGCAAAAGAGTACAGGTATTCTTTTTCCATCTGTATAATCCAGAGGGATCAGAACCAAAGGGGGGCAGTCATCTTGACCTGATAAAGGAGCCCTGGATCTGGCCAAGGTACCATCAAGTACAGCATACTGTTTCCAACAGAAGCCAGCCAGATGCCTCCAGGGAAGCCATATTGCACCTGCTGATATCTTATTTTATTTATTTATTTATTTATTTATTTATTACATTTATATGCTGTCCAATAGCCAAAGCTATCTGGGCAGTTCACAAAAATTTAAACCATCAACAAAGCAGTATAAAAACACGATATAAAAATGCAGTATAAAAACACAACCAGGGTAAAAACCCGTGCAGCGATGCAGACGTAAAATACAAATTCAAAATACAGATTTAAAACTGCGGAGTTAAAAGACGATTGTAATAAACTCTTAAAATATTGTGGAAATAAGAAGGTCTTCATCTGGCGTCGGTGCCAGGCGAACCCTTTCTTCTGCGTGGGTGATGGCAGTTTTGGCTACATAAGCCGCGGCACTCAACACAAAAGCGCTGGAAATAGAAGGAATGATAATGTAGTTTGACATTTTCATATATTTCCTTAGTTTATGATGCAGCCTGCCATGAGTTCAGCACCACCCGTGGGATGGGATTGCCTTAAGGCTCACCTGGCTTCCTCTTCCTTTGCTGCACAAGGGCATTATGTATAAGAGGAAGCTAGTGCATGTATCCTGTAAAGTGATTCAGCCTTCTTTCTCTCTTCTGGAAATCTGATCTTGAGGTGGTGGGGAAGGGAGTTAATTGGCCCCAGTGGCAATCCCTTCTCACAGATGCAGCAGCACCTGTGGGAGAATGAATTATACTCTTAGTGTGTGTATGTGTATGCTTCTGCCTTATCGGCATCGTTTATTTACTCGAAAACCTACTTTTTCCCCCCAACCATAAGGGCTGTTCATGTTTTCCTTTTGAAATTTTAATAATGTTGAATGCTGTGTCTTGTCCAGTATCAAATTTCTGTGGCTTTACTGTGCTTCATCAGAATCATGGATTATCCACGACCCATCCTATATACTAAGAGCAAACTCAGTCTCCGTGGGTCGATCCGGTGCAGCCAAAATGGCACAATCCACCTGCAAGAGGAGAGGTGTCTTAGGGGAACCTCAAGCTTTGCAGAAGTACATGAAACCTTTAGGGGGGAAATTAAAACCTAAATGTTTGCGTTGCGGGGAATACCCTCCCCCCAAACAGCCCCGAGGAGGACTGAGCGTGCTCAGATGCCGCAGAACAGTGAGTGTCTGTTGGGAGAAAAAAGAAGGAAAACTGGAGGATGGGGAAGGGGAATGGAATGGAGTATTCTGGAAGAGGACACAGTTGGCTAACTGTAACCCTGAACAGGAGCGTTCAACGCTGCAACATTTGGGTGTAGGTCTCACTTCAACTGATATGATGGGGAACATCTCCTTCTTAGAACAGGTCAACTATATGGCACAGGCACTGGGACATAGGAAGCTGCCTTGTACTGAGTCAGACCCTTGGTCCAGCTAGCCCAGTATTGTTGTCACTGACTGGCAGCAGCTCTCCAAGGTTTTAGGCAGGAGGTTTTCTAACCCTACCTGCAGATACCAGGGGTTGCACCTGGGATCTCTTGCCTGCAAAGCAGATGCTCTACCACTGAGCCACAGCCCCTCCCTCTAAGGCAGTTGTGTGATAGGAGGCTTGTTCAGATGAAGCAGGAGCTGCATGTGCAATGAAGAGACTTGAGGCTACTGCATTCCTGCCTGGTTGAAATTCTTTAACAATGCCCACTGGTCCTTTTGTGCTGCCATTGTTGAGACCTTGGACACTTCCGTGCCAAGGCCTTTAAAGTTGGGCTTGAAGTTAGGGAGAGGGCCTCCTCGGTGGTGCCCCCCCCAATTGTGGAACGCTCTCCCCATTGAAGTCCACCTGGTGCCAACATTATTATCCATTGTCATCCTTGTAAACCTTTCCTCTTCTTGGGCATATGACAGCGCATGAAAAGGTTGGATGACCATGTGGAAAGGAGGACAGGGCTCCTGTATCTTTAACAGTTGCATAGAAAACGGCATTTCAGCAGGTGTCATTTGTATGCATGCAGCACCTGGCGAAATTCCCTCTTCCTTACAAGAGTTAAAGCTCCTCTAGCTATACTAGCGTGACCAGAGACAAAAGAGGGCAGGGCTCCTGCAGCGTTAACTGTTGTGATGAAGAGGGAATTTCACCAGGTGCTGCATGCATACAAGTGACACATGCTGAAACTCCCTTTTCTATGCAACTGTTAAAGATACAGGAACCCTGTCCTCCTTTCCATATGGTCACCATAGATAAGGTTTTTAATGCTCCTGGGATTGTTATTGTTGAGTGTTTTGAATTGCTTTTGTGTTAAGTTTTATATTGTATTTTTAAGGGTTTAAATATTTTGTAAACTGCCCAGACAGCTTTGGTATTTTGGATTTAGTAGTCCAGATTATAGATTTGGGGATTTGGGGAATCCAGGGCCTTGAAACCGGGAACTCAGACTTTTGTGTGTTTGTGTGTGTGTGTGTTATCTGACCACTTTTTATGAAGCTGAGGAAATGCATACAGAGAGGAGGGCCAAGCTATAGCAGCGTTGGCCGACTACACCAGCTGCTACTGTCTGGGAAAAACTGAGTTGTTGTTACTGCGACAAGCATTTGATGTGAAGAGATGTGACAATCAAAGCCCAGCAGTCTCTTGTGCTTTCCCCCAAATAATAATACTAATACCCATGTCCTTTTGTGTGTGTAGATTTAGTCCTTTGCATATTCTGACTGGTTATTGTAATGTGCTCTTTTGAGCAGAGCGGTTATTGACCATGATGGTACTTACAGTAATAAAACTGTTGCTTGCTGCAGCGGGGGTGGGCAGTACACCAACAGAATCCCTAATCTGTCCCACTGACCCAACACAAGGTGCAAACACTCCAGACCAGTAGGGAGCCTGCAGAGGGAGATGGAGTTCCTATAGACCACAGCAACCCCTCTCCCCGGCCCTCAAGTCTACCCTGATGCTGTGTATGTATAAAGTCCTGCACTACTTGGGCCCTGGTTACTTGAGTGCTTGCCTTGCTCCTGTGTCCCATCATTGGCAGACCCACTCTCAGGGGCAGGGTGACCTGATCATCCCCCGCTACAATTTGGGATGTGCGGGGGATGATCAGGATGACTGTTAGTTTTGAGGGATATCAACATTCACACCGAGGGCACCTTATCTGGTGCAGCTCAGGTTTTCATGGTCCCCATGACAACCATGGAGACCACCGGCCCAACATGCCACCGGCCCAACGCATGTAGCAAGGCATACTCTAGACCTGGTTTTCGCAACTGGATATGGAGATGGTGATCTGAAAGTGGGGGACTTCACATCAGTCCCTTTGTCATGGTCAGATCACTGCCTGCTGAGGTTTAGACTTTCAGCAGCTTTCCCCCTCTGCAAGGGTGGGGGACTTATTAAAATGATCCACCTCCGGAGACTAATGGATCCGGATGGTTTCCAAAGGGCTCTGGGGAGTTTTCCTGCTGATAGGACTGGTGCTCCTGTCGAAACCCTGGTTGATCTGTGGAATGCAGAAATGACCCAGGCGATTGACACTATTGCTCCTTAGCACCCTCTCCTGTGTAGAGCACGTATGGCTCCATGTTATACTCCAGAGCTGAGAGTGATGAAGCAAAATAGGAGATGGCTTGAGTGCAGATGGAGACGAACTCCTAGTTGATGCAATCAAACACTGTTAAGTGCCTATGGTAAGCTGTATTCAGGGCCAGTGAGGGCGGCAAAAAAACAATACCTTGCTGCCACTATCAGATCATCAATCTGCTGCCCAGCAGAGCTTTTCAGAGTTGTCTGGGGGATACTACATGCCGCCCCCAAGGACATGGTAGAACCATCTGAGACCCACTGTAATATACTTGCTAGGCACTTCCAGAATAAAATCTTTGGTATCCACCAGGACTTAGACTCCAGTGTTACAGCAGGTGAATCAAGTGAGGTATCCAGAGCACAGGCTTGTCCTGGTTTTTTTGGATGAGTTTCAGTTGGTGCAGCTCGAGGATGTTGACAAGGTGCTTGGACGGGTTCGTGCAACCACTTCCATATTGGATCCTTTCCCCTCTTGGCTAATAAAAGCTAGCAGGGATGGAACAGCTGGCTGGGCCAGGGTAATGATTAATGCCTCTCTGTGAGAGGGAGTGGTCCCAGGTCACCTGAAAGAAGCGGTAGTGAGACCACTCCTGAAGAAATCCTCCCTGGACCCAGAAAAACTTAATAATTATAGGCCAGTGGCAAATGTTCCATTCCTGGGCAAGGTCCTGGAGCGGGTGGTCGCGAGCCAGCTCCAGGTACTCTTGGATGAGACCGATTAACTGGATCCATTTCAGTCGGGTTTCAGGCCTGGTTTGGGTATGGAAACAGCCTTGGTCACCCCGTATGATGACCTATGTCTGGAGAAAGACAGGGGAAGTGTGACTCTGCTGATTCTCCTTGATCTCTCAGCGGCTTTCAATACCATCAACCATGATATCCTTCTGGGATGACTGGCTGAGTTGGGAGTGGGAGGCGCTGCATTGCAGTGGTTCCGCTCCTACTTGGCGGGTCGGCTCCAGAAGGTTGTGGTTGGGGAACATTGCTCGGCCCTGTGGATTCTCCAGTATGGGGTTCCGCAGGGGTCAGTCTTGTCCCCCATGCTGTTCAACATCTACATGAAACTGTTGGGTGCGGTCATCTGGAGTTTTGGAGTGCATTGACATCAGTACGCTGATGACACACAGCTCTCCTTCTCCTTCTCATCTTCATTAGGTGAGGCTGTGGATGTGCTGAACTGGTACCTGGCTGTGACAGTGGACTGGATAAGGGATAAAAAACTGAAACTTAATTCAGACAAGACTGAGGTGCTGTTAGTGGGTGGTTCTGCTAACTGGATGGAGGATGTTCAACCTGTTCTGGATGGGGTTGCACTCCCCCTGAAGGAGCAAATTCATAGCAAGTTGGTAGCTTGGGGGTTCTCCTAGAACCATCTCTGTCACTTGAGGCTCAGGTGGCCTCAATGGCATGGAGTGCCTTCTACCAACTTCGGCTGGTGGCCCAGCTATTCCCCTATCTGGACAGGGATAACCTGGCTACAGTTCTGTGCTCTGGTAACCTCCAAGTTAGATTACTGCAATGCACTCTACATGGGGCTGCCTTTGAAGACAGTTCAGAAGCTGCAGTTTGTGCAAAATGCAGCAGCCAGAATAATATCCCGGACCAAGACTCTGGCCCGCTTGCATTGGCTGCCTGTATGTTTCCGAGCCTTATTGAAGGTGCTGGTTTTAACCTATAAAGCCTTACACAGTTTGGGACCACAATACCTGATGGAACGCCTCTCCCGACACAAACCTACACATACACTGCAATCAACATCCAAGGTCCTCCTCCGAGTGCCTACTCCAAGGGAAGCTCAGAGGATGGCAACAAGGGAGAGGGCCTTCTCAGTGGTGGCCTCCCAATTATGGAATGATCTCCCCAATGAGCCTCACCTGGCGCCAACATTTTATCTTTTCGGCGCTAGGTCAAGACTTTCCTCTTCTCCCAGACATTTAACAGCAAATACTGAGTTTTAATTGACTCCAGAACTATATTTAGGCCTGGCTGAGAGTTCACAGTTGTTTTAAAATGTACAGTTTTTATATGTTGTCTGTTTTTATGCTTTTATGCTTTTAAATGTTGTATATTGATTTTTAATGTCCAAAGTTTTTATTTTTGTAAACCACCCAGAGAGCTTCGGCTATGGGGCAGTGTATAAATGTAAATAATAATAATAATAATAATAATAATAATAATAATAACAATAAAAGCAAACCTCAGGGATTAAGGGTTCCAAATGTACTGCAGCATACCTCTGAGTGGCAGTATCTAATATGTGCCACACTTGCCACACTTTGACCACACTGATTGATGAGCGTGTGGTGGATTCTCAGCTTTTGTCCAGCTTTTCTTCATTCCAAAAGCGGAAATGCGTCTCCTAAGGCTTAGTTACCGGCAGAAAGAGCTTTAAGCTATTACATGCTTGAATTGTGTGCCCCACCTTGCTTTGCTTTTGCCCCCCTCACCACTGAAATCCCCCCTCCAAGAGCTTCTCCAAAATTTATTTTTGACCTTCAAGTTGGAACAGGTTTAAATCCCTAGTTTAAGGCCTTAACATTCGCTTAACTATGGCTTCATTGTGCCCTTAGTTTGCTTCTAGTTCAGTTAAAGGATCGAATGTGGATCGTGGTTCTCTGGAATCTGGATGGAAGCAGTGTAACGAATGGAATTATTCTGGATAGAACTTCGCCCAGTTGATATCAAGGCACATGGCTGAGCAACTCAGACATGAAGGTAGTACATCCATTGGCTCTTGTCCTATCCTGCAAAGGTAGTTCTGTTTCATTGATCCAGAAAGTGTTGGCATGTTATTTAAATCGCTGAACAACTGGCTCATTCTCTCTTCATATGAATTATGCCACTTCGGAAGTCTTTTTTTTTTTTTTTTTAACAACAACCCACAGAAACGTTGTTTACAAAACTAGTGAAAAGGAAATGGAAGGAAATACAGGCTTGAATCGCTCTGCGGGACTCGTAATGGGATAAGGAGCTTGATCAAATCCAAACAAAAATTAAAGAGACAGAAAAATTTGCTTTGATGTTGCTATAGTTGAAATGAGATGGTGGTTTCCCCTTATGGGCAAATGACTGTTCCATAAAAGCTGCTCTCACTTTGGTCTGGCAGAGTTCATTAAGAAAATCCTCGATTGATTGGCCCATGAAAGCCAAAGTCCGGGGTAAGTAAATATTTGTGCAAGAAGAAATTACCGTGGAAATCAGGAAATCCTACTGCTGACATGAAATGCAATCCACTTATACTAACTGAATACAGCATCCGTATTCTCTTGCTTTGCGTGACCAAAGGAGCAAATTTGCACATACAGTCGAAGAAGAGAATTAAAAAAAGGCGTCAAGTTTACTCCAATGATAGAAGCCACTGCTAGGATGAACTTCTGTAGATCTACCTTTACCTACTGATTACCCACTTGCAGTATAGTTTTCTTGTGCAACTCCATGGCAGTGTCAACTTCATATAAGCAACCGTCCTTTTTAGCTGAATCTTTGGCTCTTCTGGATGTTTCCTTTCCTGGCTATTCCAGTCAATAAGACTGATGTGTTGTGTTTCAGTCTGCAACAAATTAAAATGCTTGATTTGAATATTCATTGCTATTAATTCAGGAGTGGGACCATTCCAGCCAATCAGTTTATGGTGGTGGTGCTCAATTGCCGTGTAGGATCCAGACCTCTCAAGGGAGTTTTTCTGTCTTTCACACTGGGCATTCCACCATCTTTTGAATCCCAGTTTCCACATCATCCAGTCTTTTAAAAGGAGGAGACAGCAACGATAGCCTCCCCATATAGTGGCCTTATACCTCTGAGTTCAAGGTGCTGGAGACAGAGAACAGGGGAAGGCCTTAATGCCCTTCTTGTTTGCTCCCCAGAGCCATCTGGCTTCTTCTGAGAAAGGAGGGGATAATGTTCGGTTCATATTGCAGCCGAGCATTACAAGCTAGGCAAATGTGCATCTAGAATCAGGTAATGAAGAAACTCAGTGGCATCACTAGTTGTTATGGCTACTATAGGATGACCATATGGAAAGGAGGACAGGGCTCCTGTATCTTTAACAGTTGCATAGAAAAAGGGATTTCAGCAGGTGTCATTTGTATATATGAAGAACCTGGTGGAATCCCCTTTTCATTTCAACAGTTAAAGCTGTAGGAACCCTGCCCTCTTTTGTATCTGGTCAAGAGGGCAGGGCTCCTGCAGCTTTAACTGTTGTGATGAAAAGGGAATTTTACCAGGTGCTGCATGCTTACAAATGACACCTGCTGAAATCCCCTTTTCTATGCATTGTTAAAGATACTGAAGCCCTGCCCTCCTTTTCATATGGCCATCCTTGTATTAGAACTGTACATAGGAACTGCCTTGGTGGATTAGACCAACGGTCCTTCTAGTCTAGTTTTGTCTTTCTGACCGAGGCTAGTTAGACTGTTGGCATTAGAAACCATCCCCTATTTATTGTCTGACTCCAGCATCAGGTATTTAGTGATATACTACTTCCTTTGGATGTGGGTTATTGATTTAGTTATGGTGTCTAATAGCCAACGGTACTCCTCTCTTTGATGGGGTGGCATTCAAAGGGCGGGGGGTGCTAGAAGGGCCCAACCTACCTAGCTATTTTAAAGGGAACAACCAGCTTACCAAGTTATTATTATTTTCAGGTTTCAACATTTTACTTCTGGTAGGTAAACAGAAAACAATAGAAATATTTAGAAAATTAAATTCCACTAAGTATTCTGCTCCTATAAAAACGGCATTTTTTTTAGGCTGCCTCTACAAGAGAGGTTTAATGCTTTTTCAAGGCGCTTTAAAAAATTTACCTCTACAAGAACGGAGCGCAAATCGGGCGTAGAGGCGCGTTATCTGTCCGATTATGCGCATTATCGAATGCGCGTTAAACAGCGAGTTTTATTTTGCTCCGGCCGTTAAAGCGCATTTTGCCTATGTGAACAAGCGCTTATGCGCATTAACTACTTGTAAAGCGCATTTTGGTCACCCGTTAATGCGCTTCGCCGCCTCTCGCCGCCTCTTGTGCAGAGGTATTAGGCGTAAATGCGCTTCAGCGATTATGCGCATAATCGCCTAACCAGGCGCAAAAGCGAATCCTTGTAGAGGGGACCTTAGTGTGTTCAAAACAAAAAGGACTGTAAAGAGCTCTAGCAGGATCTTTCCAAACTGGGAGAATGGGCATCCAAATGGCAAATGAAGTTCAATGTAAGCGGGGGGGGGGGGGGGATTCCCAACTCCACATACAATATGTTGATGGGATCTGAGATAGCTGTAACTGAAAAAAGGATTGACAATATCATACTGCCCATATACAAATCTATAATGTGACCACACTTGGAATAAGGTGTACTATTCTGATCCCCGCACCTCAAAGGGATATTGTAGAGTTAGAAAAAGTACAGAAAGGCGGAACTAAAATGAGGAGAGGTTACAAACAGCTGGGATTGTTTAGCTTAGAAAAAAGGTGAATAGGGGGAGACATGATAGAGGTGAACAAAACTATGCTTGGTGCAGAGAATGTGGATAGAAAGGCGTTTTTCTCCCTCGCTCATAATACTAGAACCCAGAGGGGTCGTCCTATGAAGCTGATTGGTGGAAGATTCAGGACAGATAAAAAGGAAGTACTTCTTCACAGAGTGCATAGTTCAACTATGGAATTCATTTATACAAGGTAGTGATAGCCACCAGTTTGGATGGTTTTAAAAGGAGACTGGCAAATTCCTGGAGAAAAAGGTTATCAGTGGCTGCTAGTCCTGATAGCTATATGTTCCCTCCAGTAGTGTGCATATGTACACCAGTTGCTGGGGAGCATGGGCGGGATGATACTGTTGCACTCATGCCCTGCTTGTGGGTTTCCTGTGGGCAGCACAGCCGGCTGGCCACTCAGTGAGCAGAAAGCTGGACCAGGTGGTCTGATCCAGCACGACAATACTTATGATCGCATGCGCATGCTGGCAAGGCACTAGACCCAATGTACAATTAATTGGCTGAGTCTGAAGGAGCAACTTTAATCGTTCATGGGGTCCTTCAGTCTTCTTTTCTCCTGACTGTACATCCAAAGTTTTTTCAGACTGTCCGCATAGCGCTGTGCAGTGCAACTATGCATTGGCTGGTCCCTGGCACATGCATCATCATCCAGGAGGTGGAGCTACACCTGGAGGTTCCCGGACGCCCTTTCACACATTTGGAAGTGAGCTCTTGAAAAAGGGTTTGGTGTTCCCTACTAAAGAATGATCAGGGTTTCTGTTTTGGAAATGAATGCTAATACCCTTCTTATAGATGTTGGAAGTGTCTGTCTGCATGGCTTAAATAGGAACGGGGGTTGTGTGCTGCTCCGTAGTATGACTCATTCATTAAAAGTAATTATTGCAGCAGCTAAAGTATGAGCTACTGATTTGTCTTTTAGAGCGTGTGCGTATTATCTTTCAAAACAGGTGTTGCCTGCTTGCTGAGTTCTTGCAAGCCCTGCGAAACAGAAATTGACATATTGAATTAATTGCTGAAATGTTGTTATAAGTAAACATCGCTCAGCTCCAATTTAGAAATCCAAAAGGGGCTCTGGTGAAGTAGGTATGTAGATTTACTGCCAGCGACAAGCATCAATTAGTACTCAGCCTGTGTGGGAGAAGTGAGATAGTGTGATGCTTAATCGTGGTACGCTCTGATTTCTTATTGTTTATCTTTCTATTGTTTCTGTCCTCTGACAACACTTTGAAGTGATAGAACGAGCATCCTCCTCTTACCTTTGAAACTCTGTGCAAATTTAACTGCATGCAAGCAATCTGATATAAAAGCCTGGCTATTTTTTAGTGATTTATCCAGCACCTTTCAGTCCACGATATTCTTACCTTGGGCATTTTTCAGGGCAGAACTAAATGTTTTGGATGATAACATGAGCCACTGCCAATTTATATTGCTGCCAGGATTATGGGAGCACACTTTAACCTGCCCACTTACATTAGCCTCTGTGCTTGAATTGATGTCTTGGTATGTGGCCACCTTTTTTTTTTTTTAAAGTCAGCCTGTGTTGGCCTTGAGCATTGCTTCTGTGTGCTGAGGCTGTTATGTTGCTCATAGAGATGAGGGAGAAATGTGTTTGGATCGCGTTTTGATGTAAACTTACCTATCTTTGCGTTTCTGAACTAATATACAAACCAGATTCCTTTGCTGAATTTTGCAACAGAGTTCTTCAGTCAGAGTGCTCCCTAATATATGTACAAAAATACATATATTAGGGAAATGTGCACACAACAATGGCAACAAAAGACAGGGCCTTTTCAGTGGTATCCACCGACTATGGAATGAGCCTGCCTGGTGCCAACACTGTCATCTTTACAGCGCCAGGTAAAGACGACACTCTTCTCCCAGGCATTTAATGGTTTATGATGAGGCATCTATGCCTGCTGTTATAGGACAGGTCTATTAGGGGGAAAACATTGTTTATTTGTTTTTAGCTGTTTATATTGTTTTACATTTTTCTGAGTTAAATTTTTGACTATTTTTATTATGCTTTATTTTGTAAATCAGTTGTTCTAAACCACCCAGAGAGCTTTGGCTATGGGGCAGCATAGGAATGAAAATTAATAATAATAATAATACAATGAAAATAACATATTACGAAAAATGCTTCCTAACTCTATCAAGTAACATTCCGTATACAAATGCACATATTCGGAGAAACGTTCTCAAAAATGTATATGAATTTTTATGTGAACTTAAAAAAAATGCTCACAGTACAGGATAAACCATACTTAAGATTGAAAAAATTCTCACAGTTTTGGATGAACTGAACACAGCAATGGATAAATGAGAAACTGAGAGAAATTAAAATTGACAGGTCCGTGCATGCCTAGTTGCTGCTAGTAATACCCTGCAGTTGTTTGGCAACCGGAGTATTTGGTTCCAGAGGGTTGCTGCGTTAACTTTGTTCCAGCAAAAACAACAAAGAGTTATGTGACACCTTCAGGACTCACAATTTTATTTCTATTGTAGCTGAAGCTTTCATGGATTAGAGCCCACTTCCTCATGCGCCTGATGAAATCTGCTCTGTCTAGTCTGTGAAGCTGATGGCGCAATACAATTGCTTGTCTTGGAGGTGCCACAAGACTCTTTGAGGGATTTGATTGTTGCAGATTCAGAGATGTGGTGTAACTTCTGGAATCAGTGCCTTGCTCTGAGAAACCAGGGCGAACAATGGGGAAGGAGAAACCAGAGCAGATCTGTAGCATAAAAAGCGTCTTCAGAAATTGGAAGTGGTGTCAAGAGGGCTAGAAATATTCCCCCGCCTTCTACGCCACCTATACAGTTGGCCAGGAGAAATACTGTGCCCATACTCGTATTGCTGCTGCTTCTGTTATCAGCCCATGCAAAGCAGGGGTGTCCAACCTCAGGCTCATGGGCCAAATCCAACCCTCCTGAACTCCCAGTCCTACCCTTCATGCTTCCCCAAATGGCCACGCCTCCTTCCTTGCCCTGCCCTCTTTTCTTGCCCCACCCCCTTTCCCCAGACTGCTGATCATTTGGTGGTTTCCCCTGTTCTGCACACTTCCTCTCCCCTTTTAAAGAGCCAAAATGTCTCTCCTAAGGCTTAGGTCTCCTCCACATGACCGATTTAAGGCTCTTTCACGGCGCATTAATGTTTTTTCCTCTACAAGAACGAGGCGCATAACAGGCGTACAGGCGATTTTTATCTCCTTTTCTGTGCTTTTTCGCATTCGCGTGAAATAGCGAGTTTTATTTGTTCTGCGCACTTACGGCGCCTTACTGTCGTGTAGGCTCCCTCTAGAAGACGTTGCTTTTACTCCTGATAATAGTGGGCGGACTGTGGTGGTGATGTCATTCTTGAAGAACTGCCCCTTCGGCGGGAACACCTCCCTTTCTCCTCCCAAATCCCAAATCCTACGGGGGCGGGGGGGGGACGGGGGGGAGGGAGGCAGCCTTGAAAGAAAATATTTTTTAAAAGGGGGCTGGAGGCTGGAGGGGAAGATTGCGAGGCACCGGGTGATGGAGGGAGGGGTCAGCCACACAGAACTCCATCCGTCGGAGAACGAGATCACCGGGAAGAAAAGCAGGAAGGCGGCTGGGAGGCTCCGACTCACCCATTAGCACGGCGAGGCAAGGCGGCCATGGCACAAGGAGGCAGGGGTGGGGGAGTCAGGGCAGGCAGCTTGCAACCCAAGCCCAGCCGTGCTTCTTCGGAAGGCTGGAGAAATAAAAATATTTTTTAAAAGGTAGCTGGTGGGGAAGGTTGTGAGGCACATTTCTCTTTACTCCTGAGCAGTGGTGGTGGTGGTGGTGGTGGTGGGGCTTGCTGATGCTCACTATTTCCATCTATGGGCATTTACCTCACTGCAGTAACCAAAGGCGGGAGATTCTGGTGGGTGGGTTAACAGCATTTCCTTTGAGCCTCTAGCTCCCTTCATTTATAATGTGATTCTCCTTGCCCGTCATGTATAGGTATTAGGCATAAACTCGCGTGTAAGGTAATGCGCACATTTGGAGAATCGGGAGTAAAAGCGACGTCTTCTAGAGGGAGCCTTAGTTACTGGCAGCAGGAGCTTTAAGCTACAATACGCTAGTATTTTGAGTAATATTGGCCCTGCTCCATTCCCCTTTGGTCCTACCCACCACTGGGATGCGCCCCCCGAGAGCTCCTACAAAACTGAATCTGGCCCAGAGGCTTAAAAAGGTTTGATGTCTCTGATGAAGAATCATCGCTTCCTTTTTTTCAAGTGAAAAGATGTTTGGCTTTGGTATGCCTACCTGCTACATCTAGGATGACCATATGGAAAGGAGAACAGGGCTCCTATGTCTAGTTGTATAGAAAAGGGGATTTCAGCAGGTGTCATTTGTATGCATGCAGCAGCTGGTGAAATTCCCTCTTCATCATAACAGTTAAAGCTGCAGGAGCGCTGCCCTCTTTTGTATCTAGTCACTCTAGCATAATTCTTGCAGCTTTAACTGTTGTGATGAAGAGGGAATTTCACCAGGTGCTGCATGCATACAAATGACACTTGCTGAAATTCCCTTTTCTACACAGCTGTGAAAGATACAGGAGTCACGTCCTCCTTTCCATATGGTCACCCTAACGTAGGCGCATTTAGTTCTTCATAACACCAGTTACTTAGTGGTGCAGGACAAGCAGGTTGGCCAGAAATATAGATTTTTCTGGGATGTTTGTGAGAGAGGGGGGCAGGAAATGATGTCCCTCTGCTTTCTCTAAAATGCAAACTAGCTGAGATTCTGGAGTTGCACAATCCAAAGATCTTTACAAAAAGGCACACCTGTCCTCCCCACCCCTCCACAGAGCTAGCAGCTCTTTCTGCTTTTGTATTTTTAAGGGTGGGGCACTTCAGGTTGGGGGGCAGGGGTTGAACACCATCTCCCAAAGTGCCACTTTCCTGATCTTTAAGACAACTGCACGGGTCTGCTATTAAAAATATATAACAAAAGCTCACAGGAAATCCTAATTGCTGATCTTCCATGGACTGTCTTGTTTGGCCCTTTACTATAGCCAACTTCAAGCATCTTTAGAAAAAATCATTGAGAACATGTCGAGACATGGGGATTGTAATTCTCTGAGGGGGCCAGCAGTAATTCTCAGCGTAAACTTGAAACTAAATTTCCCAAGGTTCTGCCACAAGAGCAAGTAACTTTCAGATCGAAAACTGGTTTAGGCTTGCAGAGTTGATGTGCATTTTCATTGGAGGGGTAGGTGCTTATGGGAATTGCAGTCCAACACACCTGGGGGGTGCCAGTTTTGGGGGAAAGCAGCTACAAGTGGAATGTGACGCAGTGGCGTTTATGATATCTTTATCTTGTCTCAGGCCTTTTGCAACTGAAAGAGGAGTCAGGAATTTATTGCATTAAATGACTAATGAAGCCACTTAGCGGCCTGACAACTAAAATCACTATTTGAAAACAGCCTGAGTACTTTCAATTAAATGAGTACAGCTGAAAGATGTGCCACAGTGGTGAATCATTGCAGCCTGTGCTGTTGTGCGAGGGCTTGGCTGATCCAGTGGATTGATGCTCTGCTGTGGCCAGTGTCCCCAAATGGGAGCTTAATATAACTTCTTTGCCTTCTGAATATGCCCCCATTTGTCTGATGACATCTTTGTTTTAAGGAGCTGGTCTTCAGAGGCCTTATGTTAACTGTTGTGCCGGGGGTAAGAGGCAGATGTCCTCATAAATAAACCAAGCGGCCTGACACTCGCAATTGACACTTGAGTTAGGAGTTGTGGCGGAGAAGCCAAGCCATGCAACCAAGCAATAAGGATATATGAGAAATTCGTTTCAGTTCAGTTTCGATCAGGATTTATCCAGATTGCACTTTCCATACTGAACACGGACTCAGAATTAATCTGTGATCAAAGTCCGTCCATTCCTGAGCTTGCAATGTGATTCGCGGACCCAGAAAAATGCATTCGACTGCATGTATGCATTTGAAAAATGTGTTCTTCTAAAAATGTGCACAAATACGCTTTAATCAATGGGAAAAGAATGCATGCATTTCAAGGATGCGCACAACTGATGTGTCCATTTGGAAAAAATGCACATAGAAATTTGCATGGTTTTCATGAGCAAAGATTGTTTTTTTTAATATGGACTCGAGTCGGAATGAGCTTCGAAATGGAACTCCAAAAACCTCAGCAAGTTCAGGTTTTGCTGATTCATACATCCCTACTGAGCAAGGCATCATAGGCTGTTATTTTTAAGGCTTCCTTTCCACGTTGAATGATTTCAGCTGGGCAGAACAGTGTGGATAGCTGTTACCTGTGTCAGCTTGGTTTTGTTCTTGACTGTAGAGCTTTAACATCACCACCTTGGTATGCTTTCCAAACCTAATTATTGTCTGACTGAGGTCTGAATGACAGAACAGACTTTGCCAACCTAGCATCCCCAGGTGCTAGGCTGTAATTTCCACCATCCCCGTCCAGCATGACCACTGGAGTTGTTGATGGGAGTTGTAGTCCCCACAACTTCTATGGACCTTTAGGATGGGAAAGGCTGCTCTAGAATTTTTCCTGTTTGACCACTCTACTAACAATGAAATCATTAGAAGATAATTTTGGCCGAAGGATGATGATGGATGCATTTCGGGATAACTTCTGGGTGAGGGGCAGTGCTGTTTTTGGAACTGAGATCAGGGCCCTCCCCCGCCCTTTCCTGTAGTACAGCTCAGTAAATGCAGAGTCTGGATATCACTTTTAATCTGTGCTTCCCGTCAGCTCCATACATGGCTCTCACAAACTCCATGCTATTCCAGGCCGGTTGCTTCATCTTGCATCATGAATTAGATGGCTTGCATTACTCTCTTAGGATACCACAATACAGAAATGTTCTGGGTAGCAGAGCCTCAAATATAGTGATATTTTCTCCTTAAAACCCATAGTGTGTTGGATGCAAACTCTGCACACTTACATATAGTTATGATGTCTTATGTGATTTGGAGATAAGCATGGTTGGACATGGAAGAAAGCAGAATACCACTCAAGCCAATTATCTAGGGCAGGAGTATCGAACCTCTTTGAGCCCATGGGCTGAATTCAATTTCGGAGAAATTCTCTGGGGCCACATTCCAGTGGTGGGCGGAGCCGAAGGGAAAAGAGGCAAGGCTAAAAGCAATACAGGTGCGGTCAATATGTTTCTGAGCCTGATTCAAGGTTCTAACCTGTAAAGCCTTGCACAGCTTGAGACCACAATATCTGACTGAACGCCTCTCCCGACACAACCTACCCATATACTATACTCAACATATAAGGTCCTCCTCCAGGTGCCTACTCCCAAGGAAGCTCGGAGGACGGCAACAAGGGAGAAGGCCTTCTCAATGGTGGCCCCCCAATTATGGAATGATCTCCCCGACAACACCTGCCTGGTGCCAACATTATTATCTTTCCAGCGCCTGGTCAAGACTTTCCTCTTCTCCAAGGCATTTAACAGCACATGTTGAGTTTTTAATCGATCCCAGATCTATGTTTAGGTTTGGCTGGAGGCTCAAAGTTGTTTTTAGATGTATGTTGTCTCTATGTGTGCTGTCTGTTTTTATGTTTTTACATTTTGTATATTGATTTTCAATGTTTTAATCTTTTGTGAACCACCCAGAGAGCTTCAGCTATGGGGCAGTATAGAAATGTAAATAATAATAATAATAATAATAATAATAATAATAACAACAATAACATATCAAAAATACCAGTGTATTGAAGCTTAAAACTCTTACTGGTAGTAACTAAGTCAAAGGAGAGGCATTTTGACTCTTTAGAATTTTTTTTTAATTATTATTATTATTATTTTTAAACACCTTGTGTAGGCTGACCATATGAAAAGGAGGACAGGGCTCATGTAACTTTAACAGTTGTAGAGAAAAGGGAATTTCAGCCAGTGTCATTTGTATGCAATTAGTTCCTGGTGATATTCCCTCTTCATCACAACAGTTAAAGGTGCAGGCACTATACTAGAGTGACCATATACAAAAGAAGGCAGGGCCCCTGCAACTTTAACTGTTGTGATGAAGAGGGAATTTCACCAGGAACTAATTGCATACAAATGACACTGGCTGAAATTCCCTTTTCTCTACAACTGTTAAAGTTACATGAGCCCTGTCCTCCTTTTCATATGGTCAGCCTAACCTTGTGCAAAAGCTGGTAAACCACCAAACATTGGCAGGGGGGAAGGGGATGGAGCTAGAGGAAGGGTGCATGGCCAGCTAGGGGAACCCGGAGGAGTGGAATTGGGGCCCCAGATGGGCCGCATTTGGCCCACAGGCATGTGGTTAACACCCCTGATCTTGTCCTACCTTAAATATAATAGATATAATGTACTTATTAATGGTGGGATGGAGGATGACTTTGGAGTAAAGTAGATGGTATAGTCACAGCACATCATCTATATGCGCTGTTTGGGTTCCACACAACGGCCATTACTGATGGTGTTAGGGTGGGATGGTGACCCGTGCTGATGAATACTGAGAATGGGGAGCAGGAGTGGCAAGAGAGGGATGGAACATTGGGCCGAAACCGGGATGATCTTCAACGGAAATAGATGTAAAGTCCTCCAATTAGGTACTAAGAAAGAAAGGCAGAAATACAGGATGATGGAGGCTTGGCTTGGCAGCAGTACATACGAAAGGGAATTGGTGCCTTAATTTATCACAAGGAGAACATGAGCCAGCAGTGTGATGCAGCTGCTAAAAAGGCTAATGCAATCCTGTGCTGCTTTTACAGAAGTACAGTGTCACATTCACAAAAAGTGATAGTTACACTCAATTCTGTGCTGGTCAGGCCACCTCTGGAGTACTGTGTCGAGCTCTGAGTGCCACATTTTAAGAGTGACACTGACAAACTGGAATGTGGTAGATGACTTAGATGAGAAGTCCATGTCAATTTTACAGCATGAAACCCGTGCAGACATATAGACACTGGTATATCATTTCTGGGTTTGTGACAGTGGTGCCTTCCAGATATGTTGGACTATAACTCCCATGGACAATGGCTGTGCTGGCTGGGGAGGATGGGAGTTGTATCCAACACAACTGGTGGGCACCAGGTTGAGGAAGCCTGGTTCAGAAGGCTTCTCATTACCTCTGAGCTACACAAGTATGTGAGTCCCTCTGCCTCTCTGCCCGGCTTCCCAAGGGAGCCATCTCATGACCGTTGAAGAAATATGGTACTAATTGCTTTGTGTTAATGAGACCAACTGCAGATATGTTAGGGCTCTGTGGTCTAATGATTTATCATAGTGACTCAGAAGTACTGAGAGCTGCTTGGTTAAGTGGAATCAGTTACCAGCTTCTTAACGTCAAGGATTTTAATTGAATCCACCCGTATCCAGTGGAATCCACCCGTTGCCAACTGCAGTGTACATTCCAGTTATACAACAGTGATTGCAGTTTCTGTTTTCAATATCTCAGCTCAACCGAAATCTGGTTAGCAATATAATATTCCCCCCCCCTCTTCTTCCTGAAAAAGCTTGAAATATGAAAGCAACACTGAAAAATAAATAGCTTTCCACAAGAGCCTGGGGCTTCCAAGTTAATAGCGTAAGGAACATATACAGAGTTAGAGCCGCGTAGCAAATTCCGATATAACCCGGACTGAAATCCTTAAGGTATTTGGATTCTAAACACCGAAAATAAAACACAAAACCCTCTGAACGCTCTGAGGCCAGATTCATTGAAAGCTTTGGCTGCTTTCGAGCAGTTTACAAGCTGCCAAAAGTAGGGTTTGGGGCCCTGTTTGGCTCTGCGGCTGCCGGAACGGAACAGAGACCTTATTGAATCCAGCCCATCTCTGGACGATGCTGCAGTGTTAAATCCCAGCCTCTGCACTGAGGTAGGACGTCTCCATGGAAGACGAGAGCTCACCTGAAAATGGTACGGTCGGTCAGCATAGGCATGCACAGCACATTTCACTAGGGTGTGCACCCAGGTATTTAAAAAATATATTTTTTTTAAAAAAAAAGCTGAACATTTATTCAATACTCAGTCATAAAGGAATTATTTTTATTCATTTATTTATTAAACACTGTTGACGCTGATGCCCTATTCTGCGTTCAGCTTGCCTGACCGAAGGCCATTGTAGGTGAAGGGGGAGATCAGAAGATGCTCCTCAAGCCCCGGCATTGGTGGGGCTTTGTGGTGACACAGGCCGGAGGAGGGGCTGACAAGGCAATATTAGCCTTCGGGGCCCTCCTCCTGGCCTCTTTGAAGCACAGCTCCCAGCAGGGAGTCTCCCAGCAGAGCGATTCCTTTTTGCTCCTACTGCTAGGAGCAATGGTGCTCTCTCGGAGGCAGCAGTTCTTCGGCGCAGTGGCAGAGCCGAATCTGGATCCCCCTCTGGATCCCTACACAACGGCCCCTCAATTTAGCATCACCGCTTGAGACATTAGGGTGTACCTGGGCACACCCGACACACCCCTTGCACACACCTATATAAGTCAGTCTGATAGCAGGCCAGGCCAGGCCAGAGGTAGCAATTGGTCCAACCAGGGGAGACTTGGGCCAGATCTACACCACCCAGGATATAACACTTTGAAAGTGGTTTGAAAACGATATATGGAATGTGTCCTGGGCTCCAACAGTTGTCAATACTGTTATAAACCACTATAAAGCAGTAGTGTAGATCCTGCCTTGGCCAGAGAAAGCCTATGTGAAGAGGTCGTGTGGGCTAGCCAAGCCCACCAGCCACGCCCCTGCTAGCTACATGTTCAGTGACCACGAGAAGAGGCCCTATGTGCATACCTATTACTTGCGTAGCACTCTTCCATGCAAAGGAGACCCTAAAGGAGCTCTGCATGTTCATGTTGGTATTCATGTAGGGTATCTTTTTATGCGTTGCTGGCAGGCTTAGTAGCTGGGGTCTCATTAGTGGCAGCTCCCGTGGCTTCACATCCACCTCATGTCTGTTTTTAACGTTTGAGCAGGTTTGTCTGAGCTAGGAACAGATGAGAATTTTATTTCAGTCTGGTTTTCATCAGAATTTACATAAAATTCATATTTGGGGAAAAAACTTGAGATTTTAAAAAATTCCAATGTGGGAGAAATGAAAACAGACAAATTTGCCATCCGGATCCAGGGCTCTGGGCTTAGATTTTCTGGCTTTGACTCCCTTTGCGTTCAACCATGTTAGTGCTGAATGAGGGTTGCCACCTTTTTTTTCCTGACCGGCTCCTCATTTTTAGCACTTATATGGCAGGTAGGTACAACATGATTATCTCCATGCCTGGAATAACTGTATCTATTGAATTGGGCTGGTGCAGGTGAGTGAGAATTTAGTTTCAGTTGGTTTTTTAATAAGAATTTGCCAACATTCACAAGGTCCAGCCCTACGATGAGGCAAACTGAGGCAATCGCCTCAGGCAGCAGATTTCAAAGGACAGCAAAGTATTAGCTGTTCAGTTTGTTAATATTGTATTTTTACTGATAGAGATGAGGAAAGGCTCTTGAGGTGATTTTCTACCTCGCGTGCCCAAGTAACATGTCTGGCATTGCACCCTATGCACCTTGACTTGGGTGGGTGGGTGAGGGGTGCTATTTGCAGCTGTGCCTCAGTCAGTCAGAACCAGTCAATGGATAGTTCCTTTAGAGTTCTGACTGTTTCTGAATGAAACCTGGAGCGGATTTACTGCCCCACTGACATTGGAACCAACTGCCCCCACTGCCTATACACAGTATTAAAGCAATACAGATAACTGAAACTGTATTATAATGTGTCAGTCCTTCGATTCATCTAATTGGACCTACTTTGGGGTGGCTGCAGTTGTCCAAGGTCTTAAAGGGTCTTTGCAGCCCTGGAGTTTGCAATCCTTTAATTGGAGATGCCTGGGATGGGACCCCAGAACATTAGGCATGGAAAGCATTACTCTACATTGAGCGATGTCTCCTTCAAGACGGGGAGGTGTTGAACGATCCCCCCCACCGTTGATGAGATCATTATCTCCAAGTACAAAGCACATAGGTTGAATCCGTCCATTTTGCTTTCTTTCCAAGAGAGAAAGAACTTGAGATTTTCTTAAAGCAATATGAATATCTGGAGTTGTATCAATCAGCTTTCCTACTCTGGCCTGGCTGCAGTTATCTGAGGTCGTAAGAGTCTTTCCAGCCTTCAGATTTTTAAAATCTCAAATTCTTTCTCTCCTGGATATCACGGCCCATTTTCTTTCGACACCTTGGTTTCCCTGCGCCTGTTATGATCTGTCAGGATCTTCACAGCCTGAAGCGATATGGCTCATTGTTGTTCAAGGGTTCTTATTTGTTAACATGTCTAAATCTTTCATAGAAATCCATGGTGTGTGTGGACACGTCCCTTCAAGTTAAGTTTTTTGCAGAACTCTTAAGACCTGGATTACTGTAGGCCGAGTGTATGGAATGTGCAGATTTGATCCTTGTGTGGAATCTATGCATAGGCAGAGAGTTCAGAATGCTGCACCAGTTCCAGATTCATTGAACAGATAGAGAAACCAAACTTCTGTCATGAGAACCTGCTATCCAAATTTCTCTCAGGGTCCACTACATTTCAAATGTGTTTCCTTCTCAGAAATTATATAGGTTTTCCATAATGCTTTCCCTAAAAGCTCAACTAGATCAGGGGTGCAGAATGAATGAATGAATGAATGAATAAATAAATAAATCTGACCCTCCTATGTTCCCCTCTGGGGTTCCCCAGGTGATCACACCCCTTTCTTCTCGTAACCATTAGTATACTAGCTTCATTGTGCTATATTCAAACCAGCTGTCCCGGGGCTGCAGTAAGTAACCACTAGTATCTGACTCCCATGACTTTTAGTTTGAGCCTTGTGGTAACTGACTTTCTGGCAGTTTCATTATCTGGGAAGTTAGAATGTTCATGAACATTCCATGACATCACAGTATCTCTGCCAATATCTTAGGACATTACAATATAGATGTCCTGTTCCTATCTGCAGAAGATCAGGTTTAAAAGTCCCTGGAGGCAAAATCCATTCATATACCCATTTCAGCAGCAGTTGTAGGTTTTTGCTCTCTCCTCATCCTTTGCTTTTCGACTTTTGCACAGGATACTTGTGGGGGGAATTGGGAGGGGAAGAGCTGGCAGTACCATCACAGCTTTGCACCCTTATAATAGGCATCTGAATGTCCAGTATCCAAACTATTGGAGCAGTGTTTGCCTTTTCCTTATTGTCATGAAGGATTGCCCATTCCAAAAGGGCAGGACTGTATGGTTCTCATTCATTCCCCACCCCCCACCCCCAAGTTTAAGAACACAAATGGCTCTTTGCATTGCTGCAACTAATGTGGAATCGTGGGTTCAGGCGCTGAAGAGTTGATTCCATGTGAAGGGTAAGAGAGAGATGGGAGGTGCTCAGACATACGCAGAAATTTCAACCTAATCCACCAAGACTGCCAGGCTCCAGGTTTCTGACGTGAGCACAGAACCCTGTGTGTGCCTGCCGTTTTTCATTTCCCATGCCAGCTGTTCCCAACGGCAAAGTTTTCAAACCGCGCATCTCTTTCTTTTCTTGCAGCTACCTTGCTGACCAGTGCTGGAATGGCGGCTTCATCTACCTGATCATGTTGCGTCGCATTAAGCGCAAGGCCCCTCTTCCTCCGTCGAATGGCAACAACAGCAACAGCAGCGAACCCAAAGCCAGGCCTACTTCCGAGCCCAGCGGGAAAACAGCTCAAAATGGCAAAAGGACTAGGAAATTTGGGGTCATTACCCGGACCCCTCCCAGCGGCAAGGAAAGCAAAGGCAGCAAAAGTGGTCCCAGAGCGGAGCAGGAGAACGGGCACTGTGGCCTTACGGAAATGGATGGGATCCGCCCGGAGGCATCCAAAACAGAAAGCAGTGTGGAGGATCGGCTTCAGAAAGAGGACTCTCCTTTTCCGGCAGGGCAATACCGGTCTCGCCTTTCAGACGGAGGGATTTTAGACCTCAACTCGAGTGAATTGTCCCTGAAGGTATTAATTTCCGTCATTCTGTTATTGATTATTTATTTGTTTAATGTCTTTATCAGCACTTACACCCTGCCCTTAGGCGAAAAAGGCCTCCATAGAGAAGTAGCATGGTAGTCCCTCCCCCTAGCCCTGCAATCAAAATTAAGACGTGACACATAAGGAATAAGGGATAGCGTATTTGTAGTGGGGAAAGGCCCTATTTGAAGAGGTGTTGGTGGTGACAGTTTGCTTCTTCCATCTCTCCTGCTCAGGGGGAAGTTGGCTGAAATGGCCTCTGGGAGGGAAGAAGCGTTGCTCATGTTGACTGATAGAGTTTTAAAAAATCAGTGGCGTGGTTGTTTCAAGAACCATGCACTGTTTCTTGAAGGTTTCGTTTTGGTTGCAGTAAATTTTCCGCAGGGTGTAAGTCTCGTTGGCTGACCATCCTCCTTTCAAACTCCGCTCCGACTAGACTTTATGGGGTGTATAAGAACAAGCGATTGCTGTTGACCTACATCTGTAGTAAAAGATGATGTGCGGTGTGATGCTGTTCGGCTCGGAGTTCCCCTCCCGCCTCGATTTAATTGGCTGCCACTTTTGGGATGCAGGGTACCTCGAAATGCAATGCCATCACTAGATGCCGTGGTGGAAGGGCAAATATACACCCGTTGATCAATTTGTAGATAGGATGCTCAAGCTGCCATACTACAGATATTCTGAAAGGATCCTGGCAAACTAATAAGTCCATGAGCACCTACAAATATTGGTGGAATTGATTAAGGCAAGGGGTTCTTAATATTCATCAGGGAAAGCATTCCTAAGAGCACTTCTGAGATGTTGGGAACACATTTTCGTGCACTGTATGTGGGACATCTGAAAAGTATTCCGGTGATTCAGGAGTTTAATTAAATTGGTAGATTTCCAGATTTCTGTGAATCAATGACTGAACAGAGGCTGGGGCCAAAAGCGCCCCAGTAGAGCAGGAAGCACTTTACAGGCATGCAAATAGGACAGGGCTGGTTCCTATTGGAGTTTCCACTTGTTACGTTGACTTCCACTTCCTCTGTTGCACTTAGTTGATCTTTGCTAGCACTTTCTTCACTGGTGCAGGTCTCAAAGATACGCACCCACTTTTGTCTCTCCTGCGTGTGTCCATCTTGGAGCCAAACCACATGTGACATGGGAAGGATCCCACGGTGTCTGTGCGCTATGCGCTATTGGCATCGCGCTTGCTGGTGCCATTGCACTAGCAAGCATTACTGAGGTTGTGCAAGCCTTGGTTTTCACGAGTGCAACACCAGTAGTACTAGTGCAAGGACACTGTTGGATCCTTCCCATCATTTGCACTTTAAAAACGGTGTGCTTAAACTGGACACCTTTATTTTGAAGGCAAAGCAGCAGTGGGGTCCTGATCCACAACGTTCTTCTGGACCTGGATCAGGATGCCGGAACAGCTACCTGCTGAAAATGTCCTTTCCCTGGCTGCTCTTTGCTCGCAGAAGTGCTGCTTACTACAGGTGGCGTCTTTGGGGGTAAATAGCTCGAGAGGGGAAGAGGTAATATTCAGCAGGAAACCACTGTGGTCCCCCAGTCCAGTTTGTGAGCACATTCTGGATTGGGGCCCCACGTCTGTTTTTTCTTTGAAACGTAACAGTGGCCAGTTAAAGCACATTGCTTTAAAATGTGAATAACACTATATGTATTTTGGCACTTGTCCTTTGCACAGGGCAGTCTTCTCCAACCTGCCGTCCTCCAGATGTTTTGGACTTCAATTACCATTAGCCCCATCCAGGATGCCCAATTGTCAGGAATCCTGGGAATTGTAGTCCAAAACAACTGAAGGGCACCAGGTTGGGGAAGGCTGGTATATGGTGGACAAGACAAGATGGCGTCTCCGTAGAACTTACCACCCCGGAAAACGTGTGCAAAAAAAATGTTTTTAAACATACATTGTCTGTGTGCACATGCTGTCTGTTTATATGGTTTTATGTCAATGGTTTTGCACTTTGTATAATGCATTTTTAATGGTCTTTAATCTTTGTGAATCACCTAGAGAGCTTTGGCTGTGGGGCAGGAGAGAAATATAATAAATGAGACAAAATGTGCATGGTGTGTGCGCTTAGGGCCAATTTAGTGGCACTTCCATCCTGCTGATGCCGCCATGAGCTGGAATTTGGTAAGATGAGGGTGCAGAGTGGCATATTTTGGATGAAACTCCCTAAATTCACTGCCTGAGGTGGGGCATTGCGCTCATCTTATGTTCAGGCCCAGCTTGAACTGGGAGCATGGGACAAATCTCAGCAATGACCCCATGAGACGACAGCTAGCAGACTCACAGTCCAAATAGCCATTGGTTTCTGCCAGTTGTGTGTACAGGTGGTGGCGGTGAGGGGGAGAAGGCCGCATTGGTTCTAGCCCTTCTCGTATCTACACCTCAGAGATGGGATGTGCCGACGCAGCACCCCACATTGCCTTCAAGTGGAGTTTTCTGGACTTGTCCACATTTTTATTGGAGTCCCGACTTCACACTGTTTTCCCATTAGTGTCTTTGACAAAAAGCCAGCGGAGTTTATTTGTTTTCCGTGCATAAAGAAGGGGCGGGTGGGGCAGGAGGGGTTGAGGAAGCCTGGTAGGGACATGAAGCCTGGTGTGTCTCGATAATTAAAGGGCTGCAGAAGGCAAAGGCAAGAAACGGGCCTTGCGGATGATGAGCTGAAAACTCTGTTATTGCTGCTTGCGAAGAGAGAGAGAGAGCTCCAGGGAACTATCTTATATCGGCAGCCGAGCTGCTGACATAATTTCCTTGGCAAAGTCTTTAAACATTCTATCGGGCCATTGCAAGCACCTGAACTAATGCAATCACCCTTTGTTTTTAAAGTTATTTGGAAACCCCAAAAGCTAGAATGAGCTTTTCTTTAAATAAATAAATCAATAAATCACTGCATCCTTCACTGGCTCTTCTTGTGCTTTTCCTCGCTCGGCCTTAAACTGAGCCAGGGCTCACCACAGCTTGGCCCTAGAAACTTTGAAGCCAAAGCACTCAGCCCTTTTCTGTGAAGTGTATTAAAGAAACATAAACTTATCTGAACATCTACAGAGTGCGTTTTCCTGCACAGTAAGAAATCGTATTTAGCTGCCAGACATTTTGGCTCCGGTCCACTTATTTCTTTATACCTGGCCCATTTATTTATTTACAAAAGGCTTATGTGTTTATTTCTTCATACAGCGCATAGTTAAATTATGGAATTCACTACCACAAGATGTGGTGATGGCCACCAATTCGGTTGGCTTTAAAAGGGGGTTGGATAAATTCTTGGAGGAGAAGGCTATCAATGGCTACTAGTTATGATGGTTATGTGCAACCCCCAGTATCCTGAGACAGTAAGCCTTTGTGCACCAGTTGCTGGGGAACATGGATGGGAGGGCACTGTTGTACCACATCCTGCTTTGTTGGTCCATGGTTGACAGCTGGTTGGCCATTGTGTGAACAGAGTGCTGGATTAGATGGACCCTCAGCCTGATCCAGCATGGCATTTCTTATGTTCTTACGTTATTATTTATTAAATTTCTTTCTTTCTTTCTTTCTTTCTTTCTTTCTTTCTTTCAATTGGCCCAAATGTTTATATCCTACCTTTCCCCCAAAGTGGCCAAGAACATGGTCCCCCATTCCCCTGCGATTTTATCCTCACAGCAACCCTTTGAGGTTGGTAATGGTGAGAGATGGTGACTGGCCTAACATCACCAATTCAGATAAGGCTAGGCAGGTCATTAGATGGTTACAGGTTGGACCTGGAGCTGCCCCTAAGTTCCTGTCTCCCTAACCTGCTTTTTTAAAAATAACATCCAGAGATTTCAAAAGCTTGCACATAAATGTATACTGGCTCTTGAACTGAGGGTCTGTTCCCAAAGGTCTTTGATGTATTACATGGCCCCTTGTGACTTTTACCGTTCCTGTTCAGCGTCCATTTTCACAACCTCCTTCATTTAGCCCTATCCGAGGACTTGTCTTTATTGTTCCCAAGGAGAATGAAGGAATTGTTTCCCTATCTTAGATTACTGGAGGAAGAGTTCATAGATTGATATTTTTCCTGTTCAAACTTCTGAGGGCTTTCTTGCATGCGTTACACACAGGGAAACCTGGATTTGTAACCTGATATAACTGGTTTAGAAGCTGGAGGCAGTCATGTCTCTCTGTTGAGTGTATCTAAGAACATTAGAAGAGCCCTGTTGGATCAGACGAAAGATCAATCTAGTCCAGTGTTCTGTTCACACAGTGGACAACAAGTTGCCTGTGGAAAACCCACAAGTAGGACATGACTGCAATAGCATCCTCCCACCATGTTTCCCATCAACTGGTATACATAGGCATACTACCTTTGATATGGAGGTAATATATAGAAATCAGGACTAGTAGCCATGAATTTGTCTACCCCCCTTTTAAAACCATTCAAATTGGTGGCCATCACTGCATCATGTGGAAGTGAATTCCATAGTTTAACATTGCATTGTGTGAAGAAGTCCTTCCTTTTATTGGTCCTGAATCTTCGACCAATCAGTTTCATGGACGACCCTGGGTTCTAGTATTGTGAGAGAAAAATGTCACCTTATCCACCATGGATATTTCAGTACATCTCTATCAAGCCTCCCCTCGCTCACCTTTCTCTAAACTAAACAATCCCAAATGTTGTAACCTTTCCTCAAGGGTGAGTTGTTCCAGCCCCTTGATCATTTTAGTTGCTGTTTCCTGCCCTTTTCCTAACTCTACAATATCCTACAATTTCCAGCTCTACAATGTATCATGCAGGCATCTATCATACCTGTATGATGCATGTTCACTGCACTTGCACCTTGGTGTTACAGGTATATACTTCAGACGTTTTAAACATGCACCTAAACATGCAGTGTAATGTGTGAAGCACCGCTTAGTGCTTATTGATGTGATTTGCCCAGAGAATTCCATTAGACAACATCCCTGGTTGCTCCAGTAGTGACTCCTTCATGGCGATTATACTAATTTCTAATAATGTTTACAATAATATAATTTATTAGTATACAATCATCAATCATCATCATCATCTTCTGTCCTCTATGCCTTTTGGTGCTCAGGATGCTATCCATAGATATGCACTGAAATGATATACCATTGCATTTAAAGAATCCATTTTAATAACAATTTTAGAAGAAGTGAGGGGTGGGGGTAATGGAGGCTGCACCAGGGTTTTATCTTCCTTTAAAGTTGGGTTTCATTCTAGAATTGTCCTGAGGGTTCAAATTGTCATGTTATGGCCACAATGGATTTATTTTCTTATTCCTAACTACTGGAATGAATGGTTAGTTCTGTCCTAGACTTATAAGAAACCCATGTAAAGGCTGAATTCACCCATTAATACAATTCACTGAATAATTACGGATGTGTCCGACTAACCTGAAGGAAGGATACTGCACAGTTATTCATCACCTCATCTGTTTTCACAGATCATTGCTTCTTATCATGAGGAAATTGCCCGCCATTGGGAACCAACTGGGAGAATACAAGTTTATTGAGAGCTGGCACTCCTGGTGCTTGCTATGACCCGTTTGGGTATTTCACACACACACTTCCCACCTTAGTGCTGAAATCAACAGCAGGGGAAGCTGCATTGGGGACAGTGTCTTAAACAGAATATGTGAAATCACCTGCACTGTTGCTTTTTTCGATAAATAGAGATATCTTCTTCTGCCTCTGCACAGTGGTTCCCAGATGGTTCCCAGATGGTCTACCATCTAGGTCACTTATAAGGCCAGACCTGTTTTGCTTCAGCAGCAGCACAACATCATGTGCCTGCAGGCCGCCTTCTGTTTGTTATCTGTGCGTGAGCATGTGTGCATGCAAGGAGATACACTTTTTCCTTGTGCATCTGGAAGGGACAACTTAACCATAAAGCAACAAACTGGCTCAATTCGGACGACACGTTAAGCAACGGTTGTTAATTTAAACAACCGTCAGTGGGTTAACCTAACGTGTCGTCCGAATTCAGCCACACAACGGTTAACCAACCCACAGTTGTTTAAGTTGCGGTTTTAAACAACGGAGTTAAACAACTCACTTGCGAGTTTTTTAAAAGTTAGTCAATTGACTAACGTGTTGTCCGAATTGAGCCACTGTGTGTGCGCTGATATATAAAGCCCTACACTTAGAACCTGGATACCTGAGGGAGTACCTTCTCCCTTATTTACCTGCCTGGATATTAAGATTGAGTGGGGATCCCTTTTCGATGGTATTGCATTTGCCTGGAGCTCAACATGCATCAACCTTAGAGAGGGCGTTCTTGATACAGGCACCCAGACTGTGAAAACTTCCTCCTCTTCATATATGGGCCTCATCTACACCATGCAGGATATTGCACTGTGAAAGCAGTATGAAAGTGGTATATAAGCACCAAGCAGGATATAGCGGTACGAAAGTGGTATATGGTATGTGTCAGTAGGCCCTAACAGTTGTCAGTAAACTTCAATGCTGCTATAAAGCAGTAGTATAGCTCCTGCCTTTTATATACCACTTTCATACCACTTTCATAGTGCAATATCCTGCTTGGTGTAGATGAGGCCATGGTTGTCGCAGAGTCTTACAAGCTTTCGGCACCAACTAAAGACCTGTTTGTTCACCAGTGTGGTTTCCTCCTCCTCCCCCCCCCCCCCCCGCATTGTGTAAGCAGTTATTTACTGCTTACAGTTCCTGGTTTGATTGTGTTTTTGGTCAATGTTGTATGATTTTATTGTGTTTGTTGGTTGCTGTGGCCCACTTTGGGATGATTTTATAATGGAGAGCGGGTAATATATTTCATAAATAAAGTAAACAAACACAAAGGGGACAGTCCATAGCTCAGTGGTGGAGGGCATAGTTTGCATGCAGAAGGTCACAGATATAATCCCCAACATTTCCAGTTCAAGGATCTCAGACAGCAGATGGTGAGAAAGAACCCCTACCTTAGAGCCTAGAGAGGTGCTGCCAACCAGTGTAGAAACACTAGGCTAGATCACTATTGGGTTGAATGATCTGACTCTCTATAAGGTAGCTTCATATGGTCATATAAAGCTGTCACCTTTCATGGCAAATTCTAGAGGGGTACTGTTTTTCTCCCTCATCCCCATTTCTGTTTCTGTGTACCATTAGGGCAGGGCAGGGCGAGGGGAAGAGATCTCCAGAACTGGAGGAGCATCATTTTTGATTTTTCACTTCAGGTGTGAAAATATCTAAAGCTGGCATTTGTTTGTAGTTGAACACCTGCTGTCTCAGCTAAAGGGGTATCAGTTTCTTCTGTCCTACAGTAAAGGGTTAGTTCATAATAATCATATCAACTATTTCTAAAGCACTTTCAACAAACAAAGTGCTGTACAACACTTATAATGGAAGTGTTTAGCCATCAAGATAAAGTATGATTGATTGTGATGGATATGAGCATAGTCTTTTCCCAGGGTCATGTACTCCCCCGTCTTCTCTCTTCAGCATGGCTGTGGGAAAGAGAGAGGAAGCTTTCACTTCTTGTTCAATTAGTCACACTTTAATGTTATGTGTGAACACTGAACTGTGGTTAATCTTAACTATGATTTGTTGAAACAAGCCAGCTTCATAAATCATGCTTTGAGTTATGGTTGAACTATGGTTTGTTGATGTTCAAACAACATGTCAAGCCGTAGATGATCAAAAATAGAATTGAAAGCTTCCAAACAACTCCTTGTGGCTACACTAGAGGAAATGTTGGGTTTGTTTCTTCCAAAAGAAAGCATGGTTTATCATAACATCTAAATGCAGCCAATCTAACGAAAATTTATTTCAAAGTTTCTAAAAAATGACTTTACTTTCATGGGTGTCTGGCCTTTCTCTTCTGTTTTATTAGTGGCAGAATTTTGGATTTTATGAGATCAAGGGGCTTTACAGCACTATCTTGTGCCAAGTACGATTCCAGCTTTCCTTCTTAGTCCGGGCCAGACTTAGCTTCTCAGCAGCTGTATTACACGCTTGCAATTTAATATGTAGATGGGGTCCAAAGACAGATGCACGTTTCTGATGGTCAATGGTTTCCAGACGTAGGCAGATAACTCCTGGGAGCAGCATGAAATTAACAAATGTTATTCTCACTTGGGCTCTGTTATGTAACGTAGATAACCCATTTTCACACATAATGAGACAGAAAACGATATTCCTGCCACTTTGAACACAGTTTAATTGTTTTTGTAGCATATGGATATGGAGATTTATGCTCCTTTCAAATGCAAATTTTAGAGAAATCTCTTAGTGTGATCCAAAAAAAGAAGGCCAGTTCAGGGAAAAGAAACACATGCGCACACATACATACACCCCATAGGGCATGATCCACCCCGTTAAGCATTTGGATATGAACAGAGGAAGCTGTCTAAGACTGCGTTGTATAACAAATTCATTTAAATCAGTCCTGTCCATTCTTACTTGAAGCAATGCCATGGAGGCTGGTGGCTCTGCTGGCAGTTTGGGGATAGGGTTCAGCACCTTGGATAGCTCATTTAGAGTTCTGGATGGTTTTGACTGAAACCCAGGGTGGATTCATCACCCTATAGCCAAGGAGCCATCAGCCGTCAACTTCCAAATCGCGTGAGGTACTGGTTCCCCTCTATTCGGCACTGGTTAGACCCCATCTTGAGTATTGCGTCCAGTTCTGGGCACCACACTTCAAGAAGGATGCAAACAAGTTGGAGCATGTTCAGAGGAGGGTAATGATGGTCTGGAAACAAAGCCTTATGAGGAGAGAATGAAAGAACTGGGCCTGTTTAGCCTGGAGAAGAGAAGATTGAGGGGAGACATGATAGCACTCTTCAAATACTTGAAAGGTTGTCACATGGAGTAGGGCCAGGATCTCTTCTCGATCAACCCAGGGTGCAGAACATGGAATAATGGGCTCAAGTTACAGGAAGCCAGATTCTGGCTGGACATCAGGAAAAACTTCCTGACTGTTAGAGCAGTGCGACAATGGAACCAATTACCTAGGGAGGTTGTGGGCTCTCCCACAGTAGAGGCATTCAAGAGGCAGCTGGACAACCATCTGTCAGGCATGCTTTAAGGCGGATTCCTGCACTGCGCAGGAGGTTGGACTCGATGGCCTTATAGGCCTCTTCCAACTCTACAATTCTATGAAAACTCTATAAATTCTATTCTTCCATTGGCCTTTAGCTGGTTTGGAAATTGAACCTGCAACTTTGTGTATGTAAACCATGTGCTCTTTCACTGAAATACAGCTCTCAGAGGGAAAATGGAAGATGTGAAAGATGGATGACTTTTGCCCCAACTGCTATGAGCCAGTCTGGATGAGTCTTTACCTTGTACATCCAGCTCCTTTGTTTCTCTCTTTGTCGCAAGTCACAATTAAATCTAAGAGCTTCTAATTAAGCATAGTTTCCTATTTTCTCTAAACTGAGAAGCTATCGCTATCAGCTTTGGAACAAACCAGGATCCTAAACCAACTTCAGACTGTGGTTTAATATCCTGGCTTGTCCCAAAGCTGCTAACCATCATTTCCCAGTTCGGACAAAATGGGAAACAATTGTTAAGTGAGACTTCCTGATTTGTTTGCTCATGCTGCAAAGGCAGGAGTTTTTGTGTGGGCATGGAGTTTGGCTTCCTCTCTCCCCTGGGCATGTGTACTAAAGGACAATCCATACATCTTCATTTTCCATCCCAACCAATGAAGCAGAGACAGGGATGGTAAAACGTAAGAGTGTTATGACATCACATCATGTGTTCTCTTTTATTACATGATACCAGAGGAGAGAGGAGAGGAGGAGGAGACACAGGGCTGATGTTTTCAGTGACAGCCGCATGTCCACCATAACATATAGTTTTATCACTGGTGCTTAAATCTCTCCTGTTGAAATCAGTGGGATTTAAACAGGTTTACAAGCTGCTGGGTGATGCTCAGAGGTTTCAGTACAGTACACAGTGATTTTATTTATTTATATTTATATGTTTCAACTCAGGGATGTCCTGACTTTAGGTTTGTGGGATCCATTTTGTTTTTTATTTAGATTAGACACATGTCTGCAGGGCATTTCCTCTTCCTTTATGGCTCACCACTGGTCTGGCCTGTGTAGGCTGATTAGCATGGGGAAAAATTAAAGGTGAAGATAATCCTACCGAGGGTATTTAGCTAGATAACTATCAGCCTACCATGATCTGTGTTGGTGACGGAAAAAATCTTTTTCGATCTGAGACGCTGGAGAGGCACAGCCAGTCATAACAAACCATACTGGGCTACACCCAATACGAGGGAGCTGCCTATATTAGGGATGTCAGAGAAATCCATTTGGGGGAGGAATTTGACATGTTTTCCTAGGTTCATGCCCCCTCCCACCCCATGACTTTGTTCCAGTTCCTGCTGCGGCACTTGATTCTGTCTGCAGCGAATCACGCCGGTTCGTGGATTTTCTGGGCATTTTCTGCATTTTTCTCTGCACGTTCCACAATTTGCACAAATTTCTGAGTAATTTGTATGAATTTCTGAGCAATTTATGCAAAGCCAGCTGGATTTTTGCAAATTTGGCCGATATTTCTACAAATTGTGGAACCTGTGAAAAAATGCCCCCCCTCCCATTTTTTCCCCAGAGTTCAAGGCAAAGTTTGCAGCTTAGCTCGCAAATGCAAACTGAGTCATACGTGCTGCGGAACTCTGTCATATTTCCCAGTGATGGACGTTCCTATCCTATATTCCTGTAATGAGCTGTGATTCTGTTTGGGCCAAGAAAGTGTCTGAAAATGGTGGCAGGATCAGATAAATGAGGCCGTAGTGGCGGAATATTGCATTGCAAACATCTTCAGCCTTTCAGCGCTTGGTCCCGTATCATGGGAATCCTTTTTTTTTTTTTTTTAAAAGGAAAGGAAGTGCCTTCTAGCACTGGAATAACATCTTTTTCTTCTTCTGCAAACTGTTACATTCAATTATTGCAAATGCTCCTCTCCTTCACTTAAAACGATGCCTGGCTAAGTGCTTGAGGCTTTGCTGTCTGCTGCGTGCTGCCTGATGTTGACAGGGAGGACGTGCCAAAAGGCGAGCATCTCGCTCTCACCACAAGCTCTTCACCTTGGCAGAAGGGCCTCTGCTTCAAACAAATTACCATCCCTTTTTATATCAGTTTGCACGGTGCAAATGCAAAGACATCTGAGACCTGGAATTAAGGTGTGCACATTGTCTCCAGCGGGCATCAAGCCCTGTAGCCAGAGATCTTGTGAGGGGGTCCACTGGGTCAGGGAGTCACTACAGAACATGCAGAACATAAATATAATTACCCGGATATGTTTAAACGTATTTAGCCTCCAATCCTATACACACTTACATGGGAATAAGTTCCTCCTGAGATATAGAAGATTTCCCCGTTAATTGTATTTTTTTTCCCTCAGTGAACAATTAGAAAGAATATTGGCCACATGCTTTTTTTATACCGCTACAAATAAACGGTCTACAGCCCTTTGAAAAATGAAATTAAAGCTGATATTTTAAGGAGGGAACTGGAATATTCCTGAGTGGGGCCCTTTATGAGTACAGCTCTAATTGATATCAATAGTTTTTGAATTAAGATGACAGAAAGGAGTTGTAGTATAGAGGCTAAAACTGTGAGCTATGTGTTGGAAAGCCAACAGTTCAAATTTTACCTCAGCCACGAATTCACCAGATTGTTGGAAGCCAAGTCTCCAGTTGTTGCCTTAGCACCGGCCCAGGGGTCAGCACACGGTCTCCCTGGGCAATTACTGGGCCCCAGCACCCATGTAGTGGAATCCCATCACTCATGCCCAACTTCAGTTCCCTGTGCCAGGTGGTTTGGATCTTCCATTTCACTTTTTCCCAGAATGCCCTGACATCCCAACATCCTGGGGTCACTGTGGGACATTTAAAATGACATCTCCAGGCCACCCAGGCACTGCTTACTGATACTGCTGACAGGTAAGACCACTAGGGCTCTTCAACGGAGTTGGGGGGGAACCAAATGCCATCAGTAGTTGTATTTTCCTAAATAAAAATGCAAGAAAATTCCCCTCCCAGCGTGAAGGCTGTCGGATCTGGAAGATGACCATGATGAAGGGGACAGACGGGCTGGGCATCCAGATAACCGGAGGTCGTGGATCGAAACGCTCTCCTCATGCCATCATTATCGCAAGGGTGGAAGAAGGAGGCTCTGCCCACAGGTACGGCTCATTGTTTTGGTCATGTTGCGCAAGTCTGACCGTTCTACCAAGGCTAACCCTTTGTGTATAAATTAAAGATACAAATAGATGAACGCAACAGGCAGGTGCTGAATTATGTGTTGGTTACATTTATGCTCCACTTTTCAGCAAAGATTGTTGCCCAAATGACAATCAACATCTAACACAGCACAAAAGAGAACCAGTAAAATGAACCGGCCCTACCATTAGGCAGAACAAGGCAACCCCATGCAGCTGATTATGGGTGTCATGAAAGGGCAGCAAAAGGTATTATGACTATTGTATTTTATTGCTAGGTTGGGCGTATGTGGGATTTTTTCCATCACATGCCACCATACTTGTGAGTACTATGTACTTTAACTGGTGGGAAACTTCTATTTATTGGTCTGCTGCAGGCAGCTAAATGTCTTGGGCCAACCCTGTTTCTATAGATATTTCCCACTCCGGACAGACCTCCCTGCAAGAACCATTTCTCAAGCCTTTCTTTCCACAGAAGGTTCTTCCAGGAAGCCCAACGAGGCACCCATCTAAGCACCCATTTTCCAGTTTACCTTGGCCTACCTAACCCAGGCTTCTTCAACTTGGTGCCCTCCAGACGTGTTGGACTGCAAGTCCCAGCATGCCTCAGCCAGGCAGGTTGGCTGAGGCATGCTGGGAATTGTAGTCAAACACGTCTGGAGGACACCATGATGGGGAGGACTGGCCTAACTTTTTGCTATCGGTTGAGTGTCTGCATACACTTTGCATACACAGGAGATGAAAGAGTGAGTTAGGTCTCTTGTCCTAAACCTAAAGGGTACATTCATCCTTGGAAGAAGAAGAAGAAATAGTTGGGAATCCTTATTTGAGAGAATGCCACTTCCATGTGCAGAAATGGTTCCTGTAAGCTGTTCTTTATTTCTGACATTTTGTTCCGGCAACCCTACTCACGTAGCAAATCATGGAATTCCCTCTCCACAATAACAAATTAGGTCAGGTACTCAGTACAGAAGCCTTGGCTGGGCACTAATCCTTCACCTGGAAAGGCAGTTGGCCATTCATGAGCACCCCATTCTTTCCTGTCAAGACGGATAAGATGCTAGGCACTACTAGAAGAATGAGGCCATGCAGAGCTAACTACTTCACAGCAAGTGAGTGAGTTAACTACTCCAAAGAAAATTTAATATTAAAGCTGACCTACTTACCAGTGATATCGTTAGTGTTTATAAAGTGCTCTGAGACGCTCCAGTGAAGGTGTTAAGTAAATGTGGAGTGACTTGATTATTCATTATTAACAAAATGCAGACGGTATCTCCTGCATTCCACTTGAAATTTCTCTCCTGAAAGGGGATGGATGGGGACAGGATTACCAAACAAAGCAATGACATTTATTCATTTATTTTCTCAGACTTATGGGGCAGGCTGGGGGACGGATGGATTCAATTGTTTTAAAACATTTTAGCCAAAGCTACACTGTGTTGTAACCTTTCCAAGCAGCATGTAAGACCCGTTTTTAAGTCTTCAGAAGATTAAGAGATCCAGTGATGTATAGTGGTTAGAGTGTTGGATAGGGCCCTGTAGATCCAGATTCCAGTCTTCCCTCTGCTATGAAGTCCGCTGGATGACTTTGGGCCAGTCAATGACTCTAAGCCTTACCGACCTCATGGAGTTGTTGTGAGGATCAAAGGGAGAGACACTTTGGGCTCCATGGAGGAAAAGCAGGCTATAAATATAACAAAGGAACAAACAAGAAGCGATATTTGTTTCTCAGAATGTACGATGCACGTTTTGTCCTTTCTGCTTCCTTAGGGATGGTAGACTGAAAGTAGGAGATGAGCTGCTCACGATCAACAGCCAGTCTTTGGTTGGTCTCTCCCATCAAGATGCGGTTGCTCTCCTTCGGTCTGCGGAAGGCCTCGTGTACCTGGTAGTTGCAAGCAGGGTAGGTAATATTCCACATATGATTTCATACGTTGGAGTGTGCGCCAAAGATTCACTGCTGTGAGTTGTGATCATGACCGCTAGGCTCAGATGGCTTTCACAAAGAGCTGGGGAAAAATCAGGACAGACAAAAGAAAAGTACTTTTTTACCCAACGAATAACTAACTTCCGGAATTCATTGCTACAAGATTGGGCAGTGGCTATTCACGTGGTTGGCTTTACAAAATCAATGGAAAGGAGGTGATACAATGGTTGCTAGGTAAGCTAGCTAAGCTAGGATGTGAAGAAAGTCATGTGTTCCAATGAGTGATGAGACATGGTTTTGGAACACTTTTACTGCATTCCGAAACCTTTGCTTTCAGGGCAGAGAGTGTGTATTCTGCCACATGCTAGATTGCACGTTTAATAGAACTCAGGGAGCAGTATTGCTAAATCTCAGGTGCCGGGGGATAAGCAACAGAGTGAAACCACTTGTTAATCTTGTCCAGGGGTGGGGAACCTTTTTTCTATGAAGGATCATTGACCCATTGGAAAAGCCAATGGAAGGCTTGGAGCTGATGGTGGCCAGAGTCAGAGCCAAAAGTGGGCAGAGTTTACAGCATGGCATAGCTTCCTTTCTCTCTGTGCCACCCTGTTCCTCTCTCTAGCCCAATATTATCTATTCTGTCTGACGGCAACTCACTAGGCTCCCAGTCCAACGACTTGAGATAGTTTTAAGTGACGATATCAGGAACTGAAGCTGGTACCTGATGCATGCAAAGCATGTGCTCCACCACTGAGCTATGGCTTCTGCCTCATCCGTGACCTTCCAAGGGCAACTGGGTGACCACTGATGGATTGAATGGGCCCTACTGTGACACTGGATGACCATGCTTAGAATGACGTAGATCAGTGGTGGGAAACCAGTGGCCCTCCAGGTGTTGCTGGACTCCCAACTCCCATCAACATGGCCATAACTTCCCCATACCAGAAGTAAATGGTATCAGCGGAGATTGGTTGTTCCAGTGTCAGAGGGGCAGTGAATCTGTTCCTTTAGAGTTCTGACTGGTTCTACCCGAAACCTGGAGCGGATTCATCATCCCACTGATGTCAGAACCACCAGCCTCCACTGGATGGTAATCGTAATAATGTAAATACGATTGAACCCCTTGGAATAAGTCGTGCGTAATGCAGGCAAGCCTGTCCAAATTGCAAAAACCCGTCCCGTGAGCAAACGGCCCATTTACCGAGTCATCCCATCCCATCCCAATTCATTGTGAAGTAGATACCTCTTGCGCTGTGTACCAGGACAAGTCTCAAGATGTACACGCTCACAACGACTTTTGCAACATTTCAGTTGGAGTTTATTAAATGTCAGCCAGATTTGGCAGTGACTCTGCCGGTTTTCCTTTCACCTTGTCGGTAAAACAGTTTGGAATGCGCGCCGATGTGTTTGCGTTTGGGTTAAGACACTTGGGCAACGTCCCAAGAGTTGGCTATTGCCCCATGCCTTCCTGAAATGTTTTCTCCAGTCGCGCCACGCCTGCATCTGTACAACCAGCATGAATTCCCCTAGGAGAAAACCCTGCCGTTATCCGTTTAAGGTGAACTGAAAGCTGCACTGTGTCAGTGTTTTCACAAGAGTTACCAAGGGGCTGCTTTGCCCATGCATGTTCAGCCCTTGATCTCTCATCACTTGATTAGTCAGCAATTCATTCTCAACGGGATTTATTAACTGGGCTCCATTGAAAAGCCAGCAAGCGTTGTGGTTGAGGGAAAGACCTGCTCATGGCGTGTGATTGTAATGGCTGATTCACATTTGCAATTTGTCACATGACACGCTGCAGTCATAAAGTGATGGACGTGACTATTGCCACGCACGAACATATAACTTGTCTACATGTAGAATGACCCACATGGGTCTAAGGGGGAGGGCATAACCATGGATTCATGCACTAAGCCAATCTTCCTGAACCTGGTACTCCCTGCATAGCCAACACATCTGGAGGGCATGAGGGCACGGACGGCTACACTAAGCTGTTTCTAAAATGGGGTATCGCTGCTTCTAAAATGGGGAAAACAGCTCAAACATTTGTTCAAAGGCCAAAAACATGAACTTTTTTTTTTAACAGATTTTTCTCAAAATCATACTCATGCACACACATGGAAGAGAAAAATTGTTGGATAGTATGCCCAACCCCCTAGCACATGGGCCAGTATACTAGTTCTAAAAGACCTAACTAGAAGATAAAGATGAAAATTGGGAAAATTAGCACTTGCCAAAAGAGGAGAATGTGGTCCTTTGGAAATGGCGGAGTAGGGGATTGGAAGGCTTAATGACCAAGGAAGCTGAGGTGCTGGTGGCAACTAGGGGGAGAATGGATGGGTTTAGAAAGATGGTCCACCTGGATGATCCACCTGGTGCATTGGCTGCTACCTGGCTTTGCTCCACAGGAGCTTCCCCATGATGGAATGCTCACCCACAACAAAGCCACCCTGGCAGATGATCAGCCCAGTGGCATAATTCTGGAGCTACTGGTTTGAGGATAATGGAAGAAGGCCACAATCCCATGCTCAGTTTCCTGGGAGCATGCACCATTGATGAGAATTTTGCTTTCATAGATTTTGTAGGAACTAGCTTGCATAGCAATTTATGGGCATGATGGATCTCATTGGTATAACCATACCTTGCCCATTCTGTGACTCACAATTCTCCGGTCTTAATAAAAAGCTAGCATTATAATTATTTTTGAGCCATACATGATTTAGAAATGATCCACCTTTTAAAAAATTAGCTTAATTCTGTATTACTATTTTTTTTAAAAAAAGCATTTGAGCCAAAGAATGAATTGCTGGTGTGTGTGTGTTTTCATAAAATGAAACTTGGAAGTTTTGTCCAAGTGTTGAAATAGTTTCTATGCCCCTCAATAAAGACTGTGCTTATCTTTAGGTCTGATATAGTTTTCATTGTAGTTATTATCTGATTTTTGTGTATACCATCTTGAAATCATTTTGAGGGGGGGATGAATTTTTTTGGGGGGGATGAAGGGGCGGTCTCTAACATTTTAAAATTAAAATAAATACATAAAATACACTTACAGTAAGATAAGCCATGAAAGACTATGAGGAGCAAAAAACTAAGAAAATAATAATAATAATAATAATAATAATAATAATAATATTAATGGATGTTAAGTACCTCAGAAGCAGAAAAACAACGAGGTGGGTAGTAGGCCAATTATATAACAAATGTGTAAAAAGTAATTATTTGGCGGATAAGTATATTTAAAGGGGATTGTCATCATGGAAATAAGTTGTACCCTAATTGTGTGGTTTGTGTACAGTGATTTTGTGGACTACGTGGGCTGATTCACATAGTTTCCATGCAATCAGGTGAAATCTAATGGAAGCTTCTAAGGCAGAACATGTGCATTCGGTTGCCTGTGTTTTAAGATCATCAGGGGAGCCCTTCTGTTGGTGCACACTTGGTGGGGACAGCAGAAAGAACCTTGTTAGTAGCTGATCACAAATTTTGGAACTCCCTGCTGAGGGATACCAAATTGGCTCCCTCTCTGCTGTCTGTCTGCTGATAGGCAAAAATATTTTTATTCAAACAGGCCCTTGGGGCGTAGGCTGGTCTGTTAGGTTGGGTTTTTATTCTTGTAATGTTGAGTTTTTCAGTTGTGTTTTTAATATATTCATTTTATGATTGGTTTAAGTATGTTACCTGCCTTGAGTGCCATTTCCTGATAGAAAGGCGGAGTATAAATTAATTAATAAAATAAAATAATAAATACATGTTCTGTGTGTGCAGTTGCCTCCAACTTTATTAACCAATGCCATCTCTCCTGGCATTTGCCCACCATCTGCGATATGATACTAATACAGGCCTACCTTACAGGATTATTGTACAGATGACTGAACTCATATATTGAAATTCATAACTCTGTGGCTTTTTCTTCCTTCCTTATAGGAAGGGGCAGAAGAGGATTTTCTCAATTATCCATCTACAAGTTTGCCAGACCTAATTAGCACCTGCTCTGCTCAAGACACAGTTCCCTGGACTGACAATAAAGAGAATGAAGAGCCAGAGGAAGAGGATGCCAAAGGAAAGACCCTGGTGCCGGAAGTCTTGGAACCTGTAAGTATGACCTTGGAGTAGGAACGTGCGAATCCCCCAACATCTGGTCCAGGGGTTGGGTGGGCTCCGATATGGAGAAATTTGGTCCTCCTTGGGCTCGACAGATTTCCCCAGAGTCCCTAGCATGTTCTCTGGATTCTGGTGAAATTTTTTCCCTCCCTAAATAGGGCAAGATATGCCAATTGTAGCCACAATTTCTGTAGCTTGGACAAATTACGGTCATAATTAGCATATTTTATGCAATTTGTGGCTGTAAAGTTCTTAATTATGTGTAAATTGTGGTCACAGTTTAGGAAGAGTCAGTCCAGTGTGGACTCTGCAGGTTGGATTCTCAGGAATCCAATCTCTTTCAAGTCAATGGCAGATGTCTCCAGCATCCCTACCTTGGAATACTGATGGACAAATCAGCCTATTTATGGTCTGTGTCAGTTTCACATGTGTCCAATCCTAAATCCTTTCCATCACATTTCTACATCATCCTGTGTTTTTTTTTTAAAGCTGCACAAAAAGATGCATCTATTTTCAGCTGCGTTTCCCCTAATATCCCCCATTTTGTATGCAATCTACTTGGAGCAAGATATTACAACTGAATCTGCCATTGTGTACCTTTCACGATCGCAGGGACTACACTGGAGATGTGATGACCTCCAAGTGTGTCTTCTCTATTCTCGCCTTTGTCATGCCTCCTTCTTTGTGCAGTGTGGTTGAACTGCATCTGGTGGTGGTGACTTATTTATGTTCTCCATGGACGTGACACTTTACGGAGTGACGTAAACACAGATGACCGGTCCCTGCGCCAAGGGATGTTCAACCTTCAATTTGATAGAGGAGGAAAACAGAAGGGATGGGGAGGGAAGGGAAGGTGATAGATGCAAGGGTAACAGGGGAGGAATGTGGACAAAAGCAGTTCCATGCCTGAGGCTTAGCTTCAGTACAAGAGAAGGGGCTAAGCCCATGGCTTCATGGAAAAAGTGGGATCTGAAGAAGAGAGAGAACATAAGAAGAGCCCTGCTGGATCAGACCAGATACCTGTCTAGTCTATTGTCCCATTTTCTGCAACGGCCAACCAGGTGCCTCCCCAGAAGCCTTCATGCAGGACATGAGAGGTGGCACCAAATGGATATTCTGGCAGGAGGTTCCAGGCATACGTTCCAGATGAGGGAGAATGGGCAAAGTTGTATCAGAGATCAAGACCCTTTTGGGCAGCTGGTGTTGGAGCTAGAGGAGCAGAGCTCTTGGGCAGGGATATACTGGAATACAAGAGGAGAGGGATACGGTGGGGCAAGGTTGCTGAGGGCTTTATTTACTGAGGACTTGCATAATGTTGTCTGGCCGGCTTACAAAACTGAGAAGCCTTGAAAGGTAGCTGCCTTTTGTACTGGATATGGGAGTGGGCAGGTAGATTTGAACAATGAGATAGGCGAATGTTGTTTGTTGCACAGCAAGGAAGGGCTATGGCTCAGTGGTAGAGCAACATGAATTGCATGCAAAAAGTCCCAGGTTCCATGGCTGCGTTTCCATGGGTAGCCACTGCCCATCATAGTAGACCAACCTTCCCCAACTGGGCACCCCCGAGATGTTTTGCACTATAATTCCCATCAGCCCCAGCCAGTGGTCAAGGATGATGGACACTGTGATCCAAAACATCTGGAAGGCACCAGGTTGGAGAAGGCTGGTGTAAACAATACTGAACCAGAGGGACCATTGTCCTGACTTGGTATAAGACCGAGTCTTTTGTTCGCAGTTCTGGATAGAAATGAGACAATTGAGGTGTGACAACAATAGGCTTGGAAGGAGAACTATCCACCCACAACGCTGCTCAGGAATCATGGCTTTTGTTGGCTCGCAATGCGAGGCACAATACCAGCTGTTGTACAGTGGAACAACCATATATAAGGCATCTGATTATACATGCATGTATGTATGACAGCACCATGTCTGATAGGATCAGGATCTCCAAGACTGGTTTATAATTAATGTTTCTGAATGATGAAATGCCATATACATTAAAATTTCATTTTAATTGAGGAATTAAAGATGCAGTCCTATGCATGTTTAGACAGAATAAAAGTCCAACAACTCCCAGCATTCCCCAGCCAGTATGGCTGGCTGGGGAATGCTGGGAGTTGTAGGACTTTTTTCTGTCTAAACATGCATAGGATTGTGCCCTAAATGAATTTGGACAGACTTGTTAAAAAGTCTTCTTGTTAGCCCCGAAATAAAATGATAATAACAAAAATAGATCTGAAGCCTGACTTAATTTATTTTATAGTCCTTTACATTCCTGTATGATATGTGAAAAGCCACATCTTTTCAGACAGTGGTTACATGAGCTCCGCTATGCTTCGTGTAAGGTTTTGTCGGAGAAAGGAATTATTTCTCTTTGATTTCACAAAGCTGTCCTAGGAACATAGGAAGCAATGTTCTACCAAGTCAGACCTTGGTCCATCTAGCCCAGTATTGTCGACACTGACTGGCAGCAGCTTTCCAGGTTTTCAGGCAGGAGTTTCTCCCTACCTGGAGATGCCAGGGATCGAACCTGTGACCTTCTGCATGCAAAGCAGGTGCTCTGCTACTGAGCTATGGCCTTTTTCGAAGTGATAGAGCCATGAACTGGATGAGGGTGAACAAATGTTCCAGTGATAGTTAGCTGCTTTGAGCACCATTTTCTTTTTGGCAAGGTTTGGTACAAATTGAAATAATAATAATAATAATAATAATAATAACAACAACAACAACAACAACAACAACAATCAGCAGGAAAGAAGGAGGAAGAGGTCTGCTAGATATTAATACAATGCATGCTAAACAGATAAAATCACTCAAGAGAATTCTTCCACACTAAAAACACCCCCATTCATAAAGCCATAGTAACAGCAGATAAAATTACATCCCACTCAACTTAGGACTACAAAACCAAGATCAAACACAACCACTCACACTCGCAGAGAAAAATGAAAAATGGGCACAAAGCACTCCATGGGAAGCACTACAACATAATACAGAACCCACGAATAAACAAAGAACAATCGTACAAATGGCTTAGGAAGGGTGAGCCATTCCCAGAAACCGAAGGATTCCTAATAGCTATACAGGATCAAGTTATAGCCACCAAGAACTACCAAAAATACATCATAAAAGATAACAGTGTAACAACAGACCTATGCAGGAAATGCCATCAGTTCCAAGAAACAATAGACCACATAACAGGAGGATGTAAAATTATGGCAGGAATGGACTATACGGACAGACACAATACAGCTGCAAAAATAATTCACCAAAACTGGACATCAAATGCAACCTTATCAAACAACCTACACCATACTATACATACTCACCCAAAACAATCTTGGAAAATGCAGATCATAAAATATACTGGGACGGAACACTTCATACCGACAAGACAATACCCTGCAACCGACCAGACATAACGTTCATAGACAAAAAAGAAAAACACACATAGCAATACCTTGTGACAAAAATGTTGTTGAAAAGGAAGAAGAAAAGAGAGACAAATATACACCACTGGCCATGGAAGTCAAAGAACTATGGCAACAGGAAAGCTCACAATTATTCCATTAGTCACCTCAGTCACCGGCATCACATCAAAAAATTATACAGAAAACCTTCAGAAACTGGGCCTACCAAAATACATCCACACCAACATCCAGAAAGCAATCATACTTAAAACATGCTCAATTGTCAGGAAATTCCTGAATCTGTAAAAGACAGCATGACTTGGCAAAGCCCGTCATGTCCATCTAGAAAAACCGCCACGAGCGAGAAAGAGATGAGATGATAATAATAATTGATGTCAGCAGTGACATCTACCTCCATGTTCAGCGGCAGTGTTCCTCTGAATACCAGATGCTGGTGATCATCAACAGGAGAGGGCTGTTCCCTTTTCGCCATGCGTGTGGGCTTCCCAAGGCCCCTAGTTGTCCATTGTTGGAAACAGAACGCTGGGTTAGATGAATCCAGCAGATCTCTCATTACAATATGACAACATTTAAACTATACACTAATGGATGTAATGCAAAGAATGAAAGTTAGGATCTGTTTTCACATCCAGGAACTTAACGTGTAGCCAGTGGGAGTTGATTCATCTTGGGGAATTCAGAAATGACCTAATCCCTGACTTCCCCTAGAGCAGGGCTGGGCAGGCTTGTGGGATCTGTTTTCTTTTTCACTAGCACTCAAGATCTACCAGCTGGGGCCCGGTGCAAAACAGTGGCTCATGAAGGTACAGGGCGCCTCCAAGGAATTAGTTTGCAGTACCAGAATACAGTTCAAATTCCTTTCATACAAAAATCCACTCCTGGTCCCCTCACCCCCTGCCCCAAGCTTCATTTCAACAGCCTAATTTTGGATAGGCAAAGACACCCCCCCTTTCCCTCCCCCCGCTATTGTGAATAACTGGGAGTCCGAAAACTTTGCCAATCTACTGCAAATCTCCCAGTAGATCCTGCTTTAGGTTTTCCTAACTCCTGCCATAGAGGACCCCTCACCCAGGGGTGGTCTGTCCATATAGGTGAACTAGGCGATCGCCTAGGGCGCCAAGTTAAGTGGGGTGACAAATCCAAGGGGGGGGGAAATAAAAATGTTAAAAAATGCAGATAAAATAATGAAGATGTCATTATTTCAATTCCCATGTGCGTACAGAGGGAATATGACTGAGGTTGTGGAGGTGAGTGAGGGACCGACTGGGGATGATGGAGCTAAGTCAGGCTGGCTGCGCACCCACTCGCCTTTGGGACCTGGTCTTCTCTCAGGTGACACAAGATATCGTCTTGCTCTGCAGCTGCTCCCAGTCGGAGGCAGGGAGTGGGAGCTCCCTGGAGAGCAGCCGCTTCCTTTGCCCTCGGAAGGGCTGAGCCTAGGGGCTGGGGGCACTTTGTCCACCATGTTGCCCCGAGGATGCAGCCAGGACCCTTCTTCCAGGGACCTTCCTTGGGCGTTGCGATTGGGACTTCTGTGCTCATCTCCGTTGTTTTCATCAGATCCTCTGTGCTGAAAGTGCACAGTACAAAAACCATTTTAGGTGTGTTTTGTTACAAATGATAATATTTCTGCTTCCGAAGATGGCGGATGGCGGGGTAGTGGGGGACCACCTCTTCATTGAATGGAAGACAAGGGCAAAATGTTTCGCAGTTTACTAAAACCCATAGCCTAGATCTGCTCATGGGATTTGGGGGTGGAGGTGCCGATTGCACGGTTTGCCTAGGACTGGTTTAGGGCCATCCCTGCCCTCACCAGCATGACACTTTGAATTACAGTAGCTGCAGAACAATTGCCCTCATGCCTATCTTGTGAGCTTCCTAAGAGGCATCTGGTTGACCACTGTGGAGACAAGAATGCTGTGGACTCAATGATAACCTTTAATCTCATCCATCAGGGCTATTCTTATCTTCTTATGTGCAGACAGTGCCAGCCATCCTGCATTAATTCCATTAATCTAGCATTAATCTCGTATCCCTCATTAATTTCAACGGAGCATGCATGGTTTTGCACCCCCCTTTCTATATGGATTTGCTACTTCCCTGCTTCCAATGTTCCCGTCTTGAGTAGAAGCAACCGTCTGCCTTGCCTTGTAGACCATGTGTCACACTGTTTGACCAAAGGGCTTGCTATAAATTCATTAGGCCAGGGAATGATCGAAACAACAGGCTAGCAGGATTTCTAAGTATGCCATAACTGTAGAAACAACAGAGACATTTTTTTTTATTTTTTTTAAAAAAACAGCAAAAGATTTTGTTCCCACTTGATAATAACCATATGGATTAACTCGTATTGTGGCTTGGGCCTGGTAAAAGTAAGGTCTGATAGCAGAGCCCTATGAAAAATAACACGTCCCATTTTCCTTCCTTGCTGTGCTGAGGGACCGCAAGAGGTAGAAGAGGCTGTTTCCTGCAGGTGCTGAAATATCCAATATAAGTATGTAACCTAACACTCTTTTGAAATAATAACCATCTGTTTGTAGGGAGGGGAAAGGCTTTCTGGAAGTTTTGCAGTGTTGCAAAATCTTTGGCTGTGTTTTAGTTTACATTGCACAAAAACCTGTAAAATTACACACACACACACATGCTCTTTCAGCTGAAAAGACTATGAGCCTATCTACACACGCAAGATAAAACACTTTGAAAACGTTTTGAAAACATTTTGAAGACTGTATATGGAGTGTGTCATGGGCCTCAACAGTTGTCAAAACTGTTATAAACCATTTTAAAGCAGTAGTGTAGATAGGCTCTATATTTGCACATTCTTGATTTTTTTTAAAAAAATGCTGCTGCTAATCACTCAGTAGCATCACTCCGTAGCTGAGCGTGTGATCAGGTTTCCTACATCCAACCCAAATGGGCGTCTTGTCCATCTTTGGAAGCTGGCTCTCTTCTTGCCTTGGATCCGCAGCAGCCATTATGGCTCCTGCCAAAGGAGGTGACATTTCAAGTTTGGGGAGGGAAAAAAGGTGTGTGTGTATAAGTTCTTTTGTGAGGTTTTATGTACTGAGCTTGGATATGTACAGTTACAAATAAGTAATCACGCCAACCCAACTAAAGGCCAATGGAGGCTGCCATCTCTGCTGTCAGTGGGGTGATGAATCTGTTCCAGTTTTCAGACAGTACCAGTCCGGACATTGAAGAAACCATCCAAGGTGCAAAGTTCTTTAGAGTTCTGATTGAAACCCAGAGCATTTTCACTTCCCCGCTGACATCGGAGCCACCAGCCTCCACTGCTAAAGGCTTTATGGATGTGAAGCTCAAGAGCCCAATTCTGTTTCGGAGAAACTTTCGGGGGGATGCATTTGGTGGGTGGCCAAAAACACCAGCATATTTTAAACTAAAGCTCTTATTTCCGGTAGTGCTTTCACATGCCCTGGATAGGGCAGGCTGATGGGCAGCAACAGGGAGGAAGAGGAGGAAGAGAGCTGGCAGACAGTGCCAGCTCCAGGTTTTTGAGGGCCCTTGAGCAAGACACCCTCAACAGACCTCCTCCTTCAGCGAGCCTACGTGCTCATCACCAGGGTCACCAGCTACCACTGCTCCTCAGCCTCTTTCTCATCGTTGCTACCACTGGCTTGCTTAGCAGGCAGAGAGCCAGGGAGCAAGTAGGCTGGGGCATCTACGTTTCTTCCTTCTCACCACCACTGGTGTCTGTGCCAGAGTGAGTGGCAGGTGAATACAAAGGATGCCATGGTGAAAAGGAGGAGCAAGTCCAGGGGGCTCTGGTATGGGGCTTTGGAGGGGCTCTGGCATGGGGCTTTGGGGATAACCAGTGGCCTCCTACTGGGATATGGGCCTTGGCAGGTGCCCTGTGATGACAAACCCTGATGCCAGCCCATCTAAAGCTACTTGAGGATTGATATTGCCTTTCTGTGTGCCTCCATCTGTTCTACAGCTATACTTGGAAACACAGAGAAGCTACCACAAGGCTTCTGTCTTCACAAGGAAATGGACCCAGGGAATGTTGCCCTGCTCTAGGTCACGAAAGTAGGTAGTGTGAAAATTAGGGTGACCGTATGGAAAGGAGGTCAGGGCTCCTGTATCTTGACCAGATACAAAAGAGGGCAGGGCTCCTGCAGCTTTAACTGTTGTGATGAAGAGGGGATTTCACCAGGTGCTCCATGCATACAAATGACACCTGCGGAAATCCCCTTTTTCTATACAACTGTTAAAGATGCGGGAGCCCCGTCCTCCTTTCCGTATGGTCACCCTAAGTGAAAAGCAACCCACCAATTTGGATGCACTGACCACAGCTGCAGCCCTGAGTTTTGGAGAGACGGCTGTGTTTGATCCAATAATTTTAACACCACAGCTTCCAGGAAGTTATGGAGAGGAACAAAATTGCTCTGGGGACAGGCTGCGGTCTAACAGAAATATTACACATTCTGGCTCGTGTTTAATTTCCTCGCCTATTGAGGCAACATTGTTTCATAGCTGCAGTTTAAAAGGAAAGCGCTGCTTTACTGCAAAGCAGAAAGGTGAAGTTTGGTATATAACATAAAGACCTACACAAAAATAGACCAAATCAATAAAATTCAGGCTGCAGGGCAAAGTAAAAGAGCACGTTAAACATCTTCACAGTCCATTTTCTACAGAACTGAGGGAGCCCAAATGATCTGTAACATACTGGTATTTGTGTTAAATTGTCTCCATCCCATTCAGCATAGGCTAGTCAGATTAATATTCTTTTTAAGGATGTGATTGCGACGTGCGTGTGTCTTTAAAATTGATTTTCTAAAGTGCTATGGATTGGTTAAGGCTGGGAGAAAGGAAGATGAAATGATATTTCCCAAGGAGATTTGCGTACAGCTTCACGTCCATATTGAAACCTTTCCTGCATTGTTAAGCTGTTCAGATTTACTGCTCTTTTGTAGATGCTAACAGGAGCGTTTGTCTGGTGCTCGTAATAGAAAACTTTCAGCTACGGACCAGCTGTTTTGATATATTTTGTGTGTTGGCATTGTAAAGATTAAATTGTTTAGGTTTTATTACTGTTTTAACTTGTAAGCCGTGTGTGTTGACAGAAGGTTTGGTGTATAAAAGAAATTAGCAAATAAAGCAATGTCTTCCAGACCTCAGTGCTAAAATGTTGTGCCCAACATGTTAGAAATTCCCTTGCAGACGTGCTCATAGTCTGCAACGCTTGTTTTTGTATAAAGCTTACTGGAGCGAATTCTCACCTCATCTTAATGTTCTAAATGGTTCCAGTGGGGTTTGTGGATGTAATACCCCCTGCTGTTAGTAACAGAAGCAGGGTATCCTTGGTTAAAGTTTACATGCTATTTCTTGTGTTCTTCATCTGCATTTAGCTCATATAGCCTGCTTCTGATTTTGGGCACTAAAATAGGCTTGGGGTGTGTGTGTGTGTGTGTGTGTGTGTGTGTGAGAGAGAGAGAGAGAGAGAGAGAGAGAGAGAGAGAGAGAGAGCAGGGTATTTTGTTCATCTGTATTTATTCTGGACCTTAAAATGTTTAGCTATTTCGTATTGCCTACTGAAGAATCTCTAAAGCAGGGGTGATCAACACTTTGGGAGAGTTCGGACGACACTTTAGACAACGGAAGGGTTAATAACACACTCACTGGGCGTTATTTTCCTGGAGCTCGCCACACAACATGTTGCCCCTCCCCCCCGTCGCACGGCTGAAAGTCCCAGCGACCTTTTGGGCCGCTGCTGCTCCTCCCTCCCCCCTCCCTCAGTCCTCCGGTCCTACCCCATCATGCACCTCAAGTTTTGCCAGCTATATAGGAGCAGCTGGGGGATTTTTGGCTGCTCCTGCCGGGGAACTCTATAACTGATTGGAATAGTACACGGAGAGAGGGGGGTTTCCAACACATAACACTTTAGTCAATGGATTTCGGGATAAACAACTGAGCAGCCCGTTGTTTTTCTCTGTTGTTTAATTCCCCCAAATAGCGTACCGTCAGTTGTGTGTGCGTTGTGTGTTGCCCAACACATGACACAATAAGCAACACAACTGACTGTTGATTCCCCCCCCCCCTTCCCCCGGTTGATTATCGTGTCATCCAAACCAGGCCATAGTCTACTGGTGGCCTCCTTTTTTGTTTGTTTTTTGCAGTCCCTGCTTCCCCCTTGGGAATTTCAGGGAAAGCCCCAGGAAAGCGCAATTTTACTTTAAAACAAGGCACATACTCCCTGCATGGCTTGTTTTAAAGAATAATGTGGACTTCTCCCCCCTGAATTTCAACAGGGAGAGCAGTCCAGAGGGGAAATTGGGTCCCGGACCATTGGACATTGCCCACCCCTGCTCTAAAGGGTGAAAGCTCAGTAGGAGAGCACATGAGTTGTGTGCAGAAGGTTCAACCGCCAGCATCATCTTTAGTTAAAAGGCCTCTGCCTGATGCCTTGGGGAGATACTGTCAGTTCTGGTAGACAGGCATGGGCCAGATGGACTGAAGCGATGTAGTAAGGAAGGGCAGGCCTGGCTCAAGACATTTTGCTGCCCAAGGTGAAGGACAGGATGGCACCCGCCTTGCTGCTCCAACTCCATGTATGAAAGTCAACCAGACAGGCTGCTTACTTCTTTGTTTCATTTATATTCCACTGTTTTTCCTCTTGCAAAAAACCCAAGGTGGCTTACACAGCCCTCCTCCTCTCCCTTTTATCCTCACAACAACCCTGTGAGGTAGGTTAGGCTGAGAGTCTGTGACTGGCCCAAAATCACCCAGTGAGTTTCAGAGCCGAGTGGGGGCTACAACCCAGATCTCCCGAGTCTCAGTCTAACACTCTAACCTTTATGCCATCCTGGCTCTCAGTTGAATTTGGATGCTGGCAGTGGGGACAGCATCCTCCACCATACCTGAGGGCAGCAGGGTGCAGGGCATGCTGTGCGTGGCACCCCCAGTTCTGTCCTCTGGCACGCCTTTGTCCCTCACTATCTCCCAACACTTGCTATCACAGGCATCCTCGACACTCTACCTAATGGTAGGGCCAGCCTGATGGAGAAATAATGCCAAACTGTAAGGTGAGGGGGCGGGAGTTGGGTATCTAACAAAGAATATAGCTTGGGGCTGGAGTTTTCAAGCAAAGCACCGGTACATCAAAGAACCACTTTTTTCCCACAGTAGCCTTCCTGAACCCTCCCTTTGTTGTGAGCAGAAAATGCCATGGGGCAGCAGGGAGTACCATGCATGTTACCTTGAGCTCCTCAGAGGAAAGGCAGGATATAAATGTCACCAATCAATATGGTATCTTCCTATATCATTTGCTTGACATATGCAGTGGCGTCATCAGGGTAGGACTGTGGGGCTGACATCCGGGTCCCCGCAGCAAGGTTGCCACAGTTTGAAGGAAATGAAGTAATATAACTGAGGCCCTCCTCTGGACCTCCCCACTCCCCACCATCTTAAGGTTCAGCAGCTCGGGATTGTTGACATTGCCTTTTAGGTTGTGGCACCCTGCATATGGAATCCCGTGCGCAGGGACACCGTTCCACTGGCACTAACTGTGTTGTCCTTTTGGCACCCGGCAAAGACCGTTAAAAAATAAAATAAAACTGTCCAGGCATTTCAGCATAAGTCTACTGGATCGTATTGGTTTCTTTTGATGTGGCTTTATTGTAATTTTATTATCGAATATACGTGGCCCTGAGAACTTTACCCTCAAGGGTGGCCTAGAAATAAATAAATAAATACTGTAAAGCAGTGGTGGGGAACTCTAGGTGCAGAGGCCAAATCTGGCCCCAATCTAGCTTTCCTGGGGTTCTCCAGGTGGCCCCACCCCCTTTCCCTGGCCCCACCCCTTTCCTCAAACTACCAATCATTTAGTGGCTCCCCAGCCTTTGTGCAGTTTCCCCATCCCACATTCTAAAAGGGTGAAATGCCTCTTCTAAGGCTTAGGTACTGGCAGTGAGAGCTTTAAGCTACAGTATACCAGTGTTCTTTGTATTTTGGGTCCACCCCTTCAGCCTCAACCCCTTTGTCTTTGGCCCTGCCCACCATTGGAATGTGCCCCCCCCCCCCCAGAGCTTCTCCAAAGCTGAATTTGGTCCTCAGGCTGCTATAATAGGCAGAAGTGCAGATTAAGGGGATGTGGGCCATGTGATGACATCAAAGTTTGCAAAAAGATGTCCAAGATTTGGCCATTGCCTGTGTAATAAACTGTGAGGCAACATTAATAAAAAAGGGGACGATGCTGGGCAAGAGTCACTTGAGATGGTTTCTCCGTTCCCTTGTCCCAACATTTCAACTCACCTTTGGAGCCTGGTGAATTGACTGTCTTAGCAGATCCAGGACTTTCTTCTACGCTCAAGAAGTTCTATCCGTCCTTAAGAACATATTGATGTGAATAGCAGATTATGAATAAATGGATTATTATGGGATATAGATGGTTTTTCTTTCTTCAATGTGTAAACACAGGCATTGTTTAGGAAGGGTTCTACTTTTCTACTTGCATATAAAAGTACAATATGAAGCATCAGGGTCTCCAGAGAGCTTAATTGGGTTACTTGAAGATGGGGTCTTCTAACCTACTGAGTTATGTGTGCTTGGTCCTCAGCACCCTCTTCAGGCACAGGTCGGAATAACAGGGTGCAGCATTGGTACCTAAAATGTGTGGGTATTATAAAAACTTTGAAATGGCCAGCTGCAGGTATACATACTACTTGGCCTTTTGCTTTTGCCTGGTTTTGCCTCACTGCACTTCAGATTGCAGCTTTTTCAGCTCAAGTCACTGACTTCAATGGTTTTGAACTGCCAATTTGGGTCAAGATTCAGGTATGGGTAGCCATGGTCCCATCTTGGTCCTTACACACACACACGCACCTTCCTAAATAAGCAGAGTTTAAATATCCCATTCTTTCTCTTTGGTCTTTGTGTCTATCTACATACATTTAGTGAAAATTGTTAAGCCTTGTTGAACAGCAACTCTCATCATCCCCAGCCAGCAAAATCCTAGCTGGCTGGGAATGGTGGGAGTTATAATCCAACACATCTGGAGGGCACCAAGTTGAGGAAGGCTGCCTTAGAAATGTAAGATTAGAAGTAAAAGATAGAAATGAAACTAACAGTAATGCTGCTCTGCAGTCTAGCTTAACATAATCATAATAGAGATAACCATAGCAGTGAAATTTCTCTTAATGTGTAGCTTAATCACATCTGCAGAAAAGTATTGCAGCTGTTTGCAATTCGATCCCTACCGGGTTCTGTTGAAAAGTATTTTAAACATGCTGTGCTTCAAAAAGCATCATCTACATAATTAGAAAATTGGCCTTTAGATCATTTATTTCGGAAAGTAATGTGCTACATTTCATGATTTGCTCTGAGCACATCACAACATGTATGGTGCAAAAGGCATACTGAAAAATATATTGGGAGCGATTCTTCCATTTCTTGTTATCTTTGTTGTTCTCAATGCTGAAGTTCCATGTTAGTGAGTTTACATAGGGCTATCTCCTCTGACATTGTTCTTCTTCTTTCACTATATAAATACAAATCCTCAAAAAGTAAAGAAGTCTGAAGTACTGTCACATGCTGTAGTCAAGCTTGGGCATTAGTTAAAGTGAGAAATCAAAACAGAAATTGTAACACTTGGAGCAGGGATGAGCAACACATGGCCCGCAGGATGCATGCGGCCCTCAGACTAATTTCTAAAGGCCTCTGAATACAATCAGTTCAGACCTCTGGCAACAGCAATGTCTCTTCCTTGTCAGCTCTCTCGGTGGGTGGGTGAGGAGGGGGGGAGAGAGAGAGAGAGAGAGAGAGAAGAGGGTGGCAAAAAAGGAGGAGAAAGCTGCTTCCCACCCACTTTTGGCTCTGCTCCTGCCCACTGCTAGCTTCAGGCCCTCCCACCACTGACATGTGGCTCCTGAAAGATTACCCATGAGGGAATGCAGTCTTTGACAGAAACCACTGTTCTTGAGCGAAGTGCTGAGATCCAGCAAGGCAGACAGCAGATTCTCCACAGGCACATTCATGATTGATTGTGAATGGGAGTTGGTACTTCCCATGCCAGCACCGATATTCACCTTGGACCAGCAGAGTTTGACTGGGAAGTAGCATATACCCACTCCCATGCGGGCTCCTCATTACATATATTACTGAAGAGCCCATGCGGAAGCAGTAGCCCTGCTGTTCAAGGATAACTGGCTGTAAGATTTGTACGAAATATATACATTTTGCTGGTGTCGAAGGACCTTGGTGAAGAGCCCAAGGGGTTTCCAATTGAGCCAATTGGTCTTAGCCCAATCTCTGTGCTTCCGATGCTTTTTTGTCTGCGAGGGCAGCGTTCTTCGCCACAAGGCCCAAGGGCCACTGGCGGCTCCCGGTCACCTGTAATGTGACTCCACCTCTCTCCCCCCCTTTTTTGTTTTGCACTAGCAAGAGACGTTTTATCTTGCTGTTTGCTTTAGTGGTAGGCTGGCTTGTGTGATCTGGGCTACTGAAGGAGGCTTCAGGTGTGGGGATACGGGAGACCTACCAATCCCCAGCTGTAAGAAGAATGCAGGGGAAGAGGAGAATGCAGGAGTAATCAGCCAATTAGCTGTGTCGGAAGAGAAGCCAAAGAAGCAAAGAGCAATGTGATTGGCTAGCTGCAACGTAGTTGGCTTGCTTTCTGCTGGAAATTGAATACACAGGTGTGTGAGAGAGAGCAAAGTGGACCTTGCCGTGGGAGATTTTGCAGTACTGAGTAGAGCAGAGCTCTCTCCCAGTGACTGACCCAAGGGAGAAGTGAGCCTGTCGGAAATTACCTGCCCCGTGACTAACTGATGAGGCCTTGGTTGGATGACAGGGAGGGGAGGCCTGAAAACCCCTCCAGCAAAGTTGAGAGCACAGTGTCATCACTTGAGTAGTGGGGGAGGGGGAGACCCACCAGGGCCCAGGAAAGACCCCAAAGTGTCCTCGGCAGCAGTGCCTAGAACCAAAATGGCTTCTCCTTGGAAAATAGTGATGTTCCCTGTGCTGGAACAAAGGCGTTTTGTAAGCACTGATGCTGGGGCTGTGCAGCATCTAGGGATGTGCACTGAATCGGATCGGATCCACGATCCAAATCCGATCCAGGGGGAAATCGGATAAATTATCCGATTTCCGATCTCACTGCTGGATCAGCCGATCCAATCTGATCCGATCCGGAAAGGTTCCGAACCGGTTTGGATGGATTGGTGGATCGGCGGGCGCCCATCGCCACTTCCATTGGTTGGCGCCAGCGGGCGCCCGCTGATAGAAGCAGACAATGGGGGCAGGGGGCGGCGGACGGGAGCAGACTGCCAAGAAAGGTAAGCAGGGGGCAGGGGGGGCGGGGGGCGCTTGACGCGCTTACCTTTCCTGGCCCTCTGTTCCCGCCTGGGAACGGAGTAGGCCGCAAAGCCCGCTCGCAGTAGCAGCCAGCACTGGACGGGAGCGGACGGCCAGGAAAGGTAAGCAGGGAGCAAGGGAGAGGGGGGGCGGGGGGCGCGTGGCACGCTTACCTTTCCTTTTTTTTTTTTTTTTTGAAATAATTTTATTATTTTCAACATAATAATAACATAAAATACATACATAACCCTCGACAATCCCCCCCGTGCACCCCCACTCCATGAGACCTTCTCTTAATCTTTTATTCTATCCAGAAATTTATCGACTCTTTTGAAGGTGTTTGTCCCTTCCCCGATCTTAAGACATGTTCCAATAGGGGGCTTCATATTTCCCCAAAATCATTTTTACTGGACATTCCCCTTTTCAATTTCATTTTACAGGTTAGCATATCATTCAAAGCCATATCCCATATTTCTTTATACCATTCTTCTATTGTATAGCTTCCTTGTCCTTTCCAATTTTTTGCAATCATTAGTCTAACAGGAGTCAGGAGGTTGTTTATCAATTCTCTCTTATTTTTGTCCTCTTCCCCTCTATCCCATATTGCTAGTAGAGCGAGCTTCGGGTTTAGTTCCACTTTACTTCCGATTATTTCACTTATTTCTTTAAATACCCTTTTCCAAATTTTTTGTACATATTCACAGCTCCACCACATATGGTAATAAGTTCCAACCTCCTGGCATCCCCTCCAACACTTTTTAGATATTTTTTTGTCTATCTGGTGAAATCTAACCGGTGTTAGATACCATCTCCACAATACCTTATAAAAATTCTCCTTAATTCTGATCGATAACAATTTTAACATTCTTGCGTTCCACAACCTCTCCCAGTTATATTCCTTAATTTCTCCATTTACGTCCTCTTCCCATACCTTTTTTATTGCTTTAAGTGAATTTTGAAATTCTTCCTCTATCAATAATTTATATATCTCACTAGTCAACCCTTTCTTAATTTCCTTTTCTTCTTTCCTACCTTTTGACTCTATTAATTCTTCAAATCTTGTATTATTTCTACACTTTTTATTTTTCAATCTCCATTCCTGAGTCCATTTCCCTAATTGTATACATTTAAACCATGCTGATTTTTGACCTATCAATAGCTCTTTAATTTGCTCATTATCCTTCAAATTTTCCATCCACTTTCTTAACTTAATTATTTCCTTATCTTTCAGTCTCGCTTCAATCTCCACTTTTAATACTCTTGGGAAATTCTCCACTACTACCACTGGGGCAAGTGGTGAATCTCCTGGTATCCACTTCCCCCTAAATTTCTCCCAGATCTCCACTATATTTACTAACAAAGGGTTGTCCAGTCCCTTTAATTCTCTCTTTTGAATTTTTTTAAAGAAAATATTTTGCAATTTATCATCTATTTCCCCAGTTTGCGTCTCCAACCACTCCAAATCTTCCTCCCCTAGAATACAGCTTATAACATATCTTAACTGATTAGCTATGTAATAATACTTAATATTTGGAAGTCCTAAACCTCCCTTCTTTTGAGCCTTATACCATAACCCTTTATTAATCCTAGCTTTCTTATCCCCATTACAATATGCGTTGATTATATTTTGCCAACTTTTCAACTCTACATCTGATATTTTAATTGGTAACATTCTAAACAAAAAATTAATCTTAGGTAAAATCTTCATTTTAATAATTGCTATTCTACCAAACCAAGAATGTTTTAATTTCTTATATACTTCTAATTTCTCCCCTACTTGTTTTTTTAAAGCTACCAAATTAAGTTCCTCAAGCCTATCTAAATCTCTATCAATGTTAATACCTAAGTAACGTACTATGTTTTTAAGTCTAAGACCCAACTTATCCTTACCTTCTTCCAACTCTTCCTTATTATAATTAAATAACATCATTTCTGACTTCCCCCAATTTACTTTTAATCCCGTAATTTCTCCAAATTCTCTTAAATGTTTCTTAATCACCTCAGCACTCCCTAGGGGATCTTCTACCGTCAATAAAGTATCGTCCGCAAACATATTCATTTTAATCTTCTCCTTTCTTCCTATCCCCTTCACTCTTTCATCTTCCCTTATTACATTTGCCAAAATTTCTATTACTATTGCAAATAAGATCGGTGAAAGAGGACATCCCTGTCTAGTTCCTCGGGCTAGTGTAATCTGTTGTGTTAACCCATCATTAACCAATATTTCCGCTTTATTATTTTTATACAACTTATCCATCACTCCCATAAATTTATCTCCAAACCCAAATGTTTTTAATATTGTTTTGAGTGCTGGCCATTCCACACAATCAAAGGCTTTGAATATATCCAATGCTAGCAGGCCTGCTTTTAAATTCCTTTTTTTTATAATACTAATTATATTTAATACTCTTCCCATTAAATCAGACATTTGCCTACACGGAATAAATCCACACTGATCTTTTTTAATATATTTACCAATAAATGTGGCCATTCTTTTTGCCATTATTGCTGTAAAAATCTTTGAATCTTGATTTATTAAGGAAATTGGTCTATATGATGCGGGATCCGTTAGGTCCTTACCTGGTTTCGGAATTAATATAATCAGGGAATGATCCCATGATGGCGGAGTCTTCCCCCCTTCTATTATAGTATTAAATAATTTCTTTAATCTCGGTACTAAAATTCCTTTAAAAAGCTTATAATACTCCGACCCCAAACCATCCATCCCCGGTGATTTTCCTCCTTTTAATTTATCAATAACTCCCTCTATCTCTTTTTCCGTAACTAAACCTTCCATATAATCCCTATCCTGTTTCTGCAATTTTATTTTCCAATTCCTCTCTACATATTCCAATATCTTATCTTGCGGTCCCGATCCTGATGTATATAATTCACTGTAAAAATCCTTAAATATATTTAATTTATCTTTCATTAAATTACAACTATTCCCTGCCTTATCCTTTATTGTCCCTATCATATTCTTAGCCTTTTCCAACTGTGTGGATCTAGCCAGCATCTTTGAGTTCCTATTGCTATATTCAAAAAAATCTCTTTTTAAATACAACAAATTCTTTTGAACTTGTTCTAATTCTTCTTTCTCTAATTCCTTTTTCTTAGCTTGAATTTGGGCAATTAGGCGTTTATCTTTTGTCTCCTTTAACTTTTCTTCCAAACTCCATATCTCCTCTTCAATCTTTTTATTTTGAGCTTCCTGTTGTTTTTTTAATGTACATCTTTCCCTAATACAAATCCCTCTTACTACAGCTTTCATTGTATCCCATAATATGTCCTGCCGAGTATTCTCTTTTTCATTAATCTCCCAGATTTCCTGCAATTCTTTCTTTCTTTTCTCCATTATATCTTTTTTATTCAACAACCTTACATCCAGTCTCCATCTCTTCGCTTGTCTATAGTCTTTCTTGGTTTCCATGTCCATTGTCATTAACGCGTGGTCAGTGACCTTGATAACTCCAATATCACAATCTATAATTTTGGGTAACATATTTTTTGATACAAAAATGTGGTCTATCCTTGAGTAACTCTTAAATCTCTGTGAATAGAAAGTATATTTCCTTTCTTCCCCTCTTAAAACTCTCCACACATCCATTAATTCTTTCCCTTCCATTAATTTGCTTAACTCTGTCTTCCCCACCCTCTTAGTATCTTTTAGTATGTTATCCCTGTCTTTCCCTATATCTAGTACCATATTAAAGTCACCAGCCATCACAATGTGCTTTTTACCCACTTCTCCCAACACGTTAAATACTTCATCAATAAAATCCATTTGTTTCCCATTTGGAGCATAGACATTCACTAATACATATTCCTCTTCTCCCAACTTGCAGAACATAATAAGAAACCTTCCATTGTTATCTCTCTTTACACTTTGAATATTTATACCACATGTCTTTGAAATTATTATTGCCACTCCTCTCGATTTCGAAGTTCCATATGCCTTCTCATAAACGCCCACCTCCCTCATTCGAAGCTCATTAACTCCATCTTTGGCCTGATGAGTTTCCTGCAAAAAAATTACATCTATTTTTTTGTTCTTTAATAACATTTCAATCCTCTTTCTTTTAATTACCGTTCCTAGCCCTTTAACATTCAATGTTGCCAATCTAAGTTTATTTTCCATCTCTCTCTTTCACACAAGTCTTTAAGTCGGTCTCCCTCTGTGTTACACATACCCCCTCCCCCCTAACCCTCCCCCCCACATTCACCCCCAATTTCACCCCCCTCCTCACCAGCGTGCTGGGCTTTGGTCCCAATCTTCTTAGAACTCTTAGGGGGGGGGGGAGCTCGGCCCAACATTCCGGAATAACGTCTACCCTCCCCTCCAAGTCTCTTCTTCTCCCTATCCCTCTTACAATATATATTAAGGTCTATTCATTGCTCCCTCCTGCCGCGCCCTCGTCTTGCTTCTCTTCTCCAACCGATGTGGCATCCATTATGCCCAGCTCCTCCAACAACTCGATTCCTTGCTCACAAGATGTTATTCTTTGCTGCTTCCCGTTCCACTTGAACCTCAAGAAAACTGGGTATCCCCAATTATAGGAGATTGATTTCATCTTCAATGCCCCTGTACAGATTCTAACGCTCTTCCTCCACTGGATGGTCTGGGGGCATAAATCCTGGAAAACCTCAATTGGTGTTGCTTGAAGCGTTGGTTGACCTTGACTTCTAATTGCTTGCATTAATTTTTCTTTTTTATAGTAATTAGCAAATTTCACAATAATATCTCTTGGGAGCTCTCTTATCTTTCCAGATCCAACCCTATGGGCCCGCTCGATATCTTCCATTCTCCAATCTTCCTGTGGCACCATCTGTTTGGCCCATGCCAAAATTAATTCTCTTATACTATTAGGGGTCTCCGCTTGCCGCTCCCCAAAAGACCGTATGCGTATATTTGCTCTCCTGTCCTGATCTTCCATCGCTATAAGCCGTAAATCCTGTTGCGTTAGCTGTTCCTGATGCTTCTTGTATAAAACCTTTAGTTCTCCAGTTTCTTCCTGCAAAGCTCCAACCTCTTTCTCCACCTTTTGGAGTCCTGCCAAAAGCTGCTGTTGTGAATCAGCAATCCTCTTTGCCAATCTGTCTTCTTGTTTCAATAAAGCCTGCTTAATATTTCCATCCTGCTTTAATATAGCAAGATCTAGCATCTTTTGAAAATTCTGAAGCAGCTCATCTGTTGGGTCAGCTTGCCTCCCTGTGGTTGTTTTAGGAATTGCGCCTGGCTTAGTTCCAATCTTAGCACTGGCATTTCCGGCATGACTAGGGGATTGTTTCTTTGTCTTTTCAGAATCCTTATCCGACATTTTGTCAGTATGGACTAGCCTGTAGCTTCTATTGGACGGCTTATCACCCTTAGATCGGCTCCAAGAAGTTATTTTCTTCTTGCTCATCCACCTTTCAAGCCTATCCGATAAGCACACAGCCACTTCTAGCCAGGGATCAAAGTCTCTTTCTCTCCCTCCCTCTGGCTTCTTTTTTTTTTATTATTTTAGTTTCGTTTCTCCTCGAGCTTCCCAGCCAGACCATTATACAGCTAACAATCTTTCAAAGCCTGAAAGCTTAAAAGTTTTCGAAGCTTAAAAGTCTCTTTTCTGACTGTTAGCAATCATTCTGTTCTCTACAGCCTATTCAATCAGCCCGCAATCGTAAATACGTCTTTTAATTACCTTCACCGTACTACAAAGCTGTCGGTCCGTCTCCTCCCTTCTGCCGAGCCGGTTATAAAGCCATAAATCTTCTTCCAGCTGCAATCTCTTTAACAAGCTTCCCCCTCTCCATAGCAGACAGAGGACGCTTTTAGGATAGGGAATTTACAATTAATTCATTGCTTCTTTCGGAGGATGAAGGATTTGCGACTCATTCCATGTCCTGCTAGACCACGCCCCCACGCTTACCTTTCCTGGCTGTCCGTTCCCGCCCGGCGCTGGCTGCTACTACGAGCGGGCTTTGCAGCCTGCTCCTAGGTAGTGCGCCAGGTGATGGAAGCGGATGGCCCCGGGTGGGGTAAGGAGTGCCGAGGAGAGGGCTTACCTGCCGGGGCCATCTACAGCGGACGGCCCTGGGGGGGAGGGAGTTAGGCCCCCCCTCACCCACCCGCCGCCATTTTTTCCTCATAGACTTGCATTGCAATGCAAGTCTATGGGGAAAAAATGGCGGCCGATCCAAAAAGTTCCGATTTTTGGATCAGGATCGGACCCGATCCGGTCCGGGGGGCTCCAGTTTTGTCCGGTCCGATCCGTGACAAAATTGGAGGTCCAAATCCGGGTCCCGATCCGATCCGGGGGGGTCCGTGCACACCCCTAATCTTTATGGACCTCTTGGGCAGCCTGGATGGGATACCACTGGGAACCCCATCTATGCTTCCTCACAAGTAGGTTCAAATCATACAGAGCTTTCAAGAGTCTTTAAGGAAGGCCTCCTCTTTAGCAGAAATTGATGCAAATAGTGTCCCTTCCCCACTGGCAACGCTGAAGGCTTGCAGTTCCAGCCCCATCCTTGGTGGGAAAGTATGCTGTTGGCAGGGATCTGGAGTGCCCACTGCAGGTACAGGTAAGCTTTCTATGCCCTTAGGAGGGAAGGGGAAAGGGGAGGTGGGAGAAGAGATCAAATTAAGGGATGATCGTGCATCCCCAGATTTGAGTGGTGCTTTACAAAGGAGGAGAAGGTGTGTGTTCTTTTCCTTCGAGCCGAAAGACTTCAAGGGATCATTCGATCAGAAGAATTTTCACACCTTGCAAGAAACTGAAACAAATGTGTGGTGGAGATAAATGCCAGAATTTGGGGGACATGGGCCCCTTGGTGGTGCCCATGGGGTATCATTATTTTGTTCCTCTGGCTGATCTGGCAGCAAAAGTGTTCCCTGTTTAGGAAGGAAAATATGGGTGGGAACCTTTTATTTGCATGTCTGTCAAAAGAAAAGATCTGGAAACAAGATAAACATTCAATTACCGGAACTGCCTTCTGATCTGAATAGGTGGAAATGCTAGTAAACGAATCAGAACTTTAAAAAGATTCTCCCTAAAAGCTGTTGGAGGCTACTTGACTCCTGCTTTCCCTGACGCTCATGGAGTATTGGGTTTTTAGACATCTCTTTTTGAACGTAGCAGTGTAACAACTGAGGGCTTCACCAGATTGTGGGGGGAGGAATCACGGTTCCCTACTGTCACTTCTCTGCCCCCTGCTTCTGTCGCACAATACTTCCTCTTTCTACCCGGAGAAGAAGGAAGAAGTAAACAACAACCCCAGGGCCCATTCAGTAGGCGTTTTTATCACGCCACTTCTCTTGCACACAGTTCTGTTTCTCGAAATAAATCGGACTTACTGGGGTCTTTTTTTGTCACGGGAAGAAGGCCAGAAAGAGCAAGAGATGCATGGGAGGAGGATGGTGTCATGAATAGGACCCACAAAAATCCGTGAGTGCCCAGTAATGAGCGTGCTATAAAACACTCATCTGATGAACCCCTGAGTGAAGTGATGGTGGTGGTGGTGTTAGTGAGGAGATGCTGGTTCCATCTCCTAGTCTGTTACATGAATTGAGGGAGGGAGAGAAGAAGCAAGCACACAGGCTGTGTTAGATTCACCGTAACGTTAGTTCAGCTTACAAAATCTGTTTTCGTTAGAAACACCTTAGCAATTCATCTAGTTTGAAAACACCAAACTGCTCTTTTCTGCTCTTTGTGCCCCAATCCTCCAATGGCAGGGAATCCCAGGGCAAATAGTGATCTGGATTGAAACTCTGGCAGGGCAAAGGTTTAAATACCAACCAACCAACCCTGTTCCTGGTGACCACAGCTGATATTTAGCAAAGGACATTAGAACATAAGAGCCCTGCTGGATCAGACCAAACTCTGCCTGGTCCAGTATTCTCGTTCTCCCAGTGATCAAGCAGATGCCTCTGGGAAAATCACAAGGGCTGCCTCTACAAGAGAGGTTTAAAGCTCTTTCAAGGCGCTTAAAAAAAATTACCTCTACAAGAACGGAGCGCAAATCGGGCGTAGAGGCGCGTTATCTCTCCGATTATGCGCATTATCGAATGCGCATCAAATAGCGAGTTTTATTTTGCTCCGGCCGTTAAAGCGCATTTTGACTGTGTGAATAAGCGCTTATGCGCATTAACTACTTGTAAAGCACATTTTGGTCATCCGTTAATGCGCTTCGCCGCCTCTCGCCGCCTCGCGTGCAGAGGGATTAGGTGTAAATGCGCTTCAGCGATTATGCGCATAATCGCCTAACCGGGCGCAAAAGCGAATCCTTGTAGAGGGGACCAAGCAGGACATGAATATAAGCAGGGACAACTCAGGTTCCCCAGCGATGGGTATTGAGAGGCATTTACAATACAAATCCCAATAAAAAATCCTTGGGAATCTTTGGTCACGGACTTCGTTTACTTGGATTTTCAAAAAGATTTTGACAATGTCTACTGCAGTCTCCCATCATTCCCAGCCATCATGGGCAATGGCAGGATACAACAACAATGACGATTACAATTAGTATTTACTAGATTTGTATTCCACCCAACTGGCGAATGCCCTCGGGGCAGTTTTTAATAATAAAACCAAACACGGGCAGCAACAAAATAACTGCACACAAAAAAGTTAAAAATACAATACAAGTATCAAAATAATAATTAAACATTAAAAAAATTAAAACATTGGAAATATTGAGGAGCCAGCAGTAAAATGAATAAACAGATTAAAGTTTAAATCCCTGCTTAAAGAGGAGTGTCTTAATCTGGCTTCTAAATGTAAATACTATAAGTATAACTGTGTTAGCCTTCTATTTACAAACATGGGGGTTAAGTGTAGCACACAGATAGCTCCTCTCCTGTGTTTTACAACCATTTTAGCTGGGGTGGGGAAGGTGTCTAACGAGGAAAGTCTGATATATCCCTGAAGGGTGGCTTGAAACCCTAGTATATTTTTGCAATTCTGCTCTACCACAGCATCACCTAGTGGTTGTGTAATGGAACGTATAGAAAGGCTGAGAAATCCCCCGCCCCTGGAAAAAAACCCTATGTGTAACGGAACCAATCCTAATCCCACAAAGAACCTGAAAACAGAAGGCTCGGTAAAGTGGCATGTCAAAAGCCTCAAGTAGAAAAGCCCATAGAGACTAAGTGTATACAGTGAAGATGCCATTCTATAAATGGAGAGCCATGCTAGTACCACTACCACTACTAATTCAATAATAAGATAAATGAATGAATGGTTGTTCTCACAACAAGAGTGTGCACAAAACATGTTTTGTTCTAATTTATAAATAGGTAAGTGATGCTCAGACATAAAACTTGTTAAAGGTCACTTAGTGAGTCCAAGGTCTGTTCTATAGCCCCCTCTCTCCTTATCTTGGCCAAAAGGTTGGTACTTAAAGCAGAGCTCCCTTGATGATGTCATGTGAAGTGGGCTACACTCAGAAGTGTAGAGCTCTTTCCAGACCGGGGGGGGGGGGAATGTGGCTGATGTTCTCCCCACCAACTTTTCCTTCCCTTGAAGAGAATGGTGGCATTGCAGCAATGGCTGCTACACAAGCAGCAGATTGGGGGCAGTGTCTCGTTCTGTGGGGCTGGACAGATAAATTTGTACAGTCTCTCCTTCCTCAGGGTCCGACGTAATCTTTAGAAATGCCCAATAATAATATAATAATAATAATAACGATTTATTTCTTACCCGCCTCTCCGTCTAACACTTAGTCACCAGATCTAATGCCTTGTGCCTCTCATTAGGAAAAACAAGTGTTTGTTTGAAGTTTCATTGGTTTAGATCAGTCAACACTACCTCAGACAACACTTTTTCCTCATTAATTTTTTTTTTGTATTGAAGGGATTCCTTCTTCACCTGCCATGGAACTCTGTGTGATGCAGAAGTTTCTGGGAGATGTTCTAGGATGGACACCGATTTCCCAGAGGGGCTTGGCGTACTCGGTGGGGCTTCACTATTGCCCTACTTGAACATTCTCCTGCAGAGAATAATCAGGAGTGATTATTCCTGTTTTCAATTAGCGATATGAATCCAGAACTGAATAAGTGTCACTTCCGGGAAAGCAAGACAACCCAAAACAGTGTGGTTACTGTCTTGGCAGAAGGGCAGTCAGTTAAAAAAAAAAAAGTTACATTCATGTATGGCTGAAAGAATAAGACCAGAGTTGTGTTGTACCACAGTTCATTTTTACAGCCAAGGATTACAAACTGGGGGCCATGAGAAATTTGTACAAGCTTCATGGGTTGAATTTCTGTTTATTTTCAGAACAGGGAGGAATCTGGGGCTTTCAGAAAGTAGAAAGGCTGCAGTATGTACAATAAATGGTAGGCCTCTGGCATGAGTTGTGAAATCTGGAAGGCCTTCTCCCCGAGGCCAGGGTCTTTTGTATAGTGATATTGTGTTTCAGCATAAACAAAGAACTTAATTTTGTGCCTGATGTTGTTGTTTATAGAGATCTGTAACCAAACAAATATACAGCACACTATTATAACTTTGTAACATAGCCATACCTCATGTGAGTTTGTCACTCCTCAACACTATCATCATCATCATTTGTTCATATTACACTTCGGAGCAGTCAAAGTATTTAACCTATATTAGTTCCATAAAACTTTGTGCAGTGGGTCAGCATTATTGTCCCTATATTATGGAGTTCTGCATGTGACGCGGGAGATCTGTGGCCCAATCTGCAGAGACTCTACATGGAAATTCATTCAGAAGCATTTCTGGTTTTATCCGGATTTTCATGAAATCAGCTTTGGTTCGTTAGCCGCAAACGAAGGAAGAAAAGCAGAGCATATACTAACAAACCCGCTTTCACAGGTCAAAGTGTACTGTAATCCAACTTCCTTTGGGTTTGGGAGGACAGAGTCCCGCCAGTTGAACTGAACGCCATCAACCTCAAAGATGCTGCTCATCGAATGAGAGAGGCTTGTTCCCTGCCCCTTTCCAAGCTACCCTGCTCAGGGAAGTTTACTGGAAACGCTGAATTATGTCCCTGTACTTTACCCCACACCTCTCCCCTCTCATCCACCATTGGAATATTGTGAAGGTTAAAAGAACGCTACTGCTCTATTGTGGATGCGTGAAACCACACTACTGCGATGGTGTGAATAGGAAAACGAGTGAAAGAGCAGATTACCGTCTTATTGTGAATGCTTGTGAAGTAGTGCTAAATGGGAAAGGAAGCCTGTGTCCAAAAGCACCCTACTGTGAATGGGGGAAAAGAGGGAATGGGGGGGAGGCAACCCCATCCCTAGACCAAGGACCCAGAACACACCCCTAGCATGCCCAAGATTTCAAGGGGGATGGGGCACACTTGGACGGGGCACCGCCCAAGAGCCACGTATAAGGAGAAAACGATGTACTCTAAAACGACTGCGAAAATGCATCTTTTCCAGAGGGAAACTCTGGGATTGCTGCGGATTGGCGACAGCGTCATCAATGTGTTCTCCCTCTGCATTCAATCATGTAGATTGGGCCTGTGTCTTGGTCTCCGAATGACTTATATCAAAAAACACATCTTGAAAGCAGTTTGGGGTGGGTTTGGCTTGGGGAATAGGTGCTAAGGAAGGAGTTCTTTACGACAAAGTTGCTAGCAGGGAGGAAAAAGGCAGGTACTAATTTAGAACCTACGAAGACGCTTTATACTGAGTCAGATGATTGGTCCATCCAGTTCCATATCATTTACCCTGATGGTCAGCAGCTCTCTGGGGTTTCAGACAGGAGCTTTCCCCTGCCCTAAGTTGAGATGCCACAGATTGAACCTTGGATCTCTTGCATGCAAAGCATGTGTGATACTACTGTGGTACAGCCCTACCCACAATATATTTTCCATTTGAGCCGCGCTGGTTCTTGGAGAAGCTTACAATAATCAGCAACTTTTTTAAAAAAGCTGAGAAATAAACACCCTGCCAAAACACAATCCCCATCATCCCTGGCCATTGGCCATGATGGCTGGGGCTGATGGGAGTTGGAGTCCAATAACATCTGGAGGCTCACAAGTTCCCCACCCCTGGTACAACTGCTATCTAGCATGTAGAGATCCTTGGGGCCCCCAGTCTCCCTTTTGCCATACACAGAGATGGACCTGTATGAATGAAGCCACAAATTCTCGTGCCAGCCGTTGCTTTCTACCTCGTCTTGATTTGACCCCCAAATCCTCTGAAATGCTGAAAAATGTATCACTCCTTGTGCTGAGGCAGCTTCTCGTGTTTCCAATTTTCCCATCTGGGACCACAGCTGCTTCTGTCATCTTGCAATGAGTTCCTATGTCCTAAACTGCAGTCCAGGGAGAAAGACAAGCGGATTCTTTCCACGATTAGAAACCTCGGTGTCATTGTGCCACAGCAAGAGGTCCCTACCTTGCCTGAGATCCTCGGTTGTAGCTTCCTTAGGATAATGGTTAATCCAGCTGCGGAAACGACAACATGTTCCAGCAGAATGGCTGGGTGTTTAAACATTTCCCTTTTCCTCTTTTTTCAGGTGACAGATATGACAGATGCAGATAAGTCTCCAGATCCCACTGGTGCTGAAGGGTCCAAAGAGAACTGCCAAAGCCCAACTCTGGGGGGAGGAATATTGAAATACAGGAGCCGATCCCAAGGTATGGCGAATTTCATCCAACGGGTGAATAAAAGATTGCAGAATACTTCCAAGTGTCAAGGAAAGCTGCATTCTTGCCTGGTCCATCCACAGGGAACATAGCTCAGAGAAGGAGAACATGCTTTGTATCTAGAAGGTGCCGCGTCCAGTCCCCTGCATCTCCAGCCAGGGTCAGCACCCTCTTGCCTCCTGGTGCCTGAGAGGAGGACATGAGTCCTCCTGTTCTCCTCAACACCACCTCCTTCTCCTCTCCCCCTCTCAGTGCCTCACTTTGAGGAGTCCTTGTTCAGCGTGTTTCATGGTGCCGCAGAGATCACTCGTCCCGCTGTGTCACAGGCAGACTCCCAGGCCCCCTTGCCCACAATGCCTCACTCCCAATGCCTAAAAGTGACTGAAGAACTGGTTTATTTATTACATTTCTATCCTGACTTGTTTCCTCCAAGGAACCCACAGTGGCGTACATAATCCTCCTCCTTTCCATTTTATCTTCACAACAACAACCCTGTGAGGTAGGTCGGGCTGTTGGAGTCTGTGACTAGCCCAAGGCCACCCAGTGAGCTTCCATGGCCGAGTGGGGACTTCAACCAGATCTCCCAACCCCCAGGCCAACACTGTAACCACTAATTGGGATTGTATTGTATATTCTGGGAGAAGGAAGAAATACAACTATATTATCAGCACTATTTATTTTTTGAGAGAAATGGAAGAATGAGCTTTCTGTGCCTGCAACATAGTTTAAGGGAATTTAGTTCTTGCTCATTACTGCTGAGCTACCAGCTCAGCTACGCTCAGAGTCATAGCTGCAGCATAAGAACAACGATCAGGAAAATTGGGCTTACTCTCCTCTGCTGACCTCAAAAGCTTCCTTAGAAAGGCATGACTAAGAGGATCATCAGACAAGCATTTTATCGCACGCTTGCGACTGGCCACTCACAGTTCTTCGTGGGACATTTTGATGGCATAGCGATCCTGCTGCACATCTCTTGCTCTATTTGCCAGTTTCCCCGTTTCAAAAAAAAGTCGGGATTTGTCAGGATTTCCTGCCTTGTGCTGTCCCCATTGTTCTATTGGAGCCACATGGTCTCTGCACACTTCCCTGTGTAATTTGAATTCGTCCCAATGTGGAAGTGAAGCAGGGAGCAGAGCAATGGTACTAGATGGTAGGGAAACGTGATTTCCCCCCGCCTGAAGAAGCTCTTATTCCGTCTTAATCTTAAGGGTGGGAACAGATGGGCTTCCCTAGGGAGGGTATTCTACAATGTTGACACCAAGACTGAGAAGGCCCTGCCCTTCATATCCTAACACTACTCCTGCATTGGTGGGGCAACCCGGAGCAGGGCCTCTGATATTGATTGAAATGTACAGGATGGAATGCAAACACACTCCTTATGGTACCCAAGCACCCAGCCTCTTGGGGCTTTAAAGCAAAGAACCGGTATTTGGTTGGATCGGATGCATAAACGACTTTTAACAGTCCTAACTCTTTTAATCTGTACACACAACACCCTTCGTTTGCTGATAGTAACTTCCACTGCAGTCTTTTAAACTCACCGCTACCTACCTCTGAAGCTGTGCTCCAGTAAGTGTTTCGAAAAGAGCAGTGTGCATCTATCGCTCCCATAATAAATTATTGCTACTCGCTTGAATGCGACGTGTGTGTGTGTGTGTGTGTGTGTGTGTGTGTGTATATATATAAAGATAAAATTTATGATGCTGTGTTTATATGATTTAGGAAATGCACCCATCAATCATTTCTGAATGAGCATACAAAATGTTGAAAGTAATGTACCTGATTCCATCACAACTGACAGATGTTAAAAGATGCTTTGATATATGTATAATAAATGGCATCTCTGGGTTATCCCTTAGGGGCTGCAACTCGTTTAGAATCTGTGGGAGAAGATGATGAGTTGACAGTGGAAAATGGAGACGTGAATTATGAAATAGCAATGAAATATTCCCGGGGAGGGAGAAAACATTCCCTTCCACAGCATCTGGATACTGGAACCAGACAGGTGAGAGAAAGGTGCAGAGCTTACTGTGATTAAATGGCCCAAGTCGTCCTCATTTTAGCCACAATCGTTCGTTGTTGTGGGTTTGAAAAACACACAGAAGGGGCAAAAACAAACCAGCAGAGAACACCTCAAAACAAGAAAAGAAAGCTGTGCAGGTGTGTGCTTGAGTGCGGCAAGGGGAGGAGCAGGACAGAGAATACAGGAGCCACCATCGCTCCCTAAGCAAGGTGGCTGCTCTTTCTCAGGTCTATGAAAAGCCTCACAGTACTTTTCATGTCATAATCCTTAGAAATTCAGAGTCCAAATATAAGAGAGTCCATGTGCAGAGGGCTTTCAAAGTCCCAAATGGAAATGGATCCAAACAGGAGGGATTTTAGGTCTTGCGTTGAAAGATGAACCTAGCAAAGATCTTTAGCTTTGCCCTCCTCCCACCCCCCGGCTTATAAAGTCCTTCAAGGCCACTTGATAGACAGGTTCTCTGACCTGTAAACCATGTCTGTGTCCAAATAGGATGGCACTGTTCGGCTCATCAAGATGACGCTACCATCTGAGTGACTCCTTCCACAAGTGGGCTCCCCCCTTTCCAAAACACTCCCAGGTTCCCAGGGAAACGTTACAGCTTCAAGGCTGAGACAGGGAGTGAGCAAGCTACTCCTGTGGGAACATCTGACAGAGACCTGCTTGCACAGACATTCCAAAACTATTCCTAATAAACCTACCTACAAACAACAAGCCCTCAGGCCTTGTTGAAGACTTATACCTGACACCTCTATTTGTTACGACTGCTTTATTTGCCTAGGAGTACCACATTGTTAAGAAATCCACCCGTTCGTTGAGTGCAGCTCAGGTCGAATACCCCTGGCGATTAACTCAGCCATCTATTATATCCAACATTGTCCTGATGAAGGGGCAAGGCAAGGTAAGAATATTTACGTGGGGCCTATAGCTAGAGTGTGTATTTCTGTGTTCATGTACAGGTATAGCTCTACCTCTAGATCAGGACTTGGCAAGCGTTTTGGTCACATTTGGCAATTTGAGAAATTCTCCTGGCCATGACCACAAAATGGCTATTGTGGGAGTTGTGGCTAGTAACCAAGGATAAGTAATCTGCCCAAAAGACTGAGTAAAAGGCAGACTGAGTAAAAGGCACCAACAGAGCCTATTTCATAGCAGTCCCAGCTGCTGGTAAGGAAATTTGTTAACTAAAAAAAAAAAAGTCGGAGGGGCAAGGCACCTCGGCGGGCACCAGGAAAGGTGTCCCAAGGGGGCATTGCTCCCCATAGGCACCAGATTGCTTACTTCTAATCTAGACCCTCAAAATATCTGGCGCAAAAATAAGTGTGATATTCACAGTCACTACTACGAATCCTGGCAAGACAGATGCACTGCAGGTAGATGGTTCTCAGCTCTAGAGAAGTGATGTTCATTCTTTCCCCCTGGAAAAGCAGGTTCACAGCTTGGGGGTGCCCTTCAATCTGGCTTTATGGCTAGATGCACAGCCTTTTATCAGTTTTGGCTGATTTGCTGGATGCAAGCGTTCCTGAACTGGGAAAGCCTGACCATTGCTCTTGTAACACCCCCACCCCCCACCCCTTGTTGGATTACTGTAATGCATTATACATGGGGCTGCCCTTGAAGATGACTTAGAAGCTTCAATTTGTGCAGAATCCGGCTGCCAGAATTTGAGTTGGTACAGCTTGGTTTGTCCTCATCGCTCCATGCCTAAAAGAATAGGAATAGTGATGCATTTGTTTTTCAGTGCTATTCAAGGTGCTGGTACGCGCCTTTAAAGTTCTACACTGCTTAGGACTCAAATACCTTAAGGAGACCTCTTCCTTTACCAGCATGCCTGTGTCTTCAGTAGGGATGGGCAAACATGCAGTGTCCAAGCACGTTGCAGTTCTCCGAATCCCTCCTCGAAGCTCAATTATAAGAACAACTATCTAACACGAAGAACTGGTGTCCAAGTTTCCTTCCCTCCCTCTCGCCCTCTGCTTTCCATTCCGTTTTGCGTAGTGTCTTTCAGACTGTAAAGCCTGCAGGCAGGGACTGTTTTATTGACTATATGTAAGTTGCTTTGGGATCCTTTTTGGCTGAAGGGTAGGATAAAAAGAATTTAATGATGATGATAAATAATAATAATAATAATAATATAATATAGTTCTATAGATAGAGTTGATCTCCATCCTACCTTTCAATCTAGAAGGATTTTCAAGGCGGCTTATATAAAATAGTACGACATGATTGGGTAGTATCCAATGGTGGCACAGCACTAGCGCTAATGACATTGCACTGGCATTGGTTTACACTAGTGCAGTGTCATAAGTGTTAGTGTTGCACCACCATTGGAAACTGCCCACCAGCACTGGGCTGCTTCTGTCCCCTGTGATGCATGGAGTTGTTCTAGGATAGTATCCTAGATTCTCTCTCTCTCCCTCTTCCTCTCCCCCCCTCTCTCCTCTCTGCTCTCCAAAGGCCATGTCTGCATGTGCCCCTAAATGTATCTCTTAGGCGTACTGAGTGCTAATTCAAACTTGCAGATGCTATCTCAACAGTAGCTATTCTTTTTGGGGGGGAGGGGGGGCTTTGAGACTAGATTCGAAGAAAAATAAGCAGTAAACAACTTCTTAGCCAACCGCTTTGTGTTGCTTCACTTTTCATGCTGAATACTTGATCAATAACCCTTTTTCATCTTTCCGCCACTCCCTCCCTGCTGTACATTGCAGGGACTTGGATTCAGCATCGTGGGAGGGCAAGATTCTGCCCGAGGACGCATGGGCATTTTTGTGAAGACCATTTTCCCAAATGGAGCTGCAGCAGCTGATGGCAGATTAAAAGAAGGTATTGTAGTACCTGCCAGCTCAACTGCTTGCCAAGCAGTTGTTTTTATCATCTGGAAAGACATTGGCTGCATTCCAACGACCGTATCTCCGTTTAATAAACGGATATATGCATAAGCCATTTGCCTGCCCACAAAGCCCCTTTCATCCTCCTTTTGTGGTAAGGGCATGTAAAAATCACACAGAAAGTCTGCAGTTAACAATAGCTTCCTATTTCATCCAAATCAGGAAACTATGGTCACCAGGTTTGGAACAAGCCAGGATCTTAAACAAACGGTGGTTTAAGATCCTGGCTTATTCAAAACCTGATAAACATTGGCCCAGTTTGCATGTAATGAGAAGCCACTGTGGTTGAATTTCCCCACAGGGCTTCTTGTTGCAGCAGTGGGCACCACTTTGAATATTTGGGCATGGTGGGGATGTACCGTAGCTTGTCGTCACGTGTGAACCTGGTGATGGTGAGTTGTTGGGGTGGTTGTCAAGACACCGGCAGCTCTAAAACCCCAACAACCCACCTTTGCTGGGTTCGCACATAACGAGAAGCTACGTCCTCCCCTGTGCCCAAATATTCAAAATGGTGACCACCACCACAACCAGAACCCCATTGGGGAATTTCGCCCAAAGAAGCTTCTCGTTATGTGCAAATCAGGTAATTGTTTCCTGATTTGGATGAAACAGGAAACTATGGTTAATTGGATACTTCCAGGTTTGATTGCTGTGCACTACAAAGGGGGGAGGGAAAGAGCTGCATGCATGGCAAACGTTTTGTGCATATGTCAGCTTATTAAGCAAAACTAAGATCAGCTGAAACAGGCTGTTGTGTTTGACCCATGGCTTTCAAACTCCCATTGCTGAGCTGTGGGTAGCCGTCTGGGGTGAGCCAAGAGCTCAGAAGTATTTTTCAGTACTTTATGTTACTTCACCTGCAGTTTAATAATTCACCACATAGGAGAGCCGCACACAGATCTGGTAGCTTGAGACACAACTGTTCTACCTTTACGGAACTCTTTCCACGTCGGCTGGTCTTCCTAAGAAATACTGGCCGTAGAACTCTGGGCGATGTTCTAAGCCTCACACTGAGTTCATTCACGGTACAAGCCAGGCATCGAGCATCACTCTTATGTCTATTGGAAGTGCCCCCTGGAACATATGTAAACTTCCCCTTAAGCCTGTGCATTGATAGAGAAGGTGAAGACTGGTAAGCAAGTAGTTTGTTTTAGGCAGACTTAACCACTATTTCCAATCCTCTCATTGAGAAATGCCTGCTAAATTCCCATGGAACCCCAGCATTCCTTGGAAATGACTGGGTTACAGTAAATCCCATATCTAACAGAAGTCCAGGGTTAAAAGTCATAGCTGTGGCATATTTTAACTTTCGCCAAATCACCTTTGTATTAACAACAAAGGCAATAAGACACACACAAGAATAAACCAAAAGCAGTAAAAGTTACACACACACACACACACACACACACACACAGAGAGAGAGAGAGAGAACCAGAAATATGAGAGAGTCGAGGATTGCTTATATTTCTAAGAACAGCACTTTACTACTGTCTAAATGCTAACGTGGATTTGCTTTTGATTACCAGGAGATGAACTGCTAGAAGTTAACGGAGAATCTTTACAAGGCCTGACCCATCAAGAGGCCATTCAGACATTTAAGGTAACAGGATTTTAGACAGGCCTCTCAGAGCTTCTAGAGATTCAGGGGTAGCATCACTCTGGGGAATCGTAGGAAATTTAAACTGCTGCTCCCAGACTGAGCACTGATTGGAGTGCTGACTTTTTTTAAAAGGGGGTCCAGGTCATTCATCAGCAATGAATCTCATGAGTACCCTGACAGTTGTCCAAGGGGGCAGATGAGGGGTGCCATTTTTGGATACTTCCCCATGCAAAAAATGATAATAATCCCTGCAATGAGTAGGGGGGGGACACCTAGCATATCATGGAGAACGTTTCTACCCTGACCAGCTACTTGCTGTGCTAGATTTGCTAGAAAGGTTGTTACGGGTTTTTGTTTCCACTGCTGATGCCTCCGGCAACCTGAAGTTGTATACTCTTTTCCTGGGACAGTCCATTCCTGGGATTTACTGTTGATCATTTACCAGTTTTCTATTTTAGCACGTTGGTTTTATATTATGTTATTTATTGTATTGTATTTTTAGGGGTTTAATCTTTGTAAACTGGCCAGAGAGCTTTGCATACTAGGCCGTGTAAAAATGTAATAAATAATGACATGACATGACATGAAATTCTACCACCTCAGAACTCTAGCGCATTGTTTCCACCTCATCCTGTTGCCTGTGTGGGCTTAAATCCCCCATATAACAGGGCAAACATGCTACCACCGACAAACTATAAGCTATCTGCTTATTCTGTAACTTTGGTGGTATTAACACCATCAAATGTATGTGGTAGAAAAATATCCCCCGCAACACCATTTCTAATAATATTTAACCAGCTGTAACAGTGATGGGATCAGGGATCAGTTTTGATTTTGAAATGTCACATTTTCTCATCACCTTTCCATGGTTACTTTGGTGGGAGAGCACTGTGGGTGGGGGTGGGTGAACCCTAGTTCAGCAATACAGCTAGGGTTGTCCGTCACTGGGAAATCCATTTCTTTTTTTGGCTCCACAGAGTTTCAGGCCATGCGCAACTTGGTTTGCAGTTGTGGGATGAGCTGCGGCTTTCCCCTGGACTCTGAGAACTTCTTGTATATTTTCTTCGTGTCGAGCCGTAATTTGTGCAAATGGAGATTTATGCAATTTTGCACACAATTCAATTGTAATTCACACAAATTCAAAAAACACAGAAAATCCGCGAACCTACCCAACTCACTGCAGGCCGAGTTGGGCTCCACAATGGGAAACAGACTGAAGTTCGGGGGGCTGAACCAAGGAAAGCTCATTGAGCTCCACCCTCCGCAATGGATTCCCCTGACATCCCTGACGTTAGTGGGGTGGTGAATCCGCTCCAGGTCTCAGTCAGAACTCTAAATCCAAGGTGCTCCACACTTGGGATAGATTTTAGAGTTCAGACTGGTTCTGACTGAAACCTGGAGCAGATTCACCACCCAACTGACATCAGAGCCATCTCCACTGCCCTATGTAGAGCACATGCTTTGCATGCAGAAAGTTCCAACCTCCTGCATCTCCAGTTTAAAAAGCATCAGGTAGCAGATGGGAGAAGCCTCTACTTGGGACCTTGGAGAGTAATTTCCTCCATAGTATGGAGTTGACAATGTTAGGCTAAATGAACCAGTGGTTTGACCAGGTATAAGGCATCTTCCTGTGTTTTTTTGTAGATATGCCCTCCAACATAGTAAACTCAAAACTGCAGCAGGTCAAATGTAGTTCAATTACTGTTGGTTGCCCCCATTCATGGCTCAGTTGTAGTTTCACCATATGAGGGCTGCATTGAGATCAAGGATGGGTAACATGCGACCCTTTGGATGTTGTTGGACTTCATCTGACCACTGCAACTCCTATCAGTCCTAGCCAGCATGATGGGGGGTTGCAGTCCAATGAGATCTGGAAGGTCACATGTTCCTCATCGAATAAGGAGCCATGTTTTCCTGCTGCCACAGCTGGCTGTGTTGACTTATCTTTCATCATTGGTGTTTGGATGCTGTTTGCATTTCATTGGGGGACAATAACAATAAAGATAACGAAGGGTGCTGTTGCTTCTTTAGCAACTCAAGAAAGGTGTGGTGACCCTCACGGTACGAACCAGGCTTCGCAGCCCGAGCCTTACCCCGTGCCCAACTCCGACGTTGTTGAGCCGATCCAGCTCGCCCAGTTCCAGTGCCAATGGAGTCACACCTTTACCTGGCTGTGAAGATGCAGAGGTTGCCGCCCCAAATCGCAAGGGTCCTGGGCCAAAGGACAGGATCGTCATGGAAGTGACTCTCAGCAAAGGTTTGAGGAAAACCGACTACCGTTTATCTGGCTAAAATAATAGCCATTTCCCAAAAGGTTGTTGAAGGCCAGGGAAACCTTGCAAGCAAAGTTTTAGGGGAAAGAACCTGAACATTGTTGTTTCTATGTGCTGTGGAGTACCACAACTAGTTACTACAAAAGTTGGTTTTAAATCAACTTTGCTGAAGGTGCCCCGTGAAGGAGCTGAGGTGAAGACACCATAACATAGCAGCCCTTAAGAATCACCTCAGAGTTGTTTCTTCCTCCATATTTAGAAGTTGTAAACATTATCCATATATGGAAGGTTTTCTTTTTTAAAATATATGTTTATGTTTGCTTCTGGTATGTATGTGTATGTTTAATTTAGTTTATTACTTTAAAATTCTGTTTTTCAACCTGTCCCTTTTTTCTTCCCTTATTTTTATATATTAAAATGTTTTTAAACAACATTCCGGATACCAGGACAGTGTACAAAAGCACGTCCAAAATTATTCACACAAAATATGATATACAATAAAGCAAGTCACCTTTCCTCCTCTCTCTTCATGGGCCCCTTTATGATATTAGTTTTTTTTAACTGTATTAATAGAATTGTTGTATTTTAAGGGAACTCTGGTAAAAAATAAACAAATGCAAATCGAACAAACAAACGAGCCCATGAGAATGGAAGCAGTTCAAATCTGGTTTAAATTTATAGTATATGACCATATAACCCTAGTCAACCTTTGCCAAGAATTTTTAGTGGAACTATTTATGTATTAGCATTCACAGTACATTTAATTATTTAAAAGTTTGGGAGCAGGAATGGTACATTTCACTTAGGAGGTTGACAAGGAAAGGCTTTGTAATGGGGTTACTATTATTTCAATTTGCTCTGGGGCAGACGTGAATATGGGAAAAGGCAGCGGTGAGAGAGACAAACATGAAGAAGTCAAATGCTTAAATGGACCTCTGAAATTCTTCCATTCCCCATTGGCTTCCAACAGGCCTGTTCTGTGGGAAATCCCAAGACAGGCAGCCTGATAATACACTATCTAACTACAAGTATAAATGATATGTTAAAGCACATGTGAGCAACTCACAGCCTAGGGATGCTTTCAGACAGTGGAGTTGGGGGAGGGGAGGAAGCCGCCACCACCACCACCAAATCCCCCCCCCCACACACACACAGCTGATCAAGAAGATGATGCATGGGGCTACAGGAAGACTGAGTTACATGGAAAGGAAGGTTAACTGTCTCCATGTGCTAGACCTTCCCATGAATGTGGGGTCGGGGGGAGAGAGAATGGTGAGAAGGCTATGGCCAGATTTGCACATAACAAGAAGCCACCATGGGTCAATTTGCCCATGGGACTTCTTGTCATGGTGGCAGTTTTGAATTTCAAGGCACAGTGGAGCCTTGCATGTAGCTTCTCGTTATATGCAAACCCAGAGATGGTGAGTTGTTGGATGGTTGACAAGCCATCCACAACCCTAAAACAGTTGATAGGTTCTGGGTGGCTTGTCAACCTCCCCAGCATCTTGTCACCAGGTTCATATGTAATGAGAAGCCACGACAGTGAGCGTTTAGATCATCGTAAAAGTATTTACCAACAGGAACAGTCTTCACAACCAACCTCTACTCTTAACTCTGCTGTTGTCAGATCCAGCTCCTATTGATTTGAGGGTAGAGTCAGGTGAAGCAAGAAGAGTCAAAGGCAGATAACGGAGAGATGACAATAGCCATCTGTAGCCAACAAGGAACAATTGAACAGTCTCTTAGTTGCTTAGACCACTGAGTAAATCTTACCCAGAAGCCTTTGTAGGGGAAGAAAATGCCACCACATCTACTCTGGCCTCTTGGAGTATCTGGTCGCTCAGCATTTCCCTCCTTTGCTTTGCAGTTCACAGTCTGAATACGCTTCACAGACTGAACACAGTGATACCAGTTGCCAGTTCAGTACTCCTGGTGTAGGGATGGGGGAACGAGCAACGTTTGTGCGAACAGAAAACTTGCACAAATCAAGCAGCGACTGAACAGGACATTTGTGCAAATCTCCCAACGTTGGCACAATTCTCCCAAAATTTGCACACATTTTCAAATCTGCGCAAATTTCCTCCATAGACTAAAATGGGGCTGTTTCGGCCTATGCAGAAATGTGCACAACCTAGAGGAAGTCTGTGGAAACTGAACTGGGAGTCAGAAATGGGACACTTTGCAACTTTGTTCCACGGACAAGTGCTCCCATTTGCACTTGGGCTTCAAACAGGTCGTGCACCCTTGTTATGCAAGTAAAAACAAAATTCTCGTACACCCCTAGTCTGGTGAGCGTGAGTCCTGACTTGGGGTTGGTTTTTTCCTTTCTCTCAGCCACTGTTATAAGTGGCCTGAAACGAACAAATCTGTAACAAGCACTTGCATCTCTTCTGATTATTGTAAGGAAGAGCGAGCTTCAACTGTTCTCTGTCTTTGCTCTTCATTTGATCACAGAACCAGGTGTTGGACTGGGCATTGGCGTTTGCTGTCTCACATTGGAGAATAGCCTCCCAGGTATATATATCCACAGCCTCGCCCCAGGATCCGTGGCTAAGATGGATGGAAGATTAAGGTTAGTCCTGAACTTAATAGCAACAATTGTGTTAATGCCTGTATCTATATTGTTGTGGTCATCATCAGAAAAAGAGGACTTCCTGCCCCAACTGTTGCAATGTGCTGCTTTTCCTTTTCATAGAATCATAAAATAGTAGAGTTGGAAGGGACCTATAAGGCCATCAAGTCCAACACCCTGCTGAATGCAGGAATACGTTTTCAGAACGTATCTGAACGGAGGGCTTGCAGCAGGGCCCCCGTCAAGTCCTAGACATTCCTATAAGCATGCACAGATGAAGTTTCTGATGTTGGGAGCCCTGAGAACTGCATTTCCTATGGCCCCTGAGGGCCCGGGACACTGCATGCCTAGCCACGGCAGCATCTGTGGTCTCATGGCAGCTCCACCAATAGTCTTCGCCACCAATAGATAATTTGGGAATGACAAAACGATAAGCCCACGTTGAGGTCCAGACTCCAACTCTAAAGGAATCAGGGCAAGAGTGTTGAATTGCAGAAATCTACATTTTGAACTCCCCCCCCCTCCACAACCATTTTCAAGATCAAAACCAATCAACACACTTCTGCCACAAATGTATTTGGGGGCTTTCAGCCTTCCTTCCCCAACCACCTTGGATGGCTCCTTTAGAGTTCTGCCTGAAACCTGTAGTGGATTTACCACCCAATTGACATCGGAGCCATCAGCCTCCACTTTAACTGGACAACACAAACTTAAGGCTGAACATATGTGAAAGTGACACAGACTGAAATTTGATCCGTCCCTCCCTATCTCCTGCTAAATCTCGGGGGTGGGGGTGATCATTCTGTTTAAAATGGGAGAGCTGCAACCAGTCAGGATTGACCGTACCGTGCTACATTGACCATCCATCTACTTTAGAATAAAGCAGCATCTTCTTTGCACGATTCTGTTTCCCACCCTGTAAAAATCCTAGTGCTACATGTCAGCTTAATAGCCAGCAGACATATTAAACTGGATGTCTTTGTTTCCTTAGTCGTGGGGATCAGATCCTGGAAGCAGACTCGGTCAGTTTGCGTCATGCGGCTCTGAGCGAAGCTTATGCCATTTTGAGTGAATGTGGTCCCGGCCCAGTTAGCCTTATCATTAGCCGTCATCCCAATCCAAAGGTACGTCATAGAATACAATGTATTGAATTAGCCCAGAGAGCATATCAGCCGAAGGTAAGGAGAAAAATATATCCTGAATTGTCTGAAATGGCTGCACATGTCAAAATATTGTGTGGCAATGGGACATCCGTGCTTTGGAGGATGGTTTATGAGCAGGTTGTCGGATGACCCCTATTCAAATCAAAGGGAGGTACTGCTACTGGTTTTGATTAGTGGTTTTCAACCTGTATCTCACAATCTGTTTTTATTCATTTGCTTATTTGTTTGTTTGTTTATTTATATCCTGCCTTCCATCCAAGGAGCCCAAGGTGGCATGAATGATCCTTCTCCTCTCCATTTTACCCTCTTAACAACCCTTTGAGGTAGGTTAGGCTGAGAGTCATTGACTGGACCAAAGTCATCCATTCAGCTTCATGGCAAACTGGGCACTAGGACCTGTGTCTCCTGAGTTGTAGTCCAACACTCAAACCACGGTCTCTCAATTTAGAAATAAATATGCCGGTGACCACCTTTCGAGCCGTGAAAAGCCTGAGCCCTGCCAATTCTCAGAGAGCTGCTTCAGGCATATTTTACTGTCCTGTATCCCTTTGTGTGCCAAAGTGACATAGGTCTTAGGGTATGGAGAAGGGACTTTTCTGTGTTGGCACTTACTTTGTGAAAAAATAAAGGGGAGGCAGGCTTGAGGCTGGTGTAGCTATTTCTTTTATGAAGATGGCTCAACATGTTGTGACCAGTGTTCTTCCGGTTCAAAGAATCATAGAATCATAAAGTGAGATTGGGCGTTGTAGGCCAGGCTTTCCAAATCTGTTGCCATCCAGGTGTGTTGTATAGCATGGTCATTATAGGGGTTGCAGTCCTATACATCTGGAAGGTGACAGGTTGGGGAAGGGTGTTCTAGCCAACCTAGTCCACTGACCTGCTCAATGTAGGAATTCCAGAATGAGAGTAACCCCAACAGGTGGCTGTGCAGCCTCTGCTTGAAGCCCTTCAGGCAGGGAGAGATCACCGTTGGTTACATTGGCTCTTACTATTAAGACATTTCTCCTAAGGTTCAACCAAAATCTGTCCTTCTGCAACTTAAGACCGTTCAATGTAATCATGCCCCCGGGACACCAAAGAACAGGTGTTTACTTCTGTTTTAGAATGGACGTGTTTAAGATTGGGCAGTTTTCATTACTTTGCTCTTATTCTTCTAAAGCAGGTGTTCTACGTCACCCCTTGCTCTCCAGATGTTATCGACTACAGCTCCTATGATCCTTGCTCATTGGCCATGCTATCTGAGAGTGATGAGAGTTGTGGTCCAAAACTTTTGGAGGGCTTCTGGTTGCCTGTTCTACAACATCTAGATTAAGATTTTGTCTCTTTGTTGTACCTTTACTAAATTTTGGGTGCTATTTTAATCTTGTTAGCTGCTTTCTGTACAGTTTTTACAGAAATGTACATGTTTTTATAGCTAATCCACATTCCATCAGGCAGACTGTTTTTGTTACCAGATTACCTGGTATTCTGGGTTTTTATGTACTCCCAAAACCAATACCACGAAAGATATTTTTCTTTCTCTCTTGTTATTCTGAGTGGATGTGACACTAGAACCTCGTTTAAACTGCTGAGTTTGCTTTGGGGGGTTTCATTCAGCTCTGCTCTTCAAAGTGGCTCAGATTTCTGATCTGCCTTGATGCCTAATTTAATTCTCAAAAAATACATTGGATTTACACTGGCATCACAAACCACGAGAGTTGGGTTTGAGTTTCAGTATATGTTGTTTCTCACAGGCAAAAGTATTCAGGGCTTGGGTGGAATTTTTTTTTTAAAAAAAAGGTTTGATCACAGCTCATAGCAATTGCCTTTTCACTAAAACACCCACCCATGTTTTTTATACAGTTTAGATCAAAGCATATGAAATAATGGATGAATAATGAATATAGAAAATCTATAATAATTAAAGAGGATGTGTGTCTGTCTGTTTATCTGTCTACACCCTATCCCTGAGAGCGTGAAACCTAGACACCTGAAATTTGGTAAACATAACTAAGGGGACTCTAGGGGTGAGCAACTCAAGGTTATTTTGTTGTTGTTTTTAATGCATTCATTCATTTTCATTCATTGAAATGTGTCCATTTGGTTGAAGCCTGCAGAAGCAAATTCAGCCGCTAGGGGCAGATTATCCTAACCAGCACGTAGCTTTGCAGTCCATACAGTTTGAAGCCAGAATTGATGAGCAGTCGGAGGGGCAGAGTTTCATGCCTTCCACCTGCTGTATATAGCAGACCTTGAAGGAGCTATAAGGGCACTCCTTGGCATAGGCGTGCACAAAGGGTGTGCCGGGTGTGCCCAGGCACACCCTAATGTCTCAAGCAATAAGCGCCGAATTGAAGGGTCCATTGAGTAGGGATCCAGATGCAGTGGGAACGGTCTTCTGGCTGCCCTCCATCTGCTCCACTGCCTCTGCCCCCAACAACGTGCTGTTGCTCCCAGCAGCAGGAGCGAAAAGGAATTGCTCTGCTGGGAGCCACGCTTCAGAGAGATCAGGAGGACAGACCCCGAAGGCTAATAACGTGTCGTAAGCCAGTGTCATTACAAAGCCCCACTCATGCAGGGGCTTGAGGAATGTCTCCTCATTCTCCCTCCCTCATCTGCAACAGCCCTCCCGTGGTGAGGCAAGCCGAACGCGGAGTAGGGCATCAGTGTCTACATTGTTTAATAAAGGAATGAATAAAAATAATGTCCTTTATGATTGAGTATTGAATAAATATTCGTCTTTAAAAAAAATCCCTGGGTGCACTCCCTAATGAAATGTGCTGTGCATGACTATGCTCCTTGACAGGCGGCATGCCTAGGGGGTGCCAGAAGGCATGGCTTTACTCAGATGGGGTGGGAACAATGCATTCAATCCTGAGAGTTGCATCAGTTTGCTTGAAGGGTTCACTGTATCAAACTAATGGTTATTCCAGCTGTGTGACGCCAGGTCTATTCACTAGTTTAAAAGAAACCAAAAAAAAAAAAGGCAAGCTATTAGATATGCAAGTAATCATTGATCTCATGACTGGCTCTAGGTTTGAAGGGTCCCAGAGCAAAATGTCCTCTGGGGAGGCCTCTCTGTCAACGGGCAGCACTCCAAACAGTGCTGGGCAGCTGTTTCCTAACCATCCTTTTGATTTTCCACAATGCCCCAGAGGGATGCTAGGGTGTCTAGATCCAGTCTCCTGGAACTGCTTTGGAGTGCCAGGTCTGTGTGTGTGTGTGTGTGTGGGGGGGAATTAAGGGGAGAGGGCAGGGCAGGTACCCTGACAGCTGCCCAGTCATGTCAGGTGCTGGCACCGGCCCTGATTGATCTTTTTACCTGTTTCACAATCTTGCAATCAATTGTAGCTTTTTGTCAATTTACAATAACGTAATCATATGCTTCCTTCAACATTTCATGAACACATCTGGACTGAGGTGTTGGATAATATGCAAGATTGATGAAATGAAATTACAAATTATTTTGATTATGTGACAACTGTACGTTTTACATGTGAAGAATCACTAAATGGTACACCATATATCTGTCATTCCAGTTGCCTGTGTCCCCAGATACTGGGGATTAACAGAAGGTACATATTGGCCTCCTGCCCTGCTTGTTATCTTCCCCAAAGCATCTGTCTGGGCTCTATTTGTAGGTACCAGAGAATCCAGAACTAAATGGACACTCGGTCTAATCAAGCATAATGCGCAAATGTCCTTTTGCGAAAAGTAACGATGGAAGACTTGTTTCAAGGTCACCAGAAAATTATCTGTGTCACATAGCCAGCACCGACCTCTCAAGGTTCTAGTCTCTGGTATTTCTACTCAGACCTGTAAAAACAAACAAACAAACATGAGCCTTGAAGTGAGCATCTTTTATCATTTACAGCATAAACATTTGCATCCATTTTCAACACTGTTAGGTTTCTGAACAGGAGATGGATGAAGCCATAGCACGAACCACTCAGAGAGAAAGCAAGGATGCTGCTTCCCCTCACACCACAGGTATTAGGTCATTTGCTTCCAACATTTGGGGCGGGTTACACAACACACAAACCCACATTTGGTGGCTGAGTGTGGGTCGTTGTTGAATGTGATTTGTTTGTTGAACCATGGGTAGAGATGTAAAATGTCTGGAAATTTGTATTTCTAGCTGAGCCAAAAACTCATGGCTGACCAGCATAAATACAGTCGGGCTCCTTTGAATGGCTGATCAAACATTGAACCCCCAGTTCATTCTCAATGGGTTTGATTTTAAAGGGCTGCTCAAGGGGACCTGATTTGTTTAGGTACCTCCTACACCTCTAAAAGTGATCTAAGGTCAGCCTTCCCCAACCTGGCACCCTCCAGGTGTGTTGAGCTGCAACTCCCACCATCCCCAGCCAAGGGCCGTGCTGGCTGGGGATGATGGGAGTTGTCCAATACATCTGGATGGCCCCAGGTTGGGGAAGGCTGATTTATGTGCTTAAGTCTGTAAGTAACTGAACAATATTAATGGTGTGAAAATTCAGTAAAGGACATTGATCTATCAATCGTCCCTGCATCACTAGCTGGGCTCATATTATGACTCGTGTGCTTAATTGTTTTGCAACTTGGAATTTTCACTTTCTGACCAAATTCTATCTAACAGGGAATCTGCCCAAAAGCCCGTCCCCTAGTGTGAAGTCCAAACAGACTGAAGCTTCTTCACCCCTGAGCTGGACAATGAAGCGTTTCTTGGAGCCAGTGAGTCGGGTAAAACAATTGAAATTCGACAATGTTATGATCTGGTTTTGAAGGTGAACTTCAGTGGATCATTATAATTGCCTAGGGAAAGCCTGGTGTCTCCTTACGTTTGCATCCACTAAGTCCTCCAAGCCCCAGCCGATTCGGGGGAAACTCAGTGTAATCTCCACTCTTTAGTTTTCTTTCGCGCCGCTTGTGAGTGAAGAGGATTCCTCTTGTTATTTCTGATGAGAGATCAGATATAACATGGGGATTCCTCTCCCCCACTTCCTCCCTAAAGCTCCAGCCCAGGGGTGGGGTTGGGGAAGGGCTCCTGGAGGGTGCATCTCCCCACTCTCCACAGGCCAGATTAGGAGGTTGTCCCCCCCTGGCACGAGGGTGCATCTAGGGGACCTGGCTGAAAACATAAAACACTGGGAACACAAAAACTGAGCTGGAGAAGATACCCCCATCTTCACTACCTTCCCCCAACCTGCAAACCAGCCCCCCAAACACCCTTCCTCCTTCCCTTTTCTTACTGCTTGCTATGTCTGTTGCATGTGCAGATTCTTCCAAGGGTTGCTGCAATTCGTCCTATGCAGGTGTTCATACTGCACGCACAAGGGCTAGAAGGGTGTTTGGAGAGAGGGGGAGCCCCACTCCCAACTTCTCCGTCCCCGCCCTCCCTGTTCCCAACTTTGCCGCATTGAGCAGCAAGGTATTAACGGGAGGAGAGGGGGGGGCTCTGCCTGCATTTATATGAACGCGAATGCAGCCCCCGGTGTGATCTGGAACCCTGCTTGATCAGGGTTTGCGATTGTGTGGAGAGTTCTACTTGCATTCAAGCGAACACAAGTGCAAATCCCCTTCAGTCCTTTCGGCTCAATATGGCCGGAGCAGAAATCGAGAGGGTGGGGCTGGCGTCTGTGGGGACATTGGGGGGCAGGATTTCTGTGCATAGGCTTCCACCCACAAACCTTTTAGCTTTCACATGTATAAGCGGAACACTTACATAAGGTTATGGTCAAGGGCTGTGCAAACCTCCATGAACATCCTCCGTGCGTGGTTAGGTGCAACAACAGGAAAGGTAGCCAGAACATTTGGTCTGGATGACCCTTTTCTTGTATCCTGTGGAATCTTTGCTGCACCGTTCTGATTTATTTATTTATTTATATTTCAGCAGGGGTCCATCAATTCTGAATCAGAGCTTTCTCAGTACTTCTTACAGGATGGTGCAAGCCAGTTGTCACTTTCAGAGACTGCAGTAGCAGGCTCCAGCGATGAGGAGCTGCTCCGTCCCAAGAGTGGGAACAGCTCCTTAGACGAGAGTTCTCCTTCCCCTGGTACTCCAAGTAAGCTATAGTAACGACGCAAGGAAATTCAAAGAGGTGGGGCAACTAGTGTCTGTATTACTGTGTTTGGATTTTCTGGAATTGAAAAGGATGCCGTAGGTTGCCCGGCACATGTATGCGTAGCTGTGTTTGTGTGTATCACATAACATAAGTTTTCTAGGCAGCTCACAGAAAATGTAGAAGTATGAAATACAATGTTAAAATACAGCTGAATAAGGGAGAGGGGCTTATTAGTGGTGGCCCCCTGATGGTGGAATGCCCTCCCCCAGCTTGGTGTGCCTGGCGCCAACATTGTCATCTTTTTGGCACCAGGTTAAGACTGTCCTCTACTTTCAAGCATATGACAGTATATGATGGGCCTTTTTAATATTAGTGGTTTTATCATGCCCTAGTATTTTATTTTAATTGTTTTTAGCTGTTTCAAATGGTTTTACATTTTTGTATGTTTAAGCTTTTATATTATGTTTTATCATGTTGTATTTTAGGTGTTTAATTTTTTTTCAACTGCCCAGGGAGTTTTGGCTATTGGGTGTAGTAGAAGTGGAATGAATGAATGAATGGTCTATAGAGATGGTGGCAAGAGAATGTATCTGAGGTTATTCCATAGCTGAGGTGTCACCACCAAGAAGGCCCCCTCTCTCCTAAGTTACCACCCACATTTCATTTGGCAGGGACATTCAGAATAAGGACTGTGAAAAGGATCCCAAGATTCAGGGAGGCATATATGGGAGAAGGTGATATTTCAGGTCATTATGTCATAGAATCACAGTGATGTATGTTCTTTCCTAGTTACCAAAGAACTGAGCCTATGTGATTCACCAGCTAGTGGAAACAACTCACCAGGTCCTTTCAACAAGCCAAGGGAGGCTGCGGCTCGGCATGTTAGTTTCAGTGATAGCCCCAAAGGGGCCCGTACCGCATTCCAGAGGCAGAGGAGGATTGCTTTCTATGATGGAGATGCAAGCGACGAGGATGACTTTGCTAAACAAGATGGTGCTCAATTTCAAAGGGGACCAAGGTCCAAAGGCCAGACGAAGTCAGAGGGAAATTGTGAGGTCCCCATTGAAACTACCCCAGGGGAAGGCGGTGATACAAACCAGGAGAGAGAATTTGCAACGAGTACCTCCAGTGACCCAGGTCCTAGTGGCTTTAGGGATCTGACGGAGAGTGCCGCAGAGCCTTCACCGGACTCCCCTTTCCTTCCAGTCAAGTTGTTTGATTACTCAAATGTGCCAGAGCTTCACCCAGGACACCTGAGCTTGAAGGAGTTTCGAGAGGCACAGCTAGAATCGAAGAGATCTCCGAAACTGGAGCACAAAGCAGTCGCTCGAGTCAAAAGCCTGATGAGCATCGAATATCATGGTGTCCCAAGGCAGAAGAACGAAAAGCATGGCGTCTGCAGTAGACCTAGTGGGCGGGTGCTTTCCCACGTCCGGAAGAGTGGAGCACAAGAGAGTCCGCTTCGGCGGAGCCACGCCGAAGCAATCACCTTAACTCGAAATGAAAACGAATCGTTTGGCCTGGATCTCGAAATCCACGCCACTCCCTTGCGCGTCGTGATAACGGGCTTGCGAGCAGGTGGAACCGCTGAAAGGGTACTCACTTTTGACATTTTTCTGGTGTTTATCCTCTCCCCCCGTCCCCCGCCCTTGACGGGATATTAGTTCTCAGGAAAGTTGAGATCATGCAAGGAAATTTAGGGCATAATCCCATGGAGATGGCTGTAAGCCTCCAAACTCAGAGCCTTGCATCCATCCAATGCAGGGCGGGAGGAGTCTCTGTGCACCTCCTACTCTGCATTTCAGTTAGATGGGCTTTTTTGCCCATCTAGCTAAGGCATCAGGGAGGGAAGGAGGCTGGCGAGACTAGAGGATTCCTCATGCAGTGTTCTCTCTAGTTCCTTCCCCTCCCTTTACCTTCCCTCCAAGGTCGCTTCTCTGACCTGAGAGAGTCAGGCAACAGGGTTCTCTTTGTGTCTGCCGCAAGGGGTAGCGGTTGGGGACAGAGAACTTGGACTCCTGGGTCTGAGGTTGGAGCGTTGTCTCCAACCTTGGATCCAAGAATCCAAACTATCCTAAGACATGCACCCCAGAAACTTAGGGGCCATTGGATTGCTGTCTTAGAGAACTACCTCACAGGCAGTGCTAATTTTGTAAGCTTTGCGTTCCCCCAGAATAAAAGATGCTACGAATGACATGATTGGAACCTTTTTTTGTAATGTCCTTCCCAAGGAGATCTGCCTGGTGTCTTCACTTAGATGCGAAGACAAAAAGGGAAAAAAGGAAAAACCACCATAAAGCGTGGGTGTGAAAGAGATAAACTCTGGTGTTGTATAAATTCTTAAACTCTGTTTATTGATGTTAATAGTCGAATATCCACAGTGCTTGATGTTTCGGAAAACAATCCTTCGTCAGGAGCTGAATATGTAAATTTAAAATAAAACACATACAACATAATCATTATAAATCTGGCGTGAAACCCTTATATCAAATTTTGTTTACTACACATAGCATTCCCAGTCCCCTCCACATCACAAATTCTCCTTGAAAAACCAGCACATATTTAGAATCACATTATAAAATTATATACTCTCCTTAAAAACCAGCACGTATTCAGGAACACATTGTGCCCCATTTTATCAAAAAAACTCACTTTCCGAAACGTCGAGCACTGTGGATATTCGACTATTAACATCAATAAACAGAGTTTAAGAAGTTATACAACACCAGAGTTTATCTCTTTCACACCCACGTCTTCACTTAGATGCCAGGGCCAGATCTACACCAAGCAGAATATGATACTTTGAAAACAGTTTGAAAACTGTATATGGAGTATGCCTTGGGCCCCAACAATTGTCATTACTGTTATAAATTGTTTAGTGTAGATCCTGCCCAAGTTAAGACTTTCCTCTTCCAGCAGGCATTTGATCTTTCATCTGCTGGCTCCTTAACATTTTAAATATTTTTAAATGTTTTTAATGTGTAATGTTGTATTCTTTGGAAACTTGTATTATTGTTATTTTCTTGTGTGGTTATTTTGGCTTTTTTGTTTGTTCGGTTAGATTTTAAGATTGTAAATCACCCTTAGGGCATTTGACAATTGGGCAGTATACACATCTAAGAAATAAAAGTACATTATTTAGCTGTGCATATTCAACCTAGCTGGTTTAAATTCTAAAGCAGCCTTCCCCAACCTCCAGATGGCTGGCTGGGGGTTGCTGGGACTTGCGGTCCAATACATCTGGAGGGCTTTAAAGAGTCAATGGGGGAAAAGACACCATTCTGAAACAATCCATTTTTGTAATTTTACCATTGATCATTGCCACTCTGGCACTTTTGCAGAAAGAGTGATTATATCTGTATAGAGTACAAGTCGTTTAGAAGCAGAAAGTATTAAATTTTTAAGAGGCATGCAGCTTCTTGAGAGGGAAGAACAACTAGACTGCCATTTAAGTTTTAAAAATTTAAACACGTGGTTATTAATTCATCTCTTTTACCCAGACTTGTGATTTTCAAGTTATTACAAAAAAGGCCTCCATTAGGAAGCTGGCTGGGCAATTCATCCACCCAAGATATTGGGATTTCCAATAGCATAGATGGCGTCAATGAAAAGAATAAGGGAAAGTTTGGGGATTGATAGATCTATCAATCCTGTTTGCCATGATAGCTTGGAATGGAATTTCTATGCCCTCAGTCATTGTAACTCTTGAGTTCCAGATGCCAGCGACGAACAAGAGGAAAGGTTCTATTCCCTTCATACCTGGTTTCTGAGTTTCTCAGAGACATCTAATTGGCTGCGGTCTAATCCAACAATTAGCTGCATTTGGATTAGATGTGCAGGAGGGGGCAAAGGGTTGGACCCAGACGACTCTTTGGGGGCTGTTTAAATGTCGTCTTTGTCCAGGGGTGGCTCTGAATCTGCGCTGCATTGGTTATATGCTGCAGCTGCTGATTCGGAGCCACCTTGGGGCAAAGAGCTAAAGATGCACAACAGAAAAGTTAGGGACTTACCTCGATTTTTCCTGCCCGAGCAAGGTCAGTGCGGCTTTTCTACTGTCTGTCCTCGCTACAGCACAGGCAGTGACTCCCCATTGGTCACCAGAAGCTGTGGGAGGGGGCGGGCCCATCAAGCCTGATGGCCACCAGAATAAATGTGCTACCTCCCCCAAAGGGGGATCATTTGCTATCACCCAGCAGCAGTGATACCTCGGGGGTTGGCGGCACACCGGTGCCAACTCAGTGCCGTGAAGGCAGCATCCTGTCTCTTGCAGTTATGGTTCAGGAAGCCCTTGTTACAGGATCTGAAATAGCAGGGCCACTGAGACTTTGGAGAGTTACTGTCAGCTAGAGAAGTTAGTACTTCGCTAGATAGAGTACTGGACATAACTCTGTACAAGGCAGCTCTTTATACTTTTTGAAGCTGAGATTCTCTATGAAGAAGGTAAGCATATGTCTTGTCTCGTCATTATGAATCTATGGGTGCAGGCAGATTATAAATTCAGAGACAGACAGACAGACACACAGCAAATAATTAATGAAAAACAAGGAGCTACTTTACCGGCTTTTTAGCACCACGTAATAACACAACTTATGTCGAGACATGCCTTGACGGAACACTTGAGTCTTTTCCCCAGTCCACATCAAGATGGGCAGGAAAAACTGGAGGTTATATCAACTTGATGGGCGGATTTGGATGTAACACCATGCAATGGTTTCACACAGGGGGTTGGCGACCTCTTGGGGCTTATTGGCCTATTTGGGAATTTGCGCAACTGCCCTGGGCAGCACCACCTAAAAAACAACTGCAGTGGGAGGTCTGACAAGTCACAAAGGACAAGTAACTTGACTGAGTGCTGGGCTGAGTTGAGGTCTGAGCCTCAGCACCCTAAACAACTCCTTTGAACCCCCACTTTTCAGCAGCAACAGGATTCATTTGTTAATTCTTTTTTAAAAAGTGGGATGGGTGCAGCATTTTGGTGGACACCAAGAAAGAAGGTACCCCTGGTTTAACATTGCATGAACAAGCCATGGCCAGCCTCAGTCCCTTTTCTCCTAAACTCCAACCGCAAAGAGGCTCTTGGAAGCATTTGCTTCCATTTTTGATTAACTGCAGATTGCCTTGTCAACAAATCTGGACAAACTGCAATTAATTTTAACTATGCTTAGTGGAAAAGAAGCCAACTTCAAGCCATAGTTTATGAATCTTGTTTCCCACACACACACTAACCATAGTTAAGCTTAACCACAGTGTAGGGTTTGGACAAGAAGCTAAACTAATCTAAAATGGAAGTGGAAGCTTCGGATGGCCTCCTAGCGGACACACCAGAAGAGAGGGGGAAAAGAGAGCACACAAGCCTAAGGAAGGCCGGGTTCATCCTGATAATGCTAAACTATGGTTTAGCATTACATCCAAATGTAATTCCTGCAGTGGGAAGGATGAGAATTGAATAGATGATTCCAATTTTAAGAAGTATGGGACTGGCAATTAGGAAGCTGCCTTCTACCGAGCCAGGTCATTGGTCCATCTAGCTCAGTATTGTCTACACTGGCTGGTAGCAGCTCTCTGGTGTTTCAGACATGAGTCTTTGCCAATGCTACTTGGAGATGGTGGGGATTAAGAACATAAGAAAAGCCATGTTGGATCAGACCCAAGGTGTCATCTGGTCCAGCACTCTGTTCACACAGTGGCCAAGCAGGACATGAGCACAACATCACCCTCCTACCCAATGTTCTCCTGCAATTGGTGTACATAGATTTAGTACCTCTGATACTGGAAGTAGCATGTAGCCATCAGAGCTGGAAGCCATTGTTAGCCTTCTTCTCCAGGGGGGTGAACCTGCAACCTTTCGCATGCAAAGCATGTGTTCTACCACTGAGCTACAGCTTTTCTTGTAATGCAGATGCACATCTGAGGACAATGGATGACACTGTTCCTGTGCATTTCATGGTTATTGCGGCACTAGAAATTCACGGGAATTCGTGCTTGTTTCCTTCGATACTGCTCCTGACTTAATTGCAATTTTAACAGGCATCTATGGGAAAACTGGTCCCGGGAGATGAGATCCTCTCTATCAACGGTATCCCAATCCACGGTTTCTCTTATGAGGAGGTCTGCCAATATGTACGGTGTCTTCCCACATCTATCACACTGGACATCCAGAAAGCTGTTTCTGGTAAGAGATTTTTTCCCTCTTTTATACTGTGGTCATTGAACAGTGGGTAGATACAGTTTTATGTTCAATACTTGTATATGAACTAGATCAGGAACCAAAGAGTGTTTTTAAAAGCCTAAAATAGGATAGGAACCATAGCATTCTGTGACTGTTGTATAGGGGGAGGCCCTGGAAAGGGACACCCAGCAAGAAGAAGCCCATGGGGCTAACCTATGAATGGGATGGTTCAAGCATTAAGGTCCCTACGGGAGCTCTGCCCAAATGGTAGAAAAAGCAGTAACATCTGAAAGGCTTTTTGCCTGCATCTGTCCAGCCATCCACATGCCCACACCAGTGGCTTCAAGTGGTGTGCTGTGGTATGTGGGTTTGGGCAGAGTAAGGGTGAAACTGGACCTGACACTATTTAAGTCATTAGCAGTAGCACAAGCATGTGTTTATTTAAGTATGTTATAGCCATGGGGGACCATACATGGGTCAGGACTATGTCATGGGGAGGACATAGTCATGCCCCCACCACAGTCCCAATCCAGATTTGTCCCCCACTGCAACTGCTATGTGCATTGGCAAAATGGGAGCTTTCCTTCTGATTATGCTATTGTTGTTGTTGTTGTTGTTGTTATTATTATTATTATTATTATTGCCATCATTTTATTTGATTTTCTTAATTTTTAGACATAAACAATATCTGTGTCCTCTCTCCCTCTATCACCCACCCATGTATTTTTCTGCTCCCACCCCTCTTTTAGATTTTACACACACACACACACACACACATAAAATAAATGCATTAATAAGAAAGCAAAAATGACATTCACACAATTGCTAATTGCAGGAATAATAATAATAATAATAATAATAATAATAATAATAATATATTTATTTATTTCTTACCCGCCTCTCCCTCTGGATCGAGGTGGGGAACAACAATAAATATAAATGCAAAGACCATAAAATAGATAAAACATTAAAAACAAATACAACTAATACATTATTAAAAACATCTTAAAGTTCAACTAGGTTTGGGTTTGTCCCTAGCAAACTTCTGTGCCTGGCATGGCAGCATAAGAAAATCTCTTAAATGGTGTTTACTTGGAGGCAACAGGGAGCTGTAACTCTGTGCCTTTTAAAGTATGACTTACATCTCGTTAGAAGTAAAAATGTCATACAGTGTTCTCCCAGTCTCTAATGCTAACCCTTCCAATATTTTATAACAACAAAAGTTACACTGAAGCTCCTATGCACACTTTCCTGGGATTAAGCCCCATTGAACATAGTGGAGCTTACTGAGTAAACATGCACAGGATTGCACTGTGAGAGTCAGTTCCCAGTTAAGATGAGGCAGAACAATCCTCTGGTTCACTTAGGGGTGGGAGATGCAACGGCAGAGTGAGCAGCACATCCGTTGCCCAGCTGTTTTACAGCAGCCAGGGCAGGAGGCGTCTTTGTTCTTCCCTCCCATTGTAGTCAAGGGATGTCATACTGCTGGGCCATTTCTGTGGCCTTTAGACATGGCAGCTCCATAGCTTCCCTTAACATGCATGGTTTTCTCCTGCACCTCTGGAGGAAAAAGGTGGAGCTTTTTACTTGCATAGCAAGGGACCTCTGGCAGCATAAGTGTTCTCCTGCCAGAGGACCAAATTCTTCTCTAGTGGACTGGCACTTCTGCAGCTTCTTAAGATCCTTCAACGAGTTTCCTGGGAAATATAGGATTGCTCCTTTTGTCATTGAAAGTGCAGTCTTATTCACGCTTACCTGGGAATAAGTCCCTTTGAACCCAATCGGACTTATGTCTGAATAGACCTGCAGTCAAGGTGGGCAATTCATGGCCCGTGGATCGCAAGCAGACCCCACCTCCGTTGTCCCCTGTGCTACCGAAATTTGGGGGCAAACTGCTGCTAAGGAGGATTATGAAGCCTCTGTAGCAGTTTGCAGCCAAATTTTGGCAGCAAATGGTTATTTTGTTTAGGTTCGGCAGTGTGCTGGTAACAGTGGCAGACACGTGTCCCACCCAGGGGGCAGAGGTCAATTGGCTGCATTTGCAAGGCTGCAAAAAGGTCGTCCCCTCCCCGCAGTTCTCCCTCTTGCCAAAATCGTGTGAGATCCCTTGTGCCCTTTTCATATATGGGCGTTGATGGCTGAACCATGGCATGACCTGTACGTGGGAAAGATTAGAAACCACAGACCGGGGCTGCATAACACCTCAAATACAGTGTACATAGCATTTCTGTTGCTGGATGTGTTCACACATTCATCTCCAAGTAACGAAGTCATGAGAGCGTTGAGTTATGAATGTGGCGCGATACACTTTTTTAGAAAGCTGTTCAGCCCAGTGCTACAGCTGAGGCGGAACAGGAGCTGCGTGGTCGCCATAGTGACGATAGGGAATCCCTCAGTATTTAGCCCTGAAATCCTTCGTGCAGCACCATAAGATGCCGGTTTGATCACACTGCCCAGCGTGCCTCCAGGTTCTACATTTTCTCACATCAGGCCTAGCTTTGCTAACATTCCTTCCAAGATGGTAACTGGGTCTAGAGAAGAACAGATGGTTGGAATACTGTAACAAAAGCTTGTTGGCGCTCTTGAAGAGGTCACGCCTGCAATCTTATCCCTTCGGAATATGAAGAAAACTATTTATAATGCCTTTCAAACTGTGATAGGAGGGTGCACGCATAAGATAGAGGGGACACTTCTTATGCTAGAGGGGATGAGCAGCGAGCATGAAGTAACTCAAGGCAGAAAATGAAATTCAGAAAGAAATAAAGATTAATATTAAGAAATAAAATTAAGGCAAGAAAAAAGCCTGAACTGTGAACTGGATGTCCCCATTCATATCTTAGTTTAGCTTTATCCCTCATCAACTTCTATCTGAAATATGTCGGTGGTAGTAGTAGTAGTAATAATAATAACAGCAGCAGCAGCAGCAGCAGCAGCAGCAGCCTGCCTTTACAGGGTTTTTGTATAGATTACTAAGATAATGTCTTTGGGGGATACTTCTGAGCACTTTGGAACTTCCTGGGATGGATCCAGATTTTGCTCATATCAGCAGGAACATTCCCTGAGAGCAGTTCTGCTCAGCGGGCTCCAGCTTGTGGGAATGGGGGGAAGGCAACTTTTGCTGATTCCCTCCTCCTGCTGCAGCCCTCAGCACCACTTCCCGTGCTGTTCCAGGGGGGGGGGCAACCCTTTGGAGCAGATGTTCAAGGGGCTCTTGCAGGAGGAGGGAATTGGAGAAAATGGCCTCCTCTCCAGGTCCACCCATGTAAACGCTCCCTGGGATCAGAAGACTACCACGGAAGGAAGGCAAGGTCTGGATCCAAGCCAATATAAATAAATATTTAGCATTAGCAAAATAATATAATTAAAATATGGCAGGATGGAGAACATTGGAACAGCCGTTATTCTCCATCTCCTCAAAAATGGATGGATTGAAGCTGGACTCTTAAAAATAAACTCCAGAGACTTGTGTACAGTTTTCATAGTCACATACTACAAAGTAACTGTTTTGTTTCTTTCTTCACGCAGCCATGAACAGACTTACAAATTTCATCGTATCTTCGGAGGCAGATGAGTCAATTCAGACAGATTCAAGCAAGATTCTTATGATTGAGGAAGAAAAGAGTTTTGCAAATCAGAAAGAATCTTTACACAAGGATAACTCAGATCACATGGTAGAAAGGGCAGTGTTGCCTTCTGATGCCAAGGCCGAGGAGATATCACCAGATTCCTTGGAAACCAGCTGTGCTCAGGACAGTGCTGTGGTACCATTAGGAGATATTGATGACTTCCTAGGCAAAACAAACTCCTCCGAAGAAAAAGATGCAACTTGTTTGTTAATCAGGGACAGGTGTAGCAAGGAAGATATTTCTGTGATGGCAGAAGACGATTGTTCTAATTCTGGATCAGATATAATTAAGACTGACCTCTCAGGAAGAGCTCTGAATTATGCAACTAACACACGAAGAATTTTGGGGTTTTCTGTCTTGGATTCCATTAATGCCAATAAGTTTTTCACTGTGAACCAAAGCCGCTTGAGTAACTATTCCAGGAATTTCAGCAGCTTAAATGAAGACACTGTGGCTGGAATGGAGAGCAAAAGCAACCCTGTTCCAAAATCTATGTATGCTGCTGCAGAGGACTCTAGCTCAGACACAGAATCCGTAGTAGAAACTCCTGGGCTTTCAGGCCGTTCCCTGCACTTCCTGTCTGCTTCCAACAAACCCTCGGAGAACCATAAGGTAATTGAATCGGACGAGGAGCAAATTGAAATTTGCTGTCCGAATCGGGAGCAGCAACGCTTTCCTCAGAAGCAGCCAGTCACAGATGTACCTCATCATCACCCAGAATGCCATCCTTTAAATAGCGCTGTGCAGGCAAAAAGCAAGGCAGAAACTGGTTCGTTGGAAATGTCCAATGGGAAATTCTCATTTGAAGAACCACACTCGCCAAAGCACATCAGTGTAGAACCCATGGTTCCATCTACAACTTTTCATTCTCTTTCCCATGTGTCTCCACCAGGGACAGATAGGTTAGACCGTAACCTCTCTTTCCATGAGAATGGTCCCTTAAGGAGTGGAGAAAGGATAAGCTTGGAGAGCAGAGAGAAGCTTCTGGAGACATGTGGGACTTCCAAACATGATGGCCAAGAAATTCATTTGTACACAACAAAAAGCATCAACGGTTGGGACAGCAAACCACCAGACAAAGACGAATGCATTAAAAAAGAGCAACCGCACACAGAAAACGATTTAGTAAGAGATTACGGTAATCATGGGGTTGGTTGTCCTGCTTTGACCAAGAAAGAAACCAATGACTTAGCCCACTTGAGTAAACCAGACAGCCACTCTGTGGAGTATGCATCACAGAGAACAACCAATAGCCCCAGATCTCCCCTTCTGACAAAATTGAAAGATCCGAGCAAGGCCACAGCTACCCATGACATACTGGGAAAGAATGAAAAGGCAAATGCTGTTCCTGTCTCAAAAAGTCCAAGCACAAAAATTCAAAGCCCTGGCCAAAGCAAAGGTATAACGGTGCCACACAACCCATCCTCTTCCAAAAAACTGCATCCTGAAACAAGAGGGATTCCCCAGAAGAGCATTGCAGAAACTCTTTCAAATAATCAACGAAACAAACCAGGGCCGAAGCTAAAGGGCCTAACTATTAAAAGTAAGTCCAAGACTCATTTGGATGCTCTTAGTGCTGTTCCTGCAAAAGCTTTCGGTACGGATCAGAAAAGGACATCTCTTCCTGTGCAGTCATCAACCAGGTTTCTTCCAAAGAAAGGCACTTCACTCCATAACTTAGCCGCACACTTGGAACCACCTAGCAGGAGCCTTTCCATGGGTTCGAGGAGTCTTCAACAGGAGGAGGACAATAAATTGTCCATAGCAGCGCCTCAGGAATCCCCTTCACCTGTCTCAAATGGTGACGGCGATGTTGTGAAAAACAACAAAGATAAATCCATTCACAATTTGGAACTTGACAATGCTGGAACAGCAGAGCAAAAAGAAACACAGATCCCAATTCAGGTGGTTACGAATAGCGATAAGAGAGATAATGCTGATGCTGGTGATTACCAAACGAGAGAAGGTCCATCCCAGATAAATGCACATTCCAAAATGACACCCAAGGGTGATTGCTTGAGTGAAAGGACTGAAAACTGTGGAATGAGTATGAGTCATTTGGATCACGATGGATGTGAAATTAAGCCGCTAGGATCTGATAACCCTGGGCCTTTTAAGAAAGAGCCTTCTAGTCTTATTTGTCCCTCTGTTCAGCAAGAACAGTCTGCTCAAGAAATTCAGCGCACTTTCATTGAGGTGAGACTATCTTCCTCTTCCTCTTTCACACCATCCTCATTAATTCCAGAGGCGTCTCTGGAGAAGGAGGAAAGTAACAATAAGAAAATCAACCAGCTAGAAAGTGAGGTGCAAAATTGTAGGCGGAACATCTTTGAGGATGAAAATGTACACAGCACATTAAAACCCGTGACAAGGACCTATTCAATGCCTGCCCAGTTATCAAACTATTTGAGGGAGGAGGGCAATGCTATGGATGTGCCAACACATCACGTCCAGGATATCCTGAACATTTCGGGTGAAAAGTGTCCTCACACTGAGATGGGCATGCTGAAAATTGTCCATCTCAGTCTGACGAACGGCCGGAGCATTCAAGATGAAAAAGAGCCATGTAACAGTGCCCTCAAATCAAACAGTCAAGAACCACTCTTGCCCAATGACAATAGCGGCCGCATTGCAGATAAATTAAAAACGTGCAGGAGGAATTATTACTATTATGAACTCAACTGGCCACATGACCCCGTTTCGTCTTTTTCTGTGAAACAGCGAATTAAATCCTTTGAGAACCTTGCCAATTTTGATAGGCCAATGGTCAAAGCCATCGACCTGCACTCCACCTCTCTCAGCTCTAAACTTCCCATTGGTAGAAGGTTATCCGGCGGTGTTTCTGCCATCACAACTACCAGCGTCAATGATGCAGTCCATGCGCTGAGGCGGAGCTTGAGTTCCTACTGTGAAAGTGATGTCCCAGCATCCCCACAGATGACAAAATCATCGGCCAGCACAGCATTGACACATCTGCAGCAGAATTCCCCTGAGGACAGCAGCGATTACGCTGACTCTGGGAAAAGTGAAAGATGTGGTGCTTTACCGCCATCTACCCCCAACATCCGGAGAAGCAGAGCCTCGGGTGGGCACATCAGGCATGCGCCCTTATCTCGCTCTAAGCTCCGGGAGCTCCGGGCCTTGAGTATGCCAGATCTTGACAAGCTGTGCAGTGAGGACTTCTCTGTGGAGGCCAAGTCTCCTCATTTCAAAACAGAGCTGGAAGGTACACCCGCAGAGAGATCTCTTGGTCTTCCCGTCGGAAGTGTTTCCGGTCTGAATGAATGCTCAGAGCTCTCTGGCCTTATGATGGCAAGCAGCCGGTATTCCAAAGAAAGCAGCCCTTGGAACAGTGGCTCTGGTACTCCTGGGTCAGCTTCTGATGAAGAAGTGCTACAACATGATGCAAACCTGAACCAATGGCACTCGGGAAAAAGTTGGTCCATCAGGTTAGTTTCACCATTTGGTTTTGTATCAGAAATGGATCACGATCCAGAGACTGAAAGCCACATTGCAAAACATTCTCCGGAGTGGGGGGTGGGGGGGAGGATACAAGCCTATATTCCAGGCAGTGTACTCTGCAGTCAAATGTTAAAATTCTATACCTGGGTTATCCAAATTCTGTTCTAAGAACAGCTGGATTCTGCAACCATTGGAAATTATGTACTGCAGGCAAATTTGCAGCCTTCGTCTTCTTTTGCATAATTTATTCTGCAATTTTAAGAACTATTCTGTATAATAAAGTCTGGATTTGGCTGAGTATAGGCAGTCTCCTGGGACATTCCTTCCGTAATTCCTGGCTCTGAGGAAGGCCTCAGAGCCAGGCACTTGGGCCTGGCTGGCTCTGTGAAGAACTGTGCTGGCCGCTTCCTCCAGCTGGTGTTGTTCTCCAGAGAGCTCACCCACTTTCTGACTCTCACTAAGGGGATTCTCAGCATGATCCAGAAGGCGAGTGACTGAGAGCAGCTGACCGTCCTCCCTTTCTCTCTGATGATCCCCTCAGAGGAAAACAGAGCAAAACTCTTGAGAGCCCCACCAGCCTCGCTTTCCCACAACAGCAAATGCCACAGTGGGAGAGTGGCTTGTGGGGCTGTCTAGAACACCTGCTGGAGGCATTGGTGGTAGGCCCTCCTGGCAGGGGGAGTGTATAATTTGAATTCACCCCACATCATGGGAGAGCTGTCCCTGTAGCCCATGAAATCAAGGGTGTGGAATGTCACACCTGGGGGCCAAATCTGGACCTCAGGGCGAGTCTCCGTCTAGCCCTCTGGGGTTTCTCAGGTGTACATACCCCCCTTCCCCAGGTCCTATCCCCTTTTTCCCAACCACTGATTGTTTTCTGGTTTCCTGTTTTTTGTGCAGTTTTTCACCTCCTAAAAGGTTGAAATGCCTCTCCTAAGGTTTAGTTTCTTTAAGTAAGAGCTTGAAGTGAGAGCTTTAAGATAAAATATGCTGGCATTTTGGCTCCGCCCCTTTTACTTTCAGCCCCTCCTATCACTGGCGTATGGCCCCCAAGTGCTTCTCCATAATGGAATTTACCCATAATTCGGCTAAAAGAGTTTCCCCTGGATTAAATGTGTCTCTGCAGCCTCCTCCAGTACACCGTTTTGACTTCTCTCTTTTAGCTTGGATCAACTCTTGGTCTCTACTCTGGATCAGCAGAAATTGCAGTTGGTTTTGTCTTCAGTGGCGACAAAATCCGACGTCCCTTCTTTACTTCAGGAGGCCAAGGCACAAGCAGAGGTGAGCCTGGACAAAATCAGAATGGAAACTATCGGTGGCCAGTACTCATAAATTACCTGCGGAAAAGATTGCTAAGTTTTAAAGGCAGCCTAAGATACTTTCCTGTGGTTTTGTTTTTTAAAAAAACATTACACAGGGAAGGAAAAAAGCTAATGGCTCAGTTCAGACAACACATTAGTCAACGGTGGAGTTGGGTTGACTTTTCCCACTGGCTACAGAGTTCCCTGGCAAGAGCTGCAAAAGGAGTAAGTACCACTCTAGGAGAGCCACCAGGATTGTTGTTTTATGCAGCAATGGCTGATGGGACATCATCGGGAGGACCAGGGGAGGAGAGAGGGCAGAGGAACTGTCAATCAAATGTCTAGATGGATTTTACTCAACTCCACAGTAGCACACAGTCACACAACAGTGGAGTTAGAACATGTTGTGTGGGGAGTACCCCCTAAAAACTCAACCGTTGAGTGGAGTTTTCACACTGCGTTGTCTAAAGTATTGTCTGAACTGAGCCAGTGTGTTTGTGTTCTATCTGGATAAATTTGGGATTTTTTTACAAACACCTTTCCAGCAATCCTGTACTTAAATCAGAGTAATGATGGCCTAATAGAGACGTTTGTTTGTTTGTTTATTTGTTTATTTATTTATTTATTTATTATGTTTTTATAACGCCCAATAGCCAAAGTTTTCTGGGCATTTCACAACCATTCAAACCATAAAATACAAGACAATAAAAAACAGACGATAAAATGTGATATAAAAGTTTAAAAGTACAATATAAAAAGAATAGTCAAACAGAAACTAGTATCAGTGCAAAAATGTCAGATACAATAGCATTGGTATTGTTGCACATGTGATCAGCCAAGCCCCTTGTTACTCTGATATTCTGTTGCCCTGAGGCCATGCTGAGTTCTGCCGACCTCCTGCTCCCAGTGGCTGATAGGTCCCTCACCCCGACCACCATATTCCTTACACTACTCTGCACATCCATGCAAATTCCGTGTTGCTGTTTTCCCGAAATGGCCCCTGCGTATAAACAAGAATAGCAGCGTCTATGAATGTTCATGAGGGCTGCCATGTCACTTCATATGCTATTCTCAAGGATCCTGAATCTCTCCTTATCAGGGGTTCCTACCTTCCCTCACTCATGCCTAGTCCCAGGGTGACTGTCTATGCTAGAAAAAGGTTTACTGGATTTTCTCTTCTTGATTCCAGCGCTTCCGTCCAAAGGTCATGACTTCCAATATTCACTAGTGCCCTGACCAAGCTAAAGAGAGCTGAGCACAGAAGCAGGGATTCTGTACATGTACCTCTTGCTGGATCAGGGACCATGGGCATAAGTTGGATGTGCTTCCAAAGGAGCATTGGAATGCACATTCATCTGTCGTTGCTGCCTATAACTACTGCATCCCACTGAAAGTGATGCGCATTTGAATGCACTTCATTTGAGCTGCACTTCATTTGAGCTGCACCATGGCCCCGTTTCTTAGACCCAGAGATCCACCTTTAAAGTCAGACTATATGGGGTTTTTTTAAAAGATAGATTAGAAAGCAGTATTTGGGAACTGGTGGGATATCTGTTTTGCCCTTTTTCTAACAAGTTAGCATAGGATCATCCACCGTCTCAATTCCGCTCTAGAAAACAATGTTATGATTCAGTGACTCCATCCTAAATGGCAGGATTGCATGCTGTTTTAAGGGAAAGTATTCTGAATGATCTAGCAAATCTCCTGATATGTTTAAACAGGACATTTATTTAAGGGATTTCTATCAAACCACTGCCCTAAATCAGATATTAAATCAGGTTTTTCTATCAAACCACTGCTCTAAATCAGATATTAAAACTTAAAATCAGGAAACTACTCTCTCATTACCATTATAAATAATATCCCATGTCCACTGTCCAAACAGGCTTAGTAATCCAGGAAGGCCAAGTCAGAAGGCACAAGGAATTTCTGATCCTTTAGTCAGATGCATAGAGTGGATACCGCACAGAAATGCTGGAAATGTCAGGGGGAAATATTCTATAGTCATGCAGAACTAAAGTCTATGCTGCACATAAAGCAGGATCCAGCGTTTGGGGAGATTTTATGAATCTAGCAGCTGAGGTTTCGCTTGATGACAGCTACTGATCATCTCCAAGGAAGAGGTACATCTGGTCTCCCCATTGGACCTCCCACAAAACTGAACCTCAGCTGGAAATTTGTACCACTGTCTTGACTGCGAGCATTATCAGACTAGCGTTTTATCGCACGCTCATCACTGCCCACTCTTGGATTTCTGCGGGTCCTTTTGATGACTCCATCCATTTGCCACATGTCTCCCGCCCCTTCTGCTTGTTTTCACGTCACAAAAAAAGACCTGGAAAATCTGACTTTGTTCAGCTGTATCGAAACGTGCCACCATTTCCTACTGTGTGCAGGAGAAGCAGCGGGATAAAAACACCAACTGAATGGGCCCACGTGGTCATTGTTTACTTCCTCTTTCTTCTCCATGTGAAGAAAGAGGAAGTATTGTGGGTCAGAAACGGGGGTAGGGAAAGTGATGGTAAGGAAACGCCATCTCCCCCCCCCCCCCTTCCAAATCTGATGATGCTCTGAATGTTGGGCTCAAGGAAGCCAGGGGAATCTGGTTTTCTTTCTTTCTTTCTTTCTTTCTTTCTTTCTTTCTTTCTTTCTTTCTTAAATGCCTGAATACATATTCTGGAGGCAGATATGAAAATATTAAATCCAGTTGGACTTCAGCCTGACCTAAGAAGACCACTTGAAATTACAATTGAAGGTCAACTTTCAGAGGGCAGCTACTTCCTTCTAGTTAGAGGGGGAAATTAGCTAACCTGCAAGCTCTTTCCTACCTTAGGACTGGGGCAGGCAATTGATCTCTCAATCTCTCTCTGGAATCAAATTCTGGGGTTTTAAAAATCATTTTTATATAAAAAAAACCTAAGTTCAAAGCAAAGCTATAACTCAGGGACAAATGAGGAGTTCAGCTTGGAAGAGAATCTCTGTTGTCATTGTCCCTAGGGATCCGTTTGAATGTATAGTTCTACAAGTGGGACCTGCAACAAAATGTTGAGGCGTGATGGAGTGCTCTCCTGTTCAGGATCACAGCCAGCCATTCCCTCTCTCAGGATACTCCATTCCATTCCCCCTCCCACTAAAGTTTCTGACACCCCCCATCACCATCACCACACTAGTCGCTCAGCGTTCCATGCCCACTGAGCAGGGCTGGCGTCAAGGGCAGGCATGGCGGAACACCTACCAGAGGCCTACATCCCAACGGGGGCCCACCTACAAAAAAATCCCTCGTAGACTTGCTCCTTCCCTTCACCATGGCAACCTGCTTGTTCACCTGCCTTCACCTTCCGGCCCAGACAAGGGTGGTGGTGAGAAGGAGGAGCAGGAGATGCCACAGCCTGCTTGCTCCCTGGCTCTCTACCTGCCAAGCAAGTGGAAGCGATGATGAGAAGGGGTGGAGGAGCAACAGCAGCTGGTGACAACTCCAGTGAGAAGGGCTGCTATTTTGGGCTGCATTAATAGAATTATAGCTTCCAAACCATGTGAGGTACTAGTTCCCCTCTATTCGACACTGGTTAGGCCTCATCTTGAGTATTGTGTCCAGTTCTGGGCGCCACACTTCAAGAAGGATGCAGACAAGCTGGACTGTGTTCAGAGGAGGGCAACGAGGATGATCAGGTGTCTGGAAACAAAGCCCTATGAGAAGAGACTGAACAAACTGGGTATGTTTAGCCTGGAGAAGAGAAGACTGAGGGGAGACATGATAGCACTCTTCAAGTACTTGAAAGGTTGTCACACAGAGGAGGGCCACGATCTCTTCTTGATCATCCCAGAGTGCAGGACACAGGATAATGGACTCAAGTTATAGGAAGCCAAATTCTGGCTGGACATCAGGAAAAACTTCCTGGCTAATAATAATAATAGTAATTTATTTATTTATTTATTTATTCCCTGCCTCTCCCTCTGGATCGAGCTGGGAACAACATTAATGCAAAACAGCATAAAATACATAGAGCGGTACGACAGTGGAACCAATGGCCTACGGAAGTTGTGGGCTCTCTCCCACACTAGAGGCCTTCAAGAGACAGCTGGACAACCATCTGTCAGGGATGCTTTACGGTGGATTCCTGCATTGAGCAGGGGGTTGGACTCGATGGCCTTATAGGCATCTTCCATCTCTACTATTCTATGATTCTAAGGTAGACTCACTGAGGGAGGGGGCCCATTTCAAGTGCCTTGCTCAGGGCCCCTCAGAAACCAGAGCCAGCGCTGCTACTGAGCATGCTCAGTTCTTATTGGGTTGTTTTGTGCTTTCCCCCACCGCATCGGGTTTTTCCCCTAAAGATTTTTTGTGCTTCTGCAAACCTTGGTATTCCCATAACTCTGCACAGACAGTGCCTTTTTAGTCACATAAGGATCTGCACGGTCCCCTGAGCTTTGCAAATAGAGGGAATGGTCATTTCCTCAGATGTTCCATTCTTACGGATCATCTTGCACCCTTAGCAACTTTGTGACTGGTCCAAAAACTTGTGAAGTTAAAATGTCTGCTTTAAATTCTTTTGGTTTATTTGAAGGGCATTTTTATTGTTGGCAGGACTGTGGGCTCGTTTCCCTCCCCCTTAAATAATGGGAAATCTATTATGATCCCATAATTAAATGAACTACTCTAGAAATCCATGTGGGGGATCCTTCAGTGTCCCCATTATGTGTGTTTTACACTTGGGAAATCTTTGTATTCCCAACTAGCTGATGTTGGGCTGAAAGTTTTGAACACTTGACCAGCCATCTGGCTCGCATGAGCTTTGCAAAAACAAAAAAACAAAAACCACCGGCCATTCAGCTAGAGAAGAGAGAATATCACTGGTTAACTATACTTTACATACAGGTGTGTTTAACCGGGCCCTGATGCCAGCTACGTTTTATGGAAAACCAGCTAGTGGGGGGGGTTGAGTGGAGAAGAGGGGAGGTCTTGGGTACAAGCCAGTGAGGTAAGCTAGGTTGAAAGAAAGTCCCTTGGTAAGATCTCAAGTTACCACATGATGAAAATTTCTGACCACAAGCAGTCGGGAGGTGGCCTTGCAGGGTGGAATTTCACAAGACCATCACATAAAGCCAAAGAGAGATGGCCCTGTGTTGTCTTTAGTACCTCAGTAATGGTTGTGCAAAATGGCTTAATTTTTTTTTTTCCAATCGAGTACATGAACTTTTGAAAACAACACAATTGTGGTTTCCCCAACCCGCTCCTACCTGTCACCACATCAAGGCCAGTGACTTGCCTTTATGAGAGCTGTAGGTTCACATAAGAGGGATCCTGGGAGAAGGAGACCTCCCACAAGCTCTCTCTACTCTAGTACCTGCTCAAACGTGTGAGTCCCACGAGTTTGGTTGAACCAGGTGGGTTTGGCGAGTTTCACAGAAATACTATGCATGGATTTTGTTCCCAGCCAAAAGTCATAAAATGCACTTTTAAGTATTTTCGCACGGGATCTTAAGAGAGCTTATTTATTCATGCCCGTTGTAAAATCCAGGAACTCAAATATTTATGAAACCGAATGCTTCTTGGAACATGGTCTGTGTCTGCATACTTTCTCACATCTGCTCTTAAGTCCAAAGTGGCACAGGGACTGGAAAACATTATGCAATGAATAACGCTGGCTTTCAGTCCACAGTAGGAGGATTCTCATTCTTCTAAATCCATCTAAATCTCATCTCTCTGGACTGGAACACTCCCAACTGCACCTCCACCTTGTCAGGGGCTGGAGAATTCCGTTATTGGCTCCTTATTGACCTGGTTTGCATGTCATAGCTATCCGGGCGTTGTTTAAATAAACCTTGGTTTATTGTGAATGAGTGAGAGTGAGTGAATATGTTGGCATCCGCCCCCGCACTTGCTCCCACTGAGCTGAATAATGTAGGGATGCTCCCTTGATTGTTAGGGAAGAGAAAACGTGGAGTTAGAACCTACAGTTTATTTTTGGGCTCTAGCTCTGAGTTGTTTCTCCCTGAATAAACCATAATTCCAGACTTGGGTGTTACAACAAAGAACCCTGGCACAGAGCGCCCTGGGTTGTTTACCTTTGTCTGGCTGCAGCGGGAGAGATCAGGCAGTGAGAATTAGTATACTCCCTTGCTCCCACTTCATTCCCAACAACTCATGATTTAACAAACTGCAGGTCGTTGTGACTTGTGAACGGAGTCATTTACTGCGCCACCAGGCTGGCAGGTCACGGGAGGAACTGCAGGCCCTTCCCTCCAGAGAGCCAGGGGACCAGGAGGAACCAACCATTTCCCACTTCCTCCTACAGGGGCAGTTGTACTATTTGGCAGAGGATGCTGGTAGCATAGCAGTGTGGGAAGCCCCCCGGCTGTTTCTGCCTATTCCTTCTATTGGAAGTCAATGTTGTGTGTCTTAAGCAACCTGTCTTACAGCCCCTACTACCCTGCTGCCCTCAGGTGCAGTGAAGGACACTGTCCTCAAGCCAGTGAAGTCAGATTCAACTGCCAATCTGATCAGCTTCTATACATGGATTGGGGATGGGCTAGAGAGAGAGAGAGAGAGAGAGAGAGAGAGAGAGAGAGGCTGCATTCGGACAACACTTTAGTCAATGGTGGGTTGAGTAGCCAACTCACAGTTGGTTATTTTGTGGGTACTCCCCACACAACATATTCCTACACAACTGTGGGTGGTTGGGGCTGGTTTTGAGTGGACTAATAGTCAACCCGGCATTTGACTGACACAGCCCCTGCCCCCCTGCCCCTCTCCCCACTCTCCCTCCTCCCAGTTCTATCCCAGCAGCCTTTGCAAGTTGCACCAGTTGTAGCAGAGTGGCAGCTGTCGCTCTTGCCGCCTGCCTCTATGGGCTTGTGTTTTAACCCACTCACCCCACGCCATTAACGCACACACCCCTCCACACAACACTTTAAACAACTGGCTTCGAGCTAAACAACTTGCAAGCCAGCTGTTTCTCTCAGTTGCTTATTTGGGCGGAATAGCATACCGTCAGTAGTTTGTGAGCGGCGTGTTACCCTCCACACAACACAATAAGCAACACAACTGACGATTGTTTCCCCCCCTCCCCCCTCAGTTGCTTAATGTGTTGTCCGAATGCAGCCAGAGACTTCACCTTGTATTTCACTAGTGCAGGTGGATGGCTCCGATGTCAATGGGGTAGTAAATCCGCTCCGGGTTTCAGTCAGAACTCTAAAGGAGTTGTCCAAGGTGGTGAAGCAGGATGGCTCCGATATCAGTGGGGCAGTAAATCCACTCCGGGTTTCAGTCAGAGCTCTAAAGGAGGTATCCAAGGTGCTTATGCACCTTGAATAGCTCCTTTAGAGCTCTGACTGGTTCTGATGGAAACCCGGAGCAGATGTACCAGTTGACATCAGAGTCACTTGCCTCCACTGTACTTCATTCACATCAGGGAGCAAAACATATTGGGCCAGGCCTGTCCTCCTTTGTTAATATCATAGCCTGCTGCTACTTTTCAGAGTGAGCAATGGGTTGCCGCTAAAGAAGCCTTTTGGCTCATCCCCTGTACCTTTCTGGGCCCCCTTGGCTGCCTGCCCTCTTTGGGTCACTTGATTGCTTACGTTTGCCCCAACCTGCGCCACCTCACCCTGACACAGCTACTTCTGTGGGTCAAGCTACACCACCATTTAAAAAAAAATGCCGAGCGGTGTCGAAGGCACATCCAAATTTAATTTATTCAATCCATTTCTATGGCACCCTTCCATTTAAATATTCCTAGGATGACTCGAAACAATCACCCCCACCACCAGTTAATGGTGGGCTATATCCGGGGATGGCTTTGCCTTTGCAGAAAGCACTTCTGGAGGTCAGGCGTCTGATTTTCAAGGGTACACACACACACACTCCAGGTCATACCCCATATGGTTCTCAAAGGTCCCCCCAATCCTAGGGAGCAGCTTTAAGGGGCTCAAATGGGTAGAAAATGGAGCTACTTTCACTAAGACAGGAATGGGCAACATCTGGGGGTTTAGGGGGATGCAACCCCTCCATCCTATTTGCTGCAGCCACCACTAAGATTGCCCCTGAATTTCTTGTGGTGGCAGGGGTGGTGTTGTAAATCACTAGCGTTCAACTTGATAAGCAGGAGGGAAACACCAATAAACAGTCTGTGGTTGAAAGCCAAAATATCCGTTAGAAGCTGGGTCAAACAATACTGGGTTCAGGAAAGCGTCAAAGAGTAATCAGGGTCCGGTCCAAGGTCAGGATATGTCCAGGCAAGATCAAGGAGCTGGTATGCAAGTGACGAAAACAAAGCACCAAGAACAATAGTTGCTTCCAGCGTTGGTTCTGGCATGTCTTCTGTGGGGATGGTGGGGATTGGGAATTGTTGTCAGCTTTATAGGCCTTCAGCTAGCTTCTGCCTGTTTCCGTGAAGGGCCACTTTCCAAACATTCCCAGGCTCAGCTGTTCCTCTTTTCTGCTTAATCCCTCAAACTGAAGCACAACAGGTTGTAGCAAAAGAAGCGATGATTTTGCAAGCAAAGAGCACAATTCTACTCGCAAACGAGGCACATACTCCCTATACATTTTCAGTGCTTGCAAAATCGCTGATCTTTTTTTTAAAAAAGTTGCTACCTCAACAATATTAACAGTTGAAAGCCGGGAAATGAAAAGGTCTTTATCAAATGGATAGCAGGGTAGGCACCAGGCAAGCCTCCCTGGGGAGAGACTTCCTTAAGCAGGGTGCCACAACTGAGAAGGCCCTCTCTCCCCTGTCACCACTTGCCTTACCTCTCATGGCTGGAGTACCTGGAGATGTCCCTCCAATTACCATCTCATAGTGCATAGGCAGGCTAGAGTCAAGGTAGGGGCTCCTTCAGGGATGCTGATTCTAAGCTATGGCCTAGTAGGCAGTGAAGATGTTTAGGGATCAGTGAGATAAGTTCCCATCAACTAGTCATCTTGCAGTTGTTTTTTGCACTAGCAGAAGTTTCTAAAGTTTCAGAGGCAGCTCTACATACAACACATTGCAGTAGTCTAATCAGGAGATCCTGAAAAGGAATGAGTGCACCCATGCGCTGCTCATCTGTACATTGCATCTGTTCTTTGCATGTGCCAACTACTGCACATGCCCAGAGACATATTTCACTTTATTATGAACTGGACTCACGGCTGGGCCCTGGCATTTAAAATTGGTCTTAAGGTGGAACCCTGAGAAGGTGTAGTCAGACTGGGTTCTGATTTGGTTGGCTCTTTGTGCTGTACTTGTTACATAGCTACAGTCAAAATGTCTCTCTCTATTCTTCCAGAGCAACTATCTTAATATTTTGAAAGCATAGCTATGTTAAATAAACATTTTGCGATCTAATTTTTTTTACACCCAGGAAGCACTTCTTTAAAGCTAGGGGCTCTTCTCATCTCCCAGATACCATTTGGGTTTTGTTAGCGTTTCTTCTGGGCTTTTAAACTTTGGATATTTCTCCTTACCCTTTTCTTTTTCCTTTTCTTCAGAGCAAAGAAGACGTTTACTTTGTAGTCTTGAATAAAGAGGAAGGATCTGGCCTGGGATTTAGCGTTGCTGGAGGAGTAGACCTGGAACAAAAATCAATCATCGTAAGTGGTGACTGCATCTTTCTCATAAGTGGGTTGCAAAGCCAGCTGGAAATTCGATCAAGTGCTCATTTATCAAGTCAGGCCCCAGCCATCAAGCCCTGTTGCGAACGGCTGCTTGCATCGTCTTGAATACCATCTGCTGATGCGATCAGAGAGGGAAATGGGCCCGGGTGCCGAATAAACCCTGACGCACAATATAGCCCAAGAGGAACCTCGGTGATAGCCTCAGACACGCGTCTCGAGGATTTAGGGTCTGTGAGATCAGCAACCTCCGAGTCCTGCTGACCATCAATCATATGCCCTTTTATTCAGTGATCCCCAGACCGTGCGCTGGGGCATTGCCCAGGTGCCATGAGAAAACGTCCAGTCTGCCGCAAGAAAATAAATCCATTAAATAACAACAGGCTCCCATGATCTCAAAGGACTCTGCCCCCCAGGCATATTTTGCGGGTTGTTGGTTTGCTTGCAGCATCAAACAAACTCTGCTTTCTAAACCACACTTAACTGATATTTAATTAAAGGCTTTTCACAACTCTCTTAGCCTCAGGCCAGAGGAACTTAGTGTTAGCCAGACAGAGCTTGGCTGAAGCTTTCTGATCATTTTTTGGGGGGCCATTAGTGCAAACAGAAAACGCCCCAAGGGGAAATTAGAAATACTCATTTACAGCTTTAAGTGCATAACTTACATTTGCTCTCTTTTTTTAATGTATGTGTTTTTTTAGCCAATGTGGTTTTTTTGTTTTTGTTTTACACTTTCTCAAGCCTCTATGAGGCTTTCCACATCTTTCCTACTGAATTTCTGGATCCAGAATACCTGTAGTAACAACTCTGTCCCAACTCTGTTGTTCCAATGGGCATTCTGGCCTAGCCCTCAGGAAACCCAGGCAGGAACCTTAGTATAGTACTACTATGAGAATTGTTATTTTAAAGTGGGGGTGGGAGAAAGCCCACAGCCCCCTAATTTAAAATTAAGGTAAGCAGCTTCCCACCACCACCCAAATTATCAGAATTTCCCCCACCCCTAAAAACAGTTGAAAATCTCACCCTTTTGCAGGCCCTAGAAAGGCGGGGATAGATTTTGATTGCACTTCTACCCCGCTCGGGAGCTCAGAGCAACTTAAGAACAGAAGAAGAGCCATGCTGGATCAGATCGAGGGTCCCTCTAGTCCAGCATTCTGTTAACACGGTGGCCAATGAGCTGCCCGTGGGCAACCCACAAGCAGGACATGAATGCAACAGCAGCTTCTTGCCCAGTCTCCCAAGTAACTGGTGCATATAGGCATACTGCCTCTGATACTGGAGGAAGCATGTAACCACCTGGACTAGTAGCCATCGATAGCCTTCTCCTCCATGAATTTATCCAACCCCCTTTTAAAGCCATCCCAGTTGGTCGCTATCACTACGTTTTGTGGCATTGAATTCCATAGTTCAACTATGCGCTCTGTGAAGATGCCCTTCCTTGTATCTGTCTTGAACCAACTAGCTTCATGGGATGAGCCCAGGTTTTAGTATTCTGAGAGAGGGAGAAAAATGTCTCTCTGTCCACATTCTCCACACCAGGCACCATTTTGTACACATCTACTCATGGTTTCTAAGCAGTATCCCATCCAATTCAGGCAGCTTACAGAATCAGACCGGCTTAGCTTCAGGAGCAGAACTGTATGGTTTGCCTTGGGACCATATTCCAAGAGGCATCTCTGCCTTGGCCGTTTGGCCCCAAAACATGACAAGTGTTGTGTGTTTAAACATAAGGGATGTTTCTGTCTAAGCTTAGCTGACATTCCAGACATTGAGCCTTATCAGATGGGGGGTGGGGGGGAATCGCGTTTCCCTACCGTCGCTTTGCTTCCGGCTTCTGCCCACAATAGGGACGAGCAGCTTCTTCTTTCTTCACACGGGGAAGAAAGAAGAAGCAAACAACAACCATGCGGCCCATTCAGGGGGCGTTTTTATCCCGCTGCTTCTCCTGCACACAGCAGGAAATGGCAGCATGTTTCATTATAGTAAAAATTTTTATAGTAAATTATTTTTTGACGGAAAAAAGAGCAGAAGGAGTGGGAGGCGAGCGGGAGGCAGGTGGCATCATCGAAAGGTCCCGCAAACATCCGTGAGTGGCCAGTAACGAGCATGCTATAAAATGCTCCCCTGATGCTTTTAGGCCCTTTTTTCTCCATTGTAAGGTTCACATGAGTGAGAGAAACCACATTAAGTACTCCGCAGCTATTCAGAGGGCTTCCCTTGCTTCTGTGCCCAGTGCTCGCACTTTTTGTAAAGGGTACCCTCCCTGCTGCTTTACAGCCAAGGGGAGGGTCATGTTCAGGAAAGAAAAGGGCATGTGAAATATCCTAGCACTCTCCCCTCTTCTGCTGTGCTTCCAAGAGACACTTAAGGCGCAATCCCATGCACGTTTAGACAGGAAAAAAAGTCCTACAACTCCCAGCATGCCCCAGCCAGTCATGCTGCGAGTTGTAGGACTTCTTTCCTGTCTAAACATGCATAGGATTGCACCCTTAGAGAAGTCTTATCTCTGCCACAGAGAGAAGCTTTCTGGGAAAGTTTGGAGTGGACCTTACCTTGGTAACATCTGCATGAGCATTCATTCAGGGAAAGGGGGTTGTATTTTAACTTCCTCCTGAGAGCTACTTCGTATATTATTATTTCTTACATGGAGAGATTCATCTTCATGTGTAAGGATGCCAATGATTGACATGCATTCGATTTCCCAAATGCATTTGGCTGGCCCCTTTGATCCAGCAAGGCAGTCCTTACGTCTTCACAGGAAATGATAACATATGCAATGTTATTTTGCTGAACAATGTACCCCATTATAAATTTATTTATATTGTTTCGATCATCATCTTTCAGGGCTAGCCTTTCCCAAAGCGCCCCACGGCCTATTAAAAACACTTGATTCATGATCACATCATTGTAATCTATAAAACACAAAAGCATCTGAACATATTAAGTCAGTAGCAGTGAAAACAATATCAACGCTATAAAACAATATGCACATAAAATCAGGCAGCAAAAAATGGAAGATTAAAATAGCAGTTAAATGTGGAGTTTAAAACCATTTGTAAAAACAACAAAAACCCACACCTGCATTTCAATGGAGAATTTGCTCATACTAGAAAACATCAACCATATGAGGACAAATATAAAGAAATGTGCAGAGAGATGCCCAGACAGGTAATGTGATAACTCATCATATGTATTTATGATAAGGTAGCAAAGGTATTGCCTCTCAGAGATGGTTTTTTGAGAAAGAGAAATATTTTTTGTAGCTTGGACTTAAACAAGAGGTAGCCCCAGCAGTTCACCCTCACCAAGTCCACATGCAATGAGAAGCTACATTGCACTTCCGCCATACCTCAAATGTTAAAAACAGTGGCCGCCATTGCAACAGAAGCCCCTAGGGAAATTCACCCACAGAGGCATCTCGTTACGTGTGAACCAGGTCATTCTGTTAAATGGTATATTATCTCAGTGGGCAAATTGGTTGGGGGGGGGGGCGATTTAGCGATGGGGGTGTCAAGGCACCCTTGGGCAGCCACAGTATTGCCCCTAGAGAGCCAAATACATCTCCCAGGTCATCAAAGTACTCACAAATCAATCATTTGATGGGATAAAAGGCAACTGCTTTAAGCAACTAATAACCCTTCAACCAGTTGACAACCTTCATCACAATGTATCCTCTTGAAGGTCCATCGGGTGTTTTCAAAAGGAGTCGCATCCCAGGAAGGGATAATCCACCGTGGAGACCTCATCCTTTCCATCAATGGTGTCTGTCTTGCGGGCTCCGTGCACGGGGATGTGCTCAACGCCCTTCACCAGGCACGGCTCCACAAATATGCTGTCGTTGTCATCAAGAAGGAGAGAAGTGGAGACAAAAATTCTTACAGGTCTGAAGCATCTTCCCCTGGCAGGCAGACATCAGAGGCTGCAAGAATGGGAAGAGGAGCAGGTACAGTATTGATTCAAGTGCAGATGGGATGAATTCAACCCAAGGAAAAACCAACTAGGGGGGTGGATGGGAGGGAGGGCAGCCCCATATGTTTCCCATTATAGCTGTCTGTCCATTTATGCAGTTGGATGGAGCAAGTGAAAATACACTCGAGTTTTCCTTTGGACTCCTTTGGTACCCAGACAGCATTTGAAGAAGTCCTCAAGACAGGTAGATGCTTAGGTATTGCAGGCCCAGACTCGCCTATATGGAACTGAATTGGTCGGTTTCCACTCAAACCAACTGGTAATCAGATCAGGCATGTCAGATGTTGGTTTATGAACGATGTAATAGATAGGAACGTTTTAGCGTCTCGTTCCCAGAGACGCTTGGATTTACACACAGTTTTGCAATCCAAGATCAAACTATTCCAGCAGAAAAGCTAGAATTCTGTGCCAATAGCTCAAAAGGATCCCCCAATTACAACTGTCTGTTTATGAATTCCAGGCAATGGAAATGACATAGGGCAGGAAAGAACTGGGGATGATGATTTATTCCTCCCAAAGGGCTGGGAAGCAGGGATGTGTCTGTAGTGGTTTGCTAGGGACTCTCTGGCGCTGTCCTTCGCCGTGACCTCTCAGTGCTCATGATTACCCAAAGCTCGGTCATGAGAACCAAGTTGAATGAGCACTCTGCATGGCTCTTTTTCTCCCCCTGAAGGTCCAGGTAGAGAGACCAGCGATGCCGTTTACATTGAACTTCTGAAGACTTCTGCTGGCTTGGGATTCAGTCTGGATGGGGGAAAAGCGTCAATCACTGGAGACAGACCTTTGCTCATCAAAAGGATTTTTAAAGGTACTTGGAAAGCTGTTTCAGGGCCCCTGTTCTATGGAGGTGACGAGCGATGGCTATAAGCAATCAATATTTATTGTCTTGTACCTATTGCGGGTGAGGGGGAGGTGGCAAGCAGAGTTTTGCTTCTCTTTATGGAGGGGAGTAAAAAAAATAAATTAGCTCCAAGCCATTAAACAGCTAATTTGCTTATTGTCTTGTTTTGATGCTTCATTCATTCATCTCGCTTCTCTGCTGCTCCAAGCTCTCTGGGCGGTTCACAAAAAAAATATAACCCACAAATACAAGTTAATCAAAACATAATATAAAATCTTTAACATACAACATTTAAAAGTAATTTAAAACAGGTTTAAAAAAACCCAGTTACAATAAGATACCAGGACCAGATAAAGCAATTGACATAAATGCCCTTTCATATTCCATCAAATGTCTGGGAGTAGAAGAAAGTCTTAATCTGGCAGTGAAAGGATGACAATGTTGGATCTCAGTGGGGAGAGTGTCCCACAGTCAGGGGCCAACACCATGAAGGCCCTCCCCTTTGTTGTCATTCTCTGAGCTTCCCTTGGAGGAGGCACTTGCAGGAAGGCCTCAGATGTTGACTGTAGTGTCTGGGTAGGTTCGTGCTTACTTTGTTGTGTTCCAGAGCGATAGCTGTCAGGCTGCAGTCCTATGGTAGGTGTCGGCAGAAGGTAGTTCAGTACTTACTGGTAGTTCTTTTGGGAAATTTGCAGCAAGGTAAGGGTTACTCATTTCCAATAGTTTAGCAATGGCGAGCAAATTTATACATACGTTTTTGGATAGCAAGTGGCACAGGGAATGAGAGCAGCCCACGGGAAGCCTCCCTGGGCCTCTTCTTGATGGCAAATGACATGCTCCATACATGACTTCCAGCTTCATGATCTTTGTCATCATGTGGGACCATGCTTCCCAGGGGTCTGTCCTTGCATCAAGCCATGCAGGGGATTATGGGACTGGCCACTTGGAATGTTGAGAACACCAGACTGGGTCCAGGATCCGGTGGACTCCCCCGAACCTGTCCACCACACACCAAGCAGTGGGGCGCTTGCGGGCACACATTTGTCGAGTACCATGAGGTCCAGGAGCACCCCGCAGCCGCCTGCTCCTTGATGGCCCTGCCATTTTGTGCAAAATGGCCCTGCCATTTTGTGCAACATTAAATATACAGAAATTACGGAGACCCCATCTTGCGTAAAAATGGCACCTTGCATCGAAGAGGGGGTGCTCCCGGGGTGGTCACTGAGTCCTCTAGGTGAGCGGCAGCGAAGACCCCAGGCACGGGTGAGTCCATCCATCCCTACTGGCCACCAAAGAAACAGTTATGGGGCCCCTCCTAGCCTTCTTTCCTGCACTCTGCTACCTGGCATGCCTTCCCCAGTGTAAGATTTCTTTCTTGGAAAAGGTAGTGGGGACTCAGGGCCATGCAGAGGGGGAGCCAATTGGCCCAGGGCCCACTATTTTAAGGGGGCATGACGAGGAGGTCCCCCCCAGCTTACTCTACTACTTCCGTAGTGTAAGCGGCCCGTCGAGAAGCGAGGAGCCCGCCTTACGGAAACAGCGCAGAAGCCGTCCGTCATGAATACCACGGTCAGACTACAAGCTCCAGAGGGCCATGCCGCATGCGGGGCGGGGATATATGTGCCTTGAGGTGTTGTAGAACAGGTTTAATATGAAGGTATTATGTAGAACGGATATGTTGGTGGGCACGCTCCCTTGGGGTGGCCATGTTGTCCTCCTTTTTTGAAATTGGGGGGCACATACTTCCCATCTGGCCTGGGCATATTACCAGCTCTGCATGGCCCTGTGTGGACTGATAGTGAAGTACTGAAGACTTTGAGTTTGGCCTTGTTCAAAGAAAGAGCTGGACCAAACTCAAATTGAAGCCGTTCAAACAGGGGCAAGCTTGCATTTTCAGACACCCCCCCTTCTCCCCCTCCCCAATTATTCGCCTCATGCTTTTTGGGCTTCTTTATTCTCCTCAGTACATTTTTCATTCAATTCATCCAACAGTTTTCCATTTTGGAGCCTTTGGCTCCTTGTAGTTTATTTATTATTATAAAATGTAGAACCCTTTGCTTATACATTCACTAGAGGAAGTATTGGCAAAAGTTTTAAACTGGTGAGTTTAAACTTTCAATAAATACTTTATGATATGTTTTAATTTAGTTTTCAGTAGTAGTTTTTAACAGCAATTAAGACATTTTAAAACACAATATTGTTTGTGTAAGCACAGGTCTAAATGCTGCAGTGTCCTATACTGAGAAATGTGCTATATGTGTTACACACAATGGCCCCATTCAAAAGACACCTTAAACCACGGCCTTAACCATGATGGTTAAGCCAGAAAGCTGGGCCATGTTCAGAAGACACCTTAAACCACAGCTTTAACCATGGTGGTTAAGACAGAAAGCTGGGTCGTGTTCACAAGACACCTTAAACCAAGGCTTTAACCACGGTGAATAAGGGTGTTTTGTTTTTTTTGCGTTATTCACTGTGGTTAAAGCTGTGGTTTAAAGTGTCTTCTGAATGGGGCCAATGTGTTTTTCCTATATATGTGTGTTTATTTGGGGGCATACCTCTTATATACCAGACCATATACTTAGCACCTAGACCACTGAGTAAGACTGCTTGTCGAAATGCATTTTATTTATTTTATATTGGTTATTTTTGATATGGTTAGGTTTTTATAACACAACAACATTATATTCTCTCTTATTGGGTTGATGTATTTTTGTACAGCACAGTAACAGTGTATTTGTACTTATTGTTTTTATGTATATGTTTTAACTATACGGATAAAAAGAATATTATTTGATTTTGTCCCTGTTGTGTTTACTATCACCAGTACGTCCAACTCAGTCATTCTGTTGCCATTTTTCATTTCTCTTGAGCTTTGTGTCCCTTTTCGCCTTCCTAGCCTTGGGCATGTCCTGTTTTTCGAACTCCGTTCCTTCCCTGAAAAAATGGAAATTTAAAATCTCATGTGCAAATATCATGTACATTGTTGCACACTTTACACATTTAAAGCAGCCTAGGAATGATGAGCAGTAATTAAAATTCCCTATCACTTCAGTTACCTCAGCGAACATGTGCTGCTGTGTAAATTGTAATGAATTCTATTTTAGAGGTCGAATTTCAATGGAGTTTAGAAATCAAAACTACATTCTTGGATTCTTCTGCCGACACGCCCCCCCCCCCCCCAACTTCCTTGTGTTCCTTCTGTCCTGACTTTCATGTTTTTGCCAACAGGTGGCGCTGCAGAACAAGCCGGAAAACTGGAAGCGGGCGATGAAATTCTTGCCATTGGTGGGAAATCGCTGGTTGGACTCATGCATTACGACGCCTGGAACATCATCAAATCTGTCCCGGAGGGACCAGTTGAGTTGCTTATCAGAAAGCATCAGCCTCCAGCGTGATGTGTGCAGGTCCATTGAGCTGAACGTAGCCATTTGAGCACACTCTTCCAGGCTGTATGTGCCAGAACCATTACACGCATTGCGAGAGCTGAGGCTTGTTGATGAAGTGGCATTGCTGAACATCAGGATGCTTAAATCAGCCAAGGAACAGCAAGATACATAAGCCAGGGACATATCCCAATCAGCGCTCCATGGCGCCATTCCTCCCACCCTCAGGACCTGAGAAATTAAAATGCCACATACTTTCCTCATTCGCTACATGGACTTCTGTGTATCCAAAACTCCTTCTGACATTCTAGAGACCTCCTAGTCAGTCACCGATGTGGAGGTGAACTGAGACAAGGCTGTTGCGTTTAGGGCTATGTCTTGAAATTAATACAAGGACCCTGCTTGGGGACACATGAAGTGAAAAGGCCCCCACAGAGCATGTGCAGAGTGCATCTGCCACCTTGCCTGGGCAGCCCCTACTGACCTCACACATCTGGGACCATGGGTGAAAGGAATCTTGAAGTCAGAAGATGTGGCTGTGGGTCAAACTGAGTCCCAACAGCTCTAATTTTATAAATTAATCTTTGGCTGTGTGTACGCTTTGCTTTCACCCCATAGATGGCGTGCAGTAAATGGTACTTTGCATAGATTTCATGGGAAAGCCCAGTAGCACATACAAAAAGGTTATATCTGGATTCTTCCAGCTCCCCTTAAGAGGATTCAAAAATGGCTTCTTTGTGTCTGCCCAATCGTTCCATGGAAAGATTATGGGGCAGGCCAGAGCTCAGTAAGGAAGAATACTTGCTTTGTGTTTGTGAGCTCCCAGATTTCAACTCCCGGCACCTCTGCTTAAAAGATCAGAGGCACCAGAGCTCAAAGTCCTCTGCCTGAGATCCCCTGGAGAACTGCTGTCAGTCAGAGCAAACAAAACTGGGCCAGGTGGACCCATAAGGCAACTTCACTTGTTCATTTGGGAGCCACTAGCCATGAAGGTGCCTCAGGTTTCATGGTGATCACATCCTCCCTCTCCTTGGTGAACTATTAGTGCTCGAAGAAGGATACTTGACATAAGTTTTATAACTGGTAACTCTTTATTGGGAAATGTAAAAGCCTTTAGTAACTTTGGGTAGGTTTTTAAAAGTCATCATGATTAGTTAGTTGCGTGTCTGCCTTTACACATTTTTATACTTCGCAGGCTAGGAGGTGAAACTTGTCTTCTATTAGTGACAACAGGAACTTTCTGGCCATACCAACTAGTTCTAATTTCAGCTAACTTGTGGGTCCAGGATGCATTTAGTAAAAATAGGAGAATGTCTGGAACAACCTTGTTATTCTTCCAAGTGTTTTTCTTTCATCAAAATGTCTTGAAACAGGTATACAAGTTTACAAATAATCTTGTTAAAACCACAATGACATTGGTTTCCCCTTGTTTCCCTAATCCAGCAAAGGAGTTCTCTGCTTTGGACCAGTCTTCCACAAATGTAGTGAGACTGGATGCAAATGTGCGTCTGTTGTTAAATCGCAATGCACATCAGCGGTATACTGAACTGGCTGGATGTGAGCCTTTCTACATGAGGCTTTTATTGTGTGCTTGTGATTCCTCACTCACAGTAGTTTGCGGCTTGTCATTCTTCAAAGCCTCTCCTACGCTTTACAACCATTATCAAAAAAATTTCAAGTGAGAAAAGTATGGTATTTTTCTCAATGGCGTTCTATAAGCTTCAAGTATTTGCACAATCCCGTTATACCACAGCACCACGTAGTGGTTGTGCAAAGGAACATGTAGAAAGGCAGAGGAAGAAACCCCTATAAAATAATATGTGTAAAGTAGCTGATCTTAATCCCACAAAGAATCTGGAAGCAGAAGCTTTGGTTAAAAAAAGTGTCATGTATAAAAGCCCTGTGTCTTTTAACGCAGATGGGTATTCACACCCTTATCCATAGCCACAGGTTGATTTTCATGACTAGTTTCCTGCTACGAAAGCTAGATTGTAGTTCATAGTGTAGTTCACAGTTAATTTAACAAACAAACATCATAATTTATACACTCCCCAGAGCCGCATATGCACTGATCTTGAATGTTTCATATATAGTCAAAGCACCTGTCTGATAGGCCATTTTGATGTATAAATTATTTTAAGTACAGAGTGTTCAAAATACAGATCAGAATGGTTTTTTCAAAAAATAAAGCAGAGGTGATTGAAAAAAGTATATACTTAGATGTTAACACAAAGCAAGATAATAATCCTAAATAAATAAGGGGGTAAATTAGCTTGTGGGGGCCTTTGCCCTGAAAGACACCATAATATTTCTGGAAATAAAAAAGAATACATAGTTTGTTCCTATTGCCTTACATTGTTGCGTCAGTATCAGGGATAGATCCAAAATTCCAGAACTAGACAATGGCGAATTTATTTTCTTTTAAATCCAAATGATTTTTTATATTTGTGATGAACTATCCCAAGCCATTCCAGCCTTATATCCTTTGTGGATTTTATTTTATGTATTTATTTGAATACATACTTTGTTTACTGGAAGGAAGGAATTGAAGGACGCAATTCCAATCAGGCCTTCCTTTGTTTCCTCCATTTCTCTTAAAATTGAGATATACTTTTAGTAGTGTTTAATACTATTTACTCAGCCAAAAAAAAAAAAAAAAATACCCCTGTAAAGAAAAAAAAATACTCATCCAGGCTAAGGAAGAGTTCTGTGCAAGCTGTAAATCTTGCACCCTGCTTTGTGAATGTTGGTCCTTGTGAAACATTACTTTACTCATTTTAGAACTCTACACACTACCGCTAATCTGTCTATAAAGAAACGGGTGCCTCTAATCCAACGCTTCGCAACTTCAGATCTTTGCATCTGTGGCATTGCAACCTACTTACTGCATCCCATGGGACTCCACTGGAACCATGGAGCACAACACTAGCCCCTGTGAAGTTTCATGGGCAAGGGGGGGAAATATTGGGGGGGGGGGAAATCCAGTGTGGTGTAGTGGTTAGAATGTTGGACCAGCACAGGGAGACCCGGGTTCTAATCCCCACTCAACCATAAACCCATTGGTTGACTTTGGGCCAGTCACTGACTCTTAGCCTAACCTACCTCACAGGGTTGTTGTGAGAGTAAATGGAGAGGAGGAGGATCATGTATGCTGCCTTGGGCATCTTGGAGGAAATGTGGGCTATACCCTGTTCAGCAACCCCCACTCTCCACACCAGCTGCCTGCCTTTTATTTCTTTGGGGCTTGGATGTGACAGTTCAGAGCAGGACAAAAAGGATGGATTATATGCGGCTGGCTATTATATAGATATTTATACAGTTCTGATTCCCCCCCCCCCCTAATTTTCAATTACTACCATACAGTGTTGGTTTTGTACTTTTCCCCAACCTAATATTTAAGGTTTATTAAAATGCTGACAGCAACAAGAATCCAAATGCCTTCAACCTTAATAAGGATGCATGTAAAAACGGAGATGTTTCATGTGGGCATTCTCCATCAGGAACTTGACGAGTATCTGGAAAATGAGGCATAATAAATTGTAATTTTATAGACATTTATTTGGGAGTACGAGTCATTACAAGAGAATTATTCAGAACATATTCAAAGTGTTTACAGACAGTCTGTTTGTCAGACACGAGCTGATACCAAAAGTGAGGATTATGTAGTAAAATGCTGAATGCGCTGTAAAAGTTATGACAGATTTAACTTTCATGCTGGTCTGTTAACTTGCTCTAAATATAAGTGATCTGTTTCTTTATTACTGTTAAGCATTTAACTATAATTTTTGGTGGATCATGCCAACTCCTGAATTCTTTTATTAATGCAACAGACCTGAAATTACTTCGTGTATTATAATTTCTCAGAAGCTGTGTGGGAGACATATGCCTTGTATAATAGGAAACCCGTTTTCTAGGAAACCAGTTTAGGAAGGAAATCATGGGTTGGATCCAGAGTTGCGCTCAGTGGATTGGCAGATCCTACAGAAGAGCATGGGGGATTTGCTAGGGGCAGCATCGGGAAGGGAAGATTGGATAAAATAAAATTGCTGTCCCACTCCCTTCTTCCAGCAGGAAGTTCTTGTTGGATCCTAGCTCTGCAATGAAGAGAAGGAGCCATTCTAATTCATCGAGAAGCAGTGTGGATCCAGTCCAATGAATCAGATGCCACAATTTTCCCACCTTCGTGGAAAAAAAACTGATTTGTACAGTACGTGAAAATAAAGTTGAAAGTTGGGAGAACACATGGTAGGAAACTAGACTCTCCCAGGCCTTGATCCTTCAAACAGCAGATGATAGAGTGAACTTGCTTCTGGATTGTATCATTTCAGACTGCAGGTGGAGAGATCATAAATTTGACTGCTGTTCTATACAAAAAATATTTCCTGCAGTTAGTAATCTAGATGTCAAGAAGAAGAATTCTAGCTTAGCCATCACCTTGGCATGCTACCTTTCTATCAGTAGGGTTTTTTTTTCTCCAAATGACACATAAAGCAATGGGATCCAACCGCCCATCCTTTCCCCCGTAATCTGACATGGTGCCATACAGTCACAGGTTTACTGCCTCATCTACTCTTGTATGAAGTAGGCCGCAATTTTAGCTACGTTTGTGTGTTGTTTTTAAGTGTGACACACTACTTCCTGTATGATATTGTATATTGACACCCATTATTTATATAAATATATATCCTACATGTTGAGAACGGTTTTAAAATGCCTTGTTGTAATAAGAGAAGTGCAATAATAGGAACTAGACTGTACATTTCCAGATGTTGCTTTGCCCCATTTATGTAAATCGGCATCTCAGTAAAATCCTCCTTCCCCTCACCCTGGTTTTTTTTTTTTAGTGATTTTTGAAAATAAATATGATGCTTATTATTTCTATAGGTATTTGTTTTTTATGTCCATTGAGATGTGAATATTTTGAATGTACTCATGTGGCAGGGGTGGGCAAGTTGTGGACTTCCAGATGTTTTGTCCTACAACTCCCACCATCTGTCACTACTGGCTATGCTGCTTAGGGCTGATGGGAATGGCTGGCCAAACATCTGGAGGACCACATGTCGCCCAATCCTGTTATAGGGCTGGTCCTACTTGAAATGAAAGAGTTTTGAGTCAGACTAGCATTGGATGCAACTCCATAGAGTGGGGATTACGAGGTCATGCACAGACCACCAAACTACCACTGCAGTGGTTTGATTGTTTGATAGGCTGGAGACTAACTGCAAAGCTAGGCAGAGTTTCATTTCAGTGGGATTTGATGTGCCTAAATGGCATAGTATTGGTGCTGTGCTCAACTTTCTGATGTGCAGAACAATGCATACCTGATTTGCATTTAACAACAACCCATGGGTTTTTGAGACCACATGGGATTGAGTGAGCACACTACTTCCTGCCCGCTCATCGCTTCCACTTTGCAAATGGTTTAGAAAACAAGCCGTTTTGTTGTTGTTGAGTTAAAACTCTGGATTGTTTTGCCCTCAACAACCCAGAGTTCTGGGTTTGCACATCACACCGAACAGCCCAGGAACTGGGGCGTTCCTGGGTTGTTTTCTAAATTAGATGCAAAGCGAATATGGCAAGTGGGCAGGAGGCTGCACACTCACCCATTCCCGCATAGCTCTGACCAAACATGGGTTAATTAATTAATTAACCCATGCTTGGGCATTATGTGTCAACCTCCGATGCTCCGCCCAGGAGATCTACAGGAAATGTTATCCCCAAAATACCAAACACATGCTTTAAAAAAAAAGAAGTCAAGATCACATACAAAAACAAGAAACAAAACACAGGATAATACTCCAAATGAGTAAAATATTCAAGCACACACACGCATACACACACAGAGAAAGCAAGAAAACCTAGACCATTTAACAGCATCCCTGAAAACACACACATAATAGAAAAACTATTGATAATGGAGTCGCAGTTATAGTACGGTATTCAAGCATTACCCTGCCTGAATAATATTATTTTATCATCTGTATCAATGTACTAATTCCTGGACCTTCAGGTAACCGCATGGGACTCGGATAATGCAGATCAATTACATTTTTATAGGTTGGACTCATTTCTGTTCAAAAGGGAGTCTCTGTCTAATCTTCTGAACTTCAAAGATGTACTATTTTTACAGGAAGCGCACAATCTTCTACAGATCGCTCGATAGGGTAGATCCAGCTGTGTAAATCTGGAGTACAGATGTTGGCCTCTTTGGATTGATAGTTTTCAAAAGCAGAAATGTGTTGGTGGAGGAAGGTGGCTTTCCTAATTGGAGTCTTAGATATAGCCATAGGGGCTACTTTCCTGCTTCTTTTCTCTTAAGCTGTAGACAGGATTGTGTCTTGCTCATTGCTTGGGAATGAGCTGAAAGAAAATGACCAGTTTAAAAGCGACAAATCTCTAGGAGCATCATCAGATGGGTGGATTTTCGTGATTCCCTACCGTCGCTATGGCTGTCTGCTTCTGTCCTCACATTAGCAACGATCTCTGTACACGGGGAGAGAAAGAGGAAGCAGCAATGACCACGTGGCCCATTCAGGGGCTGTTTATATCACGCCGCTTTTCCTGCACGCAGCAGGAAATGGTGGCACATTCCGTTAACAAAAAAAAGACAGATTAAAGGGGTCTTATTTTGCGACAGAAAAACTAGCGGAAGGAGCAGGAGGCGCATGAAAGGTGGACAACATTGTCTAAAGAAGGCGGAAACGTCTATAGTAGTGAACGTGCAACAAAATGCTAGTCTGATGACGCTCTAGATCTCAAGGAAGCAGCATTTTATTTTTTTACTCATCTGTGTAATTTGGTGGGTGCATTAATTCCAGCTACCTTAAATTTGCATACATACATTGTAACTGGGGTTCTGGATAGTTTCTGATGTTACATTTAAAAAAGTACACGTAACACAAACTTTTTTTAATGAAAAAGCCAGCTGCACATCTTTATCACATCAGAACATATTTTAACTTTTGACTTGGCGGGGAGAGGTAGCAGATGCGCAAGTGAAGCATGACCTTTTAACTATGGACGTGATTCTCCCAGATTTCAAAAGTGGCAACAAAGTGAAATGCTTCAACATCACCCAAAAAGGGGAAATGAATCACCAAAACAGAAGGCAAAGAGGACAGAGATTTGCATAATATCTGCATGTGCTAAATTATAGGTATAGATGCAGGATTAGAAAGAGTGAGTGTAATCTAAATAGAAATACAACACACCTCATCACTGTGGGGGTGACTAGGGGCAGATCTACACAGTCCTTTGGAACGTTTTAAAAAGTATTTTAAAACGTTCCAAATAGGTGCGTTCTAAAACGTCTTAGGCCACATTACTGAGTACTCACGTTACAGGAGAACAGTCTTCCATCTTTAAAGCAGTGTATGCAGTCACACACTGTTCTGCCCTGTCTCTTTCTCTTTCGTTTTTCAATGAGTTTAGGGCAAGGCATTGTGGGGGTTGTAGTTCAGTTACCCACTTCCTTCTTAGTTCCGCTGTCATTCCCTAGCGAGTATAGGGCTAAGAATTGTGGGTGTTGTAGTTCACTGGTCCACTTCCTCTTTCTTCCCCACCAATCAACTGCTAAGCATTTGGGCACCAGTAAAGGAAGCACTGCCCCCATGAATCACAAATGGTAAGGAAGGACACATTCTTTTACTTAAAACGATTTATTAAAAGTGAAACTGTTGTATATAACTGAAGTGAGTTTTAAAAAACCTCAGATATGCAACGTTATAGGGAGTGCGCCATGTGGCCCAAAGAGTTTTCATAACCCTTATAAAACGTCAAAAACCTCGTATGTAGATCGGCCCTTCATCTACACCAAGCAAGATATGACACTTTGAAAATGGGTTGAAAACTGTACATGGAGTGTGTCCTGGACCACAACAGTTGTCACTACTGTTATAAACCGTTTTAAAGCAGTAGTGTAGATCCTGCCTTAGTGACCTGGGAGCCTTGCTCTGTCTGTTGGAAAACTGCTGACCATTTATGGACAACTTCAAACGCCCTTCCTGCTCTCCCTTCTTACCATTGTTTATCTTTAAACAATACTTGGACTGGACAGCTCTTTAACTAGAGGACTGTTTCCCAGGCACACTTCAAATAGAGGACTGTCCTCTATAAAGTAGGGCACATGGCCACCCTAGCAGAGTACATTTACTGGCTGAGAAATCATTTGTGGCCTGTTCATGTTTACTTTCTCTTTCCTTATTAGGAGGAAAAGGACTGTCACGTGACTCGCTCTGTGTTCACGTCACAAGATCAGCTCAATTCTTTCCCTGACGTTTTGTCAGGGAAATTTTTCTCTTTGGACTTTTTTTTAGAACCTTTCTCTAAAGGAGGCTCTCTCAAAATAGTTGATTACTTTAAAACATTTAGTTTTGTCTGATTATTTCCCCCTCGCTGATTATTATTTTGGAAGCCTTTCTAGGAAGTTCTCTTTTTAAATATCCTGAGCCATACTCTGTACCGAAGGTGCATGAAGCAGCAATATTACTGAAGCCAAGCAGGTTTGCTTAGCACCTGGTTGGGCAGCAGCTTGTCACCTTATTTTCCAATATAGACCCCCTCTACAGGAATTTGGTTTGACGCCTGGTTCTCTGATTATGCACATCTTCTCGGAAGCGCTTTATGGTAAATGACTGTACGCAGGAGGTAATTGAGCGCTCAACTGGTGGCCTTACCAGTTGTTTGAAATGCGCTTTAGAAGTAGTTAATGTGGAGAATCGCTTGTTCACATAGTCAAAATGCGCTTTAACGGACACAGCAAAATGAAACTCGCTATTTAACGCGCATTCGATAATGCGCATAATCGGATAGATAACGCGCCTCAACTCCCGATTTGCGCTCCACTCATGTAGAGGTAAAATTTTTAATGAGACTTGAAGGTGCTTTAAACCTCTCGTGTAGAGGCAGCCATAGAAGAAAGGCAGGAGAGCAGGTTATTTGCCAGTAGTAAATATACTCCCCCCCCCCAAGCATGACCACTTCTAGATATAGCCAGTGGTGCAGCTAGGGTTGGACTGGAGGGAGGCAGAATCTAGCACCCACCCCCAGGAGCAACCCATCCCATGACCACCCAGAGAACAACAGGTGATGAGGGCAACAGCAAACAGGTCCAGCGTGAGCACCTGGGCTGGTATGGGCATTTTAAAAAAACATTTTTTTTTATAGTCAGAAGTGACTGACTGGGCATGTATATCATTACAAGTGCTTGTTCTATTATTATTATTATTATTATTATTATTATTATTATTATTATTCATTATACATACATATAGATCCATTTTCCATTTCTGCAACAAAGGGCTTATCTACACCTTCAGCCCTTTTGAGAGGGAGGAGGGATGATCATGAGGTTTCCTGCTTCCGCAATTGTAGTTTATGGGACATACGCGAGGGAATTTTTCCGCAAGTAAAAGAGAGCCATTGTGGGAGGATATGTGCCCAGTGATGGCAGTTCCGATGTGCATTGGCAGATGTGGGCAGGACTAGACAGATGGCTATGGGGCATGGAATTGTTTTTTTAAAAAAAACCTCAAGAGTTGTGCACAGGTGCAAACACACAGCAACACAGGGGGGAGGGATAGTTACTTTGTCGAAAATTGCTCTATTGCACATCAATATGTTTGTGTAAAAAAAAAAAAAAGGAGTCAGTCGGCGATGAAACACGGCAATGCCCATGCACACTCCCCTAACAGCAGGTTGGCCGTTCGCTGAGCCAGCCAGGGACTTTGGGATTGTAGTGGGAGATGGGGGGAAAGCCGCTACAAAAGCAGTCAGCGATATTCCGGAAAAACGAGTGGTCATCCTGAGATCACCGCGGGGTAGGTGAACGTCATCTGGTCGACCTCAAACTTATTCCGGAATAAGTGGCTTGTGTAGATGGCCCCAAGGTGGTGCTTATTCCAAGACATTGTGTTTCATATCAGGGCAGCAGAAGCAAATTCCATTTTATTCCTGCAGTCATGATGGTGCTTTAAAAAATAATAATAATAAATCAGAGTTAACAAAGAGTTGTGGGTTTGTTTGTTTTTTTGCTCTAACATGTTAAGAATGTAGACACAGTTTCAAAGAATGAAATGGCAATAGGGGTGGAAAAGACAAATATTAGTTGTGTGCTTCACAACTGAAGTAATACGCATGGGCATCTGAAGCCCCCCACCCTAATCAAAATAAGACCATAAGTCCAAGGTCTAAAATTTCCTATTTCTACTACTTGATATAGCTGCAATTTTCTCTTATTTGAAAGGGGTGGGTCAAGTAAAGTTAAGCACTCAAAATCTGCAACTCTATGTACGCTTCCTTGGAAGTAAGCCCCATTAAATATAATGGGACTTCTGAACATAAGAGCCATGCTGGATCAAGGGTCCATCTAGTCCAGCATTCCGTTCACACAGTGGCCAACTAGCTGTCAACCTCGGACCTACAAGCAGGACCTGCGTGCAACAGCATCCTCCTACCCATGTTCCCCAGCAACTGGTGTACATAGGCATACTACTTCTGCTACTGGAGGTGGCACATAGCTATCAGAACTAGTAGCAATTGATAGCCTTCTCCTCCAGGAATTTATCTAACCCCCTTTTTAAAGACATCCAGATTGGTGGCCATCATTACATCTTGTGTTAGCGGATGCCATAGTTTTACTATGTGCCGTGTGAAGAAGTCCTTTCTTTGATCTGTCCCGATTCTCCCACTAATCAGCTTTATGGGATGATTCCCGGATTCCAGTATTATGAGAGAGGGAGGAAAATGTCTCCGTAACCACCTTCTCCACACCATGCATAATTTTGTACATATCTGTCAGGTCTCCCCTTAGCCTAAAGATACATCAGATTGTGCTGTAAGTCTCACTGATGTCAGTGGGAGAGATTTCAGCATCAGCAAACACAACGTAACGTTTTCATTATGATTAGAAGAATGAAGCAGTGCTTGATGCTGGCTGGCCCATATTGAGGGTTCTGAAGCCACTTTTTGGAAGGCAGAGAAGCTGTTTACCTTTGTTAGCGAATAGCATGCCCGTTTCCTGGGCTATGGTACGGTTAGGGCTGAGCTCACTAAACAAAGCACGTGGCCCTAAATCATGCCAGTCACAAACTGACACGAAGGTTCAAAGGTTCCCAAAACAGCGGAATGTGTTTTGCCAGAAAGAAAGTGCAGTACCATTTCCTGGTCAGGTGTTTGCCTCAGGGAGCTGCCCTGACTGGAATTCTTTTTGAGTGATGAGTTGTTTTTCCTCCTGAGTGAAGTACCAGCTGCTGGGTCCACAGTCAGTTCAGAGGAAGAAGGTCTTGGATTCATTCATTCATTCATTTTGTGATATTTATATACCACTAAATATAATAAAATCCCTCAGTATTTCACATATAAATATTAGAATCACATTTAAAATACAATGTAAAAACAGAACATTAAAAACAATTCTGGTTACAATAAAAGCAAAACAAGGAGTAGTAAGAGCCTGCCAGATATTCTGATCCCAAGTTGTTTAGGGCTTCGTATGACAATCTCACCAATCAGGCGGGGGGGAGGGGGAATTGTGTATCCTTACCGTGGGCTCTCTTTCTAGTTCTCTTCTGTGTTCAAACTGAGCACTTTTCACCAAGAAGAGACCAGCAACCATGTGGCCTGTAGATTTCAATTAGGGATGTGCACGGCCATGAAAATCGTATTGGAATCGGAACTTCCGATTTTGACCTGAATCATATTGGGTAAAATCGAACATCCCACGAATCGCTTTGGATCCAATTCCGATACGAAAATTGGACCTCTGATTTGTGAATCAGATGCCATTTTTAATGATTTTCCCCATAGCCTAGTACTGTAGTAAAACAATGCCAATAACTTTTTTATTTTTAAAGATAGAAGCATGAAACATGGTCACATTGCAGATGGGTCTGAGGTACTTATGTGTGAGAAATTTCAGAAACATAGGTGCAGGCCTTTTGTGGCTTTGATGTTTGAAAAATGAACCAGGAATGCCTATAACTTCTTTATTTTTAAAGATCCACACATGAAACTTGGCCACATTGCAGATGTTATGTTGGTACTCATGTGTGTGCAATTTCAGAAACATAGGTGCAGGTGTTTAGTGGCAAGGAATTTTTGAAGAATTGGTTGCATTGGGGGAAAGAAAGTAACGCCTTTAACTTTTTTTTATTTTTAAAGATAGAAGCATGAAACTTGGCCACATTAGAGATGGCATGAAGGTAGTCATGTGTGAGAAATTTCAGAAATTTCAGAAACATAGGTTCAAGTGTGTAAACGCCTTTAACTTTTTATTTTTAAAGATAGAAGCATAAAACTTGGCCACATTGCAGATGGGTTTGAGGTACTTCTGTGTGAGAAATTTCAGAAACATAGGTTGAAGTGTGTAGTGGCAAGGTATTTTTGGAAAAATTAGGAAAGAAACACCTTTAACTTTTTTATTTTTAAAGATAGAAGCATGAAACATGGCCACCTTGCAGATGGGTTTGAGGTACTTATGTGAGAAATTTCAGAAACATAGGTGCAGGGGTTTTGTGGCTATGAATTTTTTATTTTAAAAGTTCCATAAGTTACAAAATGGAGGGGGGAGAAGACGGGGGAAGGGGTTATGTTTGACAGCTGTCAACCCCACTGTTTTGGAACTTAAAAAACAACAACAGCTATTATAGAGACCAATGGAGAGAACTGGGTTTAGCCCTGCATCAAAAGAATATGGAGAAATTTTGGGCATTCTGGACCTAAGTGGGTATCCTACTATAAAACGGTATTTAATAGCCCAAACACTCAAAGTAAGGATGAATGTGAGGAGTTAGGTTGCAATTTTAACTGGGTCTCACACTGGAATCCTGTTTCAAAGGATAATGCCAAAGCTCTTATAAATAGGTTGCATAATGGAAAGGCGCCTGGGGAAAATGGTCTCCCCCCTGAATTATTTACCCATTTTCCAGACTGGTGGGCTCCGGTGTTAGCATCAATCTTTTCCCTAGTTGACCAATCTGGTAATCCTCCAGCTAGCTGGCTATCAGCGATAGTCATTCCGATCTATAAAAAGGGTAGTAGAGACAATCCTGAAAATTATAGACCTATTAGTCTACTTGATGTACCAGGAAAGATCTATGCTAGACACTTACTAGAGAAGCTGGAGGACTGGGTTGAGGAAAGAGATCTGCTTGCCCCAGAGCAGGCAGGTTTCCGAGCAGGTAGGTCATCACTGGAGAATTGTTTTCTGCTTAAGCATATTGTAGATAAATATTTGAGGGGTCCATCTAAAAAGATTTTTGTAGCGGTTTTAGATTTAAAAGCAGCCTTTGACTCTATCCCTAGGAACCGTTTGTGGTTAAAGCTGAGGTCCCAGGGAATAGATTCGCAACTTCTGTTTTGTATTATGAGCTTGCAGACAGAAACATCTGCCAAGATCAGAGTAGGTAGGAATGGCCAATTAACAGATTCAATTGCGGTAACAAAGGGAGTCAGACAGGGTTGTCTACTGGCACCGCTACTTTTTAATCTTTATCTAAATGATATTGTAGAATTCCTAAGGGGAGACTGTTACTTTCCAGTGAAAATTGGACAATACAAGATTACAATTCTTTTATATGCAGATGATGCCATCATTATATCTCAAGCCCAAGTGGGGTTGAGGAGGTTGTTAAGATGATTCAGTCTTTATTGCCATAATGAACAACTCTCTATTACCTATAGTAAGACAAAAATAATGGGTTTTGGTAAGTCAAGCCGGATCTATAACTGGAAAGTGGATGGGAATAATATAGAACAGGTCCCTTCCTTTAAATATCTGGGGGTTATATTCCAGCAACGAGGAACTTGGTCTCTCCAAATAAAAACTAATGCCCTGCTGGCAGATAAAACGTTAAACGGATTACTCAGGTTTTATCGAACAAAAGGGGGTAATCTAGTGAAACCAGCCTTAGAACTATACAGGAGTAGAGTCATGCCACAGTTGCTCTATGGAGCCTTATTGTGGGCGATGTCTAATTTAGATCCAATAGAAAAGGCTCAAAATAAATTTTTACGTAGACTGCTATACGTGCCAGCCTCAACTAAGCTGGTAACAATTAGGGCAGAATTGGGAGTATTATCAATAAAAGTAGAAGCCCTTAAAATAGCTTTATACTTTTGGTTAAAAGTGACATTCAAAAGGTCATCTGAGTTAGTTCTTTTGGCATTTGAGGAAATGGATTCCACCTCTTGGAAACAAAAGATTTATAACATCATCTCTAGGATGGGTTTCTCTACGCCCGTTCTGACATCTATGGGTTATGATAGAGCCAAGCAAGTTTTGATAGAGGGTCTTAAAGATATAGAATTGCAATCTCAACTGGCCGAAATTACAAGTTGTGTATCAAATAAGTTGTATATGCATTTAGCCATTCCCCCTTTCTCCCTCTCAAAATATCTGGTAGATTTACCCTCAAGAAGGTTGAGAGTGGCGTTTTCTTGGGCACGGTTAAATGTTCTTCCGGTGGCAGATCACATGGGTTGCCTTCAAGGTATCCCAAAGGACGTTAGAGGTTGTCATTGCAATCACCTGATACTGGAGGATGCTGCCCATTTTATTTTAACTTGTGAAAGTTACTCAGATATTAGGAAAATTTATATTCTCCCATTGTTGACACAACTGATTGGAAGAACAATTGCTGAAAAGTTGTGTTTTTTATTGCGTGATTTTAGTAAATATGTAACTTTTAGAACAGCGAAATTTCTGGTTTTGGCCATGCATATGAGAGTAAATAGTGTTGACTCTAGGGATGTAATTTCATGTATATGAGAAGTGTATAAATGGCTGGTGGCTATATACAATAAAATTTACTGACTGACTTTCCCCCAATGCAACCAATTCTTCAAAAATTCCTTGCCACTATACGCCTGCACCTATGTTTCTGAAATTACACACACATGAGTACCAACATACCATCTGCAATGTGGCCAAGTTTCATATGTGGATCTTTAAAAATAAGGAAGTTAAAGGCATTCCTGTTTCATTTTCCAAAACATCAAAGCCACAAAAGGCCTGCACCTATGTTTCTGAAATTTCTCACACATAATACCTCAAACCCATCTGCAATGTGGCCAAGTTTCATGCTTCTATCTTTAAAAATAAAAAAGTTATAGGCATTGTTTTACTACAATACTAGGCTATGGGGAAAATCATTCAAAATGGCGTCCGGTTCTCTGATTTTATCCGATTAAAATTGGATCGAAAAAAATCGGATTGGATAATATCGGAGCTCCTTGAAACAGCATCGGAATTGGAAATCGGATGTCCAATTTCACTTGAATCATATCGGAATCAGACATTGGATCCGATTCAATGCACATCCCTAATTTCAATGGGGATAGCACCCTCAAGTGGGCATTTTATAGCGCAACCTCAGAAGCATCGCAAGAAAAGAGCTCTAGTTTGTCACGCTAAAATTTACAGAAAGAGCGGGAGACACAAAGGAGGCGGACGAAATTGTTAAAAGGAACCTGTGAACATCCGTGAGTGGCCAGTAACGAGTGTGCTATAAAATGCTCATCTGATGATGCTCAATAACATTACCTTCTATGTGGGGTTGTTTGTTTGTTTGTTTGTATTTTTAGCTAATAGGCAGCCAGTGCAGTTCTTTTAACACAGATGTTATATGAGCTTAGCTAGGTATCCCCATAAGCACCCTAGCTGCTGCTTTCTGATCTAACTGCAGCTTCTGGACCATGCACAAAAGCAGCCCCACATGGAGTGCTTTGCAGTAGTCTGATTTCAACTGGTCAACAGCCAGATCCAATTGGCTTTGCTAATATAGATTGCTTGCGCAGCTGCATCTAAAGTGGGAATCTCTTCTGCGCAAGAAGGAACAGCATTATCCAAATAGGCATTGTTTTCTACATTTAGGTAAATCCCTTTATTCGGAATTGGTACAAAAACAGGACCTCTATCTCTGCACTCCTCTTTCTGGAGAAACTGCACCTCCTAAGAAGAAAAAACAGTCCAAGTTACGTCTTGGTCTATGTAAAACAAACTTCAGCCCCACCACTGATAAAAGACCATACTTGGTTTATTCAGTGTGTATACATTGATTAAGTGTTACTACAGTCACATTCTTTCTTTCCCAAAGTTTGACATACAAATGTTCGTGGAAAAACAATACAAATCAATAATAAACAAAACAACGAGGCCTTGTATACACTGAGCTTAAAAAAACAAAACAAAACGAAAGGATGTCTGTGCAAAGGTAAGCCAGATCCTGCACCACGAAACTAAATGTGAATTATAGGATCCTTATCAACCCAGGTTGAGCAGCCTTTTTCAATGAAGTGTTGGGTCGGAGGCTGTGGCTGCGCAGATTGGTGGGGCTGGCGGTGGATGAGACCAAAATGCACACATTGTGTATGAACTCTAAACGATTCCATGTCTGTATATATATATTGCCTTGATTTATTCATTCTTCTGCTGCATGTGACAGAAGAGAGCAATGCAGGACACTGCAGTCACGCTTCCTGACCTCTGGAAAGCATGTCCCCTCAGCTCATGCATCTTCTGAGATTTCAGCAGGTTGCCCATGGATTGTCAGCTATTTCTAGGATGGATGACAAAGGGCTAGCCCAAGACATTTTGTAGCCTGAGGAGAAGGACAAGTCCCCCCCACCTGCCACCTCCCCGAAGCCAATTGCACTGCCCATTGAGTTTTGCTACAGAAGAGGTGATGGGATAAGATCTTTCACTGCACCTGAGGGGAGCAAGCTAACTTAGGGGGATTCAGATCTCACTACATGACCCATACAGCTCTGTCCTCCAAGACCTCAACCCTACTCCCTGCCTCCCACTATCTGCCTTCTGAGGCAGCCAGATGACTGTCTAATTGTAAGGCCAGCCCTGCAAGTCACAAAAAGGGAAATGGAAGCATTTGCTTCAGGGTTTAAATGTGCTGGAGTCTATTGTTACATCCAAATTGGGAACTGTGGTTAGTTTAAGCCATAGGTCAGGATTAGAAACTAGTTTTATCATGGTTAGTTTAAACTAACCATGGTTTATTGTTACATATGACAAAGTTTGAGGCCCATGTAATGAGAAGCCACCATGTGATGAGTTTCCTTGCAGGGCTTCTCGTTGCAACAGGCGCCATTTTGAATATTCAAGCTGTGGCGGGGGCATGCTATAGCTTGTTGTTACATGTAAACCCAGCAGGGGGGATTGTGGGGGTTGTTAACAAATGACCCAAAACCTTAGGACAACCCATGGGTTTTGGGTGACTTGTCACTGTTGAAGAGAGGAAGGACACTGAGACCTCCATCACACCTAATCCCCCTCCAGTTTGCTTCCGTGTTTTTTTACCTCCGGTGGCAGAAGCACATCCAGCTTATGATCCCTTTCTCCTGAATAGCTGCTCTTTCACTCCTTTGGTCCTTTGCTCTTCCGCTCTGCTCCGCTCCGCTCTGCTCCACCCCTTCTTTTTCTCCCTCCAGTCAGGTCATGTCAGATAAGTACTTCAACCAGACCGCATTTCTGCTAGGCAAAAATGGAATAACTCTTTAGTCTGGCTCTTTGAGGGTGTCAAGGGAATACAATCCTGTCTCTGCAGAGATTCGGGCGTTGTATGATTTTTTAAAAAAGGCTTTGGGGCCTGGGATGCAAGGTTTGGGTTTTATATTGAGGCTTGGAGCCAGCTGCTGGGAGAGATAGCTTTTTCCTATCAGGACCTGATGCAATCCATTCAAGCCCCCAGTTCCTTTAAAACTACACGGTGGCTTAAGGCACATTAAATGCGCTTAGGGAACATAATCCAGACTTTTAGCGTTCTAGGAAAAAAACAGAAAAGGCTGGGGAAGAGGTGGGGTGTCAGCTGGACAGCTACAGCATCATGTGAGTACTGTGCTGCAAATCTGCATGCCAGGCATGGCGAGAGTGCACAAAATCGCTGGTGTGATGGAGCTCTGACAAGTGCCAGTTCAATAGCAAGAGGATGACATTGCCAAGTGGGAGTTATTGCCCTCTCCTTTGGTGCTCCTTGCGGAGCACTTATTTCACTCACATTTCCCTCCTTTTTCAGTGCTTCTGAATTGTGCAAATAGGTTTGTATTTTCTGTTAGTATTATTTCCCCCCTGGTCCTTTGCAAGGGTGCACAGATTAGCCTATGTGCATTTCCATCTTGTCGTTATCCTAGTACATTACGTACGCCACTTCAAAGCTCCCTTTGACAATTAAAACATACAAGGAAATTGACAAGGCAAGACTACGCATAGCAAACAGGCAATTCTGCGCTCTTGTGCACTTGCGAAAGACCAGGGAAAAAATAAAAATAAAAGTAAAAAATATTACAATCCAATTTTCGTACTTCCAAGGCACTAAAAAAGAAAAGAAAAAGAAAAAAAGTGGTGAACAAAATAAGTGCTCTGGAAAGGGATAGCAATCAGAGCAGGGAGGAGATTGGGCAAGTTTCCCACAGAAGAGATGAGGAGACAACACAGGTTGCCATGCAAAGGACATGGGGATGTCTGCAGGGAGTTGGCTGGAGGACTGAGAGGGACCAAGAGGAAAAGAAGCCATGCAAAGCTGCCGTGCACCCAATTGTCGGACCTGCATAACAAGGGTTGGGAAGAGAACAGCCAACCTACCATGGCTTTTTCCCCGGGGTGGCTCAGCATGACATGCAAACCAGACCCATGTTATTAGAACTGTAATAAGCCTGGCTAAATGTGGCTATAAATATGAGAGGGAGCATTTATACCTGTAAAAAGGTGTGGTTTACAGTATGAAGGACCAATCTCTAGAACTCTTTGAGTTTACTCTCCTCTGCTTGGATCCACTTCGATGGGGAAACTTGTCTTAGATAAGCAACATGATGCTGAGTCATTATGTAAAGCAGATCAACAGGGTAGGAATAAACAGGCAGGTGTGCTAAGCAGGGAAATGAAGCTGACTCAAGCATAAGAACTGAACCAGATACAAGGAAACAGGTAATTCCAGATTGCACTACCTTTTTAATAGACCCAACAGGGTCAAGGGGCCATGCTCTTTAAATATCAGGGGCAGATTAAAGAAGACCAGGGCCCTGCCTTGAACTTTTGGTCTGCTAATAGACCAAGAGAAACAACAGGGACGGACAGACATTGTTTTTGCTCGATGTCCATTGCCAAAAAAGGCAAGGAAGGGATCACTGTTTTTCATCATGCCTGATTTCCCCCACCCCCAATAAAAGGTTGTATAATGGGAATAGGAACCTGTGGCTCTCAAGATGTGTTGGACTACAGCTCCCATCATCCAGAGAATTGGTCATGCTAGCTGTGGCTGATAGAAGATGGAGTCCAACAACGTCTGGACAGCCACAGGATTCCCTACTTCTGGCATGGAGGTTATGTTCTGCCCCAGGTATTGCTCTTGGCAGGATGGGATCCAGCTCCAGTAGGGAGTGTGGGTTCTACTAAGGCAAAGTCTAGGTTCCAGCTAGGCCAAGTCCAGGTTCCAAGTTATTCCCAGAATAGCTGCATATGTAGCTTAGGCTGGAGATTCATAGAAGCAGGCTCAATAGTTGCTTCAACCTTAGACTGAGCTTTAACTAGGGTTCTGTCATATGTGTGTTTGGGTTACAGGTATGTAATGTACATGCATCTATGTAGTTCAGTGGGTACTTTTTAACAGCCAACTGGTTAAAGAACAGGAAGAAAATACTATATCTATCTATCATCTATCTATCTATCTATCTATCTATCTATCTATCTATCTATCTATCATCTATCTATCTATCTATCTATCTCTGCTCCTATATGTCTAGAGAAGTCTATCTATCTATCTATCTATCTATCATCTATCTATCTACACACACACACACACATCTTAACAACCAATTGGTTAAAGAACAGTAAGAAAATGTAATCTATCTATCTAGTATTTCTTCATATCTATTAGTCTGTCTGACAGTCTGTCTATCTATCTATCTGCACACCACGCACCACACACACACACACACCTGGTTAAAGAACAGGAAGGAAATGCAATATATAATAATAATAATAATAATAATAATAATAATAATAACGATTTATTTCTTACCCGCCTCTCCGTCTAGATCGAGGCGGGGAACACCTATATCTAGAGAAGTATTTCTTCATATCTAGCAGTCTGTCTATCTTTCTGTCTGTCTAGCTAGCTTTCTCTCTATCTTTACACATACAGAGAGAGAGAGAGAGAGAGAGAGAGAAAGAAAGGGGGGCAAAATATGAAAGGGCAACTGTTTCCTCTAATCATTTGTTAGAGGAGACATTTCATTGCTAGAGGAAAATCTGCATGCAGCCTCTAACACGCCCCACCCCCCGAAGAAGGCCTTTAATAGGACACAGGCCAAAACGCATTGGACTTCATACAAATAAAACCTTTTGCATCCCAAGGACCTGTTTCTCTCTTCTTTTGATTTGACTCGGATGTTTTCCTCCTTTTGGTTTTGGTTTTTCCTGAGAAGCGGACCTGTGTGCCCTGTGCCTTGCAAAAAATCCATTCCAAGCTGAAACCAGTAAAGCTGTGGGCAATTATTTAACACAACCAAGTCTCTTTCGTTTTGCTCAATCCACAGACTGACTTCAGTACACGGAAATACAAGGTATACATTGCCACATGTTAATGCATTTATGTCTGGTTCTCCCCCCCCCCCCTTTCTCTTTTATTTCTGTTATATTTACAAATATACTGTGTATATATCTGTAAAAATGTAATTCTATGCACTCTTACCTGGGAGTAAATCCCACTGAACACAGTGCTACTGACTTTTGAATAGGGGTATGGTAGGTTGACCAGATAAAATCCAGGTCAGGGCTCATGTAACTTTAACAGTTGTAGAGAAAAGGGAATTTCAGCCAGTGTCATTTGTATGCAATTAGTTCCTGGTGAAATTCCCTCTTCATCACAACAGTTAAAAGTGCAGGCACTATACTAGAGTGACCATATACAAAAGAAGGCAGGGCCCCTGCAACTTTACTGTTGTGATGAAGAGGGAATTTCACCAGGAACTAATTGCATACAAATGACACTGGCTGAAATTCCCTTTTCTCTACAACTGTTAAAGTTACGTGAGCCCTGACCTGGATTTTATCTGGTCACCCTAGGGTATGGCTCAGAGTTTCTTTGAGTTGATACTCATGCAGAAGATGTAGGCATAGGAGTGGAGCAAAGGAGAAGCAACAGGGTGTTCTTCAAATGTATGGCTTGGATCCAGCATCAATATTGCACAAGAAGATGGGTATCTCATGCAGACAAGGATGTCAGCTTCTGCCCTCTGCAGCTCCTCTGCTTGCTTCCTCAATTTCCTCTGGTGGGTTCGGGAACCCTCCAGAGGAGATTTGGAGGGTGCGCAGAGGAGACTGCAGCTGGCAGTGAGGCGGTGGGGTTTGAAGGGAATGAGGAAGTCCCATTGCGGAAGTGGTACCCTTCCCCTTGAGCAGCATTGATGCTGGATTCTACCCTTGACAATTTTTATGATGTATAAAAGTTGCTGTCAGTCTTTGCGGTTGCTATAAAATTTCCAGTTGGGGGCACCAGATGCCTTTTCTCTCTAGTGCAATTATTATTATTATTATTATTATTATTATTATTATTATTATTACATTTATATACCACCCCATAGCCAAAGCTCTCTGGGAGGTTTACAAAAATTAAAAGATTGAACATTTAAAAATGAATATACAAAATTTAAAACCATAAAACAGCTAATATTGAAAACATTTTAAACTTTAAGCCAGTAAATATTTATTTGCATGTAAATGCACATAGTAAGGCAGAATGCTGTATACAGTCAAGCCTTTTACATGCTAGGGAGACTTATTATTAGCATTGTGTCAGATAACTATGCTTTTCTAGTATATCTGGGTTTTGTTTTTGTTTGTTACTTTATTTTATTTCATTTAGCTTCCGCCTTTCCTCCAGGAGCTAAAGGCCTCCCCATTTTTATCCTCACAACAATCCTGTGAGGTAGGTTAGGCTGAGAAGTAGGTAGTGGAGGCTGGTGGCTCCGATGTCAGTGGAGCTGGGAATCTGCTCAGGGTTCTGGCCAGAACCAGTCTGAACTCTAAAGGAGCTAACTCCTTTAGAGTTCTGAATGAAACCCAGAACAGATTCACCGTCCTACTGACATTGGAGTCACCATCCTCCACTGGAAGTAGGGACCGACTCAAGGTCATCCAGTGAGAAATGGGAGGCATTTGCTCGTATTCCTCAGGAAGAAAAATGTTCTGGGCCAGCCCTTGTTCTCTCTCTGTGTGTGTGCCTTTTCGCTGTTGTGTCCGAACAAATCAGTGAGTCACTCTGTGTTTCTTTCTTGTGTGTTTGTGTGTGTAACAGAGTCCCTGAATATGTGTTTATGTTTTCAGTGTCTTGTCTGCTGTAAAGGGACAGGCTTGTGTTTGTATTTGAGTTGTATTTGAGTTGTATTTGAGTTGTATTTGAGTTGTATTTGAGTTCTCTACCATGGCTGAGATACTAAAATTTTTCTTCTAAGAAAGCATGGAAGATTACTTCCACTAAAATGAGTAGAAAATAATATTTTTGTGCATTATTGTTGTACATAAAATAGCTTTCTTTGGCTCTACATGTGTGTACATGCATGCAAGAACTCATGTGTGAGTTCAGTATTGGGGCAGAATAGGGAGGCTACTACAGATGACCCATCATTGCCCTGATCTGGCTCTGACCAGGGCCTCTTTCATCAGCTGGGTTCACATGACCCAAGGATGGTTAATAAGCCAAGGTGGCTTGTAAATCACCCCCATGTATACTGGTCGAGTGCCGGCTCATTTCTCGAATTGTCCTCACAAGGTGCAGGTTGTCATGACATGCTAACCTGGTGAGGGTGGGTTCTTGAGGTGGTTAACGAACCATCCAGAACCCATGGCCTATTGTAGGGTTGTGAGGCGGGTAATTAAGCCATGGTGGGCTGTGGTGATTATGTGAACCAGGTAATTGTCCGGGTTTGCAAGATCTCAGAGGGAAAATAACCCATGGGTTTCAGGATGGTTTCTAAACCACCCAGCCACTCACCTTCACTGAGTTTGGATGTCATGACAACCTGCACCCAGAGAGGGTAATTGATTATTCTAATTAAGTGGCTTGTGGCTGGCACGTGCGGAGAGGGAAAATAAGTTACCAGGGCTTATTTCCCCTCTGTGATTGTGCGAACCTGCCCATTGTTCTTCTGATGCTTCATAAACACATTCTGTCTTCCTTGAGGGAGCGAGGGATTCATTTCCCGCTACGCTGTCGAAGTTTCTGAACCACTTATCAGAGTTTTCTTGTTATCTGCAAAGACCGAAGGTCACTCCCTGATTGCTTCAGCAAAAAGGCACTTTGACCTACAAGCAGATTCTCTGCCTTCTTCCTCAGAGGCTGCACAGAGCCTGGACCTCTCCCCTGCCAACATCCATTTTGGCCCATCATGGCCACTGTAGGACCTTGGGCCTGGCAGGGCCAGCTCAGCACCCACCGTGACCCCCCAATGCAACATCACTCCAGAATATTGTGGCAAATCCTGATGGTGGTCTCCAGCTACTGGGTGCTGCTTGGAGCGCTGCCAGTGACTACGACCACCATCCAGTAAGCACCAACAGGGGAGGAGCCCCACCAGATGGTCCTGAGCAGGGCTTCTCAAATCTAGAGCTGCTCTGTAGGCCATACAAAGATGGGTATAGAAACCCAGAACAATAGGATGATTAGCCAAATTCCACTCCCTGCAAGTGCCCAGGAGTCATGGTCATCATTTTTCACTCCACCCCCAAATGTCAATTTCCCCTCAGTTTGATGAGCATGAAGTCTCCAAGCCAGTGGAGGCTGGTGGCTCTGATGCCAGAAGGGTGGTGAGTCTGCTCCACATTTCAGTCAGAACCAGTCAGAATTCTAAAGGAGCTATCCAAAGTGCAAATTGCATCTTGGATTGCTACTTTAGAATTCTGACAGGTTCTGACAAAAACCTGGAGAGAATTCACTACCCCACTGACATCGGAGCCACCAGCCTTCACTGCTCCAGGCTTGTCTTCCCAATGTCCACCATGCACTGCAAACGTTTCACTTCCAGAGTATAACCCAGGCCTGGAATCACTACAGGAGAAGGCTTCCAAAGTCCTCTGTCGGAATTTAATTCCTGATGCCCTCCAGGTGCGTTGAACTGCAACTCCCATAATTCCCATTGGCCATGCTGCCTGGGAGTTCTGGGAATTGCAGTCCCACACACCCAGAGGGTGTCAGGTTGGGGAAGGCTGTTCTGTTCTGATGTTTGCTAGTCTCATCTCTAAGGTGGCCAGGTGAATGCCTGTGCCTTTTGAACCCGATCTGCAGGAATTAGCAGGTGAAGCTTTTGATGGCATGGAGAGAAATATTATTTTGAGCTAGCAGCTAGCTCTTGCACATAAAGCAATTTTTAAAGATAACTGCCTACAGATCCAGCTCCTTTTCCGAACTATCTGTGGGGCCAGGTGAAGCATTTCTCTCCTATGCTATGCGAGGGGCATTTGGTTTGTTACAAACATGTCTCGGAGCTCCATGAGACGAGTGTTTTATTGCACGCTCGTTACTATAACTCATGGATTTTCGTGGGTTCCTCTCACAATGTCGTCTGCATCCCTGAACAGGAGAATGTGGGTCCAAAGGAGTATTTTTTGTGTGGATCCCCCCCCCTTGGCATTCATGAGCTGGCTGTTGGGGATTCAAAAGACTGTTCTGCCCCTGATGACCCCTTGGCTCTGCCTCTGGTGACATGCCCTCTGCCTCACTAGCCAGTGCTCCCAAGGCCTTCTGTTTGACTTTTCTACCCTAGATTGTAACAGAACATTATTGACGGGCTTTCATAGTTACACAAATAGATCTCCTTGAAATGATCTACATATTACTGTATAGTACTACTTGCAACTGCAAAAGACACAGTATCTGTGAGATCATGTACTCAAATTCCATAGAAATTACAATCCAGAGTTTTGTTTTTGTTTTTTTGCAAACACATCAAGTTTATTGATTTAACAAGATGGCACCACAAAAAAAAACACTTGCAAGACAAAAAAAAGCACAGATATCCTTTTGAAAAACAATGAAATGCAACCCGTTTGCAAAGAAGCATGCACATGAACTGGAACCTCTAATGGATATGGCCCTTAAACACTTTGAACAAATTGTTCTGCTGTAAACTGTATTCTAACATAAACATGTATGCTTTGCAAAGCATCATCATACTGTGCAATGCACTGGCATCAGACATTCTACAAAGAACAAAACATACTTCAAAACAAGAATTATAAATATGTATTGTACCATAAACTTCAAATGACACATCATAATTCCATAGGTATTTGCTTCTCTGAACACTGAACTCAACCAGTACCTGTCAATGTGTACTGGATGAAAGTATTGTTAGCAAATCAGAGTTCTTTGAAATTACAGTTCAGTTAACCAAAATGTTTTATGAACACCAATGCCAACTTGTCTGTGACTTTGACAATTGTTGTCATTTACACTCGTATGCAATACAGTCCTAAATTGGGGAGATCAAAGCAAATATACTAACTTTGAAATAGTGTGTCAGTGTGTAACAATTAGAGGACTTTTGAGTTATTAGTGAATAGTTACTGAAGAATGTTTACATTTTGAGTTACCATTGGATTATTACTGAATTTTGCATTAGGGCTGGGAGAAGAATGCCTTGTTTCTATGCTCGCCCTGATGTGTCTATTTTTTAGGATCAATGTACGTTCCATTAAACTGTCAGATAGAACGTATGTTAAGACGTTGCAAAATAAATGCTGAAGTTTGTTTAATGACAATCAAATCTCCAGACTGGGCAATTTGTTCTGAATACCAAAGACCTGTTGGGTGTTTACACTTTAAAATCTTAAGGGTCCATTTCAATTTTGGCAACCGATCCTCAAAGCGATTTTTTTTTTGCATGCACAGATCAGGTTCCTCCACTGCAGTGAATGGAAACCCTGTGTGCAAAAGAGATCCATGCGCACACCTAATCTTGAATTGTTCTCTCGCTTCGGACAAAGTTCCCTGCTTTAAATCTCCCCCATTACAAAGATGTCTGTAACATTTCATCTTGCTGACATATTTTGAATAATGTGATTGTTTTTCTTAGTGTAAAAAGAAAAAGTGCCATACTTTTCCTCTGAGAGGTTGCATTTTAATGTAACCTTTAATTTCATCCTTCATTCTAAAGCTTATTCGGTTTAAGCTTTTCTAACACTGTTAGCAATTCTTCGGCATACACAGAAAACTGTATTGTTGTCTGATAACGAAAGTTGCACAATTCAATCTGTAATGCTAAAAATACTGTCACTTTTACGTGAAGGACATCTTTTTACATCACTCTACAGCCTGTTCCGATACAGGCTTTACTTTAAGCTTTGAACATTCACCCAGAATATTTAATTTTCATTGACAACCCAAAACTAATCCATAAAGATTAAAAAAATAAAAAATAAATATCCATATAACTTTACTACCCACAGGGCATATAATGCTATGCTGGTACTGAAACTGTACCAGCTCCAGCCTTGTGATTTATTGCATTATAGTCTAATTGATTAGAAAATAACACCTAAACATGTAACAATGTCTATTCATTTCAACAAAACAAACACCCAAGCAAAACATCCCCATTTCCCCTGGAATTCCAAACTCTAGAAAAATATGAATTATGAAGAGCTGAGGAAATGATTTGCAGTGTACATGGAAGTCTAGCGCTTAATTTTTAGAAATGCTCCTCTTAGCTATGCTTGAAATTCCATAAACTTTCAACACAGCATAGCAGCTGAGTATAGATTCCAGAACTTCGGAAGTGAGAATGCTGAACTCTGGGTTAGATCGCCACTCCCAGATTCCTTCTTTTTCCAGTCCCCTTCACAGTTCAACGTCGTTGGTAAACAGTAAATTCCAGTTCTCTCCCAATCTCTCCATTTGCATTTGCTAGCAAACTTTCCTAAATGTTATCTGAAGAAATCATATGACAGGAACCTTCCTTGGCAACAGGCTCCAGAATTGCACGGGAAACATTCCATCTCCTCCATCTCAAGGAAGTCTCTTTTATGACTCCAAATACTTAAAGATCGGATCTTCCAAATGATTCTTTGGTTTTCCCTCCCTCAATTTCCTTTCCTTTTATTCCAAACACTCTCATGTTCCGGGGCAGAAAAGCTTTGAAATCAGGTTAAGAATCCTCTGCCGGAGGTTCCATTTGTCTCCAATTTTGCGCAGCTGGAGAGCGCATTCTGTCGCCGTCTCTGCTTCTGCAAAACATAAAAGCACATCATTGCTCAGCTGCACTGCTCAGCTACAACATTCTATTTTGGTATACACAAAACTACTGTACACACTGGATTCCCCATTCAGTTCAGTGGAGGAACAGCATCGTACATGCAATGGAACATGAAGGCTCACCTGCCTGCCTGGTCAGTGAGATTGAGTGGGAATGCCTCCAGGCAGGCTGAGTGTGTCTCAACCACACAGTACCTGAAAATGTTTGCTCAACAAGGGTGTGCATATGAAATGCAGAGCTGTTAAAAACGGCCATACTTTACTCAAAGCAACATTTTAACAAATGCACCTTGCAGTACAGACTGTAGACAAATTGAACACCTGAAGTCAATGAGCAAAACAACACCTCACCCACTTCCCTTGTTTGGATTTTTCATATATATATATATATACACACAACACAGTGAGATAGAAGTTGGAGTCAGGCAGGAAGTAGCATCCTCACCCCCCACCCCTGGCTTGACGTACGTCCAAAACATTCAGACATTCAAAGGGTCTGATAAAACAACCTTACATCAAGTTAACATCAGCTACCTATGTGACAAATGCCTTTTTAGGGATGGTAGCAGAGAAACACCTGAATTTAATACCCAGCATCTCCAGTTAAGGTTGGGATGAGGTAGCAGAAGATGTCAAAGATCTTCGCCTGAGCTACTGGGATGTCAGTGGAGGCTGGTGGTTCCAATGTCAGTGGGGCTGTGAATCCGCTCCAGGTTTCAGAGCTCTAAAGGAGTTAATCCAAGGTGATCCTTGGATAGTTCCTTTAGAGTTCTGACTAAAACCCGGAGTGGATTCACCGCCCCATTGACATCGGAACCACCAGCCTCCACTGTGGAACGTCACTGCCAATATCGGCCTAGAGCGACGAAGACAAATACGCTGCCCTCATGTAAGGCGGCTTCCTCTGTTCCAAAGTGCAAAGCGTTGTATGTGGACAACTAAACAGAGCAGCTTTCCCCAACTGTGTGCCTTCCAGATGTTTTGGACTTCACCTCCCATCTGCCCCAGCCAGCATGGCCAAATGGCCAGAAATGCTGGGAGTTACAATCCAAAATATCTAGAGAGTACCAGGTTGGGGAAGGCCGAGGCGGAGTAATAAAGGCCACTGAGAATAAAATCCAAAACCATTTCCCTCACCCCATGCGGCATCCTGTGTCTAAAACACTGTTGTACCTGGACAACTTGAACATAAGAACATAATAAAGAACTGTGCTGGATCAGACCAAGGGTCTATCTAGCCCCAGCACCCAGTTCACACATTGGCCAACCGGCTGTCGACCGGGAAAGCCACAAGCAGGACATGAGGGCAAGAGCACCCCCTCCCCGTCCACGTTCACCAGTAAATGGTGTATATAGTGACACTGGAGGTAACACATAGCCATCAGGACTAGTAGCCTGCTGAGCGTGAACCTAATCAAAGCTCAGCAGAGCACGGACAACAACGGACGGTGGTGACCTTGACTTAAGGTGGGCTGTACCTACATTGCCATGGCCATATTTGGAGAGAGGGAAACGAGGAGGGGAGGGAAAAGAGGGAAGGAAGAGGGGAATGAAGAGACACCTTTAGATGAGATGGGTGCATTGGAAGAAAGGAGTCTTGGGCTTGTAAAGGCCGCCGACCTTATACAATGGGCAAGACGAGGCTCCTAAATTCGGAGTAGGGGTGGGGGATGGGAGGAGTGGATCCGCGAAGTGGAGGGTCCTGCCCTGGTTGAGGATGGATTGGATGGACTCTGGGGTCCCTCCTAACTCTGCGATCCCCAGTTCATGGGCTCTACCGAGGCGCCCCCTCTTCTCCCACCCTCCCTCCGCAAGAAGGGGCTTCCGTCGTGGCCGGTTCACGCGAGCCCAGCCCAGAACGTCGAAACTGACCCGCTTTCGGTTTCCCCGCGCGATCCGCCTCGTCCGTCTCAGGAGAGGGCGCGGGCAGCGCAGAAGGGAGGCGATCGCCAGGGGGCGGTTCGCGGGGGGCCGTCTGGCTGGCCTCGGAGCCAGGATGGGCAAGGCGGCCGCGACGGCTCCTGCGGGCGGGCGCGGGTCGGCGCGGCGTCCTGCTCGCCATCCTTTCGGGGGCTCCGCGAGCGCCGGCTCGACTCGGCTCGGTTCTTCTGGCCTTGGGAGGCTCCGGGTCTGGCAGCACGGGGGACATTGGGCAGCCGCGGCGGCGGCGGCGGCGCACTCCGTCGGCTCGCTCGCTCTGCCTCCCGCTCAGTGGGCTCGCCCGGGCCAGGCGCGCCAACTCAAAAGAAGTGCCGGGGGTTTCCCAGTGACGCGTCACCGCGCAGCCAATCAGAGGCCGGGATGCCCGGGCAAGCGGGGGCAAGTCGCCTGCGGGCGGCGGAGGAGGAGAGGCGGGAGGGGGGCCGGGCGTGTTGGAGCCCGTCCCAGCAGCGCGGCGCAACCGGCCACTTGGCACCCCAGAGTAGGCCCTTGGTCGCGCTCAGGCCTGGAAGATCGGGAGACAGACAGCTGTCAGTCAGCACGCCCTGGAAGATCGGGAGACAGACAGCTGTCAGTCGACGTCCCCCAATTGGGTTTCGCTCTTCGTGAAAACGCGCGAGTGAGGCCGGGCCAGCCGCGAGTTCGAAATGAGGACGGCAGAAAAGGAGAGAAAGTTAATTTCGTTTCATCACTGGAAGGCGGCGGGACCGGCAAAACCAAACCGCAGCGGGCGGGCTATGCAGAGCGCCCTGTCCTTTTCCCGCACCTCGAGAGGATGCCCCACCCCCAGCCAAGCATTTCTCGTGAAAAGGGAGGCTCTGCATCCATGCCTTTATTTTCACACCAATAAAAGTTCCCCACCACATTTCTAAATCTAACACCAAACATAGCATTGCCCATGATCCCACCCCATTTCCCTTTAGAAACTAAACCCCAAAGTGACCGGACGTCCACAGAGAGTAAAGCACAGCTCCCGCCTCCATTGGGGTGAATGGGAAGGCCATCGTGTGCAGGAGTATCCTGGACAGATTCAGTGGCGGGGCCAGAAAAAAAATTCGGGGGGGGGGGCAGAAGGGGCAGAGTATATTTCTAGGTGGGTGGGCTGTATCCCATATGTAAGACCTCTGAAAGAAAAATAACAGTATATCTCACGCTAAAACTGCCATCGTAACCATATATTCTGAAATAAGTCGTATATTGATAAGTTTAGGGTTTTTTAAAATAATAATAATAATAATAATAATAATAATAATTTATTTCTTACCCGCATGTATTAGCCAAATTCAAATTACTGTAAAGAAAAAGGCTTTCAAAAAAGGTACAGTCACTATACAAGCATTTCCCTGACGTTCAGATTAAACAGACAGAACACTTCCTTTTGAACCAGTGCAGGCAGAATCAGAAAGGTAGACTCTTAGGGTAAGGAAAGAGCAAACTGAGACACCTGAGCCCTGTACACCTAGGAAACCCAATGCATGTGAAAAACTAGTCCAAAGATCCAAAAAATGAAATTTTGGAAGATGAAGCTCCTGATGAAGCTAGGTGTTTTTTTTTATTGCAATCCATTGCCTTTGTAATATGGAATAAAAGAAATAAGAGGCATTGAATATGGTGGGTAAATGTTCATAGGCTTGCACTGAGAGTAAATTCTTCCCACCCGTTCCTATCCTAATTCTCTGAGAAGGAGAAAAGGAAGATGTAGAGAAGGTACAGATTAATTCTTTCCTCCCCCTGTCCTTTTTCCTGGCCTACAGTCCTGAGAAAAAAAGGATGAGATCCATGAAATAAGCAGATTAATTCTTCTGAGGGTGTTCTTGCTGCTCTGGCAGTTGGTGCCAGAGCAGCAAGTGTGTGTTTCGGTTAAATAATTGCAGCATACTAAATTTCCAGAACCAACAGAGATCAGGGTTGTTTTTTTAAAGTGTCTGAAAAAAATAATTTATCCAGGGTATGTCATAACACAGAGAAAGGCATTTATAGCCAAGCCCACTCCTCTAAGATTTAAATTAAAGGGAGATGGGAGACCACGAAACCCATTTTACACATAGGCAAACTGAGACAGCAGGAAAATAGGAATCAGTGGCTGTAAGTGAGTGAGTTTGGGTTACATAATCACAGGTTTCAGAAGAAGAGGAAAAAAGTATGCCCCATAAAACCGAAGGAATTTAGCCAGGGATATATGTTAACTTGCACCACAAAAAGGAAAGAAAGGATTTTTTAAAACCACATTTTCACAATATGACTGAAATCCAGCAAAAAAAATGGATTCTAGGCCATATTTACAAACAGTTGAACCCAGCAACTGTTGGGGGAACTGAAAGCAAAGAGGGGAGGGAAAACACCCATTAACCCTTTCCTTGCCCAGAAGGGCTCCTAATACCCATTGGCAGTAATTGGGTTGTGTGATAAATCCTAAAAACTGGCACAACCCAATTCTTACAATGACACTCTCTGGTCAGTTCATAACAATTAAAACCACAAAGCACATTATAGATTACAATATTAAATGTAAAAGCATAAAAGTTTTCCCCAAAGTTCTACCTTTAAACAAAAAAAAACAATAAAAATAAGTGGAAAGCTGCAATTAGGAAGAGAGGAAGGAATCTTGATAAGGGGTGTTTACACTACTAGCTATTCTTCCTCCAAACCAGTCTTCCCCAACCTGGTGCTCTCCAGAGGTTTTGAACTTAAACTCCCATCAGCCCCAGCCAACATGTTCAATAGTCAGGAATACTGGGAGTTGTGGTCCAAACCATCTAGACAGTGCCAGGTTGTGCATGGTTGCTTTTAAAGGGGACATACTAAAACAAAGAACAGTACTTGCCCATAGGGAAACCATACTTGCCCATAGGGATCCATTGGACAGCACTTGCCCATAGGGATCCATTGGACAGCACTTGCCCATAGGGATCCATTGGACAGCACTTGCCCATAGGGAAACCATACTTGCCCATAGGGATCCATAGGACAGCACTTGCCCATAGGGAAGAATAGGATAGTACTTGCCCATAGGGATTCTTAGGATCCCTAAGGGCAAGTATGGTTTCCCTATGGGCAAGGGCTGTCCTATGGATCCCTATGGGCAAGTACAGTCTTTTGTTTTAGTACGTTTTAGTAGTCCACTCTGTATTTTCCCCAGTTAGGGCAAAAAGTAGGGTTTGGGGTAAGGGGTGGGGTGAGAGCAGCAATGGCTGGAAAGCTTTAAACATCCCCTTCCCACAAATTCTTCCCCCACTTCTAATTTCAGCCTGGGATTTAGAAACAACATTAAAAAAAGTCTGTATACAGCTAATAGCCCTAACAAGTCATGATGGAATATAAAAATACTATTACCAGTACCTGGAAAGTGTAGGTGATTATCAGAAGAGATCAGCCTGCATCTGGGCTTGCTTGGCTCCCTGTCCCTGCTGCTGAATGAGGGGAAAGGGCTAAGGGACTGAAGGGGAGAGGCCGCCTCTCTCTCCTCTAAAACAGCTGAGTTTTGGCTTCTAGAACGCAGCCACAAGCCTGGCCCACGTGGCTCCCACCCCGCTCCTTCTCTGAAACCGAGGAGAACAAAGGCCACAGCGCAGGTGCCTGACTTCCTGCAAGGCTAACTGTTAACCCTTGCTGTGCCTTGCCGAGGCTGCCTTGCCTGGGTGAGCCCCCCTGGTAAAGCTAGCTCTGCCAGCAACTGGGGTGGCAACTGGGTGGCAAGCTCTTGTTTGGAGGGGCGCTTGCCCCCGTGCCCCCCCCCCCCCGTGCCTTGCCTCTGGACCGATTTCAGAGCGGAACACACGCAGACCAAAGAGAGCTTGAGGTTTGTCTATTAGGAGGAGGAATGAAAGAGTTGCTTATAGTCTGTTTCCTTTTCTTCATTGTGTTTGCAAAAGGGTTAACAAAGAAAAAAAATCTCTACTCTTGTTTTACTCTCCATCTTTATCTTCATCATCATCTTCATCATCTTCTTCATCGCTTCCTCCTCCTCTTCCTTGTCAGCTTCAAGACATTTTGCTGCCTAAGACGAAGGTGGTGCGCTCCCCGTTCCACATACAGAAACTGATAGGACAGGCAGTTGATTTTTACTTCAAGGTGGGCAAGGGGACAGTGTCCTCTATCACACCAGCTGCTTGGCCCCTAGCATTGGCTGTCTGAGACTCTGCCTCACTCTGGTAGGGTCGGGGCCTTGTCAGTTTCTCTATGTCAGTTTCTCTAAACTCAGCCAAATTCCAGTAGGTCATCAGAAGGGTCTTTTCTCTCTCTTTCTTTTAACATACAGTTTTAAAATTGTCTTTGAACCCAGCTTCTGCGCTTGATGCATCTGTGGCATCAATAAAAAACATTCAAATTGAAAACAGAAGAGAATCGTTTTTAAATAGAGCATGCAGTTATAATCTGAATGGCCCCAAAATCTGTTTGGGGGGGGGGGGAAGGAGTGTGTGTTTGTGTGTGGAGAATAAATCTGCCTCCCTTGTTCTTAGCACAAGTGATTGGTGCTTTCTCTGTTTGAGCTGTGCTGCACAGGGGTCTAGAACTGCATACACTGATTCTGTTTGTGTGCATTGCTCCTCATTTTATCTAGGAACATCAGTGCAGAGGCCTGTTTCCACTGTCCACGCATGTGTGCACTCTAAGAGGACCATGTTATATTGCGTTTTAGATTCAGAAGTGTGTGTGTGAAGGGAACTTTTATTTGTGTGAAAACACACTTAACTACTGCCAAGGGTCCCCTGGGGCCATCCCAGCAACATGTAAAATAGAATGCCTCCACATATGCACAGTGTGCTGTTTCCACATCCAGTCAAAGCAACCTGATCAGTGCTCCCCCCACATTCATGCTCAAACACACACCCTTGTGGAACTAAGAGAGGTTCTACATCAACAGGTATGACCATCACCCAGGTTTGAGGTCTTTCAGATGGCTTATCAGAAATTAGACCTTGGCTGAATTCGGACAACACGATAGTCAATGGTGGGGTAATAATCAACTTTACAGTTGTTCATCTAGGGGGCACTCCCCACACAGCATGGTAATAAATAATCAACTGTGGTGTGGAGTAGGATCAGCGCTGAGTTGACTATGGCAGCATTCGGACGACATGATAGTCAATACAACTGACGATTGTTTCCACCACTCCAGTTGCTTATTGTGTTGTCTGAATTCAACCACTGTCTCTTGAGCATAGTCCCAGGGGATTTCACTGCTCACACCAGTGAAGGCTGATAGCTCAGATGTCAGTGAAGTGGTGAATCCACTTCAGGTTTTAGTCGGAACCAGTCAGAACAGAGCAAAGCACCATGGATAGCTCCTTTGGAGTTCTTCCTTCTTCTAATGGAAACATGAAGTGGATTCACCACCCCTATGATGTTAGACCCACCAGCTTCCACTGGCTCACATCCAGCAGTGTTTGGCCCAAAGCTGAGTGTCCAATAAGGACTATATTGGACACATTGTCTTAATGGATACAAAACAAAGATGGATATAGGAACACCATTTTTTGTTTGTTTGTATTGTTTGTATTAATCTTTATTATACTTGATGTTGTTAATGATATTGCAGTATTCATGATAAGTCAATAAAAGTTTTTTAAAAGATTAAAATAGGAAAGATTAAGGACAGATAAGTGGGTACATGATTGAAATCTATGGGGTCTTCCAGGTAATCATTTCCACAGGCAATGATCACACATGCTACATTGCAACATCTTTTTTTGTACATTTGGGTCAGTTTGCAAACGGAGGCAGTCTGTATGAACCATAGGCTTGGTGTCCTCTGCAGGCCCTGCCTATTCTTATCCCCAAGCCCCGCCCCCTCACCAAGCTCCACCCAGCTGCACTGCTGGTTGCTGATTCATTTCCAGGTGCTGTATTTGACCTTTAAGACCCTGAAAAGCCTCCCTCCAACTCTGAAGCCCTTCTCTCAGTCTCCTTCCACTGGATGTGCCATTGGTCAGCACTAGAAATAGGACGGCCTTTTCAGTTGTGTCTGTTAGACTGTAGAACAACCTCCCAGGAGCAGTACACCTGGCCCCATCGTTGCTCGCTTTTCAGCAAGCAGCAGAGAGGGTTTAGTTCAGCAGAGGCGTTTCCAAAATACAGCTTTTCTTAAGGCTCTGCTTGTCTTTTAAAAAAAACCTTTATAGTAAATTCTTTTAAAATCATGTTCATTGTTGGTTGTTATTTTATTGTTGTTGATTGTTGTTATATACTAGAGTTCTGTACTAGAGTGACCAAATACAGAAGAGGGCAGGGCTCCTGCAGCTTTAACTGTTGTGATGAAGAGGGAATTTCACCAGGTGCTGCATGCATACAAATAACGTCTGCCGAAATTCCCTTTTCAATACACCTATTAAAGATACAGGAGCCCTGTCTTCCTGGTCACCCTAGGCATATAGTGAGCCCAACACATAAGCTGTCATCTAGACCTGTTCCTTCCAGCTTACACACATGCACATTTTTGTCCAAAGAGATGTCTGCTCTTACTCATCATGTAGGGTGAAATGGGGACAGGGAAGGGGCTGCCTTGATCCCTCCCCCTCCCCTCCCCTAGAGTTATCAAATGCCAGTAGAATCAACGAGTCTGAGCCAGCTTGCAGTAGGATTTGTAAGTCGACTCTTATCTGTCACCTTTCCATTAGCAGCTTGGAGAAGGCCTTAGGCAATCTTCACCCTTCCCACGTGCAACAGGATAGCCGTATAAGGGAAAGAGTGAGACAATCTCTCTCTTTGGGCTCAGTGCCAGGGGATTTCAGCAGGCCTTGAGGCTGGACAAAGGATATGGTATTCGATCATTTTCAAGACTGGAAAAAATCCTCCAAAAGTCTTTCTGAAGAAAGGTTCCGAGGCGTAATCATTTTTTGTTGTTACTTTGCTTTTAAGATGTTAATTAACAAAGGCTGCCTGTGCCATTCCTCCCCCCAATGCACCCCCAAACCTACTTAAAGAACAAAAAGCAGAACTCACATTGGAAGAGGAGTAAAATTCTAAAGCAGCCTTCTCCACATCAGGTTCCCTTCCAGATGTGTTGGGTTGCAATTCCCATCATTCCCGGCAGCATGGCCATGCTGGCTGGGGATGATGGGAATTGCTGTCCAACACATCTGGAAGGGAATCAGGGCAGGGGAAGGCTCTTCTAAAGTCAACGTGATCATACTGGCTGGGGATGATGTTAGGTGTAGTCCAACACATCTGAAAGGTGCTGTCTGGCTTCCAGCCAACCTAAGAGGAAGAGGATTGGGATTCTCAGGCAAGCCAGACCTGGGGCAACCCGAGGAGTCCCATCACAGAGGTGTTTCTCCTTAGGTCTGGAAGAATTCCTTCAACCCCATCCCGAGCCCAGTCTAGGTTCTCTCTCATTTCATACATCTCCATAGCACAGGCAGTGATAGACCAGGGCTAAACTACATCCTCTGCTGGCACCAATGGAGGTCCTCCCCCTCCCCATTTCACGCACCTCTGCATGGAGGTGGGAGAAAATGTCATGGGGGAAGCAGCTAGCTAGAAGGTTGGTGGGGAACCTCAGGCCTGGGGTGAAATCTGTCCCTCCTGTGGTCTGAAGTTGGTGGGAAGCAAAATTACCTTGATGGTCACACCCCCTCCTCTAGCTCCACCCGTTTCTCTCAGCCACCAATTGTTTGCTGGTTTCCTGGCTTTTGTGCTGTTTTTCCTCATTCTAAAAGGTTGAAATGCCTCTCTTAAGGTTTAGTTAATGGCAGGAAGAGCTTTAAGCTCAAATATGGTGATGTGGGTTTTTTTTAGGGTTTTTTTTGTTTTTGCCCCTTTTGTTTGTGACTCCTCCCATTTTGCCTGGGGCCCCACCCACCTGAGAACTTCTCTGAAGTTGAATTTGGGCTGAAAGAGTTTCCCCCCCATGCAAGCTGGTCCCACCCACCTGCCAAAGGAAGTGAGGTGGGTGGCTATCAGGAAGAGGGCCTTTTCTGCTGTGGCACCCTGGCTGTTGAATGAGCTCCCTAGAGAGGTTTGTCTGGTGCCTATATTGAACTCCTTTTGGCGCCCGGTGAAGAGCTTTGTAGTTTCCCAGTATTTTAGCATCTAGTACTTTAGTTCTGCTGTTTTGAATCTGTATTTTGAACCTCTGCATTGCTGCTCGGATTTATTCCGGTTGTACTTTTATATTGTGGTTTCAAGCTTCCATATTTTATATTTATATGCTGTACCTTGTGGTTTTAATTTTTGTGAACTGCCCAGAGAGCTTTGGCTATTGGGCAGTACAGAAATGAAATGAAATAAATAAATAAATATGTTTTAAAGTATTCACAACGTGGGTTCTTTACACTTGTCCTGGAAGGGGGGACCGGCAAATGGGAGAGGGGGATGCCACATATAAATGTTTTAGGGTGCAATCCTATGCATATATAGATAGAAAAAAAAGTCCTGGGACTTGCAGGTCTTTTTCCTTCTAAACAGAAATTGGATTCCACTTTCAATTGACAGCACCATTCAGTACAATGCAAAAAGCAGATATGTGAATTCCATGGCATGTGTGTCTGGATCAGTTGCCTCTGTTGAAATGAATGAAGCAGCCTGTACAGGTATGGAGCTTTTGTATATACGCAAAAGCTCCCACTCTTGTTAGTAAAGGCCAGGCCCGGCTCAAGGCAGGTTGCCACCTGAACTGAGCAAGCGAGCACACACACACACACACACACACACACCGCCTATCCTCCCACCTGACCGCTTGGTTTTTTTGGTGTGCGTATGTGCGCTCTTTCTCTCCCAGAAGTCTCAAGTATCATGAGACTTCCAGGACAAGGCACAAGAGTCTCGTGAGACTTCCGCTGACCTCATCCCAGAAGTCTCGTGAGACTTGAGAATTCCGGGAGAAGCAGGGAAGCGAGTGAGTGGTTGGCTGCTTCTTGGTCCCGGCGGTGATCAGCATGGTCAGACAGCTGGCTGGCCATGCAGGTGACTGGCCGACACCAGAAGGAAGAAGGTGTCCACGAAGGTGAGTGTGACCAGTGGACTGCCAAGCAGTCCAGGTGGGCAGGAGGCACGTGAGCGAACAGGCGCTTCTTGGTCTCGCTGTCCGTGTGCAGGTGGCTGTCGAGGTGGATGGGAGCTGGTTGCCAGCTGTAGGAATAGCATCTTCAGATAGAAAACAACACACCGGCCATCTGCACATGGCCAGTGGGACCAAGATGCTGTGAGTGTATGCATGGGTGCCACCAGCTTCCTTGCCACTCTTCCAATATTCTGTTGCCTGATGTGCCCATATCAGGCTGCTTCATGGAAGGGCCAGCCCTGGTAAAGGCTGCATCTGGGTGAGAGTGTAACATCCAGCAATTGTATTGTGTTACAACTTGTAACTGTTCGGAAAGTGTCATATTTTCTTTGTCTGCCTTACCAGCTCAGATCTTGGAGATTCCAGGCCTGGTAAGCAGTGAATCCTCTGTCTCCAGGAGCCTCAATGGGATGAGATACCGGAGACAAAAAAAGAGAGGGCATATTCATATTGTCCTTATGGTGCTGAAATCATGCCCCTGGTTGGAGACAGGTGTAATCAATGGATCTCGCATTCTAGACAGGAGGTGATGAGGAGAGAAACAGAATGGAAATGGGATGTTGTGGCAAACAGAGGAAAAGGCTCTGTGAAAACAGGTGAATAAAAGGTGCAGGGCGGAGTCAGGTGTGTGCAACGCAGATCAGATTTGTCACTGGAAACAGAAATGAGCCTAGAGAGCTCTCCTCAAAGGCGCTTGCCTAAGGGGAGAAAAATGCAACAACATTCATGCTCATTTGTGTAGGGCTGACAAGAAAGGGGGCTAATTTTCTTATCATGAGGTCATAGGCAGTTCTTAAGCCTACAACAGCCGGAAGGAAGAAAGCACATAATGACTCATTCCAGCCTAAATATATACATTTGTGACAATGACTGCAAAGCCGTTGAAATGGATGCAGGTAGATGGCATATTTGAAACTGGTGTTTCTCTCCCTTTGCACAGAAGACTCTCTTGGTCCCAGACGTCAAGCTGGGTTTGTATCCAGAGCACACTGGGCCCAGTGGAGGCTGGTGGCTGCAATGCCAGTGGGGCCGTGAATCCACTCCGGGTTTCAGTCAGAACTAGCCCAGAACTCTAAAGGAGCTCCTTTAGAGTTCTGGGCTGGTTCTGATTGCAACCCTGAGCACCTTGGATAGCTGTTTTGAAGTTCTGATTGGTTCTGACTAAAACCCAGAGCAGCTTTATCACCCCACTGTCATTGGAGACACTAAGCTCTGCTAACTGGATCATAGAAAGCTCTTTTATACCAGGGCAATCTCCCCCCTCATTTTGGCCAGTTTTGTCTGCTCTGACTAGTAGCAGTATTCTTTATTTCTTTATTGCATTTTTATCCCACCTTTTTTTCCTCCAAGGAACCCAAGGCGGCGTACATAATCCTCCTCCTCCTCTCCATTTTATCCTCACAACAACAACCCTGTGAGGTAGGTTGGGCTGAGAGTCTGTGACTGGCCCAAAATCACCCAATGAGTGGGGACTAGGTCCTGAATCTCCCGACTCCCAGTCCAGCACTTTGACCACTACCCCGCACTGACTCCCAGCACCTTTTACTTATTTATGTATTGTTTATTGAAAGGCTTTTTTTCAGATTGTTTTTCAAGAATAAAAAAGCCGCCACCCTTCCTCCTTCCCAACTGTGCAGTCGATGGCACAAGATGTACAACAGCAAAGCCCGTTTCCCATGGTTCCTTCCTGACCCGCTTTCCTCAGGTTGCTGGCAAGTGCTAATTACTGTGTCTTATATATATTAAACCATTTACAACTATCACTTTCACAAGTGGTAATTGTCCTAATATGGCCTATTAGCGCTTCTTTTTTCTTTTCTTTTTAAAAAGAAACATAAAGAACAGAAGAATGGGATGGGGGGGGAAGGAAAGGGGGAATTCCAAAAAGAAAGAAAAGGAAGAGAAGCAGAAAATAAAAGAGGGCATGTTGCAGAGGGGTGGGCCTTGCGAGGGGGAGGGACATGTCCTCCGTGCCTCAGTCTGCATAGAGGTCTAAAAAAAATGAGACATTTTTGAATTTATCTTTCCTCCCTCTTGTTATGCAAACCGTTTGTTCATGTGCTGCGAGCTCCAACATGTCTGTTGTGCATTGATCCATAGAGCTCCCCAGCACTTAAAGTACTTGTCTCTCCCATGATCTGCTTACTGATCATAACATGAGAAGAGCCCTGCTGGATCAGACCAAGGGTTCATCTAGTCCAGCACTCTGTTCAAATAGTGGCCAACCAGCTGCTCACGAGAAATCCACAAGCAGGACGTGGGTGCAACTGCACCCTTTCACCCATGTTCCCCAGCAACTGGTGTATCAAGGCTTAGTGCCTCTGATCTCTTAAGCTAGCCACCTTGGAATGGTCATACCCTAAAAGGCAGGATATAAATATATTCAATAATGCCAGGGACTGAACGTTGCACCTTTTGCATGCAAAGCTTGTGCTCTCCCGTTATGCTTCAGTCATTCCTGTTGAGGGTGGCTTTATTACTGCTATGCAGGGCTGTCACCAGGTGAAAGACATATTAGTCTATCAATCATATGGGCATTAATGATTCGGTCAACTAAGTCTGCAGAAATTTCCGTAGGAATAAAACTAGTTCTAGGAGGAAAAAAGTATTTGCTTTGCTTAGAGGTAATGCTGAGTTGTGCCGAGATGGTGCTTTTATGCCGGCCCTACCATGAGGCAGGGTAAGATTTCTTAGGCTACAAAGTTTGTGTGTCATGAAAGGGCAATGACTCGCTGTTATTGTTATTATTAATTACTTAATTCTCATTTATTCCAAGGAAGAGGTGCTTGTGGGATTTTCTGCCACAACTTCAGGTTCTATGCACTTGACTTGGAGAGGTTGAGTGCCATTTGCCATTCAATCCTAGGCAGCAAAATGTGTTGGCTTAACCCTGAAGGGCAGGGATGGGCTGACATGAAGATGACATAACATCATGCCTTTGTTGATTGGAGATTCCTGGAGAAATGTGTGGAAAATAAGTGGATTGGTTGCAGCTACAAATATTCCATAACATCCCAGTATGCAAGAGACCATTGCTCAGTGGGAAGGCACCTTCTTTCCATGAAGAAAGTCTGAGGCTCAGTTGCTGGCATTTCCAAATAATCGGGTGAGCAAGACCTCTGCATGAAGCCCTGGAGACTTGCGGTCTGTCAAAGGAGAAGGAGAAATTGGCTGACCTAATTAATATAAGGCAGTTTCTTATGCAACATCTGGTTTGACCTTCAGTCCCGTGGAACAAGAGAGGTGATACAGGCGCACAGGCCTGGCCCAAGGTGTTTTGCTGCTTGAAGTTAAGAGCAGGATGGTGTCCCTCCCCAGTCCAAGTACAGAAGCTGGCTGGACTGGCAGGTGAATCCTACTTCAACACAGTCCTCCACAACATCTGAAGCAACAGGTTAGTGTGACACACTAGGCTCTGTCCTGCAACATAAGGTTTAGGCAGATAGTTCATGAAAACAGTTTAGAGGCTGCCCCCACTGCCTCCCCCCAGCATCTGCCACCTGAGGCAACTGCCTCGCTTTGCTTCTTCATAGGGCCATAAAGTGATGCTCAAACAAATGTGGAAAGTTGGCTTCCAACTACTAGCAGAACTCTTCTTCAGGTGTAAACATTAAAATGAATGATAACTGGTTATATAAATGAAAAAAACATGCTGCCCTGGTAATGAGTGTCTTTTCAAGAGATAGGAAGGACAAAGTACAAGTGGGGAAGGTATTAACAGATTACCAAACATGGAGAGATCAACATACACAAGCCGCAAAAACAAGGGAGGAAGTGAAAGTATTCCGTGCCCTTAGCAGGGCTCCTCAGACAATTTCGAAAGCCCAATTCAAAGGCAATTTACTAGGATTGGCCTAGGTTACTGCATCAGAGTCTCTGTCATTATGGGAAACACTTATTGAAGCTGGTCAGGCAAAGTAATCCATGATTCTTGTTACTGGTGAATAAAACAGAATAGTTTGGGATTATGATTATGATTATTTTTTCAGAACGATGAATAAAACGCTTAAGACAAGGACTTGGAGCCAAGATCACATGAGGAGATGTCACATGATCTTCCTTTCCTCCCCTGCTCCCCTTCCCAAATCTGCTCCAGAGGGTCCCCCAACCTTCCAGAGTAGATTTGAGGCCGGGTCTGTAGGACATGGTCTGCAGGGTGGAGGAGAAAAACGTTCTGCCAGTGATTTCCCTTCCACTGGTGGAACAATGCCATTGGATACAAGCCAATTTGTTCAAATATCGCTACCTGGCTTTTACTCCCCCAGAATGATTTCTTTAAACGATTCAGGACTTTTATACACGGCTGTGAGCAATATCAGTTCATTACAACTGCTACACACTGAAGGCAATGACTATGATAAAAATGAAGAATCAAAGGATACCAAAAGTGCTGATAGTGACGGTTTGGAAAATGAAACTGATTAGTCAAAGTTTCGTGCTGCAAAATCAGTATTCGATGAGTCCTGAGAGCTGTTTTCTCAGCTCTTTCTGAAATGGAGTGAAATGAAGTTCAGAACGGCCTTTCTTTTACTGTAATGTCGATGGTTTCTTCCATTTTCGACTCTAACTTTTTGCCTGCTTCTCACAAACTGGCAAAAATTACAAAGTGTTAGATTTGTTGGAGTTCAGCAGCTTGTAGCTCTATTTGTCATTTAAAAAAGCATTTAAAGGTAAAACCAGTTAGACATTTTGTAATTGTCTGAATTAACTATACTTTTAAATGTAATATACCATACATGATAATTTCATGAGCAAGTCTAGTTATACATGATAGATTTTATGTTCCTAAAAAATAAAATGCTGCATATTTTCCCATGTTTTGTCAACGTTTCCATTGTCTTCCCAGTTTTTCTCTATGGTTTTGAATCTTATTAATAGGTTTGGATTATTAAAATAGTTACATGGATGCATGCTAAATTAATGTATGCATCCAAATAAGTGATATGTTTTATTTGTGTCCCCAGTGCTGACTTTATAGTAATGTTTTAAAGCACCATTCCTGAACATTTCTGTCTGGCTTGCATCTCTTGCGAAGAAAATTCCATGGGGAAAGCCCCTAGGATTTTATATCTCCCAGTCTCGTAGGAATAGTTTAAAACAGTTGGAAGGGAAATTGCATTTCAGAAGCAGCTATTGCTCTTGGGCAAATAAGCTGTCCCATTCAATTCTGATTTACTAATAAAGAGCCATATGAACTGTTGCCCATCAATGGTGCCTGGTCACCTGGTCATCATCTCCCGCAATATGGTGAGATGTACTGTATTTCTAGTTAAATTATTATAATTATTTCTAAATTTGCATCTATACCTATATATTAGCATATGCAAATTTTATGAAAACTAGTGCCTTCTCTTTAGGGTGGGCGGACTCACCCAAATCCAGCTCCGTTGGACACCCACCAAACCACTGCCTGTCCCTGTGAAGGAAAGAGACCCTGTTCCTTCCAGGTGGGCGCAGAACTCTTTAGCCGAGTTCCCTCCAAGCCCACCTCCTGATCCCAAGGCTAAATAGCCCCAAGCCAGCTGTCGGAAATAAAAACAGAGGTTAAGGACTGAAGCGATTTATTGAGAATCTATAACGGTCCAATAAACCGTTAAAATGCAAGCCAGGAAAGAAAGGGAGGGGCAGCGGGGAGTGGGGGGGGGGTAGGATGAGGTTTGAGGTAGAAGTTAGCAGCCGTAAAGCGATAAAACAATAAAACAATTTAACCCACACTAAATCACACTCAGAGGGTGACAAGTCTTTCCCTGGAACGTGCCAGACCTGAAAACAATAAAACTATCTATTCTAGGGCTGTGCATAGATCTGGATCCAGATCCCAAATCCAGAGCAGATTGGGCTGATCCAGGCCTCCCAGATCTGAACTGGATCGGATCAGGCCAGATTGGATCTGCAATCCGGATCTGATTCGGTTCCATGCACAGCACTCCCTCCCGCTCTCCCTGCTCTCCCCTCCCTCCCCCACTCTCCCTGCTTACCTGCTGCCTCCTCTGCATTGTCCTGCCGTCGTCCTCTCTCCTCGCTGTGTGCCACCACATTTGCCGGTCGCATAGGGTGATGTCATCACCCAATGCGAGCAGGAAATGCAGTGGTACACAGTGAGGAGAGAGGACAATGGCAGGACGACACGGAGGAGGCAGCAGGTAAGCAAGGAGAGTGGGGGAGGGAGGGAGGGAGAGAGTGGGAGGGAGTGCTATGCATGGATCTGGATTGGATCCGGATCCAGATCTGAGTTAGATCCGGCCCGATCCGGCCCTGATAGATTGGGATCTGATTCAGATTGGGGGGTCCATGCACAGCCCTAATCTATTCCCCAGCATCACCTTGCTGAATAAGGATCCCTCCTTCCGTGCACCAGTTCAGGAGAAGCTTCCACCCAGTGGGTATCCCCCTTATCCCTTTTCGGGGTAGCTGGCTGTGATCAGCCAAAACCAATCCTCAACTGTCCCACTCATGCCACTGGCCCCCTCCCTGCGAATGGCCATTTCCCACAGCTGAAGCTCTTGTAGCTCCCTTCCAATTAACTCTGGCCTTGAAGGCCGGCCCTAGCTGGGCCTCCCAAGATAAGCGTAAGAGGACCAGGTGTGAGTGCTGAGTACCAGCATACCGAAGTCTGACAACAGTCCTCCTTAGGATTCCCCCTCCCAACTCCAAAGCCCCAGTCCTGCAATGTAGGCCACCCTGCCCATCCCCGCCAGACTGTAGTCTCCCAGGCCCCTTTCTTCACAGGCCCCACTTGAGGTGATGTGCAAGCTTTTTCACTGTCCAGCAAGCACCTGAGGAAGCTGCGAGGCCATCTACCCTCATCCAGACCCTCCATGGTGTGCGACAGTGGTGGCTCCAGAAAATGTGCATTTCCCAAGTTGTGTAAATGGCAGCCTTTAATCTTGCGTAAATGGCAGCCGTTATGGCCACTATTTATGCAATGCAATTTCTGGAGCTGCCATTGTTGTGCCCAATGGAGGTTCTGGATGAGGACAAACAGCTCCAAGCCATGGGGCACTCAAACAGCAGGCCCACGAACATGCTGCGGCCCAGCAAACTGGGTCCAGGGGTGGGGACAGACGCGGGGGAGTCTGATAGACTCCTGGAACCAGTCAGGCACCCGCGACGTTCCTATCTCTCTTGTCCTCTTCTTTGGTGATTCACAAGTGGCTACCCTCGCAAAGATTTGGATGCTGGCATCCACTGTAAACAGAAGATGTACAGAACAACTTAAGCAGAACTGAAGCATCACGTTTTTCATGAACTGCACCACCAGGTTATGGGTGGCAAATTTCACAACTGAATGTTCAACCATGACAATATTTGATGAATGATGGTTTGAGGGGCCTGTATTAACAAAAGTTATAAAGGGAAGCCACCTTTCCATGAACCTGTCCTTTTTCATTGCTCCTCTGGTGCATCTATTGTGCTGTTTAACTTTCCAGTTAAAGATACCGTCCAAACAACATCTACCCACTGTATATCCTCAATATGCAGTTGTTTTCCAGCACTGAACTATTTCCATCTTTGCCGATGCTATATCAGCAACAAAATTAGATTGTAATGCAAGAACTGTTTCGGTGTGTCATCAAAATAGGTAAAAGAACCAACAGTCAAAAGCTGTGTTTTTCAACTAAATAGTTTATTTCAGTAATGAATTTATTATTTATTTATTATTTTATTTATTTTATAAATAATCATATCGACAATCAGTTCCAGTTCTGTTATAATCCTATATGACATATGAAAAGATAGCACTTATAAGACAATAGCATAAATATTAAGACATATACAACAAGTTATGTAATCTAATTTATTTCATAACGAATACTCTGTTAAGACATATTTCTTGAGCATCATCACACAGGGGAAAATCGCATTTGCTTACTGTCGCTTCTCCACCCGCGCGTTTGTCCCTCATTACTTCCTCCTTTTGAAAGAGGAAGTAAACAACGTGCACTCGGCCCATCCAGTAGGCCGTTTTGACCGCACTGCTTCTCCTGCACACAGCAGGAGATAGCAGCATCTACCGACTGTAAAATAAATCGGACTTTCTGGGGTGTTTTTTGTTGCGCGAAGAAGGCTAGAAGGGGAGGGAGGCGCACGGGAGGCGCGCGGGAGGCAGATGACGTTGTGAGAGGGACCCGCGAAAATCCGTGAGTTCCCAGTAACGAGTGTGCAATAAAATGCTCGTCTGATGGAGCTCCTTGACACATTGGCACGATCTCAAACCAACCTTATGACTTATCTCTATTTTTTCTTTGTCAGTAACAACGACTGAACTGAATTGATTCCATTTTCTCTGAATCAGCAGTGTTGAACCTCTTTCAGTGCTGAATTCAATTTCAAAGAAACCCTCAGGGTGGAGGGTGTACATTCTGGGTGGGCCAAAAAGGGAACAAGGCCAAAATACCAAAGATACCCCCCAAATACCGGCTTATTTGAGCTTCAAGCGCTTGCTGCTAGTAACTAAGGTTTAGGAGAAACACTTCAACCTTTTAGGATGGGGGAGGGACTGCTCAAAAGCCAAGAAACCACTAAAGGATTGGCAATTGAGGAAAAGGCACATGGCTATCTGGGGGCCTGAGGTTTAGCACCCCTGTTCTATATCATAATACAGAAAGGCATTCGTCCTGTTAGCTCGTTTGCCCCCATGAATATACTTAGCATGTGGAAGGGAAACATTGGCCCCATCTCCAATGTATGTGCATTTGATGTGACATGTTAAAAGGGGAGCATACGCACACACAACACGTAGGGTTTCTGATCATATGGAAAGCTTTCAGCTGTATGTGTGTATGCTCTCCTTTCCACCTTTCCACAGGTGTTCAGAGCCAGGACCAGTGAGTGGGGTACACGGCCCCCCTTCTACTCCATCAGAGTAGATCCACTGAAGTAAATGAGACTTAATGTAGGCATGACTAACTTAAGTCCCATCGATTTGAATGAGTTTGTTTCAGCCTCCCTCAACCTGGTGTCCTAAGGGTGTGTTGGATTACAACTCCCATCACCCGCAGCCTGTGTGCTCATTGTAATCCAGCACATCTGGAGGGCACCAGGTTAGGGAAGGCAGGTCTGATCTGACTAAAACATAGTGCAAACTTATTTAATAATAATTTTAAAAGTCTCAAAAGTCCAGACTTCTTAACACATCGGCATCGTCTCAAACAAGCACTATGACTCATCTCTGTTATTGCTCTTCCAATAACAAAAGAGCTGTTCTGTCACATCTACAGTCTGATATCCTTTTGAGGAACTGAAATGTCCTAACCTTTGAACCGCAGAAAAAACGACTATGATGGCATGGATGGAAAGCGGCAGAGAAGGTGACCTCATGTATGATCATTATATACACAATCTTTGAACAAACTACTTGCTCATGCAAATGTTGATCGTTTTTTTCCAGCAACTCTCAGGGCTTTGTTTCCTCCAGTGAATGTTGATCCCACTCTCTCCTTCCCACAGTTTCGTCCACAGAAGCAGATTCAGCTGCTTGCATTGCGCTTCAATGCCCTGGAAAGCGGCCAAGTCTTTCACATGCTAGCAGCTTGCCGAAAGCAGCTTTACAATAACTCATATATGTGTGTTGTTACACAACTTAGGGATTCTGCTAACATATATTTATAAACCTCTAGGGCCATTTCTACACCAGGCTTTTTGCCTGGAATTGCCCCCCCCCCCCCCGGCTGGTCCCTGCGCATGGGATTTCCCAGGGATATGGGATCCCTTCTCCCGAGACGGCGGGAGGTGTGGCTGCCCATCCCGCCTGCTGCCATGCTGACTCACGAATAAGAGCAGCAGCAGAAATGGGCACAGAACCACACCGCGTGGCTCCATGCCCATCAGGGGAGGGGGGGGCAAATTCACCATCCCCAGGATGGAGGGAGGAGGGTGCCCCCCCGATTTCAGGCATTGTTTTCTTTTTTTTTAAAATGTACCCTTCATTGGAGCGCAAATGTGCTCTTCATGGATCTTCAAATAAATAAATAAATAAATAAATAAATAAATAAATAAATAAATGGCACCCGCGATTGCAACTGCCCGAGAGGAAGCCGGGTCATCACACTTCCTATGTGGATTCAAGCAACGATCCCAAAAGCAGGTAATTCCGGGATTGTCGCCCCTTCCTCCCTCTACACCCCTATGATGTAGAAAGGGCCAGTTTCATGAAACATGCATCAGTGTGCATGTTACAAGAATGAACACTATTTTCAGTCCAATGGCAGAGTTTCTTAGCCGGTATTGCCAGACCCAGGCAAACAAGTCCATTTGATACAGGCACCAACATCCCACATGAATCTGCCTGTATGTTGAGAACATCTCTGGAGCCACTTTTCCAGGTGTTGCTGGCTTCAGAAGTGAAGGTGGTGGCCATTGGTGCTAGGATCCTTTCAGTGGTGGCACCCCATTCTATGGAACTAGTGTAAAGCCCATGTCATCACAGGTTCTAGTAGTCCTGCTCCTTTCCTGCTTTTTTACCCTGTAGTCCTCTTATGCCAGAGGGGCTCATGAAGAATGCAAATGTGGCTCATGTGTAGTGAATTCCCCCTCTGAAATTTGCATCCAGCATGGCCCCATCCCCTCCCTTGCTTCCCCCCCGATTGACCGTCACCATCCCCTTTCCCCTCTCTGCTGGTGACAACAGCTTAACCACACAGCTGCGCCCAGGAGCCACTCTCACTGCCTGAACAGGGCTGTCCGTCATCCCACTGGCAGAGGGGCTGCCCTTTCTGTGTGGCGCAGGGGAAATTAATTGCTATTAAAGCTCAAGCTTTGAACTTTTTCAAACTTTCAAATTTTTTTGCATGTCTACACTGCCAAAACTTCAGTTTAAAACAAATATTAGCAAAATTGGTCTGGTAGATCTCAAGCAATAAGCCTTATACTACCGTAAAGTTGCAGGCACTATAGTAGAGTGACCATATACAAAAGAAGGCAGGGCCCCTGCAACTTTAACTATTGTGATGAAGAGGGAATATCACCAGGAACTAATTGCATACAAATGACACTGGCTGAAATTCCCGTTTCTCTACAACTGTTAAAGTTACATGAGCCCTGTCCTCCTTTTCAAATGGTCAGCCTATCCAGTCCTCCTTTCCATATGGTCACCCTACCCCTGGGAACAATATTCATAGAATCATAGAATCATAGAACAGTAGAGTTGGAAGGGGCCTATAAGGCCGTCGGGTCCAACCCCCTGCTCAGTGCAGGAATCCACCTTAAAGCATCCCTGACAAGATGGCTGTCCAGCTGCATCTTGAAGGCCTCTAGTGTGGGAGAGCCCACGTGTTCTCTAGGTTATTGGAACCTACACATGGTCAGCTATACAAGCAACCTCTCCTCAACAATGTCTATAAGCCCCAATCATGCAGGGCTCCTAAAAGTGTGGAGGAGCCATCACATGTTCACTGAACCTGCATATGTTCCCCAGTGGAGGCTGGTGGCTCTGATATCCATGGGACTTTGGATAGCTCCTTTAGAGTTCTGATTGGCTTTGACTGAAACCTAGAGCGGATTCACCGCCCTACTGACCTTGGACCCACTGAGGTTCCGCCTTCTGAACTGCTTTTCATGATATGATGGCCTGGGGTTGGTTGACCTGGCAGGGATGTTCATGTTGTGATGCCTGCATACATTGCCCGGCTCCCCGCTCACATGGAGAACCTAATTTCTGAAGCGCCTGCTCCTCTATTGCTGTAATGCAGGAAAACAACAGCCACATGTGAAGATATTTGTAAGTCTGTATTCATTATTCATTTGATTTATGAGTCACCCTGTAGCTGAAGCTCTCTGGGCGACATACATAATAAAAACAAACATGATAAAGCTAACAATAAAACAAAGCACATCACTTAAAGAAAAAGAAAAGAAAAGAAAGAATTTGACATTTAAAAGCAGCAACAACGGCAATACTTTGAAAAGCAGACGATAAATGCCAGAGCAGCAAACAAATCTGAGCAGCTAGAAACACGGAGAAGGACCGTTTAAACATGCAGCTTTCAACATATTATTAAAAGTTTACAACAAAACAAGCAGCAGCTTAAAAATTAAATTAAAAGCATGGTAATAATTGGACAAATGTTAACGGTCCACTTGCAGTGGTTGCCTGTATGCTTCCAAGCCCGAATCAAGGAGCTAGGGTGACCATATGGAAAGGATGACAGGGCTCCTGTATCTTTAACAGTTGTACTGAAAAGTGAATTTCAGCACGTGTTATTTGAATGCATGCAGCACCTGGTGAAATTCCCTCTTCATCACAACAGTTAAAGATACAGGAGCCCTGTCCTCCTTTCCATAAGGTCACCCTAGTTTTAACCTATAAGGCCCTACATGGCTCGGAAGCGCAATACCTGATGGAACACCTCTCCTGACCTGAACATACCTGGACACTACGATCAACATCTGGCGGACCACTCCGAGTGCCTCCTCCGAGGGGGACTCAGAAGTGGTGACAATGGAGAGGGCCTTCTCAGTAGTGGCCCCCACCTGTGGAAGGAGCTCCCTACTCAGGTCCGCCTGGTTCCAACACTGTAATCTTTGTGGCACCAAGTTAAGATTTCCAGTCATTTAATGGCATTTAGTGGCATAGTTGGAGCATTCATGCCAGTCATCTAAAGAGGATTAGTATTTTATTGAAACTGGTTTTAGCTGTCTAAATTGTTTTAAATTTTGTATACGTAAAATGTTTATGCGGTATTTTTATATTGCATTTTATTATTTTATGAATTGTTGTAAACCACCCAAAGAGCTTCAGCTATTGGGCAGCATAGAAATCAATCAATCAATCAATCAATCAATCAATCATTCTGTGGGAACAGCTTTTAAACCAAAGTGGCACTGCAAAGCCACACTAAACTTATTTCATCAGGTGCCCTTTGCAATCTGTATCATCCTACTGAATGGTAAGGAGAATTTTACCATGCATCAGCTACCCATGTGCAACAGAAGACTTCCCCATATGGATTCAAAGAGGTTCATCAGATGAGTGTTTTATCACACGCCCGCTACTGCCCACTTACAGACGTGTACATGTCCTTTAGACAAAGATGTCTTCCGCCCGCGCACCTCCCGCTCGTTCCGCTCATCGCAAAATAGACTTTTTTAAAAAATGGAATGTGCCATGATCTCCTGCTGTGTGCAGGAAAAGCGGCGTGATAAAAACAGCCCCTGAATGGGCCATGTGGTCTTTGTTTACTTCCTCTTTCCCCTCTGGGCAGAAAGTGGAAGTATTGAGGGACAAAAGCAGGGGAGGAGAAGTGATGGTAAGGAAACATGATTTCCCCCGTGTGATGACACTCATAGTCTATAACCGGAAGCACTGGCTCCATGTTTTTGAAGACCCTTGGGCAAGACATCCACAATGAGCCCCTTCCCTCAGTGTGTCTACCTTCTCATCAACATTGTCACCAACTGCCATTGTTCCTCATTGTCTTTCTCATCATTGCTACCATTTGAGCACTGTCTTGATGAGAGGAAAGCCCCGGGGTGGATCCGCAGTGGCGCTAGGTCATTTATATGATGCAGCAGCCATTGTGGAGCCTTCCCAGGGCTTTCCCCTGAAGCTCTGAATTTAAAAAGTCAGGGATTTACCCCAACTTTTTTCTCATGGAGTGAGGCAACGAAGGCATCTGCTGTCTGTTGCCTTGCTCTGGAGTTGCATCAGAGGCATGTCCGGGCAGATGGCGAACCCTGATCGGTCGCCATCTGCCTGGATAGGGGGAGGGGGCAGGCCAGCAAGCTGAATGGCTGCTGGACCACCTCCGTGGGGTGGTGGAGCTTGGCAGTGAGAAAGTTAAAAAAAAAACCTGAAGGGATGTGTGGGCGCTGGTGCACAAACGGTGGTGCACTGATGATTGCTCCTCCTCCCCTGCAATCCCCATGCTTGCTCCTTAGCATGAAGACAACCCGCAGGAGCACAAGCGCAGGGTTTGGGGGCTTGGGGCACCAATGTGCCCTTATCAAGACCGCTCCTTACTTGCTTATCAGGTAGAGAGCCAGTTAACACATGAGCAACGGCATCTCCTGCTCCTCCTTCTCACCATCACCATAGTCTGGACCAGAATGAACGGCAGGTGAACAAGCAGGAGGCAATGGTGAAAAGAAGGAGGGATTCTGGTGTGGGCCCCAGGCCCAACCATACCTACTCTTCATGAAGACAGTGGCCTTGAGCAGAAGTGTGTGTGTTGAGGGGAGAGAACTGCCCGGCCTTAGTCAGAGTTAAAGAAGCGTACAGGTGTCGTTAGATAAGCTTTAATTTTGTAAATACACTTTGTTGAAACGTAACCTCCGGTACCGTCCTCAATTGCCTGACACGACGCCATACAAATGTGCAGTGACCACCCACACGGGTTGACTGTGTGATGTTCCTGATACGACCGATACGCTTGTTCTGCTGCTATCCTGACAAGCGGTTTGTTTATGATGTTGTCCTAAAACTAAAAATGTTATTTGGAAACAGGATGTTGTGGCCATCATAAATGGCCAAGGGTCACTTCAGGATAAGCGGTCAGGGCGGGGGCTTTGCTGAAGCACTCTAAGATTTAAAATAACAACTCTGAATATCCTTTGAAGAAGTACACTTTGCTTTTTGTATATATTTTGCTTTCCTACTTCCTCTCTCAAGCCACTGTAGCTGCATATGGTTTAACAAAATACCTTGCCGAGGCCTCATAAATGGTGCCAACTGGTCTTGCATTCCAAGCTGTCTTTTGGTTTCTTCAGGTGTTTGCTGAATGCATAGGGTGGGGAGGATGCCTTGCTTACAGAGTGTTCCTTAGAATATGTGAAGGGGACGTCTAGAGGAGGTTGTCCTCCACTCACTGCTTGTTCTGAGTTTTTTTAATTCTTACCAGAAAAAAAAACCCTGCTAATTTTTTTTGGAATACATCTTTATTTCATTTTCATAATTTACACCATCCATCCATCCTTTTAACATCATTAACTATTATTTGCACCCTTCCCCCCCTCATCCTCCCTTTTGTTGGTTAGTTTACTTCTGTTCTTGTCATCTTTTCTTCCTACTCCCTCCCTATCTCTGCTTTCTTTTCAAGAATCCCATAACTTTTTGTATGCTTCGGCGATATTATTCTTATTTGGATCTTTTTCCATATAATCTATATATGCATACCATTCCATTCTAAATGTATCCCTCTTCTTTTTTCCTCTATGAATTCTGAGTTTCTGTGTTAATTTTTCATTCATTGCTATATTCCACAATTTCCCCCCCATGCATTAATTGTTAACATCCTAGCTGTCTTCCATTTACTAGCTATCTGCTGCCTTGCTGCAGTCAGCATAAATCCAATCAATGTTTTATCCTTTACTCCACTATTTCTTTAACAGACATATTCAAAACCCTGCTAATGCAGAAAAGACAGAATAGCAGCACGAGGACTTGTCACTGGTAGCGCTAAGAGTCCTCCATCTTCAAGCACCCAAAGAGAGGTAGAGTTGTATACACACACACACACACACACACGGGCTTTATAATGAATGTGATAACCAATATGTGTAATTTAGAAGGGTGGAGGTGGGCAGAGTCTACTACCACAATTCTGCCTCCCTTAAACTTTTTTTTTAATTGGGCCTGTTCAGACAACACACTAAACCATAGTTAGGCCGCTAACGCTTTTGCAGCAAGCAGTTAGTGAGTGTGTTTAAACTGTGGTTATGTAGCCACCATGGTTAGGAATAGCTCACACGGCATGCTGAATCATGTTTCACATGACATGCTAAGCCATAACGTTTAGCTTAAAATGCTTAACCACCATGGCTTAGCATGTCGTCTGTTCAGGGTCAATATCTCTAAATAACACCAGAAAAGGACTAGAGCAACAGCCATAGGGTAGTTCTCAACCAGCCTTCCCCATCTAGGGTCCTCCAGATGTTTTGGACTACAACTGCCATCATCCTCAGCTATCATGGACGCTTGTTGGGATACAGAATGCTGTCTAGGGTATTCTGTATATAGGCTGGGTATAAATGGAAATAATGATGATGATGATGATGATGATGATGATGATGATAATAATAATAATAATAATAATTCAGTTATTAGAGAAGGCTGTTTGAAGTCATGTAAGCTTCCCCTCAATGCCTCATTCTGAGGGGTCCTTTTTCAGAGTGAGGCACTGAGGGCGGGAAGTGGGCCTGGAGACTGCCACTGCAGCAGCAGCACAGGCGACCTCCAGGGTCACCTCTCTGCCAATGCATCACTCTCAGAGTGAGGTATTTAGGCTGGGCGAGCTCTGTGGAGAGCCCTGCTGGGTGCTTTTTTGATGCTTCCTTTGCCGCAGAGGGGAGGTGGCAGTACAGCTCCGCAGAGCAGACGCCCACCTATGCCTTACGCAGAGTGAAGAATAGAGCGGATGGCAGCATTTCCTGCAGCACAAGAGTGGCCGAGAGCACCCACTTTGAGAGGCATAGGGCGGTGGTGACGTTGGGACTCGCAGCGGCGGCACCACAGGATCTATACCGCCCTTCCAATCTGCCACCTGAGGCAGGGGATTCACCCACCACAAGAAAGGGCCAGGCCTTGTCAAAACAGCTTCTGAGATGATCTTTTTTCTTGTGATTTTGGAAATGTGCTAGAAGATGTCTGAAGACACATATCTTAGGGTGACCAGATAAAATCCAGGTCAGGGCTCATGTAACTTTAACAGTTGTAGAGAAAATGGAATTTCAGCCAGTGTCATTTGTGTGCAATTAGTCCCTGGTGAAATTCCTTCTTCATCACAACAGTTAAAGTTGCAGGGGCCCTGCTTTCTTTTGTATCTGGTCACTCTAGTATAGTGCCTGCACCTTTAACAGTTGTGATGAAGAGGGAATTTCACCAGGAACGAATTGCATACAAATGACACTGGCTGAAATTCCCTTTTCTCTACAACTGTTAAAGTTACATGAGCCCTGACCTGGATTTTATCTGGTCAGCCTAACATATCTTCACAAGTGCTCCCTCCACATGTCTATTCAGTGTGTGGAGGGGGGAAATGGACGGTGCTTGTTGATCTGGTCCCAGCCACCATCAGCCTCTTTCCTTCCCCATTCTAGACATCCACCCATTAAGGGAAATGTTGCTGAAGGGGAGGCTATGTGCAAACAGATGTGTGTATATAGGCCCCTCAAAACCACAGAAACCTTACAGACAGGAGGCAAGTGCACATTGGGGCAGGGCTAGAGGTGCTATCCTGCTTCCCCCTCCACACACTAGGTATGTACACGGAGGAAGCACTTGTGAACAGTCCTTTTGTAATTCCGGAATAGTGAGCTACTGAAAAGATCCTAGGATAGATTAGGCAACTTCATGCCCTCCAAATGGTTGGACTACAACTCCCACAATCCCTGACCATTGGCCATGGGGCTGATGGGAGTTGTCATCCAAAACATCTGGAGGGCACCAGGTTGCTTACCGCATCCTAGTACAGTGGGTCAGATATGGGCCTCTCTTTTGCACCCAACTCTCATAGACAGAGAAGTGTCACATAGATAGATGTGCGTCTTCAGCCATTTTCGAATCACTTCACTGGATCAATTTTAGAACATGAGCAGGGAAATGTCACTTTGGAAGGAAGCAACCCTTCCGAAGCCCAAGCAGACACCTTGGATTTCAACTCAGTTCTATATACAGTTAATGCTTGCAATATTTCTCTTTTTTAATCTTTTTTGTGCTGCTCAGATACCAGATAATGAACAAGGCAAGCCACTTTGTTCCTATCCTTATTTCCCTTGCACTAAGAGGAAGTTTCTGTACTTCCTCTTCATGCGGACGGCCTAGATTTCATAACACAAACTAAGCTAGTCACCTGTTCATCAGTTGTGATTTTCTTAAAACACTAAAAAAAAAAAAAAAAAAAAAAAGCCACAAGAGTGCCACAGCACTCTCTAATTAAGGCCTTTCCAATAGATCACATATGTTGGTTTCTGAAAGACAATGAATTATCAGTGGCAAAATCAACAGGGGTTTGTGAGTTATGGTTGAACTGAACACACAAAAGTTGGGAAATTGTTTTTCCAACCATAACTAGGGATGTCACGAGTGCCCAACGGATTCCTCCGCCTCTGCCAGACCTCGCCTACCAAGCTGCTTGCGACTCCCGGACCCAGGTCTGGTACGTGTCCATCCCCATAGCGAACCAGCATTTGCAAATGTAGCCCCTATGGAGCAGATCGTTTGGTCCCTTGGGCAGAGTCCTCACTCAGAGGGAGGGCTAGAGAAGAAACAACTAAAAAAGAGAGTCAGTTTGTTCTGCTGAAAGCTAAATTTTGGAAGATTGCTGTTTAATTATAGGCCTCCATCACACCAGCAATTTACTGCATTCTCGCTATACCTGGTGTGTGGATTTGCAGCATAGTACTCACATGACGCCGTGCCTATCCTGCTGACACCCCACCTCTTCCCTAGCCTTTCCTGGAATGCTAAAAGTCTGGATTATTTTCCCTAAATGCGTTAAATCCACGGTAAACCTTCATGTAGTTTTAAAGGACCTGGGGGCTTGAATGGATTGCATCAGGTCCTAGCAGGGAAAAGCGATCTCTCCCAGCAGCCAGCTCCAAGCCTCAATATAACACCCAAACCTTGCATGCCTTATTCACTGTGGTTAAAGCCGTGTTTTAAGGTGTCTTCTGAACAGGAGTCAAAATGAAAAGAAAAGAAACCCCAGGTAGGCAGTCAAAACAAGCCAAAGGCAAAGGGGTGGAACCAGGGAAAGGTTTAATAAAAAATGATCATAAAAATGAAGGTACCAACGCGTTTCGGACACAGTGTTGTCCTTCTTCAGAGTAATTTTGGAGTCACAACACTTTCGTTTTTATAATAATTTTTTATTAAACCTTTCCCCGGCAACACCTCTTTGCCTTTGGCTTCTGAACAGGGGCCACAATGGCCAACCTGTTCAGTGCTGCAGGGAACTATCCCTAGATGTAAGGTCATGAAAATATTACTTTTCCATTGAGCCAATGCATTTCCATGTTTCTCTTAGCAATTAGTTATTTAATCAGTTGAGTGCCCTACTGGAGATTGTGTGTGTGAGTGTGTGTGTGTGTGTGTGTGTTGTGTGTGTTGTGTGTGTTGTGTGTGTGTGTGTGTGCAATGCTTTTAAATTACCTGCTAAACAAATAGACATTAAATACACATTTCTAATTCAGCTCGCACCACTGACTTCACTAATGGCTGACTCATTCATCAACAACCTGTCTTTATTCAACCAGCAGCCCTTGGTGACTGCCATCCAGCAACGCGGTGGTAAATAGTAACCCACTATTGACTTGTGGTTGCTGTTTATCAGGCTGGCTCAAATGACATGTGGAGAATGAGGGCTGGAATTCTTTGTGTAAGTGTGTCACCTTGTGTGAATGCTAACAACATTCCTCTGACTTCCAGACACTATTTCCAAACATGGAGCTTCCCTTCTCGAGTGTCCTGTGTTGAATTAAAGAACCGATTCGAATGTTAAGCAAGGGCATGGAGTACGGTCCTCGCAGGACTCTACCACCTGTGGTCATGGAGTGTCACATGAAGAATGTGGGAATATAACCAGTATTGCTTTGCTGGATAATCAAGAAATGTATACCTGTGTTTAAAATCTCCCTCCATGTGCAAAGTTAATATTAGGAAGAAGAAATCTAGCCTAACCTTCTAGGAGGCGTTGCATGCATGAAGTGATCTTGGCATGGTGGTACTTTCAAATACCTGAAATGGCCATGCTTGCTGGAGATTATGGGAGTTGTAGTCCAAGGTGTTTGGAAAGCACAGGGCTGGGAAGGCTGCCTTAAACCCATTAACCCATTGGAGAAGGTTGGCTTCTTTCCATCAGCAGCAGGTGGGGAAGGCTGAGTTATACCCATTAACTTGCTGCAGCAGGTCTTAAGAACACAAGCTGGATCCATTTTCTTTCGCTGGGTCCATTTCATTCAACACTCTGTCTCCAAGAGTGGTCAGCCAGATGTCTCTGGTCGGTGTGCAAGCTTTGATAGTGAGAGCCATCTCATTTCTTTCCACATCTGGTGGAGGCTGGTAACTCTGATTTCGGCAGGGCTGTGAATCCATTCTGGGGGGGAATCCACACAGTCCTTTGGAACGTTTTAAAAAGTATTTTAAAACGTTCCAAATAGGTGCGTTCTAAAACGTCTCAGGCCACATTACTGAGTACTCACGTTACAGGAGAAACAGTCTTCTGTCTTTAAAGCGGTGTGTGCGATCACATGCTGTTTTGCCCTGTCTTTCTCTTTCGTTTTTCAATGAATTTAGGGCAAGGCATTGTGGGGGTTGTAGTTCAGTTACACACTTCCTTCTTAGTTCCTCTGTCATTCCCTAGTGAGTATAGGGCTAAGAATTGTGGGTGTTGTAGTTCACTGGTCCACTTCCTGTTTCTTCCCCACCAATCAACTGCTAAGCATTTGGGCACCAGTAAAGGAAGCACTGCCCCCAGGAATCTCAAACGGTAAGGAAGGACACATTCTTTTACTTAAAACGATTTATTAAAAGTGAAACCGTTGTATATACCTGAAGTGAGTTTTAAAAAACCTCAGATATACAACGTTATAGGGAGTACGTCATGTGGCCCAAAGAGTTTTCATAACCCTTATAAAACATCAAAAAACTCGTGTGTAGATAGGCTCTGGGTTTCAAACAGAACCAGCCAGTACTCTAAAAGACCTATCCAAGGTAATGATCCTATTTGAGAGGAGCAGAGTCCAGCACCTTGGATAGCTCCTTTAGAGTTCTGGCTGGTTCTGACTAAACCCAGAATGGATTCCCAGCACCAATGAAATCAGAGACACTGGCCTCCATTGATTAGAGGGCTGGTACTGCTCTTTTCCATGACCGAGGAGTCCCACACTTCTCTCGGGCTGGGCGGGCCATGTACCATTTCCTTCCACCAGATTGCAACAGAACATGGTCCTGGGGGACTTTAACACTCTCTCTGGCACCCAGTGCAGCCACGTTGTTCGACCGCCCTATGATATGGGCCAGTGAGCGTTCTCCTAACAGGTGTTTAACACAGCTGGCCCATTCTCCAGCCAAGACAAAACAACACTGGCTGGTGGGGTGAACTTAGGGGCAGCTATGCTTGGCACTTAATATCACTCTGGGGTGTGTAGGCAACCTGATCCACGGGGCCCTCTGCCCACTGACACATGTGGAGCAGGCTGGGTTATGTGTCATTTAAGCTGCTCACACACCAGTTCTTATGATCCTGGGCTATGGAATTGCTTTAAAACGGCGGGTGGGGGCGGAACGGAAGCCTGTTATTTGGCATCTTGAGAGTGAGACCGACGGTGGAGATTATAGACATGGGCCCTTGTAAACTCTGCCTCTCAAATTCCAAAGAAAGGATGCCAGCCGTAGCCTCATGTTCTGCATACCAAAGAGATTCAGAAAAGGGTGGCGATGATGGATGTGAACTATGCTACTGCAACATCTGCCTCATCGTGAACTGGGATTTGGGACTGGACGATGGGCCAAGTCTCAGGGGCTGCGTTTAGGATGTCCGGGGCAGCAGCAGCAGTAGTTCCATTTAGGCCGTCAGGGGCCAGATCTACGCCGTGTGACAAATCCTTACGAATGTGGAACAAAAAGCAGGATATAACACTGTGAAAGCGATGTATGGAGCGTGGATTGTGCTCCAACAGCACTTCATTGCTGCTACAAAGCAGTGGTGTCGATCTAGCCAGGATCAGCAGCAGCAGTTCCAGCAAAGAGAGTGCTCAGTAAGGAAGCTCTTTATCATTGTAAGGACACACACACACACACACTGCCAGCTCCTGGCTCAGGTCCAGCCTACTGCCAGTGGAACAGAAACGGCAGAGGAAGGGATTTTCCCTCCCCCCTGCAGCGCCCTCCCCCCCAAATCTGCCCTGGTGGTTTGGGGGACCCTACGGAGCAGATTTGAGATGTGTGGGGGGGGGGGAGGATACAGTGGGGAGGAGGGGAAAGGGGAACCCCTCTGCACGAGTGGAGGACTGCACATAAAATAATGGCTTGAAGCTCATGCTGAAGGAAACAATCTCTCTGCCTTCCCTATCAAACATGCAAGAACTGTCCCCCAGATGTCCAGCTTTACAAAGGACGGTCCTTTATTTCGAAGGCCTGGCAGAAGACAACTCTCAATTTGAACGGCGTCCACTATGGCATGAGCCGTGCAGTCCGAGGCTGATTTAAAGTTCAAGAACTACAAGGATGAAGAATAGCAGGGGCTTGAAGTTGCCCGCCCATAGGTTACATCTCGGCAGCAGCAGACTAAGGAGACACCTAGGTCACCTAGTCAGTCTTCTCCACTATGGTGAGATGTCGTGCATTTTCTATTCTAGTCATTATTTCTAAATTTGCACCTATCCACGTGAATTTGCAAAGGCAGTCATTCCCAAATTACAGTGTGGTAGGCATATGATGTGAGTCATCCAGCAGCCCTGGAAGGGAACTTGATGGGATTGGGTGTGGATTGGGATAGGGAGGTCAATTTTCAGAATTTTGGTGGTGGATTTTATCTGAAAAGTGATTTGAGCCAACGTGATTTCAATTATAATAAACCTTAGTGATCTCCATAGTATTTAGAGACCTCTCATAATATGAGGCCCCACGCCTCAGCTTACTTGGCTTGTTCCTAAATTTGGCACTGCTTCCAGACATGTTGGACTATATCTCCCATCCCCAGCCAGCATGATGGAAGATGTAGTCCAACACATTTGGAGGGTGCCGGATTGGGGAAGGCTGGAATAGTTAATACTAGGATAGCTGCCTCTACAAGAGAGGTTTAAAGCTCTTTCAAGGCACTTAAAAAAATTTACCTCTACAAGCGCGTTATCTCTCCGATTATGCGCATTATCAAATGCGCGTTAAATCGTGAGTTTTATTTTGCTCCGGCCGTTAAAGCGCATTTTGACTATGTGAACAAGCGCTTATGCACATTAACTACTTGTAAAGTGCATTTTGGTCATCCGTTAATGCGCTTCGCCACCTCTCGCCGCCTCTCGTGCAGAGGGATTAGGTGTAAATGCGCTTCAGCGATTATGCACATAATCGCCTAACCGGGCGCAAAAACGAATCCTTGTAGAGGGGACTGGACAAATAGTCCAACCTATTATAAGGCAGTTCCTGATGTTCCTGATATTATTCCAATATCCATGAGTTGCCTGGAACTGCTGTTTTTCTCCTGAGCTTTGAATGGCTAGTTTAAAGTGGTGAAAGTGGATAGGGAGACATTTTCTCCGGCTCACATAATACTAGAACCTAGGGTCATCTCCTGAAGCTGATCAGTGGGAGATTCAGGGCAGATCAAAGAAAATACTTCTTCACAGGGTGTAAAGATAAATAATGGGATTCGCTTCCATAAGACGGAGTGATGACCATCAGTTTGGATGGCTTTAAAAGGGGATTGGACAAATTCATGGAGGAGAAGGCTAGCAATGGCTACTAGTCCTGATACCTCCAGTATCAGAGGCAGTATGCCTATGTACATCCGTTGCTGAGGAACATAGATGGGAGGGTGCTCTTGCTTGTGGGTCTCCCATTGGCAGCTGGTTGGCCACTGTTTGAACAGAATGCTGGACTAGATGGACCCTTGGCCTGATCCTGCATGGCTCTTCGTGTGCTCTTATGTTCTCTGCATCCTCTTCTGTTTTCTTTTTTGTTTCCTTCCTATTTCCTAATGGTAGGGTGACCAGATAAAATCCAGGTCAGGGCTCATGTAACTTTAACAGTTGTAGAGCAAAGGGAATTTCAGCAAGTGTCATTTGTATGCAATTAGTTCCTGGTGAAATTCCCTCTTCATCACAACTGTTAAAGTTGCAGGGGCCCTGCCTTCTTTTGTATCTGGTCACTCTAGTATAGTGCATGCACCTTTAACTGTTGTGATGAAGAGGGAATTTCACCAGGAACTAATTGCATACAAATGACACTGGCTGAAATTCCCTTTGCTCTACAACTGTTAAAGTTACATGAGCCCTGACCTGGATTTTTTCTGGCCAGCCTACTAATGGACTTGTCTCCCCCCCTTTTTTTAAAATTAGATATTAAACCTGCAGGCATTGTTCTTTCTTAACTTAATTGTTGCACAGCCTACGGGTTGCTTTATAAATATTAAAAGTTATTACATTATTATGGTGTCTACAGGTTTGGTTATTGGTAGTATCTATGTATGTGTGCACTTAATAACCTGAGAGGTTTTAAGGTGGTGGTGGTGGTTGTTGTTTTCCGCTTGAGCTGCCTTTTGCAAAATGTTTTGGCAAATTTTATTGGATGGTTTTAAACGTTTTGGACCCATGGTCACATCTGGGAATTTGAGATGCTGCTCTGGGCACCTCCACAAAATGGCTCCCAAAGTGTATGAGGCTAGTCACATAATGCATGCCGTGCAGGGCCTGGCTGGTCCAAAGTGAGCTAAAGAGGTATGTGGGGGGAGGGGCGGTTGTCATCAGACAAGTGTTTTATCGCATGCTCCTTACTGGGCACTCACGTTTTTTCACGAATCCCTTTGATGACAACGACCGCCTTCTGTGCATCTCCCGCTCCTTCTGGTCTTTCCTTCGCAAAAAAGAAAAAAAGAAAAAAAGAAGCCCAAACAAACAAAAGAAACCTGGGAAATCGATTTTTTTTAAAAATGAAACTTGCCACCAATTCCTGCTATGTGCAGGCAAAGCAGCATGATAAAAACACCCACTGAATGGGCCACGTAGTCTTTGCTTGCTTCCTCTTTCTTCCCCAAGTGAAGGAAGGGGAAGCTGCTCATCTCTATTGCCGGACAGAAGGAGGAGGCCAAAGTGACGGTAGTGAAATGCGATTTCCCCTCCGTCTGATGATGCTCATAATGAGGCTAGAGACTGGGAGGGAGGGAGAAATGGCAAGGCAAAGGGGTAGAGGAGAGAGGAAAAGCAAGGCTAGGAGGGTGGAGAAACAACAAGGCAAAGATGTGTGGAGGGTGTAGGAATAGCAAGACTAGAGGATGAGAAGGGGCAACAACAGTAAGATATAGAGATGGGGAGAGAAATAGCTAGAGGGTGAGAAAGGAAAAGGGGTCAGAGAAAGTTCAAGGCTAGACACCAGGAGGGGGAGAAAGTGGGCTAAGGAGGCAAGGGGAGAGAAATAGCAAGACTGGAGGGCAGGAAGGAGAGGGAAAGAGCAAGGTAGAGAGGAGGGAAAGAGCAAGGCGAGAGGTTAGGAAGGGAAAGAAAGAAGGTGGCAAGTAGGGTGACCATATTTGGGAAACCAAAGAAGAGGAGACCCAGGCCCTTTCTACGCCACAGGGTGTGGAGGGCTGGAGGGGCAGGGAACCCAGAAGTAGACACTTCCGGGTTTGTCATCATCAATTCACATCACCGGCGCGCCCGCCATTTTTTTAAACAGAGAAGAGCGCACGAGCGCTCCAGCGAAGAACGGTAAGTATAAAAAAAAATCCACACACGATCCGGTCCCCCTCCCCCACACCATCCTGGGGATGGTGATTTTGGTTTCCCTCCCCTCTCCTGATGGCCACGGAGCCGCATGATGCGGCTCCATGGCCATCTGTGCTGCTCCGCTTACTCGCGCATAAACGCAGCAGCAGCACCAGGGTGCGCAGCCATATCTTCGACGGCCCATTCTCCAGCCAAGGAACCAGGAAAAATCCCGTGCCCGCCCCCCCACCCCACCCCCAGTACTCCATGTGTGTCATGCGGACTCTCAGGGTCCATCCCAAGTGTTTTGCCTGGTGTGGAAAGTGCCCCAGCGGAGTGTGTGTGTGACAAAACGTGCTTTCCCCTCCTCTTTAAAGGCCCCAATTGGAATGAAAGAGGGGAAAGTGTGTCATTCCCGCACCACCCATCGCTCCAGTTGGGGGCCTTTATGGTCCCATTTGGAACAGTGTGGGGGTGGTGAGAAAGCATGCTTTCTGGGGCCTCTGGAAAGTGCATCATTCCCCCCCCCCCGGTCATTCTAATGGCAGCCTTAAAGGGGAAAGTGTATTATTCCTGGACATTATAGGAAATTACAGAAAAACCTCCCTGACACCCAAGATTAGGGTGACCAGATAAAATCCAGGTCAGGGCTCCTGTAACTTTAACAGTTGTAGAGAATAGGGAATTTCAGCCAGTGTCATTTGTATGCAATTAGTTCCTGGTGAAATCCCCTCTTCATCACAACAGCTAAAGTTGCAGGGGCCCTGCCTTCTTTTGTATATGGTCACTCTAGTATAGTGCCTGCACCTTTAACTGTTGTGTGAAGAGGGAATTTCACCAGGAACTAATTGCATACAAATGACACTGGCTGAAATTCCCTTTTCTCAACAACTGTTAAAGTTACATGAGCCCTGACCTGGATTTTATCTGGTCACCCTACCCAAGATAGAACAAAAACCTGGACAAATCCAGGGAAATCCTGGCAGTTGGTCACCCTAGTGGCAAGGGACAGGGAAGGGAGAGACATGGCAAGGGCAGGGGTTGTGGGGAGAGAAATAGCAAAGCGAGGCGCTGGGAGTGGAGGGGGGAAGAGAGATAGCAAAGGGAACAGGTCTGTGTGAGTGGATGATTGGGGGAGGCCAGAAAGTAATTCTTTCATTCTCTGCCTGCCCATCAACAGCTGATCTGCAGTAGGTGCTGGAATAGGAAAGAGAAAGCAGCACCCTGAAGTTTACTATGGAGAGGCTTCTGTAAGATGTAATGTAAAATGATGCAGATACACAAATTATAGCTTGGCAGATACATTTTTGATGATGGTGATGACAATGGTGATAACAGTAATATGCAAATTATATATTATTGTTATCAGCAGCAGCAGCAGCTTTGCCTGATTCCCCAGCTACGGCCTCTCTTCGACAGGGACAGCTTGACCACGGTGGTACAGACATTAGTGACCTCAAGACTGGCTTACTGCAATGCGCTCTATGTGGGGTTGCCCTTAAAACTGTTCCGAAAGCTGGAGCTAGTGCGGAATGCTGCAGCTTGGCTATTGTTTGGAGCTGCCCCTTCCCAGCATGTAACTCCTTTGCTGAGGGAACTGCACTGGCTGCCTATTTGCTACAGGGCCAGGTTTAAGGTTCTTGTACTAGTGTACAAAGCCCTAAACATCTTGGGACCAGGGTACCTGAGAGAGCGCCTTCTCCCTTACCAACCTGTCCGGTCACTGAGGTCAACTGACAGCATCCTCTTGGTGGTTCCACGTAGACCAATCTTGTGATTGGAGTCCACCAGGGGAAAAGCCTTCAGCATCGTGGCCCCCTCTAGAATTCCATGCCTCTGGAGCTCAGGCAGGCGCCAACTTTGTTTTCCTTCTGCCTCCTCCTGAAAACATCATTGTTCCAGGAAGCCGTCCCTTAATGACCAGCCGCAGCACTTCGTTTCTTTTAAATCTACTTTTAATGTGTTTTTATTCTGCTTTTATTCTATTTTATTTTGTCCAGTGCTCCAGAATTCTGAATGGGGAGCAGTACTTAAATATTGTAAATAAATAAATAAATTAAATAAATAAATAAATAATTACAGGGCTGCAGTTAACAAATGAAAACAATGTTTTGATTGATCCTGGATGTATCTCTTGCTGCTGAACAACTTGCTCAATCTTGATTAACAGAAGAAGAAAATCTACGAATATTGGACAAGAGCGACACTTAGTGGCAACTTGGAAGTTTATCTCTGCTGGAATCTTTTCTTATTTATATGATAGCTCGGGTTTTTCCGAAGCCTGCTTTCCTGGCTATCTTTCCCTGCAGCAACTGGGACTGTGCCTGCAATCTCCATGCTTTTAACTACTCCATTAAATTCAGTGGAGCGAGATTTTTTCCATAGACTTTAATAGAGGTGGGGACAAAGGAACAGGGGAAGCCCATCCCTCATGAAGGACCCTTGGGACAACAAGGTCTTTGAGGGTGGGTGGGCTTTGCCCGTCAAGCCATTTTTGGGCAGGGGACCCTTCCCCCCGCTTCTATTAAAGTCAGTGGAGTGATCACTGCCAAATATCAACTGGGAGGGGGGCAAGAAAAATGAGAGTTAAAGGTGCAGGCACTATACTAGAGTGACCATATACAAAAGAAGGCAGGGCCCCTGCCACTTTAACTGTTGTGATGAAGAGGGGATTTCACCAGGAACTAATTGCATACAAATGACACTGGCTGAAATTCCCTTTTCGCTACAACTGTTAAAGTTACATGAGCCATGACCTGGATTTTATCTGGTCATCCTAGTCTACTGTCTGAAGTGGTACACTGCACTCCTATCACAGAATCCGCGTGTCTCCTGGCCAGGAGCATCTCTGTCTTGTCTGGATTGGAGCAAACTCCAATCAGAATCTGGTACATCTTGCTCTGGTTCTCTCAGGGGGGAATTAGATTTATGCTTATGTATTTATTTCCATTTCTATTCCATTTGTATCCCACCTTATAGCTTTAAAATACCTTTAAGGCAGTTTAACAAAAGTTCATGAAAATCACAAACGTTTTTAAAAACAAATGTAATAGTTAAGTGAAAAATACAATCTATATTAAGAGATTTTGAGCTGCTGCAGCTGTGTGGGTCTTTTTGCTCCCTCTTCCTTATAATACCTACTACAATGCACCATGTGATGTGCCGACCTTGGACAGCAGCCTCCCTCTCATTTCAGCCAATGAAGTCAGGTGGGGGAGTGGGAGAAAATGTACCACTCAGTAATCTTATGTCATGTGTCATGTTTGTAAGGAATCTCCAGTTAAAAGGATCTCCAGCATCAGGCAGGGCTAGAACTGGGCATGTTTAGCCTTGAGAAGAGAAGACTGAGGGGAGACATGGGCTGAATTCGGACAACACGATAGTCAATGGTGGGATAATAATCAACTTTACAGTTGTTCATCTAGGGGGTACTCCCCACACAACATGGTAATAAATAATCAACTGTGGTGTGGATTAGGATCAGCGCTGAGTTGACTATGGCAGCATTTAGACGACACGATAGTCAATACAACTGACGATTGTTTCCCCACCCCCAGTTGATTATTGTGTCGTCCGAATTCAGCCATGATAGCACTCTTCAAATTCTTGAAAGGTTGTCACACCGAGGAGGATCAGGATCTCTTCTCGATCATCCCAGATGATGCAGAATAATGGGCTCAAATTACAGGAAGCCAGATTCCGGCTGGACATCAGGAAAAACTTCCTGACTGTTAGAGCAATGCAATACAATTTTATTGAAGGCAACCAAATACAGGTTTTAGCCAATCAAGTATACAAAAGTTCTACACAGAATAAAAAACAAGTGACATATAGACGAGATAGATAAAATGTTATAAAATGTTAAAACATACATGCACATACAACTAAAACCTCAAGGCAGGTTACATGAGTTTGTCTAAGCTTGGCAGCCTTCATGGCAAATTTGGCTGTGTTAAACATTACAAACCTGTCTGTACTGGACAGTAGATATTTGACCTTATCCATATCACTGATGGTAGGAGTCACCCTTAAGAGCCGCTCTAGGTATTTTTTTTCCTGGGAGTTTCATACAATTTACAGTGTAGGATATAGTATATGGTGTCCTCTACCCGTTAGCTGCCGCAGATGCATAGGCGCTGGTCTCTGGGGATTTTTCTTGAATCTGCCCGCCAAAAAGTTGGATTTCGTTGTCTGTCAGCGCAGGGCAGTGAGTGCCCTGCGAAGAGGTGGATTTAGTTCAGACAAGTATCTCTCTATCCTGTGGTGCCATTTTAAAAAAGGGTAGGTATTAGAAAATCTGGAGAGGCAGATAGCATCCATATCTTTTTTTTGCAAATAGCTCTCGGAGATGCAGATTGATTTTATGTCTGCTAGAATAGATTCTAGCTGCAACAAGGTCATCTGCATCGAGCCCATATTTCTGTAGTAAAAAATTACTTTTAGTATCCAAGTGTTTTGAGATGGTGAATGTGCCTGCTCTGCTATACACATTTTAACCAATTCATTTACAGAATATTTCAATTTTAAAAAATAAAATTAAAAAATTAAAAAATACAACAATGGAACCAATGACCTAGGGAGGTTGTGGGCTCTCCCACACTAGAGGCATGCAAGAGGCAGCTGGACAGGCATCTGTCAGATATGCTTTAAGGTGGATTCTTGCATTGAGCAGGGGGGTTGGACTCGGTGGCATTATAGGCCCCTTCCAACTCTACTATTCCTACTATTCTATGATTCTATGAGGCGGGATGAATGCCCTGCCTCAGATGATGGATCAAGGAGGACAGCACAGCCCACTTGCCTGCCACTGGGGGTTCCGATGCCACGGCTATCCTATTCCTCTCATAGCGGGGCATAGGGCAGGTGCTCTGGAGCGCCCCACTGGCCACTCTCCTGCTGCAGCAGGGATCAAGGTGTGAGGCAACCAAAATGTGAGGCAACAGAGACTCGCTGTGAAATCCACAAAGCCTTTATTCAGTAAAAAACACCTCTTCACATCTTTAGCTTCTGTGAAGGCTAGGCACTGTCCTCTAAGCCTAATGAGCTAAACAAAGCCCACTGAGCCTGACAGGCTTTTACCGGACTCCTCCTTAGCCCAACTTCTGACGTGCAGCCAATCTGGCAGACGGCCTCCCACCTCCTTCCACCTCGGCCTGCTTAACTTTGCGGCAGACTCTTGGATCAGCCAATTCCAGTGCTTTCTCCTCCTCCAACAAAGGATGCAGGGGGGGGGGCAATGGGAAGGGGAAATGTGGCCTATGAACTGCAGTTTCCTGTTCAATACGTTTCTGTGAAGATTCATCCCTGAGTTCTGGAGAGTCTTGGGACACTTCCTCCCTCACTCTGTGTCTTGACTGGGCTTCTTCAAGCCCTGACTCAGAATCTGACCCAAAATGTGAAACCAAATCAGGGAGCTGGGTCCCATCCTGACACCAGGAAAGTGCTCATGGGCAGCCAGTGGCTGCCAACACCATTCATCCTATGCCTCAATCTGAGTAAGGCCTAGGCAAGTGGCAGCTTTGCAGAGCTACGCCACTGCTCCCCTGCAGAAAGAGAGTGCATGGCGTAGCTCTGCACACCCCCTGCCCAGCCAAATTCCTTGCTCCAAGGGGTCCTTTTCCAGAGAGAGGCATTGATGGGGAGGTGACCCTTGAGAGGAGACTGCCTATGCTGTTACGGCAGAGGCCATCTCCAGAGCCACCTCCCCGCCAATGCCTCCCTCTGAAAAAGGGCCCCTCAGATCAAAGGTATCGAGAGGAAAGCAGAAGGTGGTGATTCACATACCCGCCCCCCAGCAGTGGCACATTGGCAGCAGAGCAGCATTGTCCTCCTGCTTCAGGTGTTGCAAAGTCTTGCACCAAACCTGATGCAGGGATGGGAATGACTTCTGCCAAAGACCCTGGGAAGCCACTGCCAATCGGAGTAGACAATATGAGCCCGGTCGACCAATCGTCAGATTCGGGTTCATCACACTAGGCTGAAATCCCACATCCTTACCTGGACTTTCTGCTCCCAGTTTCTTTCCGGGATTACGATGGGCTCATTTACACAGGGAGCATGTGATTTGCGTTGAATTGAAATGAAAACTCTTTTCTATATTTTCCATTACACAGCACCATCTAGTGGCTGAATTATAACACAATGCCCACATTTCACACAGGTGTTTGGAATAATGCCCCTTTCCGTGTTATTTCTGATCTTTTTGAAAATGGGATAAAGAGGGAAAGCGCGGGAGACATCCTGCAGGTTGGCGGCATTGTGCAAAGGATCGTTAATTTCTGTGAATGGCCAATCACCAGTGTGCAATAAATTGCTTGCGTAGAGAAGCCCTCAATTTAAGGCTGTTTCATATGTTCTTCATATATTCATATGAGCAGAGTCAGAGAGAGGCAGGCTTTGTCTCTTACAATGTCTCGTTCTTTCCCAAGTTGAAAAGGTTTATATGGTTGCTCCTCCATATGCAAGTTATTTACATTTTATTAGCTCACATGTGGAGGCTAGGTATAAGGAGTTCAAAGGAATGTTGCATTCATGTGCATTCTGTGGTTTAAATTGAACACATTTTCTGCTCTATAGTGCCAAATATTTTATTGGATGCAGAACAACAGGAAAAAGGACTGGAAAGTAGGTAGAAATCCATAGTTTGTGTTTTTAACTTCTCTGAACCTATCTACACTACTGCTTTAAAATGGTTTATAACAGTTTTAAACCGGTCAATAACAGTTTAAAACTGTTATAAACTGTTTTAAAGCAGTAGTGTAGATAGGTCTCTATCTAATCTTTAAACATTATTAATTTTCCATGATAATTAAATTAAAAAACTAGGGCATGATCCAAGCAAATGTAAGCACTGATCATTGTCATTGGTTTCAATAAGGTGTTAAAATCTGTGAAACTTAAACATGCATAACTCTGGCTCGGCCATACATAGCACAACTCTAAATTTAAAATAAAAGTGCTTTATTTATGCTTGCCTTTAGTAGGCAGGTTCTGTCTGGCTTCTGAAATCTGAGGGTTGAACACTTTTTAAAAATGTTGCTCTTCTTCTTCTTCTTCTTCTTCTTCTTCTTCTTCTTCTTCTTCTTCTTGTATTGTTAATGGAGTTTAAAAATGTGTTTTGGATGCTTTCTGAATTTTAGGTATATTATGCTTATTACTATTAGCCACTTAAATGTTCCTGGCATGCCAAATAGAATAAAAATAAAAATAAAGGAACAACATTGTCAAAAGAATTAAACAGATGGTTGACTGAGTGGCTTCTCACTGTGGGGACCCATTTTATTCTGATTATGGGGGGGAAATAGATGAATAGAGTTTGGCTAGTTCAATAATCAAGAGGGTTATGTTACATATAAGACTAAGTCCCTATAGTGTATCAATTGTTTTTCCTGGATATGTCTCAGAAGAGAAGCAGAAACAGCTGGCCGCTCCACTCACCTTCACTCACTTCCCCATGGCCAAATTCCCTAATTAACTCTCTGTTTCTTGATTCTGTTCAAATGCTATTAACTTCCCTACAATGACCTTATGATGTCAGGACTGCTTTCACAAGAAACTTTTGGCCATGTCTACACCAGGGATATATCCCAGGGTTATCCCTAGGTCGTCCCCGTGCATCTAAATGATGCACAGGGGATCCCAGGATCAACCGGGGATGACCTAGGGACGATCCCGTGATAAACCCATGATAGTGGTAACCAGGGATAGCCCGGTTTTCCTGCCATCTCAGGTCCTAAAACAGGCACAGAGCCACATGGGGTGGCTCTGTGCCCATGGGGGTGGGGGGAGGGGGAAGCAATTTTGCCATCCCCAGGATGGTGGGGGTGGGTGCGCATGAGGGGGGTTCCCTTACCTTTTCCACCACGTGACGACTCCTCTGTCTGTGTGTTGTTGTTTCCTCCCGAGATGTTGCACTTTCGTTTAGAAGCTGGGGGACGATCCTGGAAGCAGGTAAGTCCAGGATCGCCCCCCTCTCCCTCTACACCCCAGTACATCACAGCAGGATAATATTGTACCTTCCTCTATTGTTTTAATATATGTTTTTAGCTTGCACAGATGAAGTTATATTATCAATATTCTTCTAGAAATTCTTTATTATAACCAGTTAGCCCAAGCTACAGCTGCTGAAATTTCCTCTTCTACACAACTATGAAAGGCTCAGAAGCCTGTCCTCTTGCAAATGGGTCACTGTAAAAACATCCATCTATTGGGCATCACTACTACTCCCACTTTTTTCACCAGTTGCTGGGGAACATGGGTGGGAGGGTGATGATGCACTATGTCCTGCTTTGTTGGTCCCTGGTAGACAGCTGGTTGGGCACTGTGTGAACGGAAGGCTGGACTAGATGGACCTTCAGTCTGATCCAGCATCAGGGCACTTCTGATGTTCTTATGTATTGTCTTTGGAGATCAGCAGCTTTCAATGGCAGAATGGGGTGGGTGGGAAGCACCGCAAAACCTGCAATTATTTTTTACATCAAATTATTGTGACTTGTTATAAGTTCTGCAGAGGTATCATAGATATGCCACAAGCATTGTTGGTTTTTTTGTTTTGGTTTTGGTGGCAATTGCTTTATGAAATTCCAATTTTGTTAGCTACCTCCTTCATTCTTGTGGGCAGGTGAGATACAAATAAGTAAACGTAATCTCTATTTATTGCATTTTTATCCTGCCCTTCCTCCAAGGAGCTGTGAGTCACATATATGCTTCTTCCTCTTTCACCTCCCCTCCCACATTATATTCCCACAACAACCTTATGGGGTTGGTCAGGCTGCAAAAGCAGCGAGTGACCCCATTTCATGGAATGACCTTCAGGGCAGAATGAGGATTTGAAGCTCCTGCCTCCCAGGTCCTAATACTCCAACGGTTATACCACACAAGATCTCATCAAATGAACAAAAATGGAAACCAAATTATGAGAGAAAAGTTTGAGTGCAGATGTACTCTAAAATACTATATTAGTCATACCATTCTCAAAATTAAATGCATGAAGTTATATATAGAGAACCAAGAGATGGTGCTGTTGGAATGGTGGAATTCTCCTAATGTTCTCCCTGGGCAGCAATGTTCATTATCAACTTCAGCATTTTTAGTGAATGAGAATATTGGATGTTTCTATTTCTGGGAAACTCACAATGCAATCATGTGCCTGTTTATTCAGCAGTAAGCGCCACTGTGCACTTCCTCCCAAATAAGTGTGTGTAGGATTGTGGCCTAATCGTCCAGGGCCGTGTCTTGATGGCAGGGTAGCGGCAGTGCGGTGGCGGCATGAGGCAGCGCGCTCCCACATTAGCGCTCCTTCTGGCTATCTACTTGGGAAGGAGCACAATTGCGGGCTTTCAGGAAGGCGCCGCCGCCATGCCTACCCACCCTTCTGCCCACTCGTGTCAATGCGGGGATGCCCAGGCACATCCGCACCTCACACCCTTTGTTCAAGGTTAGGTTTTTTTTAATTTGCCTTCTTTTGTTTATTCTTTTTTTGTTACAGCTAAATGAAGGGGGGAACAGCAAGGGGGAAGGAACAGGGCGCTCCCTCTCTGAATATCCACCCCCTTTTAATTATTATTATTATTATTATTATTATTATTATTATTATTATTATGTAAGCAATGGTCCACAGAGGCGCAGAGGTGGTCCAGCGACTTTTTGGCTCACTGGTCCATCCCCTTCCCTGCCCAGCCTATGGCGACCAATCAGTGGTCGCCATCGGCTGTGGCATGCCTGTGCAGCAGCTCCGGAGCAAGGGCGACAGACCGCAAATGCTGTCATCGCCTTTCTCCAAGCTAAAAACGTCGGGGTAAGTGCCCGATTTATTTAAAGCGGAGATTTGGGGGTTTGCCCCAGATGGCTTCGCGATGGCAGCAGCGTCATGTAAATCACCTGCCGCCACTCCGACACCACTGCAGGGCAAACCGCTCGTTAAGCTGTGCCCCTGGATACATTGCCTACCCCCTTTTTTCTGCTTACAGAATGTATAATTAAATGTGTATTTAATGTACTAGAGGCATGTTTGGTTTTTTTGTATTGGTATGCATATTTGTTTTTTCTGTTTATTTGCATTTAGAGAAGGGAAATAGGAGTAGAATCCAACTAAAGTCCTACTTAAGAGTAGATCCAATGAAATGAGTGGGACCAACTTAAGTCCCATTCATTTCAATAAGTCTACTCTAAATAGGATTTAGTTGGATTCTACTCCAGATGTCCAATAATTACATGCTACTCACTGCTTGAAAATTGGACAGGCCTTGGCTTTACCTGCCCCCAAATTTCCTGGATTTCAGAAGCCAGCTGGTGTGAAGGGATGACCATTTTTCTGTTGGGCCTAGCGGAGCGTCATTCCAAAGGTGCTAGAGTGGCCATGTGTCCTCTTTTATAATCCTCTGTTTGAAGAGCTGTCAGAGGGATTGTCCTCTGTTTTGAAGGGCTCGCTCACCAATAGAAACATAGAATAGTAGAGTTGGAAGGGGCCTATTAGGCAATTGAGTCCAACCCCCTGCTCGATGCAGGAATCCACCTTAAAGCATACCTGAAAGACGGCTCTCTAGCTGCCTCTCTAATGCCTCTAGTGTGGGAGAACCCACGACCTCCCTAGGTCATTGGTTCCATTGTCGCACTGCTCTAACAGTCAGGAAGTTTTTCCTGATGTCCAGCCGGAATCTGGCTTCCTATAACTTGAGCCCATTATTCCGTGTCCTGCACGCTGGTATGATTGAGAAGAGATCCTGGCTTCCTCTGTGTGACAACCTTTCAAGTATTTGAAGACTGCTATCATGTCTCCCCTCATTCTTCTCTTCTTCAGATTAAACATGCCCAGTTCTTTCAGTCTCCTCATAGGTAGGGTGACCATATTTTGGAAACCAAAAAAGGGGACAACATGGCCGGCCCCCATCAACATGTCCATCCCCAGGGGGCGTGTCCAGCATCAAGGGGGGCTGCCCACCTGAACATAGCCTTGGTCACATATCTGATTTTAAAGCACACAATTAAGACAAATCTGTTCTACATAACATCTTAATGTTAAAATCACTGAAATAACGAGTGAGACATCCAATGTATCTGAAAATAACTTCACTGGCTGCATTTGGACAACACATTAAGCAACTGAGGTTGGGGAAAACAATAATCAGTTGTGTTGCTTATTGTGTTGTGTGGAGGGTAACCCGCCGCTCACAAACTACTGATGGTATGCTATTCCGCCCAAATAAGCAACAGAGAGAAACAACTGGCTGGCAAGTTGTTTAGCTCAAAGCCAGTTGTTTAAAGTGTTGTGTGGAGGGGTGAGTGTGTTAATTGTGTGTGGTGAGTGGGTTAAAACACAAGCCCATAGAGGCAGGCGGCAAGAGAGACCAAAGCGGCGGCTGCCACTCTGCTACAACTGGTGAAACTTGCAGAGGCTGCTGGGATAGAATTGGGAGGACTGAGGGAGGGCAGGGGTTGTGTCAGTCAAATGCTGGGTTGATTATTAGTCCACTCAACACCAGCCCCAGCCACCCACAGTTGTGTAGGAATATGTTGTGTGGGGAGTACCCACAAAATAACCAACTGTGAGTTGGCTACTCAACCCACCATTGACTAATGTGTTGTCCGAATGCAGCCATTGACTTCTTTATAATCTGCTCCAAAAATTTCCCATGGATTGATGTCAGACTAACTGCTCTGTAGTTCCCAGGTTCCTCCTTTTTGCCTGTTTTGAACATAGGGACAACATTAGCCCTCCTCCAGTCATCCGGCACTTATCCGTCTTCCAAGATTTTGCAAAGATAATAGACAGTGGTTCTGAGAGTTCTTCTAGCAGCTCTTTTATTACTCTAGGATGCAGTTCATCAGGCCTTGGAGATTTGAACTCCTTCAAAGAAATTAGGTGTTCCTTGGCTATTTGTTTATCAATCTCAAACTGCAATCCTGCCCCGTCAGCTTGTACTTCATTTTTGCCGAGGGGGGGGGGGGTCATAGTCCTGCTTTTGAGAGAAGACTGAGCCAAAGTAGGAACTGAGCACTTCGGCCTTTTCTTTGTCATCTGTTATCAATTCGCCATCCTCACTGAGTAGTCGAACCACCATTTCTTTCCTCTGTCTTTTACTATGCATGTAACCAAGTGTGGTATAAAGATAAAGAACCATCAGAAGGAATCGCTGGGGACCTTGAAGCTGTCGATCAGCAGCATCTGAACTGCAGACTGACCAAGGCACACATGTCACCAGGTCACAGCCTTCCACCCTATGTAGGGTGACCATATGAAAAGGAGGACAGGGCTCCTGTATCTTTCACAGTTGTACAGAAAAGGGAATTTCAGCAGGTGTCATTTGTATGCATGCAGCGCCTGGTGAAATTCCCTCTTCCTTACAAGAGTTAAAGCTGCAGGTGCCCTTCCCTCTTGACAAGATACAAAAGAGGGCAGAGCTCCTGCAGCTTTCATTGTTGCGATGAAGAGGGAATTTCACCAGGTGCTGCATCCATACAAATGACACCTGCTGAAATTCCCTTTTCTATGTAACTGTCCTCCTTTTCATATGGTCAGCCTATTTTAAATCTGGATCCAACCTCCTGACAAAGTTTGTGGAGCTCTGTCCTTTCATTGTTTGGCCCAATTGGGAGCATCCTTCCAGAAATATCTTGCACTTTGTGCTCTGATATCCTTGTTCGCTCTGGATTGTTCCAGCTCCTAATCTTTAGTCTTTCAGCGTGCTTGTTGAACTTTGGGTCAGTTTGTTTAGGTTTAATGACTCTTACCCCACATGTTTTCATTCTTGACAGCACAGCAGGGAGCATTCAGCACACTGGTTCCTAATGGGGTTGATTGGGGGTCATTGGCTGAATTGCCAAAGGAGTGATTAAGTTGTGTTGTAGTATGTTACTTCTTTTCTTTCTTTTTAAACACACAATTCTCTTCTGTGTGCCCCTTCCTTGCTGGTAGCTACAGTTGCCAATGAACCAAGGTGGGGGACGGGACCGACCACTTTTCCCCCTGACCTCAGGGAGAGTTGCCGTAATTTGTGTGTGCGTAAATGCCAGTCGTTGGTTGTTATTTTTGAGAATAGCTGGAATTTTCAGAGGAAAATTCAGCAGCAGTAGCTCTTTAATTTTGAATACACCCTTGAACTGTACAATCCACAGATGTACACTCGCAATCCAGCCTGTTGAGCTCAGCCTCAGCGCTCCAATGCCACTCCTGTCACCACAGGAGGGGTGCCTGAGAGCCTCTCTACATTAAGGAAAAAAACATTTTTTTCTCCATCTGGTATCTTTCCACGTTGGCTGTGGCTCCTTTGGACAGTGACTAATGCCGTCCATGTAATTTATAACTGAAAACCTCCGCTCTCTGCAATGTTCTGTAAAGTTAAATGAAACAGCACCATCTAGTAGTCCATGATACCCCATGATAATTTTAAATAGTGTGTTATCTCTGATCTTTTAAAAAGCAAAATTACAGGGAGAGGTGCAATTCCACCCTATTCGAACCTCCCTCAGCTAGCCTGCCTTGGCGGGGGTGGGGGTGGGGGGTGGGGTTAGGATTGCCTAACGTGACCATATGAAGAAGAGGACAGGGCTCCTGCATCTTTAACAGTTGTATAGAAGATGGAATTTCAGCAGATATCAATTGTATGCATGCAGCACCTGGTGAAATTCCCTCTTTATCAAAACAGTTAAAGCTGCAGGGGCTATATTAGTGTGACCAGAGACAAAAGAGCGCAGGGCTCCTGCAGCTTTAACTAGGCTGACCATATGAAAAGGAGGACAGGGCTCATGTAACTTTAACAGCTGTAGAGAAAAGGGAATTTCAGCCAGTGTCATTTGTATGCAATTAGTTCCTGGTGAAATTCCCTCTTCATCCTCCCTCTGGATCAAGGCGGGGAACAACATTAAATACACATATACAATACATAAAACCGATTAAAAACATATAAAACTAGTACATTAGCAAAATAACGATAAAAGTCTTAAAATTCATCTAGATAGGCCTGCCAGAAAAGATGTCTCTCCTTTGCTTGCAAGCATTTCTGCAGTCTTCATCAGGGATTGCACGGTAGGGTTGGAGCTGTGGGACTGTGCCTGGCTGCCTTCCTTGGGAAACATCCAATCCGACTGACTAAGCTGCCCTTGAGTCCTGTCTGTCCATTCTTAAAACAAGGCCCCATTGTGAAATTATTTTTTGCAAAAAAAGAAAAAAAGAAAAAAGAGAGAGAACAAGTTACAAGAAGAGATTACATGCCGACACGGAGGCCAGCGCTTTATCTTTTCTTTTTAAAAAAAATCAAACAAACCACAAAGGGCCATGAATGGAAAGAACAGCAGTTCAGAGTTCCACAATGCCAGAGGGCTACAAACCCTTCTGTTGCCTATCTGTGTTTTCCTTCGAAACAAAACAAATGATGTTTACGGGATCCTGAAGCTGTAGACCAAGCACAAGCGCCTTGCTTGCATGTGAGCCGAGTTCCAATGAAATCAGTGGGACATTTACAAGTAAATGTTTTTTTAGGAGGGGAGCCCAGGAAGCTGCCTTATTTGCGCTTCTGGCCCAGAATTGTCTGCTATGGGGTGAGGTAGATTTGCAGGGCCACAACAAAGGTAGACATGGTGGAAGGGTGACCATATCAAAAGGAGGACAGGGCTCCTGTACCTTTAACAGTTGTATTGAAAAGGGAATTTCAACAGGTATCATTTGTATGCATGCAGCACCTGGTGGAATTCCCTCTTTATCAAAACAGTTGAAGTTGCAGGAACTATATTAGTGTGACCAGATTAGGGTGACCAGATAAAATCCAGGTCAGGGCTCATGTAACTTTAACAGTTGTAGAGAAAAGGGAGTTTCAGCCAGTGTCATTTGTATGCAATTAGTTCCTGGCGGAGAGGCTGGTAAGAAATAAATTGTTATTATTATTATTATTATTATTATTATTATTATTATTATTATTATTACAACAGTTAAAGGTGCAGGCACTATACTAGAGTGACCATATACAAAAGAAGGCAGGGCCCCTGCACCTTTAACTGTTGTGATGAAGAGGGAATTTCACCAGGAACTAATTGCATTCAAATGACACTGACTGAAATCCCCTTTTCTCTACAACTGTTAAAGTTACATGAGCCCTGACCTGGATTTTATCTGGTCAGCCTAGACCAGATACAAAAGATCTGAGGCGCCGTCAAGCTGAGTCCCAGGTCATAGGTTCCATTGTCGCACTGCTCTAACAGTCAGGAAGTTTTTCCTGATGTCCAGCCAGAATCTGGCTTCCTGTAACTTGAGCCCATTATTCCGTGTCCTGCACTCTGGGTTGATCGAGAAAAGATCCTGGCCCTCCTCCGTGTGACAAGCTTTCAAATACTTGAAGAGTGCTATCATGTCTCCCCTCAGTCTTCTCTTCTCCTGGCTAAACATGCCCAGTTCTTTCAGTCTCTCCTCACAGGGCTTTGTTTCTTTCAGCCACATCAATTTGCTGTTGGGAAATTGGGTGTTTTGTGACATGGTGACACCTGCCATGGCAGCAATATTGTGAGTGTGCAACCCTGGCTCACCCCCACCATGGCAGTCATTTTCTGAGAAAATGCACCAGCCCCAAAAGCGTAGCCTAGGGACCCCTGGAGTGGAGGATCCAGCAAGGTACAATGTATATCTGTGTTTGATAGAAGGAAGGATAGAAAATAGGAGAATTGGGGTGTTACAAATATATCTCTATTTTTATCTGTGAACAATTGGAAGGCATGCCCAGCCTGAATAAGGCATTTGGTTTCAGTTTGGGAAATGTTAGGGATCTCTCATTCAGCATGTGGTTACGGTTTACATTTAATAGTGTTAAATGTTTGCAGTGAACCCTATCAAAATGCTGCAGCGACTTTATCCACTTGCATAATCTGAGTCTAATACAGTTTTTTAAACTGATTTTTTAAAGGCACTTTGTAAAAAACAGGGCAGCACTGAATAAAATATATTTTCTTTTCTGGCTTTGGAATAAGCAAGACTCCAGCAATGTAACCAGAGAAGACTGCAAATTACCAGTTTTTAAAAACCTTAACATTCTGAACTTCTTAACAAGCTTTTCTCCCTCTTCTTCAGCTTCAGTAAAACTATGTCATTTAGAAAATCTGGCATAGGCTGCATGTATGGACAGAATTCTTTGTATACTATGGACAGAACACATCTGCTTGCCTGATAACACAACTGAAAAACACTGAGCAAGTGAGACACACCAAACCCCACGTTTTTTCTTACCTGGGTGGTGTTGGGTAATTGTGATGCCAAGGAGGGAGCATGGGGTTTCCTGGTGGAAGGCAACCAATCGCCGCTCGCCTTCCACCAGGACTGCTCCCAGATCGGCCCCAGAGCAAGGTCAGACGGCAGAAAAGCCTTTCTGATCTCGCTCCCACTGAAGAAGTCGGCGTACGTTCCTGACTTTTTCAATGTGCTGCTTTGTGGGAAAACCCCATGTTGGCTGTGAATCTGCAGCTGTGTCATGTAATCTTCACATGTAATCTATCTTGTTTCAAATGTGGAAGAGAAGCAGGAAGCAGAGCGACGGTAAGAAAGGCAATTTTCTCCCCTGTCTGAAAGTCCTCTGAGAGTGAGCATCAAGGCCAAGTGGGACTAGAACCTAAATCTCTCGAATCTTGGTCCAACACTCTAACCACTATAACACACTGCCTCTCATGTCGAAACTGAATAATCCCAAGATATTGTCTGAACATTTGCTTAGTATTCTATAAATAAAAGTGGAGCCTGCAACGAAATGGTGCAGCATGGAGTGTTCCTTGTTTAGTCTGCTCCGGGTTTCTGTCAGAACTCTAAAGGAACTATCCAAGATGAGGAAGCTGTCCTTGCCCCGCCCAGGTCCACCCCCTCCCCCCCCCCAAAGATTTTTATGTATTTCTGCAAACCTCACACTTCCCCCAAGCCTGGATGTTGGGTGGTGCAATTTTGACTACAGAAGCAACAACATGCACAGGCTGAACATAGCAAATAGGAGTGATCTGCCACATAATAATATTTCTGTTTAGAATTTTGATTTATTTATTTTTGACAGTGTTTGAGAGCTGACAGGCAATCTCATCTGTGATTGCAAGTTCCAAGCCCCCCCCCCCCTCTTCTCTCCACGACAGCTATCATTCCACCACTGCTATGAGGAGGAGCCCTAGCTCAGTGATTCAGGGCACCCTTTGCATGTGGAAGGTTCAATTCATGGTATCCCCAGTTGGAAGGGAGACGGTAATACAAAATAGGGATGTGTATCGTATTGTTAAAATGTACGATAACGATACGATAGGGTCGTTATCATGCATGTGTTTAACGATGATGATACTATAGAAAAACCTATGATAATCATTGGAGACGATAATTTTTGGGCGATTTTATCGTTTTATCGGACTGCCATATAAATAAACCTATAACTTCTGTATTTTAAAAGTTAGAGGCTTGAAACTTGGTCACAGTGGTTATGGGGTATGCCTAAGTATGTGTATGAAATTTGAGATTGATTCCTCCAACCCTCGATTTTATATTAATTTATTAAAGATCGTTTCAGTTCTCACAGATCAGAATGACAGCTTGCCACGTACGTTCATTCAGACCTGTCAGAACAGAAACGATCTTTAAAAACTTCATATAAAATCAAGGGTTGGAAGGATCGATCTCAAATTTCATACACATATTTAGGCATACCCCATAAGCACTGTGACCAAGTTTCAAGCCTCTAACTTTTAAAATAAAGAAGTTATAGGCATTTTTCCTTTAAAAATAGGGATGCAAAAAATATCATTTTTTCACGATAATTATTGTGAAGATGATACGGTTCACCTACGATATGAATGAAGATGATAAATATTTTGGTCCGAAATGACGATAACGATAAACGACGATATTTTTTGGCATGCACCCCCCTAATAGAAAAGGCTTCTGTCTGAGACCCCAAGGAGCTGCTGCCAGTCAGAGCAGAGAATATTGGGAAACTGTGATTTCACGTCTGACTACAATCCTGGCTTACAAACCAACATCAATCTTGGTTTGTAAAAAACACAATTTCCTGGTTTAGATATAACAGGAAGCTGGTTTAACAAATCTTAGAAATATTGCATTGAGGCAGGCCTGTCTGTAGGTGTTTTGGTGCCCTAGACAAGGAGGGATTTTGATACCCAGGGGGACGGTGCGTGCTGCTGCTGTAACCCACTTCCCTTCGGTCACCTCCCAATCCTACTTCCTCCAACACATCTGAGGAAGGCAAGTCTACAGCCTTGAGAGTGGGAATCTGCCATACCCTAAAGTCCCTGGGATCCTCTCTAAGGGACCATAGGATTGCTATGCCCGTCTCTTAACTCTGCACTCTGTTTTTAAGATACTTTTCTGCTCTTAGTCACGGCTGTTGGTGCTGTTCTAAAGTATTGAAATTGTGTTTAAAGTTTTACCATTGTTTTAATTTTGTTTTTAATTGCTGCAGATTTTAACTGTAAGTCCCTTTAGGGGACCTTCATAGGCCAAAAGATGATTCAGAAAATTATAAACGAATGTTTATTGTACAAATTCATTCCCACTCCCACCCCGTCGACTTATTCTTGACTATGGATACTGTTCAGTTTGGGAAAATCAAGCCCTGTGGGCCAGTACAGCCAACCTGTATGAAGGAGGAAACTTTCATGCCCTCTGGCCCCTTCTGTGATCAGGGCTTGCTTGCTTCAAAGGTGCAGCGTGCATGCAAGCCGTGGCGCAGACTTGGGCCTGCGTGTGGCTTCAGCACACAAAATCACACAAAATGAATTCTCACAAACATTGTCAGTAAGGCCCGCAGAACTCTACTGTGAGAACAAAAATCTATGGCTCTTGAAAGTTGGATAGGAAACCTAAGGAATGTGAAAAGAGAGCGAAACGTGTATCTTTCCATTTCCTGTCTTCTACAGTATTTTCTATTTTCTGGCCACCTCTTAGCTTGAAGTATTATGTGTTTAGATACAATCCTTTTGCTGTCATCTATCATGTTTCCTCATTCCTCCCTTTCCATATGAACTCCGTTCTGTTAATAATAAGCAGGATGTACATTTTCCAAAAGAAGGGTGGGAGAGTCAGGCAAAGGAGTTCAAAGTCAGATGGAAAACATGTCTCTCTTCTCACCCTTATTCAGAATGGATCCTGAGATGTGTTGTCAGGGGCAGGGGGGCGGAGAGAGGATTCTGGGACTCATCAAAATAGGAAACTTGGATCATGGCGCATACATGGGGAGAGATTTCAGCACCAGGCATGATTTGTAGCACTGTGCATTCCTTATGATGTTATGAGAGAAAGAGAGAAAGAGCACAGATCAACTAGCTTAGGGCAAACCTATGGAAAGGAGGACAGGGCTCCTGTATATTGAACAGTTGTATAGAAAAGGAAATTTCAGCAGGTGTCATTTGTATACATGCAGCACCTGGTGAAATTCCCTCTTCATCACAACAATTAAAGCTGCAAGAGTTCTGCCCTCTTTTGCATCTTGTCAAGTGGGCAGGGCTCCTGCAGCATCAACTGTTGTGGTGAAGAGGGAATTTCACCAGATGCTGCATGTAGGGTGACCAGATAAAATCCAGGTCAGGGCTCATGTAACTTTAACAGTTGTAGAGAAAAGGGAATTTCAGCCAGTGTCATTTGTATGCAATTAGTTCCTGGTAAAATTCCCTCTTCATCACAACAGTTAAAGTTGCAGGGGCCCTGCCTTCTTTTGTATCTGGTCACTCTAGTATAATGCATGCACCTTTAACTGTTGTGATGAAGAAAGAATTTCACCAGGAACTAATTGCATACAAATGACACTGGCTGAAATTCCCTTTTCTCTACAACTGCATATATATGGCATCTGCTGAAATTCCCTTTTCTGTACAACTATTAGAGATTCAGGAGCCCTGTCGTCCTTTCCATATGGTCACCCTAAAGTTGCCCATCAATATCACCTGCAAAGCAGCCTGGGCAGGAGCTACACTACTGCTTTATAAGGATTTATAACAGTTTTTACAACTGTTTGGGCCCAGGACACATTCTATATACAATTTTCAAAATGTCTTCAAAATGTTATATCCTGCTTGGTGTAGATCTGGCACAGTCACAGTCTTCCCACACTGTGGCAAGATGTACTTTATTTCTATTTAAAAATATAATTATTATTTCTAAATGTTCATCAATACATCTAAATTAGCAGATGCCCTCTTTATGCAAATCACTGACCTCTTTTGTCCTCTTTTTTGGTGATTCGCAAGTAAGTGGTCACTCTAGGTGTAGGATGAGTGATTTGGGATGGGATATTCTAACCTCTGCCAAAGTCTTGATCTGAATTGGAGCCCCAAGGCTGCTGCTGCTGCTGCTGCTGCTGATATTCCTAATTGCTCTGTAACATTCTCTGATTGCTGTTTGATAATCTATGATATTCTGTGTGCCCCCTTCCAGAGAAGCTCCAGAAGAGAGAGTCTGGGAAGTGCCTTTTCTGGGATAGCCCCACATTTCCCCAAAGAAGCTCACTTGGCTTTGATACTATCATCATATATTTATTCTCCTTGGCATTTGCACATTTGTTCTGGCCCAGTTGTTGTGGGCTGCTTTTGTGGTGCTCACTCTAGGTTGCCTGTGGGGAAGGGGAGATTTTTTTATATTGTGGACGGACATTTTTTGTAATTCGTTGTTTTTTTAGTCTACATTTTTATGGTGTTCATTTTTATTTGTATTATTGTGCTGATTATGGTTTATATTTATTTTTTGTTTTTTCCTATTATATTATGGATTGTTGCATTTGTGTGTAAGTCAATTTGACTTGTGAGTAAATGTGTTGCGATGCACATATTTAAATAATGATAACAACAAAGGCAGTAGTGTGAATGCTGCCCATATTTAGTTTGGCTCTGAGATGAAATGTGTGATATTTAGGGAATGTGCTATAGTTAAATATGGTGATGATGATTTCTTTGCATCATGCTCTTCTTCCATGAATTTCAGAGTAGCATTTGTAGGACACCCAGGAGATTTCCATCCAGGTCCTGTGCTAGCTCATTCTTATTGATCTTTGCACTTTTAATGTACAAAACACTTTAAAATTCATCATAGCAATAATTAGCCCTTCTGATCTTTGTACAATGTAGGCTGTTCATCCTCATTTGGCAGCACTTGAGTTGCTCAGATAATCCTTTCCCAGGTCTTTCGTTTTCCTCTCCAAGATCAAGAATATTTCTCAGCTATGGAATCAAAACATTGATACTTAAGCAATGAACTTTGTATGCTTGTCATTCTTGGGCTTATTTATTACAAACAGCAGGAGGTAACCCTGTTCCATGGCAGTGTACCACTTCAGACAGTAGACTAGGATGACCAGATAAAATCCAGGTCAGGGCTGGTACTAGAGTGACCATGTACAAAAGAAGGCAGGGCCCCTGCAACTTTAACTGTTGTGATGAAGAGGGAATTTCACCAGGAACTAATTGCATACAAATGACACTGGCTGAAATTCCCTTTGCTCTACAACTGTTAAAGTTACATGAGCCCTGACCTGGATTTTATCTGGTCACCCTACAGTAGATGGGTCTAACATAGAGGGGGGGGGGCATAAAAAGGGAGAAGTCAGTTCGAGGAGTCCCCGCCTTGCAGACATATGACAAGAAGAACCCCTGCTGTGCTGGGTCAGACCAAAGGCCCATCTAAACAAACACTTTGTTTACTACTGTGGCCCACCAGATCCCGCCAGGAAGCAGGATGTGAATGTAGGGTGCTTGAGAAATTTAATATTTGAAAATCCAATGTGAACTGATCTGCACCTCCCCGAGTAGGGTGGCCATATGAAAAGGAGGTCAGGGCTCCTGTATCTTTAACAGTTGTTATGAAGAGGGAATTTCACCAGGTGTCATTTGTATGCACGCAGCACCTTGTGAAATTCCTTCTTCATCACAACAGTTAAAGCTGCAGGAGCTCTGCCATCTTGACCAGATACAAAAGAGGGCAGGGCTCCTGTAGCTTTAACTGTTGCGATGAAGAGGGAATTTCACCAGGTGCTGAATGCATACAAAATGACACCTGCTGAAACTCCCTTTTCTATACAGTTGTTAAAGATACAGGAGCCCTGTCCTCCTCTTCATATGGTCACCCTATCAGAGTCTCTCAACATTAAGAAAAAAATCTGCAAGAAACCTGACTTTCTTTTTCTTGGGTCTTTTGTCGTTCACTATGGGCTCCTTGAAACAAAGACCATCTGCCACCACATGATTTTGAATTGAAAAGGGAATAGTATTCTTTTTAATGCAACAGCACCATCTAGTGGTGGAATAAATCCTGTGCTAAATTAGATACTGGATTATCACTGTGTGTGTTTATTTTTTTAAAAAACAGGATTACCAGGGCAAACCGTGGTGACATCCTGGCTGTTGACAACATCATGTAATGAACCTGCAAACTTCCATGAGTGGCCAATCACGAGCATGCTATTAATTGCTCATTTAGAGAAGCCCTCAGACTTTTGTGCGGATTGGAACTTACTTATCCACCAGTTGTTTTTTTCCACACCGAACCATTCCAAACTTCATTTTAATATGCATACTTTGAGAGAAACCACATTTGGCAATGTATATTTTGAGAGAAAATGTATTTAGAAATGTGCATTTTGAGAGATACTGAGACCCAACGCCATGCAAGTGGAAATCAGCTCCTACTCCAGGACTTTCTCTTCCTTGCACTCTCTCAATTGAAGTGAATGCAGAAGGGTGACCCTGGATTCAACTCTTCAACTATCATGTTGGGTTTCTCCTGTATTCTTTTTAACAGCAGAGTTTTCAGATATCTTCACTAGAGTCTAATGTTTATAATGGTATAAATTAGCACTGAGGGCGGATAATCGCTTGTGTTTGTTTTTTTAAAATGCCAGTGAATAATAAGATTAATGTCTCCCATACTCTCTTGGGCATTTCTATCAGCGCCTTCTCCTCCTCTTTTTGGAGTACCATTACATCTTCAGATGACCTTTGAACAAATGCCACCATAGAAAAGGAAATAAATACGAGGGATGCCTGCTTACATTCTGGTCTATAAATATCCCCCCCCCCACACACACACACTTTTTTTGGTAAGATTTTCCATGTTCAATACGTGAAGCGCCTTGGATACTATGATGGGTCAGTGCCCAGCTTTTCCTCTATGGAAATATATGATGGATGGTGTTCAGGTCAGAAGTGAAGCATATATGGGGGGGTCTATCTTCAGCTGCCCATGAACACTTCACATAATCCTTGCCTGCAATAGAGATATAAGACCACATTGGTCTGGGGGAAATTTTCAGTTAGAATACCAGAACTCCTGACAAATGATACCTTAGCACAGTGGTGGGCAGAAGGTAGATCTCCAGATGTTTGGGATTCAGCTCCCTGAAGCCCCTGATAGCATGGCCAAGGATCAGGAATGCTGGGAGTTGAAGTCCAAAACACCTGGAGGTCTACTTTCTACCCACCCCTCCCTTAGCAGAGCTGGGTTAACTAAAATAACCACACATTTGTATTCCGTGGTTCTATTTAGACTGTACCTTCCATTTCAAAATGCTGGGATTTACTTTAACCTTGTCCACAAACCTAGGCTGACCATCTGAAAAGGAGGACAGGGTTCATATAACTTTAACAGTTGTAGAGAAAAGGGAATTTCAGCAGGTGTCATTCGTATGCAATTAGTTCCTGGTGAAATTCCCTCTTCATCACAACTGTTAAAGGTGCAGGCACTATACTAGAGTGACCATATACAAAAGAAGTCAGGGCTCTGCAACTTTAACTGTTGTGATGAAGAGGGAATATCACCAGGAACTAATTGTATACAAATAACACTGGTTGAAATTCCCTTTTCTCTACAACTGTTAAAGTTATATGAACCTTGTCCTCCTTTTCAGATGGTCAGCCTACACAAACCACAACACTTTAAAGAAAACCCTTTCCCATTAAATGCACTAGATCAGGTGTATCAATCATACAGTCCTGGGGGTTTTTCAGGCCCTCTGGAGTCCTGAATATGGCCCTCAGAGTCGATACCCCCTACCAGTGTTTCCAGGTGATCCATTTAGTGGAGCACCCGAATTATGGAGCCTTGCTCAGAAGAACACTTTTTAGGGGAGGAGAGCATAAAATAAAATAAATCTCAGCTGTAGCCTCCTGAATGTAAGCTAGCCCACGTGCTCTACTTTACAGAGGACAGAGTCCTCTCTTTGAAAGCATCCTCTCTTTGAAAGCCTGTACAGTCCAAGTCCAGTTTAAGCATCAGGAACCCTAAGAAGGCAGAACCAGTGGAGGCTGGTGGCTTCCACGTCAGTGTGCATTTGTGTGACCTTTTAGCTCAACAGTGATCCCCTTTCAGTGGCGAAGCAGAAACCTGGTTGGCTGCAGCCGTTCTTGCGGCTGAGATCAGCAGACAAGCTGTGCATCGTTGCAACAGATGTTTCTGCTTTCGGAGATCTGTGGGAAACCATACTCAATGTTTTCTCCACTTCCTCTTATAGGATCAATGCCAATAGAGATGTGATTCCCAAAAAGGGAGGGGGGGGGAAGAGTTGACCTCAAGAGTATGTTGTTACTGAAAAACAGTGGAGGTTGGTGCTTCCGATGCCAGTGGGGCGGTGAATCCGCTCCGGGTTTTCATTCAGAACCAGTAGCACCTTGGATAGCTCCTTTAGAGTTCTGACTGGTTCCAACTGAAACCCGGAGTGGATTCACCCGCCCCACTGGCATTGGAGCCACCAGCCTCTGCTGCTGAAAAATTGAGATGCTGAGAAGCTTTTCATACAGAAAACAAAGCTCTGATTCTGGTTTTGATCTTTAACATGTAGAGATTATTGGATATTTGCATTCATTCATTAACTTGTGGCTGTTAAATAAACTAATTAAGAAATAAATTGAGGGGACTCCTCCACAACAAGGAAATTGTGCAACCCTGGCTCCTTGGAAGGCCCTGTTGGGCCTCTGTTGGAAAGAGGAGGATGGACTAAACCAGATTTACTTACCATTGCACCCCCAGAACGGATTGGATTGCAACTCCCATAATCCCCAGCCAGCATGGCCATTGGTCCCCAACTCATCTGGAAGGCACTAGGTTGGGGAAGATTGGACTCAATGAACTTTTGGTCTCATCAAACGTGGCTTTTGTTAGTTTCGTGGTTTCTGTAATACATCTGTCTGAGATTATACTTGGCTAGAATAGTCCAGATCACAGTGAGGGCGGATCTACACACGAGGTTTTTGACGTTTTATAAGGGTTATGAAAACTCTTTGGGCCACATGATGCACTCCCTATAACGTTGTATATCTGAGGTTTTTTAAAACTCACTTCAGTTATATACAACGGTTTCACTTTTAATAAATCGTTTTAAGTAAAAGAATGTGTCCTTCCTTACCGTTTCTGATTCATGGGGGCAGTGCTTCCTTTACTGGTGCCCAAATGCTGAGCAGTTGATTGGTGGGGAAGAAAGAGGAAGTGGACCAGTGAACTACAACACCCACAATTCTTAGCCCTATACTTGCTAGGGAATGACAGCGGAACTAAGAAGGAAGTGGGTAACTGAACTACAACCCCCACAATGCCTTGCCCTAAACTCATTGAAAAACGAAAGAGAAAGGGACAGGGCAGAACAGCGTGTGACCGCATACACCACTTTAAAGACAGAAGACTGTTCTCTTGTAACCTGAGTACTCAGTAATGTGGCCTAAGACGTTTTAGAACGCACCTATTTGGAACGTTTTAAAATACAATTTAAAACGTTCCAAAGGACTGTGTGGATTCCCCCTGTGTCAATTGGTGGCCCTCAAACCATATCTAGGCAGGATCTACACTACTGCTTTATAATGGTTTATAACGGTATTGACAACTGTTGGGGCCCAGGACACATTCCAGATACCATTTTCAAACTGCTTTCAAAGTGTTATATCCTGCTTGGTTTAGATCTGGCCTTAGTTGTTTGGAGCAATTTGTTCTGGCCTCTAATAGGTGTATCAATTTTTTAAAAATCAAAATGCACTCTTATTTTTAAACTATTATCATTTTTCTTCTGTCTTCTCCTCATTCCCCCATCATCTTCTAATTCTAAGGTCTTCCCCTCTCTTTCCTCTGAGTTGTTAGCTCTCTTTTCCCCTTCTGGTGTTCATTTTTCTTGTTCTTTCTCTATCTGGATTCATAGGCTGTTAGGTTGGGGTTTTGCTGCTTCCCAATAACACTTAAAGGTACAATCCTATGCATGTTTAGAGAGAGAAAAAGTCCTACGACTCCCAGTGTTTCCAGCCAGCCACGCATATAATTGCGCATGAAAAGAATGTTTTTATTCATTTATTTAGTATATGTATATGCTGCATTACTACAGTAAACTGTACTGAAAGTGGCTCACCGTCTCACCGTAAACATTAACTAATAGAAAGGCAACATTTAAAAGAAAAAAGAACACAGTTTCTTACAAAACATATCAAAACAGATAGCCTTCTCAGCAGTGGCCCCCTGATTATGGAACGATCTCTGGAACGATCTCCCCACTGAGCCCGCCTGATACCAACACTGTCATCTTTGTGATGCCAGGTTAAGACTGCCCTTTACTCTCAGGCATTTAACGGTGTATAATGGGGCACATCTTTAACAGGCCTAGCATCTTGCTGAAATTGTTTTTAGCAGTTGAAACTGTTGTAAATTCTGAATGTTAAAAATTTTTAGACTCTGGGCTCCACCACACCTATTTTTCCCCCTGGTTTGCCTCTGCATTTTTTTTACCTCCATTTCATAAGCGCTGCAGGTGCTCCCCTCTTTCATGATCGTAGCTATACCGGTGAACTCTTTTTTTACTTGTTTGCTTTCTAGCTGCTATTGCACCCATCCCACCTCACCCATCCCACCCAGCCCCTTCTTCTTCCCCCTCCAGTTCATTGGTTCTTGTCATTGACAGACATTGTGATCGACGTAGCAGCCTTCCCCTCCCTCATTGGAGCTCCTATGGGAATTAACCAAAATGCTTAAATCTGCATAATTGTTAAAGATAAAGGGATGAACCTTGGGACCTTGAGAGCTCTAAAGTAGAACTTTCAGCATGCCAAGCTTGAATCAGATTGGTTCATCCCTTGATTTTTTAGGATTTTTTTAAAAAAATCCCCCTTAAACCTTTTTCCTGATCATCCACCAGTACGAACTTCCACCTGTTTGCATTTGTGAAGGATTGATTTCCCTTTCCTTTGATAATGCGAAGCTGTGTATCTCCAGTTCATAAAAAAGAGATCTGCTGGTTCCCTTACTCAAAAGTAAATCCCATTGATTTCAACTGTATTTACATCCAAGTCATACTGAATTCCGATGCATGCTTACCTTTGAGTAGGCCCCACTGAACAGACAGAGACTTACTTCTGTGTAAACAGAAGTAAGACCTCAGAAGTAAGCATAGGGTTGCAGAGCACTTCTTTCCAGTTTGCTGTTTTAGACTTTAATTTTTTTAAAAAAAGCTTCTGAGTGACCACACTATTAAAAGTCAGTTCTCTATGTGTTTACTCAGAAATAAGTACGAAATTCAATATTACAATTAAACAAGTGCTGAGCATGCATGGGGTTGAACTTTAAATTCCACAATTCAAGGGGAAAAAATACAATAACGATACACGGCAGTAACCAATTTCATGGCCTTACATTTTATGACATCCAAATCAGCTGCCTCAGTCTGCCAAATGGTAGGGCTGGACCTGGAGGCTCTTAAGATGGCTCTGCAATTATACACGCACATACTCAGATAAGAAAGGTGACTTGTTTATTTGTTTAAAACTTGCCAGCAGCGCCTACAAAATGAGATGCAAGAAGAATCGATGGTGTCCTTTTGATGTTATTTTGAGGACCTCCTTTCACATGCTCAAGACTTTCCAGCTGCCTCGATTTGGGTAGCTTATTTCAGGATGTTTTGAGAATAAAGAAAGAAACAAGATCTGCCCCGCTGCCAGATGATCTCCTACTAGAGCGTCATCACACAGGAGGTTTAATGCACATCTGCCGCGACTTTGATCCACTTTTTCAGTGCTGGACTGGCATGATGTCATCCCCGTCATGCTGTTCTCTCACCCTGAGCAAGTCCAGCCCTGAAAATGTGGATCAAAGTCACGGTAAATGCGCATTAAACCTCCCGTGTGATGACGCTGCTAGTTAACTTCATGAGTCAGCTTGCCTGGGGCAGCACGACCTCATTTAGCAGAAATGACTCATTCTCACCTGTTACTTCATTCCATTAATTTCTTTATCCACAAGGGTGTGAAACATGTTCAAATGCTGTATACAGACTGCTTTAAAATGCCTCAATATTGTTATTAACATCCCTCGCTTTCTCTCCTCCCATTTCTGGTTTTGTCTTGAACCTAATTTTCTCTTTCAGGCTCTCTGTCATAGCATCCTAGAATTATCAATTTGGAAGGGGTCTTGGAGGTGATCTAGTCCAACCCCTGTGCTCAATGCATAAGTGAATGAATGATGCCGAGTGCACACATTCCTGTTATTAAAGAACAGGGTGGGGCACCTCAGTCAGCCCAAAGGCTGCATTCAGTTCAGAGCAGTTCTCCGGGGCTGCATTCCAATATGGGTGGGGTCAAAGGCAAAGGGGTGGAGCCATAAGCAAAAGGGGTAGGGCCAAATACAAAAAATACCAGGATGTTGTGACTTAACACTCTTACTGTTAGTAACTAAGCCTTAGGAGAGGCCAAAAACCTGCACAAAAGCCGGCAGGCCAGCAAAAGATTGGTAGTTGGGGGGGAAGGGGGGATCAGGGGAAGGGGTGTGTGGCCATCTGCAGAACCCCAGAGGGCTAGCTGGGAGTCCAGGAGGGCCACATCTGGCCCCCAGGCCTGAGGTTCCCCACCCCTGTATAAAATGAATGGCATCAGTGCAACTGAAGTTCCAAGTAAACAAACTTAGAATTATGTGCCAAGTCACAGTATATTTGCATGGAAGTCAGTCCTGTTGATTTCAGTGGAATCTTCTTCCAAGTAAGTATTTTTTGGATGAGGGTGCTGGTCTGCAATTTTCTTGCACATGTCTCTAGATCGAGACTGTTGAGATTTCTCTAGCAAAAGAAGCAGACATTGAACCTCAGCAGACGGGAATTGGGGATCGCGTTTCCCTACCTTTGCCCTCTTTTGTATCTGGAAATCTAGCTATAGTCCTGTATCTTTAACAGTTGTGATAAAGAGGGAATTTCACCAGGTGCTGCATGCGCACAAATGACACCTGCTGAAATTCCCTTTTCAATACAACTGTTAAAGATACAGGAGCCCTGTCCTCCTTTCCATAAGGTCACCCTACCCTGCTTGATTGGACCAGGTTAATAAAATCGAACTGTTAGGTTTACTGGGCATGATTGCAACCTGTACATAGTTATCTGTGGTTTAGCTCCAGTGAATACAGTGGTGCTTGCTTCTGCCCAGATAGGTTCAACTTGTAAAAGACATCAAATGCTCTTCAGCTGGCTGAAATGCAAAGCTTCCCTTTTAATTAGAAATGCAAACCAACTTGCAGAGAAGACTTACCATTTCAACTGCTACCCTGAATTAGCATCAAAGAAAAAAGAAGTATCCAGGCTCTGCTTGATTATTTTCCTTATTCTCTTACTTCGCATCGGTATCACCTCATTTACTTGGCAGAAGATAGGCTGACCAGATAAAATCCAGGTCAGGGCTCATGTAACTTTAACAGTTGTAGAGAAAAGGGCATTTCAGCCAGTGTCATTTGTATGCAATTAGTTCCTGGTGAAATTCCCTCTTCATCACAACAGTTAAAGTTGCAGGGGCCCTGCATTCTTTTGCAAATGGTCACTCTAGTATAGTGCCTGCAACTGTAACTGTTGTGATGAAGAGAGAATTTCACCAGGAACTAATTGCATACAAATGACACCAGCTGAAGTTCCCTTTTCTCTACAACTGTTAAAGTTACATCCCTGACCTGGATTTTATCTGGTCACCCTACAGAAGAAGAATTATTCTGCTCACCCATCAGTGATTGCTTACCCATCAAATTACCCTGTCAATGTCATGCTGGCAGATGACATCAGTGTCCCTACTCTGAACAAAGTCCCAGAGCTGTGCTCCCTCGCATTCCCCCTCCACTACATCACTGGTGCTCTTTGCTTGCAGAAGGTCCCAGGTTCAGTGAACAGTAAGGCAAGGAAAGAATCCTCCCTGAAACCCTGGAGAACCCCTGCCAGTCAGTGGACCTGTTCAGACAACATGCTAAGCCATGGTTAGGCTGCCAACCCTTTTGCAGCAAATGGTTAGTGAGCATACTTAAAGCATGGTTATGTAGCCACCATGGTTAGAAATTATTTACATGACACACTAAGCCATAATGTTTAGCTCAAAATGCTTAACCACTGTGGCTCAGCGTGTCGTCTGAACAGGGTCAGTGTCAAGAATTCTGGGCTAGATGGACCAAGGATCTGACTCAACGTTAAGGCAGCTTCATATATTCATACGTGAGCATAAACATATATTTTCTTCTCAGATTAGCTCCATGCAGGGAAAAATATCAAATGTATACAGCCTCTTATACTGAGCAGAGGTTCAGCATTTTCTTAGAAGAAAAAAGAGACCATCATGTTTGCCTCTGGTCCATTGCTACTTTAAACACACACACACACACCAATGTTAGCATAGGCAATGTTTGTCATATTTTGTTTATAACACTTAATATATTGCTCTTTATAGTCTTCAAAGCCCTTCACATTTCAATAACCCTAGCAACAACCCTGCATGGTAGGTAAGTAGCGTTCACATGTGGCTCCAGGAAAAATAACAGAATAGGCATAGAAGAAGCAAGATAAATCCTTTACAGGGGAGGGAGGGAGGGAGCTCAGACCCACATACTAAAATCTTCCAGAACAGAAAATAGCTGATATAGTATATATAATTCAAACAGGGTGGGCAGACAATTTATAGAATAGGCATTTCCCTGGTCCTGTATGAACCCAGTGCCATTTTTACTATCGTTAGTCCCGTTTGGTAGATGGGGGCTGTGAGGCTATATTGCGGGGAGGCACCTGGCAAGGAATAATTTAGGATGTGCTGCCATCTAGTGGATTTGGCTAATACTGGTGAAAAAGGTGAATATGAAAGTTGGCTGGGACTGAAGGGGAAAAAAAGGGAAACAGTTGAGAGAGAGAGAGAAGAAGGAAATTACATACAAATGCAAAATTCTACAGTCCCTACCAATCAAATGGCTCAAATACCAAATATATAAATGTATGCAAAGGTTCTCAATTTCCTTAATACAATCTCAAGCACTGAATATTGTTTTAGACCCATTCCTCAGTTCAGCTACGAGGGGCTCTATGCATGTGAAAGCAAGCTAACTAGATCGACATTAACTGGAGATACCCATATAGTTCTCCCTCCCAGTCCAGCAGCTGAGCGTGCATGCGTGGGGCTGCTCTTGAAAAGCTGAAAAGCTGAAATCTCACTGACCAGCCAAGAGAGAGAGAGAGAGAGAGAGAGAGAGAGAGGGGTAGGAGGGTAGATTAGGGTGACCAGATAAAATCCAGGTCAGGGCTCATGTAACTTTAACAGTTGTAGAGAAAAGGGAATTTCAGCCAGTGTCATTTGTATGCAATTAATTCCTGGTGCTATTCCCTGTTCATCACAACAGTTAAAGTTGCAGGCACTATACTAGAGTGACAATATACAAAAGTTACATGAGCCCTGACCTGGATTTTATCTGGTCAGCCTAGGGTAGATTCAGCTTTTGTCCTGCTTTTGCCTTCCACACAGGACTTTGTGTGTGTGTGTGTTTTAAAAAGTGATATAGTTGTGAAACCCTGCCCGCTTGTGGGCTAATGATGAAGTCAATGATGGGATTATTTAGTAATGATGCCTCCTGTTAGAATGGCACTTAGCAGGGTGGGGGAACCAACAGGCAAACCGGAATGAGTGTTTACCAGTCTCACATGCACACAGAGCTATCATAACAATAAAAAGAGACCAACCGTTCTTTAGTGAAGAAAAGATAAAATAGTTTTGCTCACAAATGTTCTTGCATAAAAAATGCAGGTACAGCATGGAGTTTCAAAAAGAGCTTGTTCAATCTGTTTTGTGGTCCATTACACAGGCAGGAACGAGAGTGCAAACACGTATGCTCCCAGCAATGGTAGGAGTCCAGAGGCGAGGGGGAGGAAGGGGAGGAGCAAAAGGAAGAAATCACAGGAAACGACACTGTAGGTTATAGAGATCCCACGGTTTTTAACATGGACTCTACTTCTGTTTGTTTACAACATCCATCCATTTTTATTACGTTCCTCCTGTCGCCCATAACTCTTGTTCCCATTTTCATTTCTTCTTTCTCTTATTGGGAGCCACCAGGATTTGAACTGGGATGCATCAACTCTGTGCTCAACTGCCTCTCATGAGAAAACACCAGAACTGCAGTGCAGAAGACCTTCCTGAGCAGTAAAATGTTCTTAGGCTCTAGATTAACTCTGCCCAGCCACCAAGGCTGGCGTCAAGAGTAGGCATGGCTGGACACTTGCCAAGGGTCCACACAACACAACACTCCTGGACTTGGTTCTCCTCTTCACCGTTGTCACCTGCTTGTTCACCTGCTTCCTGCTCTGGCCCAGACAATGGTGATGATGAGAAGGAGGAGCAGGACATGCCCCTGTCTTCTTGCTCACTGGCTCTCCATCTGCCAAGCAAGCAGTAGCAGTGATGAGAAAGAGGCTGAGGAGCAATAGCAGCTGGGGACAATAGTGTTGAGAAGGTAGAGTCACCGAGGGAGGGGGTCCATTGAGGATGTCTTGCCCCTAGGGCCCTCAAAAACTTGGAGCTGCTGCCCACCGAAGCAAGTCCCTGGACCCTCCTAGACAGGAAAGACTACCTGTTTGGGCTGAGATTTTCCTGGTTCTGGTGTGCCTCCTGGTCTTGACTCTTGGCTTTATTCCTTGGCTCCAGTTCCTAACTTGACCTGGCTCCTGGTTCCTAGTTTCTGGCTTCACTCTGACAACTCCTCAGGATGCAAGAATAAGTGCATTAACAAAATGCCCAACGTGTTTTGGCCTGTCCCTCGTTTCGAGGACTTCTTCAGGGTTAGAGAAAAGTCTGCAGAGATTTCATGGCAAAAAGATAGTCTCCTGTATTATTCTACTGGTGACTTTTCTCTATCCCCTGAAGAAGACCTCAAAACCAGGGACAGGTCGAAATGTGTTAGGCTTTTTGTTAATAAATTTATTCTCACATCCTGAGAACATGTTTCACTTCTTGGTGTACCTACCTTGGATGCTTATCTCTAGGCTGACCAGATAAAATCCAGGTCAGGGCTCATGTAACTTTAACAGTTGTAGAGAAAAGGGGATTTCAGCCAGTGTCATTTGTATGCAATCAGTTCCTGGTGAAATTCCCTCTTCATCACAACAGTTAAAGGTGCAGGGGCCCTGCCTTCTTTTCTATATGGTCACTCTAGTATAGTGCCTGCACCTTTAACTGTTGTAATGAAGAGGAAATTTCACCAGGAACTAATTGCATACAAATGACACTGGCTGAAATCCCCTTTTCTCTACAACTGTTAAAGTTACATGAGCCCTGACCTGGATTTTATTTGGTCACCCTACTTATCTCCCTCCACCTTTTTCACTCTGACAACTGCCTGACACATGCTCAGTCAGCCCTGATGACACCTTTACCCTGAAACCATCAGCCAGTGTGGTATAGTGGGAGATGCAGGTTCTAGTCCCCACTCAGCCATGGAAACCCACTGGGTGACTTTGGGCCAGTCACAGACTCTCAGCCCAACCGACCTCACAGGGTTGTTGTTGTGAGGATAAAATGGAGAGGAGGAGGATCATGTTCGCCGCCTTGGATTCTGTGGAGGAAAAAAAGGCGTGATACAAATAAACAAAGAAACAAATAAACAAACAAACACATCCTCTGTTCATCTTCTTTCTCTCTTTCCCTGGCACAAAAGAATGAAATGGTGCTGCGTGACCTGCCATAGCTCAGGCAGGATCTACACTACTGCTTTATAATGATATTGAAGTGCACTGAAAACTGTCGGGGCCCACTGACACATTCCATATACTGTTTTCAATCTGCTTTCATAGTGTTATATCCTGCTTGGTGTAGATCTGGCCTCAAGTAAAGAGGGAAATACTGTTAATATTCACATTCCTGCTTCTTTGCTATCCTCACGGGTGAAAATGCTTTAGCATTCTCTAAACAGCTTTCATCCAAAGGACTAAGTCTGGAGGGGCTTTATAAACCGTGCATATCTGACCCAAAATAGTTTGTGTCAAAATTAAATGAGACAAAGAACAGTGTGCAGTCATACGAGCGGTTCTAGAAACAGACACATTAGAATGGCTGGTCATTTATCACAGCGAGCCCCCTTCCGCTCTCCAAAGACTCATAAAACTCCATTTTAATATGATATCTCTTGAAATATTGGCCTGTCGCTTCATTCTAAGGTTTGGATTTGCTCCCCTGGGCACAGGGAGGGCTCATATTTTCCTCCAAACATAAACAATATCGATTGAATCATGATTTGACATGAAAATAATTGAATCGTGTTCTCTGGCAGGCCCTTTTCTGGCAATGAAAAAAAAGAGAGAGATCCGATACGCAGTGTAGCAGGATACCTATGCTAGTAATAGGATCAAGTTCCCATAATGGAGTGGGGGAGTTTTCCTGAAAGTACAGATCGCTATACTTGTCAAAGACTCTGGGGCTTGAATGGAGAAACTCATAATCCCAAGCTGGGACCTAATTTAATGAGCTGTTGCAGAATGTACGTACAATGCACAATAAAGCCAAACCAAAATGGAGGGTGGTGTTCCTTTTAATAAAAAGGGCACTGTTTTCAGTGATGGGGGGCATGTGAAGAGAGATGGGGGAGGGCCCAAAATATGACCCCATGTTGCCAAGGCAACCAGGGAATGCTCTCTCTCGTCTCATGCTGCACTATGAGAGTGGTGTCATGGTTCCTTGCAGTGGAGAGTGAAGAAATGAGAGCACAGCCATTGCATTGACAAGGTAAAGACAAGTTCCTTCTCCAACTCTAGGGACGGAGAACAGATTTGTTCAGTTCACATTTCAATGCAAATTTATCTAATTTCGCACTTTTGAATCACTATGGGAATTAAAACACAGTTATCATTTGAAATTCGCATGTTTCATAATTTTGCAATAGAGTTCTACCAAAAATGTGAACAAAAATGCATATATTTAATTTAAAAAATGTTTAAATATGCATTATGTTAGGAAAAACAGCATGCAGAAATAGGTCTGTTAAGCAAAGATGCATACAAAATGCACGTATTACCATAAATGTGTAGAAAAATGCTCATAATTTTTAATGCAAACATTAAAAATAATTTCTCAAAGTTCAGGCTGAATTGAACTTCAAACTGGGGGAACTTAAAGTTTGAGATGAACCAAATTTAAGAATGGAAAAAACCTCGAGAAACTGAAAGAAACCAAAATGGACAGGTATGTACATCCCCATCCACCCCTGCCAATAAGGACAATGCTGTTTTGTTTTCCCACAATGGAAACTGTACATAGGAAAGTCTGATTGGTTATATAGCATTGTGATGTTATCTTGTTCCCTCTGAAATCCCTGATTGGCTGGGAATAAGCAGTGAAGGAGAAGGAAATGGAACCAGAGAAACAGCAGAGGGGGAACAAAGTGACTACAAATAGCTACAAAAGTAGAAAAAGGTACATTTAAGACCCCATCCCCGTTAAATAACAACCCATTGTTTACTTGCCCCCAAAAGTGGGAGAAAGTTTGGTGCAGCCTTAGGCCTCATCTACACCAAGCAGGATATAGCAGTATGAAAGCGGTATATAAAAGGCAGGAGCCACACTACTGCTTCATAGCGGTATTGAAGTGCACTGTTGAGGCCCACTGACATGTACCATATACCACTTCCATACCACTATAACCTGCTGGGTGTGTCTCCTGCCTTTTATATACCACTTTCATAGTGCAATACCCTGCTTGGTGTAGATGAGGCCTTAGTTCTCAGTAGGGATGGAAGAACAAATGATTTTTGAGCTTTTTGAAATTCTCCAAACTTCATTCTGAAGCTCAGTTCAGCTCAGTTCTGTTTTTGTTTTTCAATTCATTCAAATGAGGGAAAATGTGCACTTTGAATGAGAAAATGGTGCATTTCTGTGTGCATTTTTCAAAAAGTGCACACTTTCCCCCCAAAAGCATGAAAATGCATGCATTTTAAAGAAATAAAACAAAAATAAATACACATTTTTGGAACACCATTGAAGTTCAGGAAGATGTGAACATACGTTTTTTTTTTAAAAAAATGCATTTCCATTCGCATTCACGTTTGGGGTTGCAAAAGGGGAAAGTTCAGATGATTTGTGAACCGAACTGAAATTCTTGTACATCTCTAGTTCTCAGGCCTCAGCATCTCTTTATGATAAAGTTTATGTGCAGAAAGGAATAGGAGAATGCAACGTAACATTGATCCTATGATTGGCAGGCAGTATGATGTCAGATCTGATACAAATACCAGGACCACGTCAGGATCAGGCCTATTCTCCCTACTGTGGAGGAAGACATATGGGGTGGTCAATTGGACTCAGAATCTGAAGAATAAGAAGGACCAGAAATTTACCATTCCCACACAGGAAGCAGGGGAGGAGATTCTCCAAGACTCTTCAGGAGTCAAGGATGAATCTTCCTAGGAGTTTATTGGCGAGAATGCAGACAGCTCAGAGACACCCCCTCACTCCTGGGAACTCAGCTTCTGTCTGAAGGGGAGGGGACATCTGAGTTGATATATCCCAGAGTCTGCCACAGGGTCAAGTGGGCAGAGTTGAGAGGAGGTGAGAGGCGGTCCCTTAGAGTAGTGGCTCACGAGAGGCTCCTCCCAAAAAAACCTCCCCGAGATAAAGTGCCTGTTCGACTGTAGGAAACAGTCCTTATTTTATTGATAAGTAACTGCCTAGCTGTGTTAGCCACATTAAGCTTTGAGGATAACTTCTAGCATTTACACTCCCTTCAAGTGAGAAGAGATATTTATTTGTTTAATAAAGCTTTGTGGGTTATACAGCAGTCATCTTTATTGTCTTGCATCAACAGGAGGGCTTGGAATCATGACAGATATTGTTGGCCTTTTGTTTTCGTTCCTTCAAAAGAGCAGTACTACTTGGTGCATTTGAGGGTCCAATTCCTCCAAACCAAATCACTGAGCTCACAGATCCTAAGCTAAAGAGCATTCTTTCCAGTCCAGGCTTAGCATGGGGCCAGCCCCAGCTTGGCCTGACAATATTTTTGTTTCCACTCAAGGTTGAGGGTTTGTTTGTTTTTGATCGATCAATCTGGATAAGTTTATTTATTCATTTGTAATACTTATCTACCGCTTAATATAAGAAAATCTCTTAAATTCACCCCTGAAAGCCTTGCAGTTGATAAGGACAAATGAGCAAATTGCTCTAATAAGAAGAAATTAAGAACTGCTGTTTGCTTTCCATTTATCCTTGCTGCCCCCAGTTGAGGGTCATCTCCCACCAGATGAAGACCAGTGATGTAAGAAATGAAGATGGGGCAAAGGCACAAAGAGTTTCTGACCTTCAATTACTGAGAACCTAGAAATGGCTGTGTAACAGATATTGTTTATATTACCCCATTTTCCATCCCTATCCCAGTATGTTGATCCCACCTGGAACCTTTGGGAAGCACAAAGGAAAATCAATGGTCCTTGGGGATACAGACCCAAAAGGCCTTTTAAAAGTTGGTATAAATTTATGATTAATTTTCAACATGAATCACCAACTCCAGATCAGGGGAAGCAATTAGACTGATTGTTTGCAGAGGAAGTCGTCAGTTCAGTTTAACATGTTTGAGCTAAGTTAAACTTTAAAATGGAACTGTTGAAGCGATTGTTAGCTTTCTGGATAGGGAATGCTGTCTTTGAACTACAACAATGTACATAATATCTGCTTGTTCTCAAAGGGGACTTGGCTATTACTCAACCTGAAGACTTCTACTGGGTTCAGTGGGAATGGCATTGCAAAATTATGGAGAAATTCTCAGTGAGAATGACGTATAATGCCCTGAGCAGATTAATGTCTTATTCTGGGTAACACAATAGGCATGATCCAGGGAAAGCTGAGCACTTTTAAAGTCTGGTTGATTTCAGTGGGAGAGTTAAGCACATGCCGCAACTGATTGTCCACATGACAATTCACTTGTTCTTGGGTTTAAAAGAAAAAGACAAAATTTTGGGTGGGTTGTTTTGGTTTTTTTAAAAATGTTGGAGGAGTAGCAGCAGCAGCTGATCGGGAATGCAAAGACACTCCAAACTGGTAGATTGTGGGGAACATCTCTGCCTCTTCATTTTATACATTGTTGGTAAACGTTTGGTTTCAGCCCTTTTTATTAGCAACTTGGAAGGAACAACTTCAAACTCTACGGCTGATCCTAAATGGCACACGAGTTTTTATTTTTTTCCCCTGAACATTGATTTCTTTTTGAGTCTTCGCTTTCCTCTCTAAAGGTGTGCTTGTGTGGATTTTAGAGGCACAGTCCGTCACTGGTGCAAAGTGACACTGTCATGGGATGACATGCTTGTTTAATGGCACATCAACATTGGCATCTTATGGTTCTGCTGTATTGACCCACATGATTTTCATAGAATCATATGATTCTATGATTCCAATCCCCTGCTGAATGCATACCTGACAAATGGCTGTCCAGCTGCATCTTGAATGCCTCTAGTGTGGGAGAGCCCATGACCTCCCTGCTCTAACAGTCAGGAAATTTTTCCTGCCGTCCAGCTGGAATCTGGCTTCCTGTAACTTGAGCCTATTATTCTGTGCCCTGAACTCTGGGGTGATTAAGAAGAGATCCTGGCCCTCCTCTGTGTGACATCCTTTCAAGTATTTGAAGAGGGCTATCATGTCTCCCCTCATTCTTCTCTTCTCAAGGCTAAACATGCCCAGTTCTTTCAGTCTCTCCTCATAGGTCTTTGTTTCCAGACCCCTGGTCATCCTCGTTGCCCTCCTCTGAACCCCTCAAGCTTGTCTGCATTCTTCTTGAAGTGTGGTGACCAGAACTGGATCATAGAATAGTAGAGTTGGAAGGGGCCTATAAGGCCATCAAGTCCAACCCCCTGCTCAGTGCAGGAATCCACTTTAAAGCATCCCTGACAGATGGTTGTCCAGCTGCCTCTTGAATGCCTCTAGTGTAGGAGAGCCCACGATCTCCCTAGATAATTAGTTCCATTGTTGTATTGCTCTAACAGTCAGGAAGTTTTTCCTGATGTCCAGCCGAAATCTGGCTTCCTGTAACTTGAGCCCATTATTCCGTGTCCTGCACTCTGGGTTGATCGAGAAGAGATCCTGGCCCTCTTCCATGTGACAACCTTTCAAATATTTGAAGAGTGCTATCCTATCTCCCTTCAATCTTCTCTTCTCCAGGCTAAACATGCCCAGTTCTTTCAGTCTCTCAAGATGTAGTACTCAAGATGAGGCCTAAACAGTGCTGAATAGAGGGAAACCAGTACCTTGCGTGATTTGGAAGCTATCCTTCTATTAATGCAACCCAAAATAGCATTTGCTTTTTTTTAAGCCACATCACGTTGTTGGCTCATATTCAGCTTGTGATCTACAACAATTCCAACATCCTTCTCACTTGTAGTATTGCTGAGCTAAGTGCCCCCTATCTTGTAATAATGCATTTGGTTTCTTTTCCCTAGGTGTAAAACTTGGCATTTATCCCTATTAAATTTCATTCTGTTGTTTTCAGCTAAGAACTCCAGCCTATCAAAATCATTTTGAAGTTTGCTCCCGTCTTCCAGGATATTTATTAGCTGTCCCTCCCAATTTTGTGACATTTTATATAGAGACACTTAACTTGTAATCCAATAGGTGTCTACTCAGAACTAAGCCCCATTGTGTTCAGTGGGATTTACTCTCAAGTAAGTGTGTTTAGGATTGCAGCCCTAGTGATGCACAGTTTTTGTATCATTCAATTGGATGCACTGAGCTGTAATCTTGCTTATGAATGTTTTCACGCACAAGAGAAATGGGTGATTTTAAAAGAAGGCGTGTGAACATCTTTGTAGCACAGTTCTCTCAATACACCCATGCAGATTTAGGGCAATGTTTCCTAAGCTTACAATAGTACAGCAGATAGGTGAATTTGCTTTGTAGCATGCTATGTAGGCAATCAGATTAGGCTTTTTGACATCACTGTAAAATCATGCTTATTACAGGATCCCTGATTGGCTGGGATCCCTCAAGGAAGGAAAATCTGAAGGATCATCTCCTCCCATATATATCTACCTGGACCTTTAGATCTGGGCAGAGGCCTTTCTCCTGGTGCCCCCACCAAATGAGATGTGGTGGGTGGCTACTAAGGAGATGGCCTTCCCAGTGGTGGCACTGCAGTTGTGGAATGCCCTCCCAAGAGAGACTTTGTGGCCATTTCAGAGCCAGATGAAGACATGTTATTTTCCCCAAAGCTTTTTGGTCTTTCTGTTTTAAAATATGTGTTAGCATGTTTTTCTTCTTTGCCTTGCTGCTGGATTTTGGTATTTACTTTAGTGATTTTTTTCGTTTTAACCTTAAGATTTTTATAGAATGTTTTCTTACGTTACTGTAGGATGACCATATGAAAAGGAGGACAGGGCTCATGTAACTTTAACAGTTGTAGAGAAAAGGGAATTTCAGCCAGTGTCATTTGTATGCAATTAGTCCCTAGTGAAATTCCCTCTTCATCACAACAGTTAAAGTTGCAGGCACTATACTAAAGTGACCATATACAACAGAAGGCAGGGCCCCTGCAACTTTAACTGTTGTGATGAAGAGGGAATTTCACCAGGAACTAATTGCATACAAATGACACTGGATGAAATTCCCTTTTCTCTACAACTGTTAAAGTTACATGATCCCTGTCCTCCTTTTCATATGGTCAGCCTACATTACTGTATTTTATGGTTTTAAGTTTTGTTTTGTGAACTGCCCAAAGAGCTTTGGCTATTGAGTCGTATAAAAATGTAATGCGACTAACTAACTAACTTAGATATGTCAATCAGTCAAAAGTTGGATGAATTTAGGGGACTTTTTGTGTTTGTTCTTTTAGGCTTTGAGAGTGAGCATATTGCAGTTGTTGATGCTGGTATGTTTCCTGTTTTTAATGTTGTATTTTATTGATTATTTAATCGATACTTGATTGTTTTTTTATGGAATTTTAAAGAGGCTTAATCTGACCTGAGCTTTTGTTCAGAAACAAGAGGTGGTGTGTAAGTTAAAAGAATACTAAATATATATATATATTTATAAGTGAGGGAATTCTGGGCTCAGTGGTTGTTTAGGCAAAGGTGAAATATTGGCCTCCTCTACACCAAGCAGGATATAGCGTTATGAAAGTGGTATGAAAGCGGTATATAAAAGGCAGGAGCCACACTACTGCTTTACAGTGGTATTGAAGTGCACAGACAACTGTTGGGGCCCATTGACACATACCATATACCGTTTTCATACCGCTATATCCTGCTTGGTGTGGCTCCTGCCTTTTATATACCGCTTTCATAGTGCTTTCATAGTGTTATATCCTGCTTGGTGTAGATGAGGCCAAAGCCTCTTTCAGATAGGATTATTCTAATCTCATGCATTCTACTTCCATTTTCCTTTGCTGCACATGTGCAGCTGCTGTGCGTGACAACAGCTATAGTTTCAGTTACTTGAGTAGTTGGCAAGATAATATTGGCTATGTGTTCAGTTCTGTGACCCCGTTTTGGGCAATTGACTGCAAGAGTTTTCCAGACAATTCCCAAAGAGAAGCAACCTGGAAAGCTACATTACTAATGAGGTGGATACATAACAGGGCTCAACTTGTGGATGACATGGCCAATGGCAAAACTCCATGCGTAATTCAGTCAGAGTGAATTTGGGTTTAAGATTGTGTCACTCTTTGCTTGAGCCGTTACCTGAGAAGCAATGGGACACTTTTAGATGCATACAAAATAAATGTGTTTTGAATGACAGGCTCTGCATTTGTTTTCCAACTAAAGCCTTCGATTATATGAAACACATTTATGCCATCTAGTCACATTTCTCAGGATTGGGGAGGGGGGAACATTAGGTGAGAAATGCTCATGTAGCCATGCTGATGTTTCAGCGAATGTTTCACCCTCCTTATACGGCATGCCTGCAAAGCTCTGTCACCCTCTTTAGTTGTTTGCACAGAAATTTGGATTTTCTTTTTTAAAAAAATAGTTGTTTATCAGGTCTTCTAGTTAAGTTCCATGAAAAGTTGTACACACATAACAATAAAAGGTTGGGTGGTTTGTTACAGGGATCCAATTTGTTAGACAAATGCAAGGGAAAGAATCACAGTAAGAAGGAACCAAAGGTTATGCAATATTTGGACCATTTCAAATATTTCCCCATGAATCTTGGTGGTGGTGGGAGATGAAAGGTGCCTTTGTCATGATGTAGAAGTCCAGCTGTGACCTGGACCTGGAGGCTAAAGAACCAGTGGTGCTTAGGCTGACCATCTGAAAAGGTGGACAGGGCTCCTGTATCGTTAGCAGCTGTATTGAAAAGGGAATTTCAGCAGGTATCGTTGTTATGCATGCAGCACCTGGTGAAATTCCCTTTTCATGACAGCAGTTAAAGCTACAGGAGTCCTGCCCTCTTTTGTATCTGGTCACTCTAGTATAGCTCCTGCAGCATTAACTGTTGTGAATTTCACCAGGTGCTGCATGCATACAAATGACACCTGCTGAAATTTTTCAATACAACTGTTAAAGATACAGGAGCCTTGACCTCCTTTCCATATGGTCGCTCTAGTGGTGCCAACTCCAGGCTTGAGCACCACTGCAGAAGCTGAAGCCCCTAACCCTGAGTTGCCAGAGACCCTCTGGGTTTGAGCTGTAAGGCACCTCCAAGTCTAGCTCTAGCACTGGACCACCTCCCCCTTCTCCAAGAGCCCCACGTTCCTGGGAGACAATGCGCCAATGCCAACAGTGTGCCAAGCACAGTGTTGGCACTCTTAGGGGATGCCAGCTCCTGGTCATCTAGGGTTTTTGGCTTACAACTCTCATCAGCCCCCACCACTGGTGAGGGATGATGGGAATTGTACACCAAAACTTTCGGAGGGCCACAAGTTTCCCAGCCCTGTCCCTTTAAGGCTTCCATTTTGTAAGAAAGGGTGGAGTCTGGGGCTGCAGCATAAAAGGCTTCCGTTTGGTGTCAGACCTCCTAGAAGAAAGTTGCTCACTTGGCGCTCTCCTGGGTGCTGCAACTTGTGGCCTGCTTTGCTATGAGCCTCATGGGCTTCAGACCAGACCAGGACAGCTTTTGCAGAGGAACTAAAAACATTCTCTACATATTTTATTCCCCTTTTTTTCACTTGTTACCAAGTTTCCCCATCCCCAACTTTGCTGCTGCTTTGGAAATACTGTTTCTACTAGCTATCCTGTTATCTATCTCTATCTATCTATCTATCTATCTATCTATCTATCTATCTATCATCTATCTATCTCATCTTCCATCTATCTATCACATTTTCAATAGCCAAAGTTCTCTGAATAGCTCACAAAATACAGTACAAGTTAAAACAGCATATTAAAACCTGACTAACAACCAAAGTAAACACCTTCAGCAGGGCAAAGATCTTAAAATACACTAATGCAATTTAGGAGTGGGGGTGCTCAAGTGCAAGCCTGGGGGGGGCATTGGGCACCTGTTGGGGGTGGAGGCACCTGTCAATTTCATCATCATATTTTTTATTGCTTTTAGCTTTAGGCCATTGCACTACAGCAAAACACAAAGACATCCCTCAGGTAAATACAAATAAAAATTGAAAAGGAAGGGGATTACACATGTCATTTAAAAACATTCACATATAAAAATGCACCTTAAAACCTTTGCATGTTGGTTCGCATGTCAATTTAAGAAAAGCTACTCCCAGACTTCTTCTGGAGCCATTTTTACCACTGGTGTGGCGTGGGCAATAGTGAGGCTGCCCTTTCATTACACCATGGAGAGTTGGAAGGTAATAATGCTTTTTGTTGTTGTTTCTTAGAAAACAACAACAATTGGCATGTGCCACTTGGCTGGGTTGCATAAGTCACCTGACAAAGGACTCTTAGGTGTGTGCTCGGTTTGTGTCACCATTGTCTTCACAGAGTATTGGCAGATCCTCTGGATCTCAGACAGGAGGTGCTGGGGATCAAACCTCCTGCGCACAACACACGTGCAACACCACTGAGTCTCCTTAACTTCTTCCTTCCTCTGCCTTTTATTGCTGGAGGATCTCTCTCAAAACACCCAAAGTTAGCCCTGCCTCTGTTCTAAGTGAACTGAAGCCAGGAGGAGCTGCTGAACAGTGTTATTGATTTCTCTTTCTGTTTAGAAGACAACAGCGGTTAGTCACCACAGAAATATCTGTTAATTGATATATGGAGAAACAAAGGAGGAAACAAACAAAGAAACCAGTTTTGTACAGTTGGCCCTTGGAGTGTGGCGGCATGGTGGCGGGGGTGGGGGAGCCCATAGCATATATTTATTAGGCAAACATTTGAGCTGTCTGATCCAAAAAGCACTCATAAACCCTTGGAGTCCATCCTGTGACTCAGTCACTCACTCAGTGGCTCAGTGGGTGGCTTGGAGCATGTCTCTGTCATCCCTCAGCCTGACCTAGAGTTGTTGTTTGGATTAAATGAGACAAGATAATCCCCACCACCACCACCATTCATATCGCTCTTGGGTTCAAAGTGTTGGATTGTATTGTGATAAAATAAATATGTATTAAATCCAGAAAGCTAGATTGTTTCCAAGATTTCAAAAATATCAACAGTCCAACGTCTGGAAGTGTGATTGCAAGAGGGAGGGGTGGGGAGGGGAGTATAGCTGGGTAATTTTAAAGTCAGGACTGAGAGAGCAATCCTATGGGCCCTAGACAGAGCCTGGAGTTGGGGAGGGGAGCACAGGATAGTTTGGAGAGAGAAAAGGAGTCCCCAGACCAAGGCTGCCCAGTAAAATTCAGGACAGAGTGGGGACTTGGAGCTTCGTCTCTCTAGTTCTAGTCTAATCATCACAACACTGGCCTGAAGAGGTGAGGAGTTGAGTCCTACAATAAACTGGAGCTGAGCTCTGGGTACCCAGGGGTTGACGTTCAACCATGGTTGTGTCCAATGAGGCTGCTGAGAGGAGGACAAAAGGAAAGGATCTCCCTTCCTCATAGAGTAGCATTCCCTAGCCTGGTGCCCTCCAGGTGTTTTGGGTTTCAACTCCCATCAGCCCCAACTAGCATGGCCAATGGTCAGGCATGCTGGAAGTTCTAGTCCAAATGTTCTGGAGGGCCCCACAGGCTGCCTTAGAGGTTTCCTGCAGCTGGGCATATGTGTAAACCAAAAACCAAAAACAAAGGGAGGTAAGCATCTAAAACACCCTGGATGAGGGTTCCAGCCTGGGATAATGCTATATATGCATAGAACGTAGTGACACTTTGTTACGTTAAAAAGTTTTTAATAGTAACATATATGCAAAGGGCCATGTGGCAACGTGTTTAATTAACCCAATAGCAAAAACGTATTTTAATATTATGCATTATCTTCTGGGCGGAACAAAGGGGGCTCCTTAGTAAACCCGGTCTTGAAGTTATATAAGGCCAAGGTGTTGTTACAACTCCTACATGGAGTGGAGATATGGGGGCAAGGTTGTGTCAAGACAATGGAGACGATACAAAATAAATTTGTGAAAGAGCTGTTGGCCCTTCCACAAGGAGTTCCCTCTTCCCTACTAAGGCTAGAAGTCGACTTACCATCCATTAAGGCGAGGGTTCATAAAGCAACGATACTATACGGAAAAAGGTTGATGCAAATGGATGATAGTAATTTGGCAAAGGTTTGCTTTCTTGAACAGCTAGAGAAAGGAGGTTGGGCAAGTAATTGGCGGTCACTCTCAAGTTTGTGCCTGGGAGAAGCCCAAAATCAAACAGATAAAGAGTTTATAAGAAACAGGATTTTTTAGTCCGATTTTCAAGAAGATGCGTTAGCAAGCCAGCATCAAGTGTTCTCCATTTGGTATAGTCTTATTAAAGAGAACAGTATTTGCCACAATATTTACAAGATTTGTCGTTTCCAGTGCTTGGAAGGGCTTTTACGGCCCTTCGCTTCCAAACAATGGCATCAGCCTATTTAGAGGGGAAATGTAAAAGATTGCCATACTCCCAGAGGATTTGTATTTGTGGAGTGAGGGAGGTGGAAGATGTGGTGCATTATTTACTATATTGTCCCCCTGTATAAGGAGGTTAGGGCCCGCTTTTTGGGGGACCTTTTGAAAGTAAGAGCAGGTTGGCCAGTGGTTCATACCATCTGTGATTTGGTAGCAGGACACTCCAAACCTATTACAATTAAAGTAGCAACTTTTGCAGAGGCAGCAAAAAAAAATTTTTTTGCCAATCCCTCTTAGAGGAAGTTGGAGTGGACTGCAGGGGGGGGATCATTTGTATTAGTGCCATAGTGCCAAAACCGTGAAATCCAGACACCTGAAATTTAGAATATAATAACCCACCTGCTATCTGATGAGCAGGAATATGTCTCTTATCAAGTCACAACTGCAGCAATGAAAATTAGAGTGAGAACTTTGGAAGAGATGGCAGTTGACTGCTACGGGAATTCAACAGTCTGATAGGGCTGACCTAATGAGGAATTTTAGTAAGTTTTAATCTCTATTTTAAACATGATTTTTTTAAAAAAATTGCAAGTATAATTTTATTTGATTTCTATTTCAGTGATCGTATTTCAGTGATTTCACTGTTAGACTTTGTGAGCAATTTTAGCAAGATTGAAGTTATACCCCAAATGTGAAGGTTTTAAGGTGTATTTTAAAATGTGAATGGTTTTAAATGAAATGTGCAATTTCTCCCCTTCTGTTTTATTTGTATTTAACCTTTAGTATGTCTTTGTACTTTGTTGTTCTGCAATGGCCTATGGCTAAAAGCAATAAACACATATGGAAAAATTATGCGTTATCTTTTTGGTATTTTATTATATTATTATGTTACAGCCCCCTAAGAAAGGCCTTTGAGTAAAGAACAGGCCGAAATGTGCAGGGCTTTGCGAAAATAAATATTTTGCATCCTGAGAACCCATTTCTCTTCTTTCTGACCCATACGTGTAAATAACTTTGTCAAGCTAAGCCTTCTTCATCCTATCCTTGAGTTGGGTTCCTATATGGAAAATGTCCTTTGATCAAGCACTTCGGTGTGACCCGTCCAAAAATATGACTTATCGGATTATAAATAGCTCCTGTGCTGACAATGAACATATTCCAGGAAAACATTTGGAAATGTGGCTTTGAAAGGAGAGTCAGCAAGGCAGTCGAGGCCAACGGTATCGTTGTGCCAAGACATGCACCGTTAGATTTTATTGGAGGGTTTCCTCTGTTATTTGGTAAAAATGAAGTCCAGTAGTAATTTTTCCAAGCTTCCCAATGGAGTGCAGAGGGCCTACATGCATGCATGGTGTGTTCACATGTAAAGACTATAGAGAGTCTAGTGCATGAGTTTTGCAAACTTTTTGAGCCTGCGGGCACATTTTGCCATTTGAGAAACTCTCTTGGGTGCTACCCAAAATGGCTGCCATGGCCATGGGAGGCATGGCTAGTGAAAGGCTTGGGCCCAATATCTCTGCAGAAGCAATCCAAAGAGGTGTGGGAACAGAGTAGGAGTCAGATGAGGAAGAGGGTGAAGGAGTGGCGGAGCTACCGAGGTTGCTGGAGGCAGGGCAGGGCAATACTGGTAGAAAAGAGTCTTTCCAGATAATGGCTAATCAATTGGATCAAAGCCAGCCAGAGACCTCTCCATCTGTGGGAAGGCAAGATCTTATGGTGGGGGAAGAGTTGGGAGTGACAGACCCAAAAATGAGACATCAGGTGAGAAGGGAAGAGCAACTTTGGGCAATTCTAAAATGTTGGCAGCTCAAAAGAGGCCCCCAGAGGAAGATCCTCCATGAGGGTGGGACTGGAAAAGCTACTCAGGTGTTGTACTGTTGCTGGCACAAGGTTTCATTACAACTTCCTAATAGTGCTGGGCCGAATCCTGCTCTCTATTTTCAGGAACTTTCTCCCTGCGAAAGAGGCATTGTTTTTTCTGCCACTTTCGCAGGGAGGGGGGGGAACATTTGGAGAATTTTCTCCTTGGGGAGGGGGACAGGGTTTTCACATACCTTTTTAAAGTTTAGCCAATTGCTGAAGGGCCTTTTCCCTGTTTTTTAGTTTTTCAACCCACCCCCCTTTCCCCTCAGCATCTGGAGGAGCCCTGCAATTCTTAGTGAATGCCTATTGGAGACCATGTGACCTCACCCTCTCCAATAAGCGTTCAAGAAAAACTCCTGGGCTCCTGAAAATGCCAGGGATGTTTTTTAAAAGACCCCTCAACAACTGGCTACATTTAAAAAGGGATGTGGAAACCTTGTCGCCCTCCCCAAGGAGAAGATTTTCCAAAATTCTCACTTCTCCCTGCCTCTTTCGTTCAAGTTTTTGTCCCCCCCACCCTACAAAGTGCTGGAAATGAAATGGTCAAAATTTCCAGCACAGCACTGCTTCCTAACATGATGTATTCATCAAAGATAGCGTCTCGTAGCATAATTAGTATTTTGCGAAGCTGACTAGAGAACTTAGCTCAGTGTTGCTGTATGTGGATGACATCTGTAACCTGAAGTGTGACTGATCTGGCATAATAAAAGCTATTTCCTAAGAGATCATCTTCATTGCCTTTCTACAAAGATGACCAAAGGCTTGGCCATCGGCAAAAGTCACAAAAGTCAAGCAACCTGCCCAAACAACTGTGTGGGGATTGAGCAACTCCTTTGAACCCACAGTTTTCAGTACCTTTTTTCTCGTTTCCCTTCTTTACATAGAGGCTGGGCATGCAGCAGAGGAAAGCACAGGTTTGCAGCCGCCTGCCGTCTTCAGTTCTTAAGTATGTCCCTGATTAGGATATCATGAGCTCCCTCTAAGGTCCAGGAGTCTGGTGAACTCCCCTGCGTCTGCCCCCAACCCCGCTTGCTGGGGCATTGACAGGAGCACTCCACCCTCATTGCTGCTCCCATCCACTATCAAGTCATCGTGATCACCTTCCTTGCAAAGAAGGAGACCATGACAAGGCCTCGGCATCCAGCAAGGGCAGGAGTTGCCATTGCCTCACCTAAAGGCTCATCATTTCCTCCTCACAACTGGGGCCTCATCTATACCTAGAGGCCTTCTGGGATGAGGGGGGGGGGAAGATCCCAGGTTTTCTCGCTTCTGGGATCCTCTCCCTGCATCTAAATGCCAGCACATCATCCTGGAAGTGAGGAGGGACATTCCCGGTGTGGCGCATTTTTTTTTTTAAAAAAAACCAACCACCACCAGCAGCAGCAATGATCCAGCACAAAGTAAGTCGTAAAAAGACCCCCCCCCAAGCAAAACTCAGCCTGACACACACCAAGAGCCATCCAAGAGATGGCTCGACGATGGGCATGGTGTACCTCCACAGAGCTCTGAGCCTATTTGTTGTGCCGCACCACTCTCAGGGAGGACCCGGGAGAGTGCGCCACACTGCCCACGGTCCTTGGGGTTGTACCAGGAATACTGGAAAAATAATGATAAAAGTAGTCCCAGTTGTCCCGGGACAACTGAGAGGTCATCCCTGGTTGACCCCAGTATCAGCTGTGGGTCACAGGGACGACCTTGAGCTAACCCCGAGATATATGGCTGGTGTGGATATGCCCAGGGATTCCAGCAGCCATCATTGGTGGCTTGGTCTCTTCCAGTTGGGGAAGAGACCACCCCGCCACTTTGCGTAAAATGGGGGTGGGTCACGAAGAGGCCAGATGGCCCCTACAGCCTCACTGGATGCTTGGTGAGCATTACAGAGGAAAATGTGGAACAGGATTCTTTGAGGTACAAAGAGTAGCAGATGTCCTCAGGGCATGTCCGCACTATGGTTTTCAACCTGCCATTCTCTTCCCAGGGATTTCTGAGAGTTGTAGTTCTGGCATGGGTAGGAGGAAGATATGGAACTCTAATGTCTATTTCTCAATAGCGCATCACCATGCTTCCATTCCTGGACTTTGGTGGAGAAGGCATGACAGTTAGGTCCCAAACTAGGTCTGATGTTAAATGTGACTGTACATTTCACCTGAAGAAATTAAAAATGCAAACTGTATTGGGGTGGGGGATTTGATCATTATTGGGATCATGGCAGACGTGGAGAGGGAATGAACACTTTCCTTCCTTGCTGTAGTCCTGAGGATCCCTCCTTCAAAGGTACTATTTGCACTGGAAGAAAATTCTCCAGGGACACTAATGGGGGATTTCCCCACACCCACCCCAAAGCAAAAACTAGTTTGGGAGGAGGGTTGTTTGTTTTCTTATCTGGCGTTAGCTTGTTAGATCCAACTATTTCTATACGTTGCACTATTGTCTGCATTGTGTGGATTAACTGTGCAGGTGTGTTTGAGTGTTGCTTTGGGATTGGTGCAGCTATATGTTGGGGCAAGATGGGAGGGGGAGTTGATGACTTTCAAACTCCTTCCAGCCTTACAGTTCAATGAGTAAGTTCCTAGCCAGAAAGGAAATAATATCATTATGAGTAATCTAGCCTAGAATTATTATTTTTAAACAATCAGTCCCGGTCTAGTCCAATTAGGGAGCTGCTTTAGGCCAGATGTGCCAAATGTCTTAACAAGCCACACACAGCAAATGTCAAAATGGTACTAGGATGAATGGATCTAGGAGGCCACTGTGCTATTACAGTCATTTGAAAATAGTATACGATAAATGAAATAGTATGCCATTCTCAGTCAACTATTAGATGATGATGTCAATGCCGGAGATGATTGAAGAACATATTCAAGGAGGGGACATGGCCCATCAATGCCTATTGGCCATAAACCAGCAGTCATTTCACCAGGTTGTACAGAGGGAGGTGAGAGACGTGGGGGTGGGGATTCCATTAGCTAAAAGTTTGATTCATTTTCCCTCTTCTCTGCCTATCCCATTTTCCTTGCGTGCCATGTCTTCACAAGGGGGGGTCTACACGACATCTCTTTGGCACCTGTTTCTGATAATAAGTGCTTTTTCCTATATTTGTATTTAAGTCTAATAGCGCTAGAAGAGAGCCGTTAAGGCAATTTACGGGCATCATAAAATGCACTTTATAATTGTTTATATGCGGTGTTTTGCTGCAGAGTCAGTTCAGGGGTATGGCTGAACATGGGGAAATTGACAAAAGCACCACCCTGTCTCTTGATGGTACCTCTCCCGGACTTTCCCGCTTTTCATTAACCCCGCCCACCTGACTTTCTCGCCATTGCCTGTCCAATCACAATCGCATGTGGGTACGATTGCTAAACATTGGATGTGCCTACAATTACAGTTGTTAGCAGGGCAGCATTGGCTTTGGGATCTATTGTAAAACCATAAAAGCATCATTTTTCCAGGTACTGGACAGCCCTGGCAAGAACCCGTCCGCAGAGTGTCTGCCCCCTATTCCTCCAGCAAAGAATCCGCCACTGTACACTCCCACCTCACCCCTTACCTGCCGTCTTGGAAATGTGCTGCTTCAAGGACAAATTTTAGTGTTCGCTTTCCGTTACAATGTTGCATTTCGCACTGATGTCCCAGTTCCATACAAACTTCCCATTATTCTGCCTGTCTCCAGTCCCGAGATGCCAGCTACCAATGGTTCTGGAATGCCCAATGCTGTGAGGGCTGGACTGCAACCTCACCATGCCATGTGTGGCAGAGGTGGGTTACTTTAGTATATGGTCCAGTCTCCTCATTATGCGCAGAAGGTGACGCAACTGATAGATTGTGGCGTGCATGCTCTCCGGTTCCACTCCAGCATCCACCAGTACCATTTGAATGAATGGCACAGCAGGGGACACCACAACGTGGTGAGAGGTACAAACTGAGGATAACACTTCACGTCTCTGGCTAAGTGAGCTCTGGTCCACGGAAGCTTGTGCAGCAATAAAACAGTTCATCTTCAAGGTGCCACATGATTCTTCAGCATGGCCTGTTTGTTTTTGTTGCCCCAACTGACTAATACGGCTACCTCTTTGGAAGTTCAGACTGTGGTTCTAGATCTATGGGAATTCTTGGTTAGCCATAATCACAGTTGATGCAAGTACTGGCAAATTCCTTAACCACAGCTAAGGAGACGGTACTTTGCTCCAAGGACAGAAGGAGCTGACCAACAATCCCATTTTACTGTTATATCTGTCTCTGGTAAATCACTGCCCCTCTTTTGCTTTCTGGTGGGGAGATCTCATAAAGTTTTATTGTTGCATGCACATATTCATGAACTTACATGCCATCCCATCCACTCCCCAAAAATCAGGGGTGGGGAGCCTCTTTTGGTCTGTGGAGGACTGGATTCAGTTGCAGAGACACTCTCAGGGGCCAAATTCCAGTGGTGGGCAGGGCTAATAGCCAAAGGAACATGGCCCAAACCACACAAAATTCCAGCGTATTTTAGCTTAAAGCTTTTACTACCACTAACTAAAGCTTAAGAAAGGTATTTCAGTCTTTTAGATAGGGGGGAAAACCTGCACAGAACTGGGAAACTGCCAAACAATTGGCAAATGGAGGAAAGGGGGTGAGGCTAGGGGCGTGGCCATTTGGGGAATCCTGGAAGCTGGATTGGGACTGCAGGAAGGTTGGATTTGGCTCTTGGGCCTCAGGTTTCCCCTCTCCCCCTGCTGTAAGTGCCTGGTCCAGGACCAGATCTATACCTTCTGTCATATTGATAGGATCCCAACATGGTGATGCTATATCCTTCTTGCGTATTTAGACCTTGTAGTACATGCAATGACATCTGTTGCGATATTTTGGATAATACAGAATAAAAAGTGGGAAATAATGCTAGAAAATCGGTATATGGGATGTGGATTGTGCCCCAGCAGTTATCAGTGCACTTCAATATTGCTATAAAGCAGTAGTGTACAGCTAACCTTGAAATCTTGCTGAAGGTGTTTTGAGTTGCCATGATTCCATGATGGGCACATCTTGATTGATTGTGGGCCCCTTCGGGCAATGAAGGTGAAGTATGTTAGGGGAGCAGGAGGACCATGCCCTGCCCTGCCCGAAATCCAACCCTCCACGTCTCAGCTGGAGGAAGCTTCATATCTTTGTGCTCTCAGTAGAAATGTCTGAAGAAAGATTCTAAGTGCAGAAAGCTTATGTGATGATTAAACAATCCGTTACATATTCTTAAGGGTTGTTTTTGTTTTAAAGGAAAAACTGATGCTACTGATACACCTGCTGTAGAAATCAATGCATAGCAGGGTATAGCAGCACATTGTACTGCAGGCAGAGAACAGCCATGAGCAATTGTGTTGTGACAGCTTTGCAGTGAACAACTCGCCTGGTAGCTAGGGATGGGAGGAGTCATTACTCAGTGGTAGAGCACATGCTGTGCATTGTTGAACTATGGAATTCACTACCACAAGATGTGGTGTTGGGTTTAGAAGGGGATTAGACAAATCCATAGAGGAGTAGGCTTACAATGGCTACTAGTCCTGATGGTGATATGCTACCTCCAGTATCAGAGGCAGTATGCCGATGTATACATGTTGCTTGGGAGCATGGGTGGAAGGGTGCTGTGCATTCCCATCTTTGTTGTGGGTTTCCTGTGGGCAGCTGGTTGGCCACGGCATGAACAGGGTGCTGGGCTCAATGGACCCTTGGTCTGATCCAGCAGAGCTCTTCTTATGTACTTATGATCATGCAGAAGGCTCCAGGTTCAATCCCTGGTATCTCCAGGTAAGGCAAGGCAAGAATCCTGCCTGCATCCCTAGCAGGCCACAGACAGTCAGTGCCAACAATACTGGTCTAGATGGACCCATGGTCTGACTCAGTAGGAGGCAGCATCTGATGTCCCTAAATTCGTTGTGTATGCATTTTAATGCGAATTTACCAAATCCTCACATGGGCTGTTTCTACACCAGGCTGTTTGACTGGGATGGCCCCCGGCTGGTCCCTGTGCACCGATGGTGTGTATTAGGTACTTCCGGGATCGCCCTCCCTCTCTCCTTCTACACCCCTATGGTGTAGAAAGGGCCTTCCTGAACCTAAACCTAACCAGAACGCAGGTTACCATTGGAATTTGTACATTTCTGAAGTTTCCAAAACAATAATACAAAGCAATGTGAACAAAAAATGCATGCATTTCAAAACATGCGCTCAAAAATTATGTATATTTGAAACAAATACATACAAAAGCACTTTATTCACTAGAGGATTGTTTCTCCCCAAGTGTGTTCATTTGAAGAAGTGCACACAAAAATGTGCATATTTTAGCAAAATGCATATTTTTCAGGAAATGCACACACACAAAAAACTGTACACGTTTTTGTGCGGATGAGGGGGGGGCGGGACAGGAATAAAAAAACTGGTGTGGAAATGGGATGGAACCAGCTTAAAGGTAAAAAAATCAGAACCTGTGTGAAATTTAGTTTGACGGATTTGTCCATTGCTACTGTTAGCCTTAGGTGATCGTGCAGGTGAGTGAGTGCAAAGCACCTTGGAGAGCTCCTTTAGAGGGCAGGGCTCCTGCAGCTTTAACTGTTGTGATGAAGAGGGAATTTCACCAGATGCTGCATGCATACAAATGACACCTGCTGAAAATCCCTTTTCAACGCAATTGTTAAAGATACAGGAGCCCTGTCCTCCTTTTCATATGGTCACCCTAACTCATTTAAAGAAGCTTGTTGTGTCAAATCATTACGAATGTGGAATAAAAAGCAAGAAACAACCCTATGAAGGCAGTATATGGAATGTATAATGTGGCCCAACAGTTATCAGTGCACTTCAATACCGCTATAAAGCAGTAGTGTAGATCTAGCCTGGGTTTAACGGAGAGATTTATGTGTCCTTTGGTTTGCAAGAACACATGGGAAAAAGAGGGGTTTTGTGTGTAGCACCAATGGGGAAGGAAAGGAAAAGCGCTTGGCAATAGTGGTAAATAAGCATGGTGATTTCTACCTGCCAAGTTGTTGTTTTTTTAAAGTACAAAATAGACATTCATTTGGTATTCAATAGCCTGGTGCGCTTTCTTCCCAGAAACGTACGAGCAGAAAACATTCAAGTTCAAGCTGTACCGGGCTGTGAAAGCAAGAAGAAGAAAAGGGTCGCTTTGGGGATTAAAATGCCCTCCAGACTTTTGTGATTGTTGCCAATTAAGATGCAAGGAGGAATCGTAAAACGGACAAACCAGGTTGCCAGCTTGTTTTGTTTTCCTTGGCGAGGGTCCAGCGGATTTCACGGGCAGAAATTCAATAGCTGAATTCAATAGCTTTACTGCATCTCCATGCTGGGAACCGCTGCACCTGTTGAATGCCTCTACTGTACCTGCTGGCGGTGCCCTGCCAAGAGGGGGGAAAGGGTTGCAGGTATTTTTAATTGACAAAAGGCTTGAGGAGTGTTGCTTTCTAGCTTGTATAATTGCGCTACAAGGGGGAAACGGGTGGTGTAGTTTTCTGCAAAATCACAAGGAAACGCTGAGGCACGATTGACTCTGTCAGAGCCGGCGTCAAGGGTTGACATAGCCAGGCACCTGCTGAGAGCCCACACCCCAGTAGGGAGACACTGACAAGATCCCTCTCGACTCGCGCTTCTTCTTCAACATTGCAAGCTGCTTGTTCACCTCCCTCTCATTCTAGCCCAGAAAATGGGGGACGTGAGAGAGATAAGCAGGAGATGCCCCTGCCTACTTGCTCTCAGGCTCTCAAGCAAGGGGTAGCAGTGAGGAGAAAGAGAGAGAGGAGCAAGGGCAGCTGGTGACAATTATTGTGAGAAGGTAAACTCACTGGCCACGTTCGGACGACATATTAGGCAACGGAGGGGGGAAGAGGCAACTGACCGTTCGTTATTTTTCTGGTACTCCCCACATGACAAGTTGCCCTTCCCCCTGTTGTGCGGCTGCTGGTGCTCCTCCCTCCCTCCTCCCTCAGTCCTCCCAGCCCTATCCCATCATGCATTGGAAGTTCTGCCGGCTGTACAGGAGCGACCAGGGTGCTTTTGGCCACTCCTGCCGGAGAACTCTATGGCCTGCTTTAATAGTGCATTCGACGGGGGGGAGATTACACAACAGAGCCTGTCACACAACATTTCAATCAATGGGTGTTGAGATAAGCAACGGAGCAGCCCATTGTTTTTCTCCATTGTTTAAATTCACAAAATCAAATATAGTATAAAATAAAGCATAAAAATATAAATATACAAAATGTGACAATTTAGACAGCTGAAAACAGTTTCAATAAAATACTAGATCTGTTTAGATGGGTGGCATAAATGTCCCATCATTTGCCATTAAACGCCTGGGAGTAGAAGATGTTATTAACATGGTTACTGGAAAGATGTCAGCGTTGGCATTAGGAGGTTTGGAGTGGAGAGCTCACAGTTGGGGGGCCACTACTGAAAAGACCTTCTCCCTTGTCACCCTCCTCCGAGCCTTCCTCAGAGTTGGCACTTGGGGGGGGGGAACTATGAGCACACATGTGTACACACACACACACACCATAATCACATGCATGTTTACATAGAAGTTATAACCCATTGTGTTCAATCTGGTTATCTTCCAAGGAAATGTGCACAGGATTGCAGCCCTAGAAACCCAGCTGCATCACGTCAGTTACATGAGAGCTGTTAATGTTTACTCTCCACTGAAGGACTGGCACTCTGTGTGTGGAGAGACACTCCCCTCTCCATTCAGACTGCAGGGCACAATACAGGGAAAATTAAGCATGTTTTCCATTCAATTAAAATGGAAAAGGGTTTTGTTTAAGGCATGTGCTTGATTCTCTCCTTCAAATGAATGGCATTTCAAAGAATTTAACTTTAGGTAGATCGTACCTGCATTGTCTTGTGCTTGTCCTGTTCTTTTCCTTTGGACAAGACAGCATTGGAAGCTTTTCATAGATTTGTAATAACCTACTTATTTACAAAAGTATAACTTAAGAATGCAGTACAGGAAAGGAGAAGACAACACATAGGCAGGCACTGCAGTTCCAAAGCACCTGCCCCACCCAACTCAACCTGGGGCGAATCTACACTGTTGCTTTAAAGCACTTTAAAGCACTTTGTAACAGTAGTAACAACTGTTTTGGAGTGTGTCCTGGGCCCCAACAGTTGTCACTGCTGTTATAAAGTGCTTTAAAGTACTTTAAAACAGCAGTGTAGATCCTGCCCAGATGAAATGGGTTAATCCTGCAAAATGTACTGTATATGGATAGAATGTTGCCTGTAAGTGGAAGATAGATCCTTACAGTAATATGCAAACTGATACCTTCTAGGACTGTGACCTGGTCAAAACTTTGGAAGCGACCCTTAGCAAAGGTCAACCTTGATTCAAGATAGATAGAACCCACAGCCCAGTGCTTGTATTTGCTAAGCAGTCTCCAATTTCTCTTCTGATGCTGCAGACATCTTGGGACCGATCTACACCAAGCAGGATACGACACTTTGAAAACATTTTGAAAACTGTATATGGAGTGTGTCCTGGGCCCCAATAGTTGTCACTACTGTTATAAACCTTTTAAAACCATTTTAAAGCAGTAGTGTAGATCCTGCCTTGGAAGTAGTGAATAAGCTATCACAGATTTGGACGGTTATGGTGCTTTTAATCCAAGCTTGAAGAAGGCTTTAATGCAGCAAAGCCTTTTTGATAGAAAGCGTTCTGTGAGCCTATCTACACACGCAGGATAAAAGACTTTGAAAACATTTTGAAAACTGTATATGGGGTGTGTCCTGGGCCCCAACAGTTCTCAAAACTGTTATAAACTGTTTTAAACCATTTTAAAGCAGTAGTGTAGATAGGCTCTGCATCTACCTTAGCAGATCGAGGAGTGAGGGAAAGGGAATGGATTTTCAAAGCCGTGGTTCACATTTTAATCAAAGAAAAATCTCTCTCCCCTCGCATCATGTTTCCTGAGTCTTGACTTAAGTTCAATAAACTTTGAGGTCTCCACTGCTTCTTGGAACAGAATTTATTTCATCTCTTTTTAAAAAGTTGGTCTTACTGATTTTCCAAGTCCCCAGATTGTCCAAACCGCTAGTCTTAAGTGCCTTTAACCTCAACAATTCATTGCAGAGAACTCAGGCCAGTAACTACTTCAAGTGAGTATGAGAAAGGAGAGCATGATTTGCTTTCGTCTGTTTTCAACTGCAATCTCACATTCCATTAGGCTGCTGTTCACTTCAATAACAATTAGCAGGCTGTGAGCAGGATTGCAGCTACTAAAGGCCAACTTTAGACTGGTCTTGGTCCAAGATATTTTGGTGCCTGCCTAAGTCAGAACATTCAAATGGCATCCCTTCCACCTCTGTTAACATGGGGCAGGATACATCCACTGGGACATTCTCCTGGAAAAGCTTAAAGATTGGCTAAATATCCTTCTGTGGGTTCCTTCTGTGTCCTGGGGGCTATCTAAATGCTTGGTAAAGCCCAGGGGTGGGTGTGCGGTGGCATGGCATTGATTTTACTCATTCTGTGGCTTTCCACCGAAGGTGTGGAGAAAAAAAGTCTGGTACTTACCCTGACCTTTTTCTCTGAAGCAAAGTGAGGACACGCAAGATGGCAGCAAGACAGCCCCTTGCCTCGCTCTGGAGTCGCAGCGGAGGTGTGGCTGGGTAGTGCCTGGTGGTAGGCAACCTGCGATTGGTCACCTTCCACCAGAAGTGGGCAGGTGTGGCTCCAGTCTCCAGATGGCTGCCCCAAAGTCCTGCGCCCCCTCCTCAGTGTCAGGATTACCCGACACAACCCCAGGGGAGGGAATGCTTTTTTTTTTTTAGGGTTGCAGCACCAACCTGGCACCATGAAGACATGCCCCTGGATTCCTTGAAAACCTTTTAAGGATCTTTTGCCTCCTTAAGAATCCCACCTTCCTTCTTTTTACCTTCCCCTTCCCAATAACGTGGGGTTTAAGTTGTAGATGTGGGGTGAGTGACACTCTGCACACTTGTGGCTTTAAGCAGGATTTAAGCAGGTGTCATTTGTATGCATGCAGCACCTGGTGAAATTCCCTCTTCATCACAACAGTTAAAGCTGCAGAAGCTATACTAGTGTCGTAAATCACTAACGTTAAACTCGATAAGCAGGAGGAAATGTTAATAAAAAGTCCGTGGTTTAAAGCCAAAGTATCCATCAGAAGCTGGGTCAAACAATACTGGGTTCAGGAAAGTGCCAAAGAGTAGTCAGGATCCAGTCCAAGGTCAGGATATGTCCAGGCAAGATCAAGGAGCTGGTATGCAAGTGACGAAGACAAGGCACCAAGGTTGCTTCCAGCATCGCTTCTGAATTCTTGCATGTCTTTTACGGAGATGGTGGTGATTGGGAATTGTTGTCAACTGCATTGGCCTTCAGCTAGCTTCTGCCTGTTCCCATGAAGGGCCACTCCCCAAACACTCCCAGGCTCAGCTGTTCCTCCTTTCTGTTTAATCCTTCAAACTGAAGCACAACAACTAGTGTGACCCGATACAAAAGAGGGCAGGGCTCCTGCATCTTTAACTGTTGTGATGAAGGGGGAACTTCATCAGGTGCTGAATGCATAAAAATGACACTTGCTGAAATTCCCTTTTCTATGCAACTGTTAAAGATACAACAGCCCTGTCCTCCTTTCCATATGGTCACCCTATTAAGGGTCTTTGTGCATGGTGTTGCTGAGGGGCATCGATCATTTTTCATTCCTGTCCCTCAATCTTATCTTAATAGTGCTGGTGTAGTTTTCCTCTCAACCTTGCCTGGAGAATGTGGAATAGCGAAAAACCTTTAGCATTGTATGTTAGGTCTGACCACTGCATTTAGGTGGTGGTGACAGTGGGAAGCTCAGGTATTAATTTCTGCAATATTCCTTGAAAATTTGGGGTGGTGGTGGAGCAATTTGTTTATACACCCCCAGGGACTGTTCATCTTCCTGCTCCCATGCTTTAAAGGATGACCTGAGCCTTGACAAGGAGGTCAAGTGTGATGAAACACAAACACCTGAGATCCTTGATTGGCAGGAGGCTATGAAAGAGTTTGCATTCTTCCCTTGAACTTCCTTAACAAAACAGGACCCAATGAAATTAAAACTGCCCTGTCTAGTGTCGTACTGTCTGCTGCATGTGAAATTGTTCTGCAGTGGATAGGAACTCTGTTCCAATGCCACCATCCACCACTATAGATACTTATGGAAAAATGCTTTATTACTGCATTGATTTTGCACAGAAAAGAACTTGTTTATTCATTTTTAAAGGTAATTTTACATGTATTTATTTATTACCTTTGTATACCACCCAATAGTTGAAACCCTCTGGGGGGTGGGTGGGTTCAAAACAATTAAAAGCATAAAATATCAAACAATAAAATGCAGATGATAAAATACAATATAAAAGTTTTAAACTTTAAAACTACAATACAAAAACAACAGGAGCTAGCAGGGGTGCAATTTAAAACAGAGAAAACAAACTGAAAGATTAAAATACCAGGGAGAATAAAAAGCTCTTCACCTGGCACCAGGCGAACCCTTTGTAGAATCTTATTCCACAATTGGGGTGCCACAGCAGAAAAGACCCTCTTCCTAGTAGCCACCTACCTCATTTCCTTTGGCAGAGGTTCCTGTAGAAGGATTGCTGAACCTGATCTTAAGGTCCGGGCAGGGTTATATGGGAAGAGATGATCCTTCAGGTAGCCTGGCCCCAAGCCAATCAGAGCGTCATCAGACAGGTGTTTTCTCTCACACTCACTACTGCCCACTTACGGATGTTCGTGCATCCTTTAGATGATGTCCGCCTCCCGCATGCCTCCTGCTCCTTCAGCTTGTTTTTCCTTCGCAAAATAGACTCCCTTTAATCCGACTTTTTTTGTTTGTTGACGGAATATGCCGCCATTTCCTGCTGTGTGCAGGAAAAGCGGCGCGATAAAAACTGCCCCTGAATGGGCCATGTGGTAGTTGCTGCTTTCTCTCTCCATGTAGACAGATCGTTGCTATTGTGGGACAGCAGCAGGAGACAATAGCAACGGTAGGGAAACGTGAAAATCCACTCATCTGATGACGCTCTCAATCTTTCTTTGGTTTTGGTGGTGATCTAAGTGGAGGTCTGTTTAGGGTGGCCACATAGGTATTACCCAAAAAAGAGGAAAGCATCATCAAGAAGGGGGACAAAAGAGATGCAGATCTGCGTAAAATGTGCATATGCTAATTCATAGGTATAGATACCAAGTGATGTAATTTAAATAGAAATGCAATGCTGTCACTGCAATGGGGGAAACTATGACTAAATGATGTGTGCTGTCCAGGCTGCAATGATTGATGGGCGACTTCAAAGCCTCTGCTCTCCCTTCTTATGGCTAATTATCATTAAAATGAAATTGGGGAGGACAACCCTTCAAATAGAGGATGCTTTCAAGGCTGGGCAACACTTGGCCCTCCAGGTATTTGGGCACCATAACAGAGGAAGACAACAGTTGTTGGCCAAAACATCTGAAGGGCTGAAAGTTGCCCACCCCGATTTTATTTATTTATTTATTACATTTTTATCCTGCCTTTTTTCCTCCAAGGAATCCAAGGAGGTGTACATAATCCCCCTCCTCTCCATTTTATCTTCACAACAAGTACCTTGTGAGGTAGGCTGGACTAAGAGTCTGTGACTGGCCCAAAGTCACCCAGTGAGCTTCCATGGCCAGGTGGGGACTAGAACCTGGATCTCCTGACTCCTAGTCAGACACTCTAGCCACTACAACACACTGGCTCTCTGATAATAGAGAATTGTCCTCTACAAAGTGGCCACCCTAAGTTTGTGATTACCTGTGAAACAGAGCACATAGTCTCACTGTGTTTTCCTTTCAGAAGTTGAGATACATGAGAGGGAGTGAGTTGTAATGAATACACTGTTCTTGACTTTCCAAAGGCAAATCAGAACTAAAGCACTTTCGGGAATGTTTACCTGTAGTTCTGATGAAAGAGAGATGGAAGAATATGCTAGGAAATATCCAGCCAACGTCATACCTAATGTGAGGCAGAATGAGATGGTTGCCTCAGGCACAGCTATCTTTTTAAATGTATTTATTTATCATATATGTCTATTGGGCGTTTCAGTTGTATTCCCAGGGTGGTTTACGAAAAGAATAAAACAATGAAAATATACATACAAAAAATGCAATAAGCCAAAAGCTACAAAATTATAAAAGCAGCATAAAAACATTAGCAGGATTATTATTATTATTAATAATAATAATAATAATATATTTATTTATTTCTTACCCGCCTCTCCCTCTGGATGGAGGCGTGGAACAACAATAAATATAAATACAAAGACCATAAAATAGACAAAAGATTAAAAACAAATGAAACTAATACATTATTAAAAACATCTTAAAGTTCAACTAGGGAGGCCTGCCGGAACTATATCTAAACAGCCCAACAGACAATAAAAAAGGCACCAGGGGAAACTCACTGAGGGAGAATGTTCCTTAATTAGGGCCATGTCTACACCAACAATTTATCCCAGGATCAGCTCAGGAGTGTCCCTGTGCATCCATATGATGCACAGGGGATCCCAGGGGCAACCAGGGTTGGGCAGAGACTTTCCCCAGGATAACCGAAACCTCGGTTATCCCGACTTTTCCTGCAGTCTTGGGAATATCCCAAGCTCCACGGGGGTGTGGGCACCCATCCTGGCTTCTTCCTACCTCCTTGCAAGTAAACCTGCTTTCAAAATTGGCATGGAGCTGTTCGGGGGGCTCTATGCCCTTTGGGGTGGGGGGCAGCAATTTTGCCATCCCTGGGATGGTGGGGGGTTGGGGTTTGGTTATGAAGTTTGGTGGGGGGGGATTCTTACCTTTTTGCCGGATCAGGGCCATGCGACTGGCTCTTCTAAGGAAAAAAAAAGGCATCCGCGATGTCCCTCTTCTGTTCTGGAACGTCGTATAGAAGCTGGTGATGACTGTGGAAGCAGGTAAGTCCTCGATCCTCCTCCCTTCCTCCCGCTAGGCTGTTAGGTGTAGAAAGGGCCATGGATGCCAACACCCAGAAGTCCCTGGTAGCCACCCATTTCATCTCAGATATTTGGATACTATTAAAGGGGATAAAACTGAGATATTCGGTTTATTTGATTTATACCTTGACTTTCTACCAAAAAATGGCACTCAAGATAGCAAATTAAAACTTTGTCAGCATGGATAGTACAGAAAGGTGGTATATAAATATTTTAAAATTAAAATTATCATCATCATCATTTTAAGATGTAGATTTTTTTGGTCTCAGGCATCATATGAAAAGGACATAAAAAACTTTTGAAAGTCTTAGTGCGGTTAAGCAGGAAATTTAGCTAAGATCTGTTATGTCTTTTGAAAACCTGTTTGGTTAGAGTTTTAATTTTGGAGTGATCCTCCTATAACACCATGTAGTGAAAGTAAAAGTTGATTTACATTTGACACTGTTGTGCAAAGCAGTTCCTTTTTCAAGGCCCACCTGGCCATCCCAGATGCCAGATTAAACCTTCTGCACACCAATGCAAACAAACCTGTACTTTTGGTTATTTGCAGTGGGATACAGATAATTTAGTCCTTCCTGTGTCTGGGGATCACTGCAATCAAGTGGTTGAAGAGGAAGAAGTTGACATATATACACACAGCGATTGCAAGTATCCAGCCATTGTATAAACTGGCCCTCAGTATACACAGCATCACAGTATGGCTTCCACAGAAGAAGACAAAGGAAGAGGACAGGAGAATCCCAAAGTGGGCCTGTTCAGACAATCCGCTAAGCCATGGTTAAGCTGCTAACCCCTTTGCAGCAAATGGTTAGTGAGAGTGTTTAAACCATGGTTATGTAGCCACCATGGTTAGGAATGGTTCACACAACATGCTAAACCATAATGTTTAGCTCAGAGTGCTTAACCACCGTGGCTTAGCGTGTCATTTGGACAGGGTCAGTGTGAAGCCATATCCTAGGTTACCATGACCATATAATGTTATCAGGCCTCAGATTACTTGGATGAGACTGTAGTCCAAGAACAATGCCATTGTGTCAGGGGTGTCAAAAAGACGGCTCTCTATTCTCCTGGGTTGATGTGATCCTACAAAACGGAGCATGATACGTATTTATTCAGGAGACTTATATTGCACCTTTTGATCAAATGATTCTCTGGACACCTGATATCAGATTGCAATAATCCACATGAAAACCCCAAACTCATGCAAACCAGTAGCCCATAATCCCTTAGTTGATGGACAGGGACAGAGTGTGCTAACAGACTGAAGGCATCATGCAGCTATTTTGTGTTTTGTTTCTTTACAGCTTTTCCATGGTGAGAAAAAAGATGGAAGTAGTGGTGGGAAAACCCAGGAAGATTATCAGAAGGAAGATATTTTTTAGCTCCCCCTGTGACTGAGAGGTCAGTTGCATATCAAAAGCCTCAGGAGACAGATGCAACCTGAAAAAGTGAACTTGCAGAAAAGGACTTCTCCACAACTGTCTTTCCATGGCAGCCCTTCCAATCCCCTGAAAATGCTAGGAGACAGGAAACCCAGTTGAATGGGGTAAGCTGTGATCTGTAGGGGAGGGGATCCCCAAAATTGGGTGGGGAGCCTTCCATATTGCAGAAAGCAGATCCTGGATCCTCCTCCTCCTCTAGAAGCACCTCAGGAGACCAAGGACCCTGCCAGGATACGTCCTGTATTTTTCTATACATATTGTAAGAACATATGAACTGCCTTGCTGGATCAGCCTCAAAGTTCATTTAGTCCAGCATTTTCTTCCCAACAGCAAACAGTCGTCCCATTCTGAAATCTCTTGCAACCTGGTATGAAGATGGCCTTGTTCTGGTACTTAAAATATACAACCTCCATTTAGCTCTCGTGGCTAAAAGCTGTAGCCAAGTATGTGTTGCAACAAAATACTGCAGTATGGAGTATTTTCGTTCAGAGTTTCAGCTGGGCAGCCAGTCATGTCATCTTTTGGGATACTCTATTCCACTACCATGGGTGTCTTCATGCTGCCTCTCTGCCCACTCATTCCCTCAAACTCCCATGGATGCCACAGCAGGAGAAAGCACGGGCTTTCCAGTGGCCATTCAGCTCTTTAAGCCCGCATCCCTGCCCTCTGCCCAGCTTTCTCGCACCCTATCTGTGGCCACGATCCACCCCTGGAGTGCCCCCAGCCTCAAGCCGAAACGAGGTCACCACTGGACAGACGGAGGAAAGAAGGCGGTGACCTCAGAGCAACAGAAAAAGTCGTGGTACGTTTGTGACTTTTTAAAAGTGCAGTTTCAGGGAAAAGCGCCATATAAACAATGCAGTGACACTGTGCAGCCACTATGGGGTATACAGGGTGTATAGACAGCCCTCAGTTCAGTCAACATGTTCAGTTCTCATTTGGCTGCTTTGGAATTTCTCTTTTTTTCATTAAAGCTTTATTTTTTGAGGGTGTGGGAGGGATACTTCTGTCTATCTTGGGATACACCCAAGCCTCTTATGCGTGAATGATCCTGTGTTGGTTTCATAAAATCTACATACATTTACCATTAGTAGGCAGGGTAGACCTGTGAACTAATTTAACTCAGTGAGTCAAGATGAGTCTTGGGCCAGTCATATGTCTTAAGCAAAGCAGACAATGCATTTGTGCACGTAGACAAAGATAATCATGGAAACCATTCAGTGTCTAAAAAGGACAGAGACACTAGAAGCCTCCTGCACTGCCAAGTTAAAATAAATAAATGTTTCTGTACCCAGAATAGTTTACAACGATGGCATGTGACACAACACTCCCAAACTATTATCAAGCAAAATACACAATGCAGATCTACTGCGTTCAGTTTCTGTTCAAACAATTCCGGGGAGAATTGCTGTCATGCCCTGCTGAATGCTTTGGCTCATGTTTAAAAATGCTCCCAGATTCCATATGCAGATTTTATCTATTTTATATCTAATTATTCAAATCAAAGTCAAGACTGCCTCAGCCCAATGGAGAGAGCATCCTCACACCAGAAAATACTCAACTTAAATTCATTTTAGAAAAACCTGAACCAGATTATTCCAGCCTAGGGCAACAGAGCTTCTAATATTTCCTTAACTATTGGTGCAGTGTAATGCTTTTTAGGATGTAACCCCTGTTCTCTTAATGGATTTGGCTGTTCGTCCATTACAAAGGAGATAAAACAAAATCGGATCTGCATCTTTTATGTGTTAGTTAGTAATATGATTATCGATTCCAAAAAAACCCATTGCATTGTATCATATTATATAACTTGGTTGGACTTGTTACTGAAGGAAGGATTTGATTCTGAAAAAAATAGTTGCACTATATTTAACTTTGAGGATTAGTTCCAGTAATCCATCTGGAGCAAAGACAACAACTTTGCTCTTTAACTCATCAGAGTATTTTCAGACAATGCCTTTGATACTTAAACAAAAGCAAATAGAATAGCTGATAAGGCAATGGCTCTGTATTAAATATCTGATTATTAATTATATTATTTTTTTTTGAAGGTAACATAGAATTCTTCTCCAGCTAGAATAGTAGTTATGATTGTCTGATAAAGAGAACTGTGTAGCTTGAAAACCTGCTCCTTCTTTCTCTGACCAATGTTCATTCAATAAAAGGTACCACCTTATCTACCTTGAAACACTTATTCTTTAGATCCATTGCAAGCTAGGAATTCTCGGACTCTATAAACACCACAAAATGTAACTAAGGACTCAGTTATGTATTCCACAGTTCAAACCCTCATGTCTCTTAAAGCAGCACATTCACACAAGCACACGCATTACTAATAGCACCATCTTATGCCCGGCTACTCAGGCGCAAGCCTCATTGCTGGTCAAATTATGGTCTTTGGTGTCATCTGCCTCTCATTAGGACAAAATGTCCTGCTTAAGTCTGGTCCTAATGAAGGAACTCTTGTGCACTGGACATAACTGATCAGATCTGGGTTGGGCTGCTACTGAATCTAGCCTCAAGCAAATTTCAAGGCAAATGGGGTGTCACCACTTAAAACACACAGCTGAGCCAAGTTGAGTGAGCCAAGAAGAAGCATCCTATATATCAGGGGTCCCCAACCATTTTGGACCTGGGAATTTTAGAAACTGCTGTGGGCACCACTACAAAATGCCTAATCAGTGGATCACTGCTTTGATGTCTACCTCTCATGTCTATGGATCTTACGCTGCATCCTATTCTGGAAAAACGTTTGCTTAGTGTCTGTTGGACACTGCAATGTCTCTTTAGTAAGGGATTGTCTAATTCAGTTAATTGCTGGCAGTGCAATATATCTAATGCTTCTTTTAAACACAAGTTTCTGTCAATGTCCAGTAGTTGCTTCTTTTTGGGAGGAGTTCATTATGGAGATAAGTTTTGTACTGGAACAGTCTTTAATATTCACTGATGTACACACTCTTTTAATTGATTTATCTGCTTCATGGAAATTAACAAATGCTCAATGTAAATGGATTCTCCGTGCCCTTTTGGCAGCTAAAATACTGATATTACAACATCGGAAGGTTAAACACATAACTCCTATAATGCAATGGACTGAGAATCTTATAATATTTTCAACATTTGAACGGTATTCAAATGGATACTTACTTGGATATTTGGTCTGTTTTTGTTAAAGCCTATGTAGAATTGCTAGAAAGTTGTATGAATTTCATATGTATTCATTGCTATGTATTTATACTAATGCATATATGTATATTTAAAAAATGGGGGAAATTTTTAAAAAATCTTAAGTTTTGCAGGTGCTCATGGGCGCCATATTGGAAACCCCTTCATGGGCACCATTGGAGGTGCCTGTGCGTATTGCATTGGGTACCGCTGCTATACACTAACAGCCAACTCATATCCAAAATGGCACTATCCATACCCAAGATGGAAGATTTAGCAGGCTCAGGGGAACCCTGAGGTTTGCAAAAGTGCAAAAAAATAGAATAAAAAATCAAGCTTTAGAAAAATATACACATAAGGGGGAACTCTTAAAAACAGCCCAATTATGACATTCTGTAGGCATGAAATGCTTACTGACTGTTGGTGGGGTGGGGGTGCAGGAATAGAAAACCAGGGGGAGAGGGGATAGAATGGAGTATCCAGAACAAGATCACTCTACGCGGCAAAATTTTGTTTTAGGTCCCACTTGATGATTAGAATTTTTTAGTTGCCTTTATCTTAAAAAAACCCCAAGGTGACTTGCAACAAATATACCAAATATAAAAGAGCTAAAACCAATTACCATTAAAATTCCAAAACATAATAAAACAACTAACAGCTTCTCCACATAGAGGCTTTTCATCCTGTCGTTTTTTTTTTACCAGGGCTTATGCTTTTGGATTCTTTTTGCGATTAAGATCGACTCTTTACATGCAACTCTCCCACCCTTTCCCCCTTTATCAGTGAATTCTATAGGTTTTATTAAATAGAGCCATTTAGTGGCTGTAGTTACAGTGGCACTTCTTCTTTACACTGGACAAACGCAAAGGTATCAAAATTGGATCTTTTCGTTACCACATTATTTCCATTTCAAATTAAGCCGCAGAAATGCTTGGAAAGCACAAGAGAGGTGCTGGAGGTTGACGTTGTCACGTAAAGGACCCGCAAACTTTGTGAATAACCAATCTCAACCACAGAATAAAAGTCCCATCTGGAGGAGCCCTAAAACATCAGTACAAAAGAAAAAACTCACCAAATGCCTTTAAATCCCTAGAAGAACATAAAAGTCTTGAGCTGGTGCTGAAAGTGATGACAATGTCAATGCCAGGCAGGCCTCACCAGGGAGAGTGTTCCACAGCCAAGGCTGCCACAACTGAAAAGGCCCTTGTTGGCATCCTCTTAGCTTCCCTTGGATGAGGCACTCCGAGGCAGGCCTCAGATGTTGATTGCAGTGCATTGGTGCACTCATAATGCAGTTTCTCTGGGGATTCCTTATCAGGGCTGTTCATGTGACCCCACTTCCCATTTTATCCCATTGGCCACACTTCCTGGAGACACCTTTACCATGAAAAGGACCGTACATGTTTCCAGATATGCCCATATGTGGCTTCTCTATGCGAGTGGGAACCTGGACCAATCAGGTTTCCTGCTTGTGAGGGGAAGCCCTACACACACGTATCTGTATGAACATAGCCCCCTTTTCACAATAGTGTCAAATGTGTGACACAGAGTGTGTCAGCATCTCATCAGGGGGCATGGCTCGCAGATGTGATACCATTCTCCCTTCATGTTTGTGGGGGTTGTCAGCTGAGAACTCAGCTAGGGCAACCCCTCCTCCATCTTCCAGGGGTTACTTGAAGACTTTTGTGCCTGGCGGAAAAAGCAGACAAAAAGTGCAATAAATAAATAGCCACACCAAAGTTTAAATACACAATAAATCAGTAACACAAAATGCTTAGAATAGACATTGAGAGGTAGCTAAAACAACAGAACACACAGACCAGCATAGCCCCACTTAAAATGCCTGGGAAAATAGAAAGTATTTTGACCTGGCAGTGAAAAGATGGTAAAGTCAGCACCAGTTGAATTTCTATGTGTGTGTGTGTGTGTGTGTGTGTGTGTGGAGGGGGGATTCCACAACTGGGGTGCCACCACAGTAGGGTGACCAGATAAAATCCAGGTCAGAGCTCATGTAACTTTAAGAGTTGTAGAGAAAAGGGAATTTCAGCCAGTGTCATTTGTATGCAATCAGTTCCTGGTGAAATTCCCTCTTCATCACAACAGTTAAAGGTGCAGGGGCCCTGCCTTCTTTTCTATATGGTCACTCTAGTATAGTGCCTGCACCTTTAACTGTTGTAATGAAGAGGAAATTTCACCAGGAACTAATTGCATACAAATGACACTGGCTGAAATTCCCTTTTCTCGACAACTGTTAAAGTTACATGAGCCCTGACCTGGATTTTATCTGGTCAGCCTACACCACAGAGAAGACTGTGCAACAGAACTGGTTTCCCCACAATATTTGAACAGATGAAGCTGCCTTATACTAACTCAAGAGGTTCTCAAACTATGCTCCATGGACCACTGGTGGTCTGCAAACTCCATTCAGGGATTCTAAAGGTTACAAAACAGTCAAGAATATCTGTACTTGCCTTGCATTTGATTTATTTTTTCGGATGACTTTCTGATGAGACTGAGGCCAGGGCTGGATTATCAAACATAGCCCTGGCCTATGATTTTCATAATATAGCCCTGGTGCTGTTAGAAAAACCATGCTAGATCAGACCAAGGGTTCATCTAGTCCAGCACTCTGTTCACACAGTGGCCAACCGCCTGTCGACCAGGAACCCACAAGCAGGACATGTTGCAATAGCACCCTCCCACCCATGTTCCCCAGCAACTGATGTATATAGGCTTACTGACTCTGATATTGGAGGTAGCACGTAGCCATTGGAACTAGTAGCCATTGATGGCCTTCTCCTCCAGGAATTTATTCAACCCCCTTTTAAATCCCTAGAAAATTTAGTAGTTGACGTCACTGAATTTTGCTCACAAAACTAGGCTCATGCATTGCAGTAGATAGGCAAGACCACAGTTAGTAAAATATAAATTACATATACCCTTTAATTTGTAGAAAAGAATAGGGAGTTTGCAGGGCAAAAAATGTTTGAGAACCACTGTACTAAATTATTGTTGTGCTCCGCCTTGGGAAGGCATCTGCCCTAAAAGGCAGGCAAGAAATATTAATAATAACCTTATATAAGAATACAGCAGTGTAAGGCTTATTACACAAGATCTACCAGACCGATTTTGCTCATTTTTGTTTTGAAATTGGAGCTTTAGTAATGAAGATATGCAAAAAATTCTGGAAGTTTGAAAAAGTTCAAAGCTCAAGCTTTAATAGGAATTAATTTCCTGTGCACCAAACAGGCTGGGCAGCCCCTCCGCTAGTGGGCTGTCAGAGAGCCCTGCTCGGCCAATTAGTGTGGCCCAAATGCAGGCCCTGGGTGCTGCCACGCAATAAGGCTGTTGCCACCAGCAGGGTGAGGGAAGGGTATACGAGGGAGGAAGCACAGCCGCACTGCATGCAAATTTCAGAGGGGGGGATTCACTATGCATGAGCCACATTTGTGTTATTCATGAGGGGTTCTGAGACTGTGGGGCAAAAAAGCAGGAAATGAGCAGGACTTCTAGTGCTCATGGCAACATGGGCTTTACACTAGTAATAATGATGATGATGATGATGATGATGATAACAACTCAAACCCATTCGTCCATCCTGTCCAGCATTGCCCACTCAGGCTAGTTGCAGATCTCAGTCCCAGTCCTCAAGTGGAATTTTTTCTCGCTTTGTCTTGCTGGTCAGTAACCTTCTCTAAACTTCAGGTACAAAGCATCAAATCTGAGACCTTCTAAATGAGAAGCATTCACTCTGATAATGAGTGATGGGCTCTCCCCAGTCTTTCTGTAAGGATAAAATGAGATCAAGTATTTACTGTAAGATGCCATGTGCTTCTGAGCAAGGCATCTAACACAAATGTTCTATAGTGTAATTTTCCATCCCCTAAAAAGAGAAAATGTTGTCTTTCCTTCTATGCTTTGGAATTGTCTTTCCTTCTATGCTTTGGAATTGCCAAGTTCTTACAGTCTCTAACTAAACTTATTATTTTCTCCTTTTTTTAATAATGCGCCACTTTGATATTTTATTGGCTGTAGAGTGCACATAAATCTTGTGAATAAATAATTAAACAAACTGCCAATGTGGGATATGCTGGTTCTCCAATACCCCATTAGCTATAAGCAATTACACTTGTTCAAAGAGATTTTTGCTTCCTAGTATGAGGCAGAAAGGGGAAAAGAAAAGGCTGAATCAGGACTCCATCATAAAATCGTCACACACTGGTTCCTGGAATATTTGGCTTTGCTCAATATAATACCGATAGGAGGACTGAACTCTTACAGAACAGGCAACGATCAGAGAGTGAGATGAAAAGTTGTAATTTTATTTGGAGTCCTTTAGCATGAAAAACAGCAGATATTTCTAGTTCCAACATCCTGGGAAACCTTGTGCGGAAACAGTTCCTCCATGTAATTCAGGGTGACCCCACTCTTAGAAAGCTGACAGCTGTCTCTCCTTCTGTCCATGAGCCAGGCAGACACTGAAGCGACCTAATTTTCTGCACCAAGCCTTTCATCTCTCCATGCCTTACAGCGCCCGCCGTCTCTAACAGCATTTGCAGCTCACTAGTCCAAGTTAGCACTGCTCCATTCAAACGCCTCCTGGCCACCCCTGCCTCTGGTTACTCACTTCCAGCCTCAGCCCTCCTCTTTCTCCCCCACCCCGCCTGGCAAAAAAAGAAAAGCTCTTTGCCTTCAGCTTCTGGCCACCCTACAAACACGCTCCTGTTCTGTCTGTGTCTGCTACTTACCCACCTCCAGGTTCCTGGCCTTCCTTCGAACACCCCCCACTCTCCTCATTCCTAGTAATGTCAGACTATCCCTGAACCATAGGTTGTAGAAATTTGTCCCTCTGCCATAGCTGCCTGCTCCTTATTCCTGTTCGCGTATTATCCTCTCTTTCGCGCTGTCTTCTTTCTTTTCCTTTCCTTCTCCCATCTCTTGGCCAGACAGAAACCTCACGCAGTGTCTCTTTCCCCCCCACAGCTCTTCGAAGGCAACTAGCCGGCTCTCTTTTCCCTCCATCCTTCAGCTGTACGAATTCCCCTCCCCCCCCCATCCCCTCAGCAGGGGAAGCTGCCCCATAAGGCGCTTCTCCCAAACCCTGCGCACTACCCTTTCTCTCGTCCTTCATTTCCACCAGGAACTCCTGGCTACATCTTAACTGGCGGCGGGGGGGGGGACGTATTCTCTCCCTCTCTCCGCGGCCCTCCAGAACACCTGGTGACCCCCTTTCTCTGTTCTGGACCTTCACCCCCCTCCCGTCCCTCTGCAGCCAACTCTTCCTGCTTCCCCCCCCTCAGGCTCCGTCTGCCCCCCCCCTCCCCCGTTTCCTCATCAAGCCACGCTCCCAACTCGCCCCTCCGCCGCATCTGGTCGCCCCCTTTCCCCCTCCTCGCTCTCTCGGCTAGCCAGAGTCGTCGCTGCCATTTCCTCCTCCCTCTCCCCCCCCCCCCCCCCCGCTCCTCCTGTCTCCGCCACGCCGGTCACGCCACCCGCTCCCGCCGCAGGGGGCAGCTCTTCTTCTTCTTCTTCCTCCTCCTCCTCCTCCCCCACCACTCCTCGAGTGCGCCCGGCCAGCCGGCCGGCAGTGCGAGCGCCGCGCGAGCGAGCCGAGGCCGCCCGATGGTGCTGCAGGACGGCAGGGGAGGTGCCAGGCGCCTGCGACTGCTCGCGCAGCTGTGGTCGCCGTCGCGGAGCCTGCGCCTCTGGCTGCTGCTGCTGCTCTTGCTGGCCGCGCTGGGGCACGCGTGGACCTACCGCGAGGAGCCTGAGGAGAGCGACAGGTGGGTGGGTGGGTGGGTGGCTGGGGGGTGGAGGGTGTGGGAGGCGAGCGCGCGCGCGCACCTTGCCCCCCGCGGCTCGGCTTTCCCGCCACGCCAGCGCGGCTCTTGCTGCGCCACAGTGGCGACGGGTCTTGCCAGCCTGCGTGTTGTTAGCGGGACTTGACTGTGGACGCGTCTCAGGGCAATCTCTCTCTCTCTTCCCCCCCCCCCCCCCTCCCTCTCTTCTCCGCCTCGCAGGGAGGTTTGTTCCGAGAGCAAAGTCGCCACCACCAAGTACCCGTGCCTGAAGCCCAGCGGGGAGCTCACCACCTGCTTCAGGTCAGTGGCGTCGCCCGCCTGTTGCGCGGCCAGCGGAGGAGCAGTGTGGCGCGCGCGCGGGAGACAGCTTGCGTGCGGGCGACTGGAGTCGCCTTCCCCTAACTCCCAGTACCGCCAGTGGCCGGGGATGCTGGGAGTTGTATTGCAGAACCTCCGAATGGCACCGGGTTGGAGAAGGCAGGTCTGAGGGCTGCTGGGTTTCTCTTGAGGTCGGGGGGGGGGGGGGGAAGTCCGGGATTTGGCTGAAGGCAGCCCCTCTCCACACAGCGTTGTGTCCTGCCACCAGGGTTAATTTCTGAACCAGTCAGTCCCAAAGCCTCAGGATTCCTTCATGTTCCCTCCAAGGCGACAGTGTTTAATAGAGCACTTCTGAGCATGTGCAGAGTGGTGTTTCCTTCCCACATGTGATGCTTGATTTTTGCGTGTGCGTGTGTGTGTTCGCATCAGTAAGCATACAGCAAAGCCGTAGATAGGGATTATGGGGATGGTTATATTTTGAGTAGGGTGACCATATGGGAAGGAGGACAGGGCTCCTGTGTCTTTAACAGTTGTATTGAAAAGAGAATTTCAGCAGGTGTCATTTGTATGCATGCAGCACCTGGTGAAATTCCCTCTTCATCACAGCTGCAGGAGCCCTGCCCGCTTGGCCAGATACAAATGAGGGCAGGGCACCTGCAGCTTTAAGTGTTGTGATGAAGAGGGAATTTTACCAGGTGCTGCATGCATACAAATGACACCTGCTGAAATCCCCCTTTCTGCACAACTGTTAAAGATACATGAGCCCTGTCCTTCTTTCCATATGGTCACCCTGATTTTGAATGGATTCAAGTAGTGTTGTTGGTGCCAAATTTGGAGGCATGCAGCATGCCCTCCCTTATTTCTGTTGGTGCTGCCCTGCCCAGGGCACCAGTCAAGGGTAGACATGGTGGGGTGCCTGCTGAGGGCCCACACCCCAGCAGGGGCCTACTGACAAAAGCCCCCTGAAGTTGCTTCTTCTCTTCACCGTTGCAACCTGCCTTTTCACTTGCTTCTCACTCTGGCCCAGACAAGGGTGCAGTGGTGATAATGGGGGGCAGTAAATGTTCACTGGCTTACCTGCCTGTCAAACAAGCAAGCAGAACCGAGGATGAGAAAGGGGACAAAGAGAGTTAGCAGCTGGTGACCATGGCGGTGAGAAGGCAGGCGCACTGGTCACCAGTGCCCATTGAGGGTGTCTATTCAAGGGCCCTCAACAACCTGGAGCCATCACTGGTCCTGTCCTCTCTCGGGGCAGTGGCCCAACCTATGTTGCTGCTCAGAGAGACGACAAGATCAGCTGAGGCTGAAGCTCCTTCTTGTTTCTTTCACTTCTCACTTGCTTGGAGAGGGCAAGTAAATAGGCTGCAACGGCAAGGAGGAGAAAGAGGCACATAGCCAGGTGGCTCCAAGGGTAAGCAGTGTGGGCTTCTTCTGAGCTGTGGGCTTTGGCAGATGTCTACTGATGCTGACCCCTGGTGCTGGCCCTGGGCTGGGTGGGACCCCCACTCTCGTTGCAAAGTCGGCTGCTAGCAAGTTCAGTTTCTTAAGACATCTTTCTTTCCATGCAAGTCTCTTGCCTGTGGGTTAGCAGCTGTTTGCGAGCCAAGCGGTACATCTCAAGGACTCTGATTTGACCTGTAGGCCTCCAGATGTTCATCTTTATTATAGGATGAGGAGCAAATGTGTTACCTAGGGCTGTGTTGATGTGACTTCCTGGCGTTTACATACATGGCTCTCTATTTAATGCTTTATGGTGTTGAGTGCTTCAAATGCCAAAGGTAACCCTGAATCGAGTTAACTCAAATATCCCAAGGGAAATTTATCATTGGACCTAGCATAAAAGCAGCTAACAAGAAGACTTCATAGAAAGGATTATTTCCCTACACTCCGTTAAAGGGATTCCTATGTGTGTTTATTGCATCACAGCCATCTTCTTCTTCTTCTTGGTTTTTTTTTGCATTCTGCACATGTGGATTTGAAAGCACTAATTTATGTTGATGCATATGCAAGTGATGCAAATTTTTAGTAGTGTGCTGTTGGCACCTGAGACAACATGTATTTGGCAAAACATCTGTTAGGATGGGCAGGAAGAAGGCAATCTCTCCCCTTTCCTTGGGTTTCAGACCATATTATTTGTTATTTATTTCTGATTATGATTGGTCTTCAAGAGCATCCATAACCTTGGCCAGTTCACTAGTTCCTTACTTTGAGTAGCACAGTAGTAGCACAGTAAGCAAACCTACCCCCGCGTACTCCACTGAACTCAGTGCAATTTCCTGCTATGTAGACATGTCTAGGATTGTGCTGCAAAGGGGCTTATGGAGCAGGTATGCATGCAAAAAGTACAATCCCTTTGCTCCAGAGAAAGAAAAGTGGGAAGGGTGGTTGTTTGTCCTGTTCTGATAGCATTAGTAAGAATCACAGCAAATCGCCTTAAAATACACACCCATTTTGTAGTGTAACCTTGAATGCATCCCTTCCCCTTCTGTTCTTTTTGTAGTTTTTTCATTTCTTTTCGCATTTTGACCTTGAATGCATACAAGAGTAGGTTTTTAGCCTTCGTTGAATCTCGCTAGCCTCCTTACAGAAACCTCTGTGTTCCCTCTGGTATTGAAATGGTGTTCCTACAATGGTAGGATTTCACTCTTGCGTGTTTACACAACTGCAGAGCCACTGCTGATAAGAGCTCTTCGGTATCTCTGAAAAACAGTGATGGCTTGTACTGTGAACCTAAACAAATTTACTTGGAAGGAAGGCTGCAATCCTAAGTATATTCACTGGGATGCAAGTCCCAGTGAAATCAGTGTGCTTTTTTTTTTGTTATTTATTTATTTGGAGTGTTTTTATCAAGCTCTTCAGCCAAAACAACTGGTGCAGCTTACATGCAGTCAATAAAAACAATACAAATCCTGCCCACAGGCTTACAATTAAAAATACACAACACTAAAGGAACAAGGAATGGGGAGGGAAGAGGGGGAAAAGCCAAGTAGTCTTTCAGCAGGTCTAGTGGAATGGCTTTCTGTTTCTTGGATAAACATGGTTAGGACCTGACTGTAGGTCTCACTGATTTCCATTGGAATTGTTTCCATATAAGGACTCTTCACACATTAAGATTTTAAGTGTACACCTATAATGTTTCAAATGTGTGCCTGAAATGTGAATTATGAATGCAGTAACCATATGTTTGTAAACATGCATATACTATAGGTACATAGCCATAGAATCATAATTGCCCACAGCTCTCGGTCAACTGTACAATCTTAATCTACCCTGCATGATGTGTGATACAATTGTACTGTGCTTAGTCACAGCTTTAGAGTGTGTTCATATTCAAAGGTTATTGCTGGTTTATTGCTGTAGAGTTCACTGATGCAGTTTGGTGTTTCAAATCCTGCGGTAATAGTGTACGGTTGTTTCCCTGCTAGGACAGAGACAAATTGCTTAGGCCCTCCTGGCCAGAAATAAACTGGTAGGATGCCCTTTCAGTGCAAGGGGATGTGGGTTTGCCATTACTTTTCCTCCTCCACAATGGTCCAAAGCGGAGAGAGCAGCGATATTATTATTATTATTATTATTATTATTGTTAATATTAATATTAATATTTATTTATATCCCGCCTTTTCCCCAATACTGGGCCTCAAGGCGGCTTTCCAAAATTAAAACATATGCAGTTATACAAAAATATACAGAAATATACAAAAGTTAAAATAGAATTAAACCAACTGTAATGTTAAAACATTTTTTAAAAATTAAAAGGCAAATAACAATTAAAAAAATCCAACGCATTAACACAGGTCCAGAGTATTCCCAAAGGCTTGCTGGAACAAAAAGGGTTTTGCCTGCCTCCGAAAGCATAGCAAGGAGGGAGCCAGTCTAGCTTCCCTGGGAAGGGAGTTCCAGAATCTTGGATCAGCCACCAAGAAGGCCCTCTCCCATGTATCCACCAGGTGTACCTGTGATGATGGCAGGACCAAGAGAAAGGTCCCTACAGTGGCCTTCTTCTGTGTGTTATCCTCCTGCCCAAGCAGTTAGCGATGCTGGGAGTCATGGTGCAACATATCCGGAGGACACCAGGTTGGGGACAGCCGTGCCTAGGCAAATTTTAGGAAGCGAAGTAGTTTATTGCTGAAGTTAATGTGAGAGCACATTGCTATTGCTATTAGTGACTTTGTCCTGAGTGCTTGCAATATATAAATAATGTTGCTGCTAATATGAGAGCCATTTGGCATTGAAGAAATAGTTATCATGTAAATGTGGAATAATTCTCTCTCTCTCTCTCTCTCTCTAGTTGCCAGTCACTTTATATTCTGTTTGTTAGCAGCTTGTCAAAAGACATTCTGAAATATAAGAAAGCCCATCCTTTAGAGATAACTATTTACATTGTAGGTTGCTGTTTTGCTGTTTAACTGGTACGTTGTATCTCTTTAGTATAGCAGTTTCTCATGGATACCTGCCAGTTTGTACAGAATGTTGATGTTTTAGAGGTGTTAGATTTAAGAGTTGATGTACTTTAAGACAATGAGATTTGTATATGGCATAGCCATGTTAAAATCTTCTTACATGATTTGGCAGGGTTAATTTAGCATTACCTTGGAATATTAACCCATTGCAATGTGTCTGTGTTATTAAGTAGAAACATATAGAAATGCAAACTAACTATTGACAATGTTCCCTTATGATATGTCAGTTAACAATCTATACTTCATATTCTTGTATTCTTGCACTCATGCAGCACAATCCTGTGCATGTTTACTTAGAACTAAGATCTACTGATTTCGGTGCAATTTATTCCCTAACAACTGTTCATAGAATTGCAGTCTTAACATCTAATTTGGCATATGTCAATAAGAATGTCAAATATCAATGAGCCTCTAATTTTGGTTTTTTGACAGTAAGAAAAAAGATGGAAGAAGTGGTGGCAAACCATGGGAGGTTATTAATGGAAGATATTATTCTCTGGACCCCCTGGTCAGATTCTATGAATGAGGCAGGGTGATGGTGGGATAAAAGCCTCATCTGGAAAGTCACAAATTCAGAGAAACATCAGGAAATGAATTATAGTCCTTTTTAGGAATATCATGGATGAGTTTTGGGGGACAGAGGCCATGTCTACACCATCCATATATCCCAGGGTCAGCTCAAGGTCATCCCTGTGCGACAGTGGATCCTGGGGCCAACTGAGGTGAACTCTCACTTTCCCCAGGATAAAATGGATGGCACTTATCCTGGTTTCCCCCCGCAGTCCCGGGACAATCCCAAGGACTGTGGGTGGTGTGGTGCAGGCTTCTGGGTCTCCCTCCTCCTTGCGAGTAGCGGGGCTTTGCAACTGGGAACGGAGCTGTGCGGGGGGGCTCCATGCCCATTGGGGGGTGGGGCAGCAGTTTTGCCATCCCAAGGATGGCTGATGGCGCTTTTCAGAGCCGCGTTTTGGTTTTTTTTTGGTTTTTTTTTTTTACTTACATTTTGCCCAGGATTGGGGCCGTGCAGTTGCGCGACTGCCTCCTGCTTTTAAAAACACACACCACGCCGGAGCATCCCTCCTGACTTCCAGGACGTTGCACTGGCAAGTGCATGCTGGGGGATGATCCTGGAAGTGGGAAAGCCCAGGATCTCCCCCCACTCCCGTCCCAGATTGCCGGTAGGTGTAGATGCGCCCAGAGTAAAACAAATGGAGAACAAGTTTGCTAACTATTGAGAGAGTTTGGATGTATAAGTTAAGTAGCTGAATCATAGTATTTAATGGGAACATGGTCAGAAGCTTGAAGGGCTTTCACATAGGACGTAAAGAGAAAACCATAGTGTTGTAACATCTTCTTTAAACATAAGAACATAAAAAGAGCCCTGCTGGATCAGACCAAGGATCCATCCAGTCCACCGCTCTGTTCACACAGTAGCCAGCCAGCTGTCGACCAGGGACCTATAAACAGGGCATGGTGCAACATGTTCCCCAGCCACTGGTGTATATAGGCTTACTGCCTCAGATACGGGATACCAGAGGCAGTAATTCTGCGCTTGCTGCACTTGCTGAGTAAGAGTATGAATGGTTTTTTTTTTTTGGCACATTTGTACTACGGTGGTGCTGGTGCTGCATCAACCGTACAGTGCCCTGTGTGTCTGGGGGGTGTCTCTTTTATGCTGAGATGACGCAAGAAGGCTCGAGGGGCATGTGATGACTATGGCTTGTGTTATGTGGCTGTCAAGAGCGGTTTACTCTTGGTGCTAAAGGCTGAGGATAATGTGTTCCTTTGAGACACAGCGTGTGTCTTAAGAGCAGCTGATTGCGCTCCACATGTAAACATTCGCTGCAGGCCAATCGAGAGGATGTGTGACTGGTTTCATGGTTGCATGCTGTTTATTAAAAATGTTAACTAAATCAAGGCAGACAGCTGTGATTAACACTGGAAAGGGTCTGTCATTTCCCCCTGCCTCTGTCATTTCCCCTTTGGCCTCTGTTGGTGTTCCATGTTTAGAGAGAGCTGGATTTGTGCAGCAAAATGAAATTACAACGCCATGTGCTCTTCCGTTATTGGGCACTCCTGATTAAAGCTGTACTCTTTAAACATGGCTCTACTGAACCACCATTCCAATTTTCTTGTTTGTTGTGGGCCACGCCATTTTGAGACCTTCCAGCTTTTATGTCAGAGGACATGTGAAAGGCTTCCAAACTGAACCTGAGCTGCTGCATTTGACCTCTATGGCTGCAACCCACCAAAGCTATAGGCATGAGTCGGGTAGAACCACGCATAAAGTTGGAGGATTCTTGGAAGTTTCCACTATAGCAACCTGCACTGCTAAAAAGGCAAACTTACTTTTCAGTTTGAATTTTGAAACAGAAACTAAAAAAAACTCTGTTGCTTCCAGGGGTGCCATCTACAGCAAGTGTTGGAAAGAACCTCTAGTACTTTAGCATTTTCCTTTACTAGTTTCATTGTAATCTCAGGGACTATCTGAAGTTTGGCTAGAAGCACTGTTGGTTCCTGGATCACAGTTTAAGAACCTGTGGAAAAGGCAAGAGTAATGGGGAATGAATTAAATGAGCCAGTGGGGTTACATGTACAGGCTTCATTTCAGTTGGGAACTAAGGAGTTCAGCCAAGTCTTCATAGCAGAGGTAGATTTTGAGCTGAGGATTGAAAGGAGAGAGACAGTGATTCTTTGTAGAAGTTCTGAGTTGGACTTCTAGTGTAACCGGCAAGAAGGGACAATGGGATAAATTGTTTTAAGGTAGAATACTTGGTGAATAGCCGGCCTTACCATTAGGTACAGTGAGGCGGCGTATTCAGGCAGCAGTTGTTCAGTGGAGATGGGGTGGCAGCTTCACTCTCTGGCTCTTCATCCTGAGCTGCTTCCACCTTTCTGAGCTAGTACCCCAATGGTGCTGATTCTTGCTTATTGCTGTGTTGCCTGTCTGTCTGGTCTGGCCACCTTCTCCACATGCGGTGCCCCTCCAAAAAGCTCCTGACAGAGCAAGGAAGCAGAGTGGCAGCCAGCCCGGGCTGTGCAGTCTAGCAGGCACTGGGCATATGCATGCATTGTTCTGCTCACATGCTGTACTCTGGCACTGTAGCTTTTGGACTGTAGCATTTGATTGAGCGGGCAATGAGCAGGAGTCAGGTGGAGCAGTAAGAGAGTGATGATGAGGTCTTAGAGGGCAGAGCTGTTGTTTGCACTGCACCCCCTAAGCTACCCTGCTTCCAGTCACCAGTGTTAAAGTAAGATTCCGCTTCCAGTCCAATCAGCTCCTGTTCATGGAATATGGAGGGACATCTTGTCCTTTGCCTCAGGCAGCAAAATCTCTTGGGCTGGCCCTGTTTCCATTCAGAGTTCATTCTCCTTTTTCAGAGACTCCAGATGACATGGTTGCCAAACTTTATTTATATATTTGTTTGATTTACATCCCACTGTATCCCGTGTGATCAGAGTGGCTGACAGCTGTTTCCCCAAATATTAATAGTCCTATTCTGTAGGGCTCACAGTCTTTAATGTAACCAAATGGTGTTTCTTGGGAGGGAGGGAGGGAGGGAGGGAGGGTGATAAAAGATGCAAAATGAAATGAAAATGTCATTGTAAACATAAAGATCTATTTTTGAAAAACAAACAAACTGAAACACCCGTACCACACCATAAATAACCAGTCCCAAAAGCCATCCAAAGGACAATGCTTCTTGAAGGCAGCCACCTGCTAAATGCCTACTTGTTAAAGAGAAGTTGCAGAATTTATGCCGGGTGGGGGGATATGATGTCTCTTAAGCTTTGCCCAGGAGGAAGATGGATCTTTAACTCCCAGGAATTCTCTTGCACTCCAGCAGCAGCAACAGCAGGAGCTATCAACAGTGACTGTTGGAAAAAGTGCTGAGAATGGGATGTGCTGGTTAAGGAGCAAAGCTCAGTCCCTTATAAGAGTAGTGGTGATGTCTCTGAAGCTCTGGCAAAGTGGCAGGTAATCATGCCATGCCAGTTTTTTTCAGGGCCACGATCTATTTTTTCAGGCCTGGCTTGTGGTGAGTTTTGTGCCTGTGGTGAATTTAATTGCAAGGCAAGGCCAGCCTGCCCAGTGTGGGTGAGCAAAGCATTAAACCTTTTAAAGCTCTGCTGTGGTTTCGATTATAAATGATCTGCAGATTCTACCCCTTTCTTTGCTTCTTAATTGCCGCTTAACTTGTCAGTTTCTGTTCCTCATGGGGGGGAATTCCTAGTTTCCTTTTATTATTTAATTACTGGTTTCTTTTTATTTATAGTGCAAAGCTCGTGTCTCTGTGGGCGCTAGTAGTCTTGCGCCCTTCCTGCTTTTTTGCCCCTCAGTCCCCATACCACAGAGGGGCTCATGAATAATGCAAAGGTGGCTCATGCATAGTGTATGTGCAGTGCAGCCCCTCCCTCGTGCACCTCCCTCGTGCACCTCAATTGGCTGCCTTCATCCCCTTCCCCGCTGGAAGCGCCAGCCTAACTACACGGCTGCACCCGGGGCCCACTACGCACCACACTGATTTGCTGAGCAGGGTTGTCCATCGTCCCGCTGGCAGAGGTGCTGCTCTGCCTGTTTGGCGCGGAGGACATTAATTGCTATTAAAGCTCGAGCTTTGAACTTTTTCAAACTTCCAAAAGTTTCTGCTTAAATTTAAAACAAAAATGAGCAAAATCAGTCGGATAGATCTCAAATAATAAGTCTTACACTACTGTACTATTATATATACTAGTGAAATCCTGTATTACCGGGGTGGGGTGGGGTGGGGTTAGTAGTCTAAGAATGATTGGATTAGAATATGTTTGCCTGTTTCCATTGCGACTTGAACAGCTTTACACTTTTAAAATAAATGTACTACAAATAAACCGGTGAAGGTGAAAACAACAAAAAAAGATGTCCTTTTAAAAAGGGTGTTGACCATTTCTTGACGTCTGAGGTCAAAAATATGTGATGTAAGGTTTTTCTTTCTCTTCTCCCTCTGGTGTCCTTTCAGCTCTTTCTCCTCGGCTTCTCTTCCTCGTCCTCTAACTATCACCTACTGACTTTTCTTCAGCCCCTTTCCCAACATTCTGTGTCTGTCCTTTCATTGGCTCAGCATTCCAAGAGCTCACAGCATTCTAAGAGCTTATACACAGTGTGGGACATATGCATGAACCTCCTCTTTGCCTCATCCCTCTTTGTTCTCCTTTCCTGAGCTGCTCAGATACTGAGCTTTGAACTTTTTCGACGTTTCAAAATTTTGTGCACATCTGCACTGCTCAAACTTCAGTTTAAAACAGTAATGAGCAAAACCGGTATGGTAGATCTCAAGTAATAAGCCTTAGACTACCGTATCCTTATAGAAGATTTTTTTCCTAACATTATTTCACTATAAAAGAAAAGAAAACATTAATAACAGAAATGAAGGGGCAAGAATAGGAAACAATTAATAAAAGGGGCAGAAACTGCTAGGAGGGTGCTGCTAATTAATGTTGTAGGTTCCTTCGTTGAATAGTGCTTACGCACATCATAGAAAAATCTTGATCACCGAGAAAAGGCATTGATGGAAAATACAATGCATGTTAATTGTGTTGAACCATCATTTGAACTCCATTTCCAGCTGATTGTGGAAAAGCAGTGTTTGAAGGTTCCATGTGTAGAAATAACCTATATTTTCCTAAGAAGCACCTTCACAGTGTATGAGCAGTTTTCTCATTCATTCTTAGTGCACATTACAAAGAAAGAGGTACTATGCAGAGTTGTCTCAATGGAATATCCTCAATGGATTCGGATTTTTAAAAAATAGCTTTGGAGAACGCTTGTGTTTATACTTAGAGTGGACAGGAAGTTGTTTTGTAGCCAGTTTTGCAAAAAATAAAATAATAATGAACTAAATTTCCAAGCGCTGAAGATTGATGCAAAAGGTCAAGTGATGAGGACCTGCTGTCCTAAATAAATAGCAAACAAGGTATCTTATTACTAACCTCCTCTGAGTAACCTGATCCACTTTCCCTGAAGATAAAACTTTTAAATGCATGAGAGGTACTTTGAATCATAGCGATCGCTCCAGTGGGATTAGTGCAGAGGCAAAAAGTGTGCAAAACAACATATGTTTTAAGTGTCACTAACATTATATACCATGTGTGATTGAGGTGTGACTTTGGACTATCAATTGATGTAGCCACAGACTGTTTAAGCCTTGCCTGTGAAAACACACAAGTATTAGGGTAAGGAGCCTCAACAGTGGCACACAACAGGGCTATGTATATATAATGGCCTGCCGGAGGAGATTCATCAACTTAATAGTCATTTTGACTTTAAGAAACCCATAAAAAACCGATCTCTTCCGGCAGGCCTACCTAGTCGAATTTTAAGAGTTTTATCTGTATTTTAATAATGTATTAATTTTATATGTTTTAATCAGTTTTATATATTTTATGTAATTTGTATCAGTGTTGTTCCCTGCCTCGATCCTGAGGGAGAGGCCGGTAAGAAATAAATATATTGTTGTTATTATTATTTTTTGAATTTTTAAAATTATATTACTATACCTTCCTATAGCCGAAGCTCTCATTGTAATATGTTTATGTTTCAGTGTGTACTCCAGCTTTCTAAGGCAAAATGGTCACTGAAGATGACATACAATTTCATAAATGAAACAATCAAATCAGTGTTGCACATTCCTCATATCGATGTTTAGTTTGCTTGACTTTTTTTCTCTCACACTGAACTCTTTGTATATCACTGCACCAATCCATTTTTAAGAATAATGCTGTGGGATCTCTAGAAGAGGAGCAGTGGAGGCAGTTGTGATTGGTTTCCTGGCTTCATCAATGTTTCTTCCCAGGACTGTCAGTGGAAAGAACATTACTTCAGCTATCTGTTGTAGTTTTACGTATGTATGATGTATGTATGTATGTATTGCATTTTTATACCGCCCAATAGCTGAAGCTCTCTGGGCAGTTTACAAAAAATTAAAACCATAACAACTATTCAAAATATAAAACAAGTATAAAAACATACCATAAAAATACAGTATAAGAGCACAAGCAGGATAAACCAAGCAGCAATGCAGAAATTAATACAGATTTAAAATACAAATTTAAAACAGCAAAGTTAAAAATTAAACTGATAAACTGTTAAAATACTGAGAAAATAAAAAGGTCTTCACCTGGCATTTAAAAGAGTATAATATAGGTGCCAAGCGAACTTCTCTAGGGAGCTCATTCCACAGCTGGGGTGCCACAGCAGAGAAGGCCCTCCTGCTGGTATTTCCTCTACCACCACTGCCACCATCACAGTTCCCGAGTGGCTTCCCACAGATAGCAGCAAAAGCTTTCCTCTACCCCAGCTCCAAACATGTTTCAAAAGTGGAATATTGGACTTAAATTTAACTACTGCATTTTTATTTGTTTATGGAACTTGATTTTATGTATCAACTTAAATATTTTCAATGAAGTTAAGGATACTGCAGATGTCAGTATTTGTGAATATTGGGTGGTATCCAATGTTAGTTTAACACCCATTTAGTTCAATAGGTTTACTCTAAGTAGAGCTAACATTGGATACAACCCAATGCACTTCAGTAAAAGCTGGTTTTCTTTTTGATTATGTGAATTAGTTGCATGTGCAGTTAAACACTCCCATACATAGAAAATATTTATTTATTTATTTATTTTATTCCATTTATATACCGCCCCATAGCCGAAGCTATAATTTAGATTAGATGCTACCTGACCTTCAGTGCTTATATAGGGTCATTTAGTCTTTGAATAATGTATGGTTTTCTACACTGCTGGTGCTCAATCAGATGAATTGATCGCATCCAAATACCCTTGCCAATAGTTATTAGGCATGCATCCCTTTGTTTGCTCTGAAAGAGGGCAAGGCTTTGTGTGGGTTCCAAGCGAATATTGCAAAGACTGATTGGATTTGCATGCTTTCCAAGCGAATGTGTACGAAGTCAGCCACATACTCCATGTGTGACATTCACCACTGATGAATCACCTGAGCATTTTGCACTCAAGAATCATACTATGTAAAGTGTGAATTGGCTTTAAATCCCTGAAAGACATCCTTGGAATGAAGTTGCTCACTTGCTGTCTGCTACTTCACAAAGAGCTAGAATAAAAGGAGACATAAAATTCAAAAGAGCCAGTGTGGTGTAGTGGTTAGAGCTTTGGACTTGGACCTCAGAGATCTAGGTTCTTGTCCCCACTTGGCCATGATGCTCACTGAGTGCCAGTCACTGGCGCTCAGCTTAACCTACCTCACAGAATTGTTATGAGGATAAAATGCAAAGGAGGAGGACCACCATGTAAGCCACCTTGGGTTCCTTGCAAGAGGAAAAAAGAATGGGCTATAAACATAATAAATTTAAAAACCCCCATCAAACTAGCTTTCCAAACCTTCGTTTTCAGAATTCTAAGAGTCACTCACCAAAGCAGTTCACAGGTGTGTGAAGGGATGAGGCCCACACCTGGTACTTCCTGGCCTAGTTAGCTGATATTGCCTCTTTGCTATCCACATGAAGAGAACAGAAGCTTTCTTCACGGACACAGGTATTCCTCTGTGCAGCTGGGCAGGGAGGGAAATTCCAACTGACCAATAGCCTGGTCATGTATCCTCTGGGTAATCTTTACAGTAACTCTCTAAAATAATAATAATAATAATAATAATAATAATAATAATTTCTTACCCGCCTCTCCGTCTGGATCGAGGCGGGGAACAACAACATGATAAAATACATAAAACTGATTAAAACATGACACATATTATTAAAACTGCATAAAAATCCTAAAACATCCTAAAAACATCCTTAAAACATTCTAAAATTCCACTGGATATGCCTGCCGGAAGAGAACAGTCTTTATAGCTTTCTTAAATTCTAAAAGACTGTTAAGTTGACGAGTCTCCTCCGGCAGGTCATTCCACAGTCTGGGAGCGGCAGAAGAGAAGGTCCTCTGGGTAACGGTTGTCAGCCTAGTCTTGGCCGACTGCAGTAAGTTCTTCCCAGAGGACCTGAGCGTGCGGGGCGGATTGTATGGGAGAAGGCGATCCCGCAGGTAACCTGGACCCAAACCATGTAGGGCTTTAAAGGTAATAACCAACACTTTATACTTCGCCCGGAAACTAATTGGCATAAGCTGAGTCAGCCAGGAACATGTAGAAATGTAAGTTTTAGAGCAATGGAGGCTGGTGGCTCTGATGTCAGTGGGGTGATGAATCCACTCCAGGTTTCAGTCATAACCTATCAGAACTCTAAAGGAGCTATCCAAGGTGAGGAACACCTTGGAAATCTCCTTTAGAGTTCTGTCTGGTTCTGACCCAGAGCAGATTCACTGTCCCAATGACATGGGAGCCACCAACTTCCACAGTGTTGGAGTTTATTTCAGTCTGACTATGATTTTTGTTTTAGAGGCCTTTCCAGGAAGAAGGTGTGTGTGTTTGTGGGTGGGGAGTGGAGTTGGGTTTGTTAGAGTGTTTGGGATGCAGCTTTACATTCTGCATCCACCTCCCCTTTCTTGAGAAGGATGCTGCACACATTTCTTCTGGAAAGGTGCATTTTTTCCTGCTGGGAACTGAGATTTCCTGTTGCATCTTTCCCAGTGGGAAAGGGCTGGAGCTACCGCTGTGTCTTCTGCCTTTCCCCTGCCGCAAGGCAAGTGGATGGGGAGGCCTGGGCAGGGGAAGGGTGAGGCTGTGCTTTGCATGATCAGGATAGACCCTGCCCTGTTGTTTATTATATTTCTATACTGCCCAATAGCCAAAGTTCTCTGGGTGGTGCACAAAACAACCAGGGCTTGGAGCAGGCTGCAACCGGGGCTTTTTTTGACATTTTGAGAAGAAGTATTCACCTTTATTGACACCTCTCCTCAACTGCTCATGGCATCTCTACCAATAATAGCTATTTAACACAGGGCTTAATTACATGAGGCTTTTACTGTACACCATAATTGATCACTCACGGATGTTTGTAGGTCATTTACATGACATCATGAACCTCCAGGGCATCTCCTGCGCTTTTTGAGTTTTATCTCACTTTCAAAAAGATTGGGGGAAATCTGATAAGAAGACTTCAGTGCACAATTCTTACCCATGAAATTCTGAAGTTGTGCTATAATACAGTGCCACCTAGTGGCTGTAAAATGAAACATATAGAAAGGTAAATCAAAGCACTTGTCTGCCCATGTAAAGGAGCCAGTCTGAATCCAGAAGTAGAAGCTCCAGTAAGAAAGCAGGATTTTAGCCTCATGCAGTGAAGCCAAAGTCTTGAATAAGGCAAATGTTTAAGATTAGATTGCCTACAAACTTGCAAATTCCATCTATGCGTGCAAGATGATTTATGTATGAAAGATGATAGCCACTAAAGTGGAATTCAGGGTGCAATCCTGTGCATGTTCAGATAGAAAAAAGGCCTACAACTCCCAGCATTTCCTAGCCTGCCACGCTGACTGGGGCATTCTAGGAATAGTAGGACATTTTTCTGTCTAAACATGCATAAGATTGTGCCCTTAAAAACTATTTTGATCTTGTATATTTGTATTTGAGCACTCTTCGTTTCATTGGGTCTAAGCCTGTTGTCTTAAGAGGTTTCTGGATTGCAGCAAAAATAACCACATGCAAGGAAATAATTGGATGATTAAATCTGCCAGTATTGTGCAGTATTATTTTATTTTGGTTTATTGTACAACATGATTTTGGGAGATTCCACGTCATTGAAAGATGTATCATAAACCCTATTCGTAACATTTAAGGTCACATCCTGCTTATTTCACAGTAACCCACTGTAATAATTAATTACTGTCAGTGTTTTAGAAATGAAGTGCTGAAGATCATACAGTGTGATTTTTCCAAGGTCACCTAACAAAATCCTTTACTATGCATTCAAACTTATTTATTTAGTGATTTTTTTTAAAAAAAGGCCAATCCAGTGGTTGACTCTCTGATGGCTATGGGCAAATTCTTTAGCCTGATTCTCTGCTTGTGTAGCAGGTAAAGTATGGACATAATATGATCAAAATGCCCAGTTCAAGTTAAGTTGAGGTTTCAACTGACTTAAGTTGAGGTTTCAACTGACTTTGTGGCCAGGCTTAAAAGTTTAAAACGTTTTAAATATCTGCTGTTTTATGGTTTTAAATTATGTATATTGACTTTTAATGTTCAGTCTTTTAATTTTTGTAAACCGCCCAGAGAACTTCGGCTATGGGGCGGTATATAAATGTAATAAATAAATAAATAAATAAATAATAATAATAATAATAATAAGCAGCTTTGGCTTTGTTTTGAACCGTCTGTGGATTCTGGGTTGTTTTAAAGGCAATACCACATACAGTGCATTGCAGTGGTTTAAACCAGCATTCCTTGACTTTGAACTAATATGCAATTATAACCTATGGATGAGACCTGAAATTAAATGAGTTGTGCTTGTAAATCTATTAATAAAACTGAGGAAGGCTAAGCTATTAAGAATATCTTGATTTGTATCATAATTACCATTTGTGCTTGTGTGTGTGTGTGTGTGTGTATGTATTATGCTCTGGCTTGTTTTAGTTTGTATTTTTTTTGTTACTGAATGCTGACTTTATTTTCATAAGGATACTAAAGAACATCTGTTAAATTGTAGTGGAACTGTTTGGCAGTACTTTTTTGTGGAATAAATGTCCACCTCGTGCTGCATATTTAAACTGTCTAATTCTTAAGTAAATAAAGTAGCACGTAAACAGCAAGATTTTTTTTAGCACGTGCAAGATGAGTCTCTGATTTGGGTAAGAAATATGTCTTCATTACTGCTACTACAGCTTGAAAAATATAAAAGTTAAAATTATAGCAGCAGCTGCAATGTATGAAAAACAGGTATGCACTGCTTTATTGTTCATGTAGAAGCACTTACATGCATGCACACTAGAGCAGCCTTCCACAACCTGCTATGCTCCATATGTTTTGGATGTCAAATCCCATCAACCCCAGCCAGCAAGGCCAATTGTCAGGAGGTGTACTTCAAAGCATCTACAGGAGGGTTGTTCACCATGACCTCCTCCAAACACATGCCAAAGTTTCGTGACTCTTTTGTGGCACACGTTGTGAGTTTTCTGCAACCATCCACAACTTAAGTACCGATACATCAAATATGGGTTTGCAGTTAACACATGAAAAAAACAAGGGTAGGACCCTACAGTGCCATAGTACTGGTTCCCAGTGCATATATGGTCAGCCCCAGCAGCGGGCGCACAATCCCCTACTACTGTGATATAGTTTTTCAGGGGGAAAGCCCCCAAATGCCTAGAAACACACTTTTCTGGAAGGTGTGACCTGCCTCTTCCAGAAACTTGCATTTCTGGTCATTTGGGGGCTTCCCCCGAAAGCGCTACATCACTGTTGCCAGTGCTAGGGGGCTGCACATGTATTGCCACTGCAAGGGCCAGCCACACATGCGCTGGTAACCAGTGGTGCTCTCTGCCAAGATTACCTCTGCAAAGTATGTAACTTCCAATTAAGGAAAGCGGATTTGGTTTTCCAGATTATGCCTTAAATCATCAGGCTTATTTGCTGAATCATACTGATTTTTGGTCTTTCCCACCTGCATTGGATCTTCTGCCTTGGTCAGTTTTGGAATCTTCTTCTCTGGTTCCTCTCTCTAAATAAATGGCATTAGTTCTAGAGAAACAAGAATGCACAGGGTTCCTCCAATATTTTCTACCATCATGTCAAATACACTTTGATCCATTTTCTCATGCTACATTGACTTTTTAGATCTGGGGCAACCCAGATCTTAAAATAGCTAAGAAAATATATTTGTGGCAAACATGGACAAAAAAGGCAGTTTTTTACTTTGGCTCAATTGGTGGGTGCTGATGATGAGGACTTGTCATTTTCTGTCCCTTGTACCAAATATGACTTGCTAGCTATGATTGAATGGTAATACTTGTAATTGCAGCATTTGTTAGTATCTAGGTTTGGCCCAGCAGCTTTTACACATCACAGAGTCTCCATCATTATCAGAAGCAGGCTGGTCTGGCAAAACTATCCAAGATCCATGTCTGTAAATACACGTCATTGGCGAATAAATACGATATGCAGCAGGAATGGAATAGGGAATTGGATTCTCCCATGTTGACTAATCAGTGGATCGTTCCTTTGGTGTCTGTATCTATCACATCAGCAAAAACTGTTTCATGTTTTTTCGACAATGCAGTGTCTCTTCAATAAGGGATTGTCTAATTCAGTTAATTACTGTTGATGTAATGCAGTTAATGCTTCTTTTAAACATGTTTTAACAACGTCCAGTAGTTGTTTCTTTTTGGCAGGAGGTTATTATACAGATAAATTTTGTACTGTAACAGTCTTTAATATTTGCTGACGTACATGCTCTTTTAAATTAACGAATGGTCAGTGTAAATGGATTCTCCACACTTTTGTGATGGCTAAAAGACTGATACTACAACATTGCAAAGAAAAACATTCACCTTCTATAATACAATAGATTGAGGAACTTGTAATGCTTTCAACATTTAAATGGGTGGCATATAGACACCACCTTCAAATGGATGCTTATTTGGATATCTGGTCCGCTTTTGTTACACTGACCAGATAAAATCCAGGTCAGGGCTCATGTAACTTTAACAGTTGTAGAGAAAAGGGAATTCAGCCAGAGTCATTTGTATGCAATTAGTGCCTGGTGAAATTCCCTCTTCATCACAACAGTTAAAGTTGCAGGCACTATACTAGAGTGACCCTATACAAAAGAAGGCAGGGCCCCTGCAACTTTAACTGTTGTGATGAAGAGGGAATTTCACCAGGAACTAATTGCATACCAGTGACACTGGCTAAAATTCCCTTTTCTCTACAACTGTTAAAGTTACATGTGCCCTGACCTGGATTTTACCTGGTCACCCTAGTTTTTGTTGAAGCCTAGGAATAATTGCTAGTAAGTTCTATTCATATATAAATACATTTCATATGTATTCATTGCTATGGATATATACAAATATAAGTGTATATATATATTTTAAAAAACAACCCCTCCCAAAAGTTGTGCTGAGTTCAGTAAGACGTCCTCCCTCATGAATAAGGGGAGAGTTTAAACTTTTAAAATAACTGTTTTAGTTGATCAGATATTTTAATAAATTAACATGAGCTTTTGTGGTTAACAACCTACTTATCAACTCAGGATTTGTGGCATGAAACAGCACAAAAGTAGCACAAAACTTTGGCATAGTTTTGTAGGTGAAATGTGAATGTGGATTTTTTAACTTTCAGCAGGCCCAGCTGAAAGCTGTGGCTAGATCTACACCAAGCAGGATATAGCGGTATGAAAGTGCTATGAAAACGGTATATAAAAGGCAGGAGCCACACTACTGCTTCATAGCAGTATTGAATTTATTTATTTATTTATTTATTTATTACATTTGTATACCGCCCCATAGCCGAAGCTCTCTGGGCGGTTTACATAGGATTAAAAACAATTAAAAACAATATACAAAAATTAAAACAGCAAAAACATACAACATACACACAATCTGTACATTTAAAAACCACTTCAACACTTCAAAAAACTACAAAAACAAAACAAAACAAAACCAGGCTCCTCAGATATTGCCAGATATTGAAGTGCACTAACAACTGTTAGGGCCCATTGTCACACATCATATACTGCTATATCCTGCTTGGTGTGGCTCCTGCCTTTTATATGCCACTTTCATACCACTTTCATACCGCTATATCCTGCTTGGTGTAGATCTGGCCTAAGTCATTGACAATACCTGTGCCTCTAGTGACAGTGCTGGAAAAATTAGCACTCCTCAGACTGTCTCCTCCTTCAGTCAAGGAACCCCATCCAGAGCAGGCAGCTGACCCAATTCGTGGGCATGGGACCCATCCACCAATAGAGCTTCCATGCTGCCAGGATTCAGACTCAGTTTATTGGCCCTCATCCAGCTAACCATTGCATCCAGGCACTGGTCCAAGGCTTGTACCACCTCTTTATCAGTCCTTTATCAGTCACACCTTTGCTTTTCCCCCCAAAAGGCTTCCTGTTAATGGGAAACCTAGCTATTTTGAATGCCTCTTTCATGTCTGCAGTTTTGTATTTATAGAGTTCGAATTGTTGATAAACTTGTTCGTGCAGAGTAATCCTTACTTAGTTCTTGGCTGATAAGCCATGTTCTTTTTTTATTGCAATGTAGTGTTTCTTAATAGCGTTTTCTTCTTCTGTTAGGTTAAGATGTGGGATATATTGCCTTGACTTCTGGTGACTTGGTATTAGTTCCCATAGGAGAAAAATTGACACAAGAGATGGATATCCACCATTTCATCATGAAATAACTCCTTTGTTTTCCCATGAGAACGTTGTTGCTTCTTTAAATATGGTACTTTGAAGTTAAGGCCCTTGCAGTTCAATTGAGCGATATGATTAAAATAGAGAATGTCATAATAAACAGTTGCTAATGCTGATTTAAAAAGTATTAAATTAACAAAACAAACAAAGCCTGACCTTCTATTTAGTTATGTTGTACATGCAGTTTCTAATTGTTCAAAGGAAAATATTACATTATGTTGGAATGGTAAGATGTGGAGATGGCTAATAATGGATATGCTGCTTCATTGAAATAATTGATTAATAGTGATTCTATCTTCAATAATAAAGGATTTGCTGACAGGCCCAAAAAGTGTGGTAATACATTTTGGCAACTCATGTGAAAATAAAAGATTCTTTTTTTTATTTTTCAAAGGCAACAGCAAAAAGTGAGAAGTTGTTACAGGCCCAAATAAAACAGCAATGTTTCCTTCAATCAGATTTTCTAGTTAAAGAAGACAATATATCTATGCAATGATAGAGTTGGCTCTTTCTGAGTACCGAAGTTATATAGTTCAGATTCTTTATTTGTTGAGGTATAAATTTCAGTACATAATTCCATTTCCACTTGCTAATTTGCACATATGTTCAAAGAATGCTATGTCATCATTTATCAAAACTTAGAGACTTAACATTCAGTGGTAATAATGGAATTTTATGTGCAGTTGAAAGTCTACTTTCAAGCACAAGAACAACCTTATTAGGGCAGACCCAATTTTCCATGGGTCCTATGTGTCATTTTCCTTATAGTAGTCTACACAAAATGTTACAGAAGGAAACCACATAATATTAATGGAGAACCCAGTTTCCAATCCTTTGTAATCATATGGAATTAATAGAGTCAATTCATGCAACCATTTTTCAGTTTAATTCACAATCCAATATGTCCTGAAAACTGAGGGCTGAACTTGGTGTGTCAGCCAGCAATATGGATACATGATGAACATCACGCAGAAACACAAGCTATGCTGGCCCTGTATGTATGCCCTTGACAGGGACGTGGTTGTGCATATTTATGCATGCGTACAAGAGTCCTGTTGGCCACTTCCTCAGAATAGTGGATGTATTTGGGGTGAGCTTGTTCTGGAACTATGTCTGAGTGCCCTATAGCTCCCTAAACCAACTAGCAAAATAGGTAACAATGTGGAGGATAGGGAGCCTGGTTAGCTCTGGATGGAAGATATATATATATATATATATATATATGGAGGAGAACTTTATTAGGGAGCGTGGAATCCTTAAAGACTAAAGATGAGAGTTGGTGAAGCTTAGAAACCAAGAATATGAAATGGGACAACCCTGGGTTAAATCTCACCTTCACACAAGGTGGTTTTAGGTAACCTCTGACCCTTAGCCCTTATCTGCAGTGAGGGGATAATAATACTGATCTACCTGATATGGTTGTAAGGATTACCAAGGTGCTACACATGAAGCAGACAGAGAAGTCTTTTCCATGTGCGCTGCTGTGTAAATCCACATGTTCTACAGCATCTTTGAGAATAGGTTTAAAGTTTGTTCCTATGCAGGAAATTGCTATGGTCTTTATCTTAATTGCTGGAACATTTGCCAGCAGGGGATGCTTTATTTCAGGCCTTTGATTATGTGTATGAAAAGGAAACATTAAGCCAGATAACATCAAGGTAAGCTCACATACCCAGCAGAAATACACTTGTGCTTTTGTTGCTCACTAATTGGGGTTGCTGACTGGAAATTGCAGAGTATTGCAAGATTGTTGTGCTACACATCCCTAAAGGATGAAAGTCACAACGATTAAGCTAGAACTGGGCTGCATAACAGATGGAAGCACAGTTGCTGCTATTATCTCCTGGAATGTTATACAGTTGCAGCTCTCCAGAATGTCTCCACCCCCTCTTCCAGGACATGCTGCATTGCTTCCCAGTTCTTCTGACTGTTGATTTATTCGCATGTAATGTGAATGAGTCTTGGGCTCATGCACTCAATGCCAGCCCAAAGTTTTTGCGGACCCTTGGCTAAGACATTTTTGAAAATTTATTTGTTTATTTATTGCATTTATATCCTGCCTTTTTCCCCTCTGTAAGGAATCCAAGGCAGCATACATAATCCTCTTCATTTTATCCTCACAACAACAACCCTCTATGAGGTAGGTTGGGCCAAAGTCACCCAGTGTGCTTCCATGACTGAGTGGGGACTAGGGGTGTTCATGGACCCAAAGGATCGGAATCGGAACTGGAACCAAGGCCTCAGCTCGGATCAGCTCGGACGCTTCCCGGTTCGGTTCGGAGCCAATTCTAATCTGAAAATTGGACGTCCGATTTTCGGATCGGACGCCATTTTAGGTGCTTTTGCCATACATTGGGGCAAAAGCACCTCGCTGCCGTCCACTGCCGCCTGCTGCTTCAGTACTACTGAGAAACAGGCCTTGAGGCCTGTTCCACAGTAGAGCAAGGGCGCACCGAGTGATGACGTCACCCGGCGTGCTGTCGCTCTATTGTGGAACAGGCCGCAAGTCCTGTTTCTCAGTAGTACGGAAGCAGCGGGTGGCAGTGGACAGCAGTGAGGAGGCAGCAGGTAAGGAGCGTGAGTGGGGGGAGGAGGTCCGAGGTCCGATCCTCTGATCTTTTCCAATCCGGATCGGGTCCTTTCGGATTGGATCGGATCAGATCGGACGATCCAGATGCTCAGATTGAAATCGGATAATTTTATCCGATTTCGGCCGGATTGGGTCCGGATCGTGGATCGGACCCAATCCAGTACACACCCCTAGTGGGGACTAGAACCAGGATCTCCCAACTCTAGCCACCACCTCCCTCAGTGCATGTCTCTTCTCACCGCCATTGTCAACAGCTGCTATTGCTCCTGTTCTTCTTCCTCATTACTGTTTGCATGCTTGGCAGGCAGAGAGCCAGTGAGCAAGTAGGCAGGGGCATCTGTTGCTGCTCCTTCTCACCACCAGTCTTGCTTGAGCCAGTATGAGAGGCAGGTGAAGAAGCAGGTTGCAATGGTGAAGACGAGCAAGTCAAGGGGGCGCTTATCAGGGGTGGGCGGTGGGCCCTCAGCAGGTGCCAGACCATGCCTACGCATGACACTGTCCCTGCCTGCACTCTCCTCTCCTCTCTTTTCCTCCATGTCAGTTACAAAGAGATCAGGAGCTTTTGCATTGATTTTCAATTGAATGCAGTTTAGCCAGCTTCATAAATCATGGTTTGAGGTTGGATTGTTTCAGTAAACCATAGTTAAGACTAACCCAGTTTGTCTAGGTTTGCATATAACACTAATTGTAGTTAGTTAAAATTTTCCTGTGGCTGTGTCAGAGGTGGAGAGGGGAGAGCACACAAACTCAAGGTTCATTCATGTAAAACTAAAAATTAGTATAGCGCTATTGTGACGATACCCCACATTTCTATCCCCTTAGGTATGTCTGGTTTAGTATGTCTGGAGAGTGCTGAATGTTGGACTGAGTGGGTGTGGCTGATGATGCTGGGGAAGGGAGGGGGAGGAGTATATATAGGGTGAGGGAGAGTTTCAGTTTATCCTTATTGTCTTGGTTGGGTGGAGGGTAGTGGTGTGGAAGATAGCTGTGTGTGATCTAGTCAGGAGTGTGTGTGAGGAGATTATTAGGATTTAGGATTATTAGTAAATTATTAGAGGTGTTAAGAATAGGCAGGTGTTAAATTGATTTGAAAGAACTGTTAACAACAATAAAAGTTTTCTTTTATTTTTTGCTACCAAAAACCACGTGTCAGCTTGGCTTTGTAATCTTCTCTATAAGAATAATAAAGAAACACAAATCATTACCCTTTCAGCCAACACACTCACAGGGGAACCTTATTCAAAACCCTTAACACCCTTTTCCCCTCTGCTATAAGGGAAAAGTGGTGCGTCTTTTACCCTTCCCTCAGGTATTTAAGTGGTGGTGCTTAGCCTGAGAGGGGTGTGCTCGTCTAGGCCTGGTGTTTGAGGCTGTGGCGGCACAGCTATCTCCAAACAAAGGTAGTATGTGTGCTTGCATCTGTGTAGGTCTAAATAAATATAAAATTTAAAATCAGAAAAATCAGAGCTGAATGTTTTGTCTTTCCAAGACTTCTTTCTTTGCCAACCTGAGCAGTGACTGCCATGAACAAAACTCTGAGGGCCACTGCATACATGAGAAAGGGGCTTCCATGATGGCAATAGCATGTGATGAGCATGGCATGGAGAATGGTGTGCTTGAAAAGTAAACCCTGCGTGTGAATGGACACATTTGGTGATCATAGATGTGTGCTTACTTTGTGCTGCATGTACACTCAGTGTATATGTGATATACTGCACTGCAGTACATTTGTGTGGAAACCCACTCTGTGATAATCTATCTGCAGTATATTTCCCACATGGAAGTGTCTTCTGTGCAAGAATTTCATCATGTGTGGAGCAGTCCTTACTCCAAAATAGCCATTTTGGGCTTTAGTACAAGTGCTGTGTAGAGTATGTAGATTTAGAACTGCAGCTATTAAGCCCATTTTCACTGGTTTGTCCAACTCGAAAAAACCGTTCCAGTTTTAAGTAGATTGAGAAAGTTATGAAGTGCAGTGTACTGAAAGCCTGTTTTGCTTCATACGTTCCTAACCTTTAAAAATTATTCATTTTTTTTTTTTAAGATTTAAAATTTGAGTTGAGAATGCTTGAGCACTTTGGACAAACAAGAAAGTGAAGGGCAGCCATGTGTAGCAAAGCCCCGGTGACTCCTTCTCTCCTGTAAGGCACCCTTGGGAGAGGGCAATTTCATTAAAGAAAGGATGGAGCGAAGGAATTCTTAACCCGTTCCCAGCTGGTTGCTTTCCCCACTGAAATTTCGCTAAACATCTTTTATTCCTATGAGACTCCAAACTTCCATTTGCACGATGAACACAGGCCCTGAACATTGGCAGAATAGAAGCTGGTGCATTTGTGCTTGTGTGTGTATGTAGTGTGAGGGGGAAAGTTTCAGGGAGAACTACAATCCCCAATCTCTTTGCCTTTAGGTAGGATGTGAAGATGCATTTTTTAAATTTAGCCTTTTTAAATATATAATTTTAATGGTTTTACGATTTCAAATCTTGTTTTTATTGTTTTAAGGTTTTATTTTAAATTGTTTTAAATTGTTTTAAATTGTTGTACTTTGATTGCTTTTTAGCAGATAGGACGGTGTATAAATGCTGCTGCAGATATAACAACAATATAATAACATATTTATTTTTCATCTTTCCTTTGCAAAACAGCTAACAAAATCAGAAAGATCAAAATACAAAATGACACCACACACAGCAAAATGAAAAAGCATTCCTTTTTCAAAACTTATATGAAGGCAGTTGCTGCCCTAGACAGGTTCATTACAACCAACACAGTTATGTGATTAGTGCAAAATAGAAGAGGCTTGGCTATCATTTATGGAAATCTTGCTGTAATTTGCAAGTGTTCTGAGAAATCAAAAAAGAGAAGATGTTCTTGATTATGTCGTGTTCTTTTGGAATAACAAAGAGCTGTAATATTTCAGACTCTACTTCTGCCAAGATAATGTTTTAGGTCCTATAAATAATAATTCTATCTTCACATGTCATTGAACTTTAAAATTGATAGGGTCTGTGAACTACTTAGAATGAAGATGATACAATCTAGATTTCTACAGTATCACGCACACTGTGCTTGTTACTGGCAAAGAATAATGAATACAATTTTGGCAATTTATTTGCAAGCTCAGCTGCTGGAACTAAAGAGGGTAACCCATCTGTCATACAGAACAGTACAAAATATGTTAAACTTTTTTTTAAAAAAAAATACCCACCAAGTTACCAATTTCTTAAAATCGTAAATTGATCTGGGAAAGAAACACAGCTGTTTACCCAGGCCACTGAGAAAAGGGCAGGATACAACAGATTCAAGTTTCAGCAAAGCAGATTTAGACAGAAAGTGTTTCCTGATTGTCAAATTGAAAGAATGGTTGGTTATTAAAACATTGACCAGAAAGCTCTGGAGTCTGTGATCTGGGATGATGATGGTGATGATGATGATAAACAATAATATGGTTGTTGTTTAATGTCACTCCAAAGTGTTTGGGGACATTTTAATTCTGGGTCACTAAACTTCACAGGCAGGTGCTTCATGTTGCTATGGTGACATAGCTCAAACCTCACTTCATTCTGTTGTCTTGGAAGTGAATTATAGGTCTGACTGAGTAATAAATTATTATTATTATTATTATTATTATTATTATTATTTACACTTATATACCGCCCCATAGCCGAAGCTATGATGATCACTGAAGAGAAGACCAAAGGCACATGTCCAAAGGCACATTATCTTCAGTTTTAGAAATAGGATTTTATTTCTGAGGGAACATCTGTCTCTCTTTTGCGGCTTGGACAAACACCTCTTAAACCCAGACTGTGGGGAGGCCTGCCTTCCGGTGCAATACTGTCGGGAAGAGCACAGGAAAAATCAAAATAGCTGTGTGATCATCATAGCTGTAAACAGCCACAAAAGTAATGAAACTCTAGGGCAAATATTTCCCCCCTCCTCCTAGGGGAGATTTCAGATCTTACAAAACCTCAGGTTATCTCTTGAATTTTCTGCTGTCCGATATTTCAGCTGTGTAATGTGCACAAGCCTAAACTTGACCTCATGGCATTTCTCCTTGATAGTTTAATTTAAAACAAAAACAAAAAAGGTTGGTAAATTATAGCTTTGGAATCTCTTGCATTTCAGCATGCATGAATGACCTTCTTAACCCCATGAAATAATTTTAAATAATTTTCAAAGCTGAGCATTTTGAGGCCACTAATATCTCAAAGGAATGTTGATAGCTTTAAGATCCCATTAAAGATACTGTAATTTCCGCCATTCGGACCATTCATTAAGATGATTATACCCCAATTACCCAACTACAAAATAAAGCTTCCTTTCCTCAGCTTGAGAAGAGTCGGCAGTATTGTTTCCTGTGCAGTACTTTGAGAAAACATTTAATTTAGAGATCATTGCCTTTGATGGAGAATGTATTAAAACAACTTGCTATGTATAAAACAAATAGAAAATGGCTGAAGAACAAATTTTGGTCTGTTTGAAACATGACTTAAAAATTGTGCATCTTTACTGAGCTAAGAAAGCAATCTGTTATCCATCAGTATTGCTATCTGAGCAAACCTCCATTTGAAACGACATGCAGGGAGTATAGACTGTTTGCAGAGTTTAGCTTGAGAGGATGTGTATCTTCAGTTGAGGGCAAATTGTTCATGATGGGATGTCATAGAAGCAGTGAGAGATGCAAGACAGAAATTCCAGAGAAGTGAAGAAATTGAGCTATTCAGAGTCCATGTACAAGCAATCGAATTGCTCAGTGTGAAGTACAGTGGAGAAAGTGTAGCGTGAGAGAAGATGAGGAGGAATAATGGAACCATAGCGGAGAAGAGTGACTAGGCTGACCAGATAAAATCCAGGTCAGGGCTCATGTAACTTTAACAGTTGTAGAGAAAAGGGAATTTCAGCCAGCGTCATTTGTATGCAATTAGTTCCTGGTGAAATTCCCTCTTCATCACAACAGTTAAAGGTGCAGGCACTATACTAGAGTGACCATATACAAAAGAAGGCACGGCCCCTGCAACTTTAACTGTTGTGATGAAGAGGGAATTTCACCAGGAACTAATTGCATACAAATGACACTGGCTGAAATTCCCTTTTATCTACAACTGTTAAAGTTACATGAGCCCTGACCTGGATTTTATCTGGTCACCCTACTCAGAGTGATTATCCTGATATTGCATAAATGCCATATCAGTGTAACATAGGAGTAACTCCCAGCAATAAGGTAGAAAGCTATTAGGCCTGTTCAGACAACACACTAAGCCGCTAACCCTTTTGCAGCAAATGGTTAGTGGGTGTATTTAAACTGTGGTTATGTAGCCTTCATGGTTAGGAATGGTTCACATGACAAGCTAAGTCATAATGGGCCTGTTCAGACAGCACACTAAGCCATGGTTAGACCGCTAATCCTTTTGCAGCAAATGTTTAGTGGCCATGTTTAAATTGTGGGCCTTTGTAATTTCCCGGGGATCTGCCCGCTACATGTCCCCTTCTGTCTGGCAATCCCACATGGACCCAGCCATATCGACCAAGACTGAGGGAGATTTGATGTGGAGCCATATCCCAGTGGAGTAGCATACATTAGGATTGTGCTGTAAATCACCAAATGAAACCTTGAAAGAGAGCATAGCTAGCAATGCGTCATGCCGAAATTCAGCAATTTGATTTTGCAACTCTTCCCCATTGCCTTGATCCCACACATTCAGTAAAGCTGTACTGGAATGCAGACAGGTTTGAGTTTGAGTTCAGAGTTATCACTGTTTGCTTTGTAGAAGGCATTCTCCTTATGGTTGTGAATAGGTTATTTTCAAAGACATTTCTTCATTTCTACCATCCCATGTGCTGGAAGATAACTCTGTTATCTTTGCAGATAACTCTGGAAGAGTTATCTGCAAAAGTGGGTATGTGGGTATGTGACTTTTGCAGTGTGGATCCCCCAAAAAAGTGTATATTTGCGGTTGTACATCCTGCTCTCAGTTTGAAAGCATAAGCAGAAGCACAGATCTAAACAATTGTTGCACATTGAATGTACATCAAACGTGCATCATGTTTACTATTCTGAAGCACAGACAGAAATATAAATTATTTAGCTGCACTAAACAGGTGTCTGAACAAATGATTATTTAAATTCTCCCACCCACTGTCCCCATGAACAAAATCATCATCATCATCATCATCATCAAAGTTTCAGTTGTCTTCAGTGGAGCCAGGCTGAGCGTCTTCGTCCTTGGACCGATTCTCCTGAATATTTCTGACTCACACACAAACAGATGTTTGTTGTATGTAGTAATTCTGTGTGACTGTGACATTTTTCAAACAACTGGAAAACTTAGTATAATTTTAGTTATTTGTATAAACATGATGGTTTTGGTGTATAATATTTCCTGACCTCCATAGGTCACTTAGCTTCCTTCGGAGGAGACACGCATTTTCTTTCCACAGTGATGGAACGAACTCAGCAGTATGAGAAATGTAGTGAAAATATATATACTATAAACATGAAAGCTGTCATAACAAATATTAGATATTTCTTTATTGTTATTGTTTCAATGAAGGAGGAAGCTCAGAGCATTGTTTACACATTACACTTAAGTAGTGTTGAGCTCAAGCTGGCTCCTGAAATTCACCATCCCACTTGGAGGTGATGAATATTGGGGGGCGGGATTTAGATAGTGGTGGTGGTGTGTGTATGTGTGTATTCTACATTGTTTTGTGGGTAGGGCCTGCAGCAGTAACATCCCCACACCTTTTCTTTTATAATACTGGTTGTTGCCATCCAATCCAACATTTTAAAAGAAGAAGGGAAAAAGGGGTGGGGAAAACCTGCAATTGCAGTAGCTGCTAACAAGTAAGCCCCCCATCTCCTAAAATGTGGTGTAGTGGTTAGAGTGTTGGACTGGGAGCTGGAAGATCCAGGTTCTAGTCCCCACTTGGCCATGGAAGCTCACTGGGTGTCTTTGGGCCGGTCACAGACTCTCAGCCCAACTTAACTCACAGGGTTGTTGTTGTGAGGATAAAATGGAGAGGAGGAGGATTATATATGCTGCTATGGGTTCTTTGGAGGAAAAAAAGGTGGGATAAAAATGCAATAAATAAATAAATAAATAATTTTCTTTCCCTCCCTTGAATGTTGCAAAGAGCTTTGGTGCCCCCTTTTGACACTCCACTCCCCGACCCCAATATCCAAGCAGAAATTCTCCTTGCAGAATTTTTGGCTCAGCACTACACTCCAGTGCATCAGTGCACATGCCTTAAGTGTGAGCTGTTCCCATAGAGAGTAAATTAGATGTGGGGCAAAGCAATTAACTTTCTTAGAACTGGAAGGTTCCTCTCTTTTCCCCCTCCACTACTGATGCTGTAGGAGGAGTCATTACTATCTGCCTATTCTCTAGTTATGCCTTCCCTAACCTAGTGCCTTCCAGATGCTTTAGACTACAATCTCCATCTTTCCTGACAATTGGCCATGCTGGCTGAGGCTTGTGGGAATTGTAGGCTGCAGGCAGTGTGTTGAGGAAGGCTACTGAAGTTACATATTTTAGCTGTGTAGCTTGCCAAATTACATTTCTAGGCTGTCATGAAGCTTAATGGGAAAAAGAGAAATTGACTAAATTCCTACATGTTGTTGTCATCACACACTCTCAGACCACTTTCAGGTGATTCCAGAAGATGTAGGGAACTGCATGAATGTTTTCTATGAAGCCACCAACTTAATAATTTGGCCGATCCCAAAGGGTTGGTCTTTGCGTGGAAACAATATTAAAATAAATTACCACTCTTTGTTGTGAATGTCTCAAGGCTTGATGATCATGAGTGTTTTCAGCTGACTCATCCGCATCCAATTAGTCCTCAGCTAAGGTATGGCAATGGGAAAGTACCATTGTCTTGCCTTAGTTGAGGCAAAAGTAGGGTTTTTGTATGATCTCAGTGAGCAGTCTAATGCGCACATTAGCAGGAGGGACAGTAGAATGATGCTCTGTAGAACCCCCAGTTGCTTTTTATTACAGTTTGGAGCCTCCTTGCAAGAATAATTGGAACCACTAAATCAGTGAGTTCAACCATGTCATTGAAGCATCATAATTAAGAGTACAATCCTGTGATTCCTAGACAGCACCACGGGGAGACAGGATTCTGGAGACAGAATTCTGACCTTGGAGGAGGAGATCCAATTGTAACCCCCCCCCCCCAATCCTTTCCTAGTGTCTTCAGCCATAGTAGAAAACGCCCATGGTTGCTTCCTCTCCCGAGATCAGAACTCCAACCTTGGAAGGGGAGTTTTGAGGGCTTCCCAGTGAGTGTGGAGTGGGAGAAGCCATTTATGATAGCTCCCATCCCTGGCACAGACAGGGAGTTAAATGGATTCTGGGGCCGGTCTAACAAAACAAAACAAAAATCTTATGGGAGGACAGTAGGCCAAAAATGCTCCTATTGTTCTTCTTGCCCTACTGGTAAGATCCCAGCAGGGCATGGGATAGATAGGTGGCTCCAAGATCGGAAAACTCTATTGTTTGGACTCCGAGCCCATAGGATTGAGATCTAAAAGTAACAAAGGCTGCAGAAAGATTTAGTAGGAAGAAGTTCATTTTTTTTAAGGGTCTCTAGGTGGGGAAAGTTGATCAAGGCTACTAGCATAGCCTGAGTGCTGAAAAGTATGGCACTTCTAAGACACTTGCCTTCTAACCCACCCTTTAGCAATGATTATGCTAGTGATGTGGTTTCTTCTGTTATGGCTGGGCTAAAAAAAGAGACACCTGCCCTGGCTTCATAGCCCTGTTCACAGGTTACAAAAAGGTGACAACTTTTGTTGATGGGTGGGGACAGGACAGGACAGTGGCTGTGAACAGGGGAAACATATTTTCCTATCTTACCAGTAGCAGGCCGCAGGAGGTTGATTCATGAGCATGGAAGTGTCTGCATTGTCTCTGGATGGTGGGGAGCCATAGAGGCAATATTTATTCATTTATTTATTTGTGACGTTTCTATCCTGCTGATTATAATAGAATCTCTCAGTGGTTCATAACACTCGAGCACAATATTAAAACACACATTAAAACATACCATAAAAACAAATACTACAACATCTCCAGCAACAATAAAAGAGCAGTAAAATGGGACAGTAGAATGGAGTGTCGTAGTTAATTCATTTAAGGTCCAGGGAAGGCCTGGGCGAACAAGTGTGTCTTCAGGAGGCATTTGAATGATGCTACATTTTCTGCTTCCCAAACTACACAAGGGAGGGTTTTCTAAATGGTGGGTGCTGCTGCAGAGAAGGCTTGCCGTCTAGGTACTTCAAGACGACATTCCGTCTGTTTCAGAATGACAAGCAAGACCTCCTCGGCTGAACTTAAAGGTCACCTGGGTATGTATAAGGGAAGGTGGTCTGCAAGGTGTCCTGGTCCCAAGTTGTTTCCTGATGTCAGGGGCAGCAGTAGCAGCTGTGCTCTCTTCACTTGACATGCGTTCAGTGAGTGCCTTGCCCACCCATTAGCCTCACTTTGATTTGACTTCATTTTCTCTTTCCATAACATGATCCCTGATTGGTTGGTACCACATTTGGAGAAAGAAACCGAGTAAGAACAAATATGAAACTGAAAAAAAAAAATCTGTTGCAAGAGGTAGCTAGGAGTGAGTGAACATGCACAGAAAGGTAAACTTTGAGGTTCTTTGGGGAATATTTGTGTGCGTGTGTGTGACTCATTTTTCACAACGAAAATGTTCATCCGAGATTATTTGGCACAGCCTGTTGCTTGAAATGAAGATGTCCATTACTTACGCACACATGCCAAGTTCTTGTGAACGGATCACTTGAAGAGTTACCAGACATGGTTTGTGCTGACCCGCGGTTGTTCTAAATCCGTATTCTACTACTTCCTGATATAGGAAAGAAAAATATTTGTTGTGATTTTGGAGAGTATTTTCCATATCCACAGAGACACAAAGTAGATTTCTTGAAATGTTTTCTTATGTTGCAAACCCATCCAAACCATTTCCACAGTGGGAATATGTAAATGGTACAATGCTGTAACAGTTCCAGAAAAAATAACTGTGGTTGAGCTAAAGCGGTGGGAGTGAGGGTGGGTGGAAAGTGGAATAAATTTCTTGTGTAGGGCTTCTACCTAGTTGGAATGGACAAAGATTAGGGGAAAGGCATTGTTTCTTTGATTGACATTTGGCCTCTACTGCACAAGAAAATAATTCCAAGTAATTTTATGTGTATACTGCATGCATATAACTTTGGGTCCAGTTGCAGCTCAGACAATCTGACGACTGTGTGTTCCGTTGTGGGACTTCCTTGTCACCCTAGATATTGAATGCAGGTCACAGATGAGTCCTGGAGTAGAAACAAGAGGGTCGAAGACTGTAAGTTCCCCAGCAGAAGATATAAGGTTGGATCCATTCCAGACTAAGTTAGTCACATTTTAGTCAAACTGAAATCAGTGGGACAAGTTAGCCACTTAGTACTGAAGGATTTCAGTGGGACTGGATCCAACTAACTTATTCTGTGTGACTAACTTACTCTGGATCCAGCCTATGGACTTCTGGGATCCGAGCAGTAGCTGGAGACGCAACTTCCATTCCCATTAATCATTAAGCATAGCCTTGGAGTCACCTAGGTGAAACTTTATAGGGTGAAACTTTAATTAGAAAAAAAGTGGTTGCCATCAGAAATAGCAGTGACGTATAGCTCTCTCCTCCTTGGTAATAACTAGAAGCTTATCTCATGTCTTGAAATCAATAAGAACATAGGGAGACTTGTGTTGTGTTAGACCAAAGGCCCATCTAGTGCAGCATCCTGCTTCACAAATGGCTAGCCAGATATTTCTGAGGAGCTTACAAGTAGGGCTTGAAGGCTATAGCTTTCCCCTGCTGTTGTTCTACAGCAATGATAGGGATTGTGTGGCCCACTAAATGTTGTCAGACTGCAACTCCTTAATCTCTTACCATTGGCTATGCAGGCTAGGGGTGATGAGAGATGGCCCAACAACCCCTGGAAGGTCACGAGTTCCCTATCTTTGCCATACAGCGAATGGTATTCAGTGACATACTGCCCCTGGGGGTTCCATATAACTATTTTGGCGAATAGCCATTGATAGACCTATTCTCAGTCAACTAGCCTAGTCACATTTTGAAGGTATCTAGGCCAGTGTGACCATCACCACATCTTCTGGCAGTGAATTCCATAGAAAAATTATGTGTTATGTAAGGAAGTACTTTAACCTGGATCTCTTCCTAATTAATGTAATTGATGTATACCTGCTTTCACAGTCCCTTCCCTGACCACTGGCACACCCCATTTCTGTCCTCTTCGAGGTTGCTTTTGCAACCTCAGAGAGTCATCTGGCGCTCTTCTCTCTGTGCCAGCTGTGAAGAGGAGGGGGAAGGGGTGGGAAGCTCAAACTCCTGGGTCTGAGGTTGGACCTCAGATCCAGGAATCTGAATTATCCTATGCCTCCCACCCCCAGACCCTATTTAGGGGCCGTGGGATTGCTCTCCACAGGATTTAAAGTTAATCACTAGCATTTTGAATTGTGCCCAGAAATTAATTGGGAACCAGTTCAGCTTTTATAAAATAAATGTGAGATGTTCCCATTCCAAAGGCTAAGCACTGATCGGGCTCCTCAGTGCTGCATTCTGGGCCAAGTGAAGTTTTTAGGAATTCTTCAAAGGCAGCCCCATCTAGTCTGTATTGCAGTAATCCAACATGGCTGTAACTAAGAGATGTGTCGCCATGGACTTTGTCACGAATTAGTATAGTTGGCATACCAGCCTGAGGTAAAGCAACACTGGCCACAACTGTTATCTGGACATCCAGATGCAAAGCTGGGTCCAGAACTATAAATTTGTTTTTTTCAAGGAGAAGACTATCCCACCCAAAAGTGGCTGCAATGGAACCCTATTTCTGCATCAGACCCTTCTAATTTGTGAACTTTGGCTATTGAGTGGTATAGAAATGCAATAAATAAATAAATAAACTAATAAGCTTCAGTTTATTAGTCCTCATCCTGGCCATTACGACCTCCAAGCACTGATGCAGAACATCAACAGTTTTCCTGGAATTAGACGGAAAGAAGAGATAAAGTTGTGAGTCATCCACATACTTAAACACTTTATTGACCCTTAGAGACACATATGGAATGAACCAAGTGATCCACTACATAAATACCCTTGTGTTTTCCAAGGTTCAATATGAGGAAGTCCAGTATCAAAAATAATTTAATTAAAATAAAGACCTGAAGATCCCAGTGCAGTCTCTGAGTCTGTCTTTGTGAACTTGGAGAACAGTCACACAAGCTAGAATAACAAGGCTGAAAAGTATTATATAATTTGGATTTCAGTGTATTAATATTCCTCCCTCTTACCCCTAGTTTACATATGACTCCAAATCACTGGTGGGGTTACAAAAAGCAAATGTTACCACTGGTCGTTGGAGATGTGAAACATTGCAAAAGTCACATCTGAAACCTGAAATGTCATTAAAATGGAATTTGGTCTACAAAATACAATTGATAGGAAGATTTTGGAGAAGGTTTACATTCCTTCCAAGCTAAAGTCTTGAGATTTTCTCAATACTTTTTACTTGCACAAATCAAAGGACCATTATCATCTTCTAACATATCCAGTGAAACCTGCCAGCATGTCATTAAGGCCAATGGAAAGTTACCAGTGACTATAATATCACAGGGCTAGAAAAGATTTTTAAAAAGCCATCAAATCGAGCCGGCTGCTCCAAGGCAAGTTCTTCTACATATCATGTTCCTTGTTCGCGCTTAACAGAGGCTGGAGACAGGCAAAGGATTTTATGATAGTTGTAAATGGCATGACAGAGGTATTAGTTCCTGAAGTATGCATGTTAATTTCTTTTATATCATTGCCAGATCTGGCCAAACAGGATTTACAAGTTTTTGAAGCAATGCAAGTGCTTATCCCCATGCCCAGCTTGCTTGGGTGGGGGAGGCTATTTCTGCCTTCCACTCTGCAAATACTTGCAAAACCCATGAACAGAGAAATTGGTGGGATGAATATGCATATTATTGGCAAAAAATGTCTCTTCCATATCAACCGGAGACAACTTTCTGTCACCAGAGCAAAAACATAGTGTAGAAGACAGTGTATTTTTCCTGAAGTTCTGCATCCCTGATAAATCAACTGACAACTCAACATCCTTTTGATCAATTGTTTGCTTACTGATGATAAAGATGGTGCTAGATCAGCCAGTGAGGATGATAATCATGTTACAGTAATTTGCATGTTACAGTAAAGATAGGTTTTTATTCATATACTATGTCTCATATACTACTAACATGGGTAGGAAAGACAATGGCTGCCTTCGGACAACACATTAAGCAACTGAGGGGGGAAACAATCATCAGTTGTGTTGCTTATTGTGTTGTGTGGAGGGTAACACACCGCTCACAAACTACTGACGGTATGCTATTCTGCCCAAATAAGCAACTGAGAGAAACAATTGGCTTGCAAGTTGTTTAGCTCGAAGCCAGTTGTTTAAAGTGTTGTGTGGAGGGGTGAGTGTGTTAATGGTGTGTGGTGAGTGGGTTAAAACACAAGCCCATAGAGGCAGGCGGCAAGAGTGACCAAAGCGGCGGCTGCCACTCTGCTACAACTGGCACAACTTGCAGAGGCTGTTGGGATAGAACTGGGAGGAGGGAGGGAGGGGAGAGGGGTGGGGGCTGTGTCAGTCAAATGCCGGGTTGACTATTAGTCCACTTAATGCCAGCCCCAACCACCCACAGTTGTGTAGGAATATGTTGTGTGGGGAGTACCCACAAAATAACCAACTGTGAGTTGGCTACGCAACCCACCATTGACTAATGTGTTGTCCGAATGCAGCCAATGTATCTGAAAACACATTAAACACATGGCAGGAAGCTGTGCTCAGCTCAGAATGCTGAGTTTGTGTTCATTAGATGTTTTCAGACATGCGTCTTCTTTCCAAATGTTGATGTGGAGAAAAGCAGTGGACAGATGGGAACTTCTCTTTCTCTTAATATGGGTAAACACCACTAAGAGGGAATGTTCTTTGAATGGCCGATCTTTTTTGGGGCGTTCCAGTCAGGTAACTGCTGGCTGAATAAATGTAGAAGCATTATCTTTGCGCAGATTATTATTCCTTCGAGAAGGAATCTTTAGAAGGGGCAGCAAGTATCTGACTTAAATGAGGTACAGCATAAATTGACTGTTGGGATTTAAGTTTTGCAGACTGGATCTTCCTTTCTTCGTCTTCTGAGAATCAGATTTTTTTTCAGGGAGAAGAATCTTGCCTTCCTTTTAGAATGTCTTGCCTAAATCCATCAGCACTTATGTTTCACATATTTTAGCATTAAATAATAATAATAATAATAATAATAATAATAATAATAATATAGTAAGTCTCAGCAAATGTCTTGGAGCTATTTTTTTATTTTTGGCCAGTTGTAGGGTATTGTGTTGGCTTTGCAGAATGTTTGTGCTCCATAGTTACATTGTCAGCAGTTCTGCACTTTATAAATAATGGAATCAAGACTTGAACATTTATGAGGTGGTGGAAAATTCCAGTGGATTTCCATGCCTATCTTGACAGTTTCAAAAGACCTTTCACAACCCCCGGTCTCATATGTTCAAGGTGATATCTTTGTTAAAAACCATCAACTCTGATTCCCACCATACTGGATAATTTCTGGTCAATCTTTAATATCTTATTTTTGGGCAAAGTGCTGGAGTGTGTGGTAGTGTTTCAGATCCATGGGTTTCTGGATGAGGTGGGTTATCTAGATCCATTTCAATCTGGTTTCACTCCTGGTTATGGATAGAGACTGTGTTGGTCACTTTGGTGGAAGATCTATGCTGCAAACTGGACAGGGGGAATATGTCCTGCTCAACCTCTTGGTGGCTTTTGATACCATGGTGTCTCTTTGGGTTGGGACTTAGAGGCACTGTTTTACTGTTCAATGGTCCTTCTTCGAGGGGCTTTTCAGAAGGATTCCTGTGGATTCCTGTTCAACTCACTGCCTATGGCGTCCCTTATGCTATCAACCATATACATGAAGCCATCGGGAGAGGTTTCCTGAGTTTTGAAGTTCATTGTCACAAATAAACTGATGACACCCAGCTCTGTCTCTCCTTACCATTGAGATCCAAGGAAGCTGTCCTAGTGTTAAATCAGTGTCTGATGTTGATATGGACTGGATCGGGGAGAATGAATTAAAGGTAGATCCAGACAAGACAGAGGTGCTCTTGGTTAGCTGAAAGGAAGATCAGGGAATAAGGATGGGGTGGATGCTTGATTGGGTGACACTCACCTTGAAGACTCAGATTCACAGTCTGGATATACTCATGGATTCTGCCCTGAACCTGGATGCCCAGATTTTGGTGGTGATCAGAAATGTGTTTATACAGTTGAGGCTAGCATGCCAACTGTGCCTCTTTACATTAGGACTGCTGTAAGATGTTCTACATGGGCTACCTTTGAAAAATGTTTGGGAACTTCAGCTGGTCTAAAATCCCACTGTTGTGTGCTGTTTATTTCTTTTATTGTTGTGTTTTAATTGTGCTTTTAATTTGTTTGTGTTTATGATTGTTTTAATTTTGTTTTTGTTTTAATCTTGGGCACAATCTTTTGCCGGGAAGGTGTGATATTATTATTATTATTATTGTTGTTATTATTATTATTATGTATTACCTTTATTTACCACCCCATAGCCGAAGCTCTCTGGGTGGTTTACGAAAATTAAAAGATTGAACATTAAAAGTCAATATACAAAATTTTAAAACATAAAACATAAAACAGCTGATATTTAAAACATTTTGAACTTTTAAGCCTGGCCAAAAAAAGTCAGTTAAATCCTCAACTTAAGCTGTCAAAATGCCTGGGAGAAAAGAAAAGTTTTGATACAAATAAAATATAGTAAAGGCTATAACTAAATGTATGCATATACACACACAAAATTGAAATAAATGCCCTTAGAATATAAAAAAGGAATCTTGCCTTCTTAGTCAACTGCTTGTAAATGTACAGTTCAAAACATCTGCAATGAATGCACTGATCTAATCAGTTGTGGGTCTGGAAAACATACAAGTCCAGTCTCTAGTTCACTGATCCAATCTGCTGTGGGTTCTGGAGGACATAGAATTTCAGTCTGTTTCTGATAGGAAGTTGGTCCAATAGCCTGTTTTAGATTATTCTTCATCATGGAATTCTTTATCTTTGGTGACCATCAGTACACAATTTTGTTTTTGTCATCAGCACTCAGTTTACTGAAGTTTCTCTCTACTAACTTATGGGAGTTAACGGTTTACTTTCTTTGGCTCTTCTTGGCCTATTGAGTGAATGTTGATATGGTAGTTTCCCGCATTGAGTTCACCTCCTACCTCTTCGAAATCCATCCTTTTGTAGTGTCCTCTGAAAGAACATTAATATATACCCCAACACATACTCTGTTACTCTGGACTTCTTCAGCATCAAAGCTGCAGCCCATATCCAGACTACCAAGTGTTTTCCCTGAGGATACTTGTCTCCATACATTGCCTGGAGTAACCAGCCTGCAGCTGAATCACCACCTAGCTGCAGCATGAAGTGGTTGAATTGGGAAAACCTGGGCAGGGGGAAATCACCCTATTAACAGTTATGTCCTGAAGGCATTATCGGACACTCTTATTTAGGAGCAAATCCTATTGGAGCTTTCTTCCAAATGAACATCCATAGGATCATAGAATCATAGAGTTGGAGATCATTTAGTCTAACCCCCTGCTCAGCGCAGGCTCTACATAAGATCAGGCTGCTAATGACCTAGTATTGTTAATGTTCAGTGCTTAATGTGTTCTTGGCAGGTCTCTGCTCTAAGATTCTTTTTCAAGCCTCCTTCAGTTTCAGAGCTAGCAATAAAGGCTAGTATTGTTGTCTTTTCTTGCCACTGATTCTGTAAGTCTTCATATTTTAATGTTAATCTAATAGTGCAGGAGCTTAGTTTAAAGATATTTCAGTTCCAGCTACCAACTGCATATTTCAGTCGTATACACATCGGAGTTTGCAGATCAGCCAGGAGACATTTTCTTTCATAGCATAGATGGAGCAGGTAAGAATCACTGGCATCATGAATAAATGTGTATAATTACACCTTCATGGTGAAAGTCCCATCAAATTTGGGATACTTATCAGACTAAAGGCCAAAACAGATATTACTTTAAATGGGGCCTCTGAGAGCTTCTCCAAAATGGAATTTGGCCCTTGAACTGAAAGAGGCTCAATACTCCTCTAGAATAAGATCATGAAGAGGCTTGATAAGGTGGGATAGCTGTAAACAGGAGCTGTGGGGTTGTATTATTATTATTATTATTATTATTATTATTATTATTATCTTTCTCGCTTGTGGCGGTTTTTCTGGACGGACATGACGGGCTTTGCCAAGTCATGCTGTCTTTTACAGATTCAGGAATTTCCTGAGAATTGAGCATGTTTCAAGTATGACTGCTTTCTGGATGTTGGTGTGGATGTATTCTGGTAGGTCCAGTTTCTGGAGGTTTTCTGTATATTTTTTTTGATGTGATGCCGGTGACTGATGCGACTAATGGGATAATTGTGACTTTTTCCTGTTGCCGTTATTATTATTTCATCTCTTTCTTGCTTGTACCCATCAGGCGTGCCTGGGATGTTGGTGGGACTGAGAGAAGGGCCTCCCCAGAAGATCTCAGAGCACAGGCAGGCTCATGTGGGAGAATACGGTCTTTCAGATAACCTGGACCTGAGCCATATAGGGCTTTATAGGTGTTAACCAGCACTTTGAATTGTGCCTGGAAACAGACTGGAAGCCATTGGAGCTATTTTAACAGGGGAATTGTGTGCTCCCTGTAACCAGCCTGGTCAACAATCTGGCTGTAGCTCTTTGAACCAGTTGACGTTTCCGAACACTGAACATGATGATTATCACTAGAACCAATCAATACTCAGTTCAACAAGAGCTTTTCTCCATATTTGGCTTTGATCTCTTTGCACTTTTTATTTCTATTGGAGACAGAAATTGTTCTGTTGGAGTACCACCACAGTAATTTGCAAACTTCCATATGCATATAGCAACTGAACTATGCAATTAATCATCAGAACTGAAATATTTTGGTCCTCATCAACAATAAGCTACTGCATTATATCATTATGGACTGTGAAGGACTCCCATTTTTAGGCCCAAGAACAGCTACGCATAGGCACGTAAGAAGAACTGTAGGTGTTTTCATATGAATAAAGGCAAACCTGTGATACATTTTATTTGTCTATGGCACAAAGGCTGTTACAACCGCAACAGTAAAACGAGATCTCTGTGACAACCAAAATTCTTATAAACTCATAGGGAGAAAATGCATATAAAGGAACCAAATTGAGAGAAAAGGCTGAGCAATTGCGCAATTGACAGAGGCATCCTGGGTAAGGGTGGATGTCCCTTTCTGGTAGTAAATTGGGAAACAGTGTAGTGGTTCATGACCACTGGTCATGAAGCTAGCTTTAGGCCAGTTACTGGCCATGTTCAGAAGACACCTTAAACCATGACTTTAACCATGGTATTTAAGCCAGAAAGCCAAGCCATATTCAGAAGACACTTTAAACCATGGCTTTAACCACAGTGAATAAGGCAAAAGCCAATGACTCTCAGCCTAACTCACTTCACAGTGTTATTGTGAGGTTAAAATGGAAAGAAGGAGGAACATGTAAGCCACCTTCGGTTCTTTGGAGGAAAAAAAAGCTGGGATATAAATGTAATGATAAATAAAATAAATAAAATAAAAATGTTAACAAACAACCCAGGAGGAGAGTTTGTGTTCTCACCTTTAAAAGGTGTTGCTGTGCTTGCCTACTCTTCATGTTAAAGTGAATCCTCTCAAGGTGGATTCTGACCAATGATGCCATCAGGACAGGACTCTGGGGCCCCATCCAGCAGAATAAGCAAGAGGGCTCCCAAACATAGCTGGGCTGGCTTGCCACATTTTGAAGTAAGCCCAGTCAGGTGATGAATCCACTCCAGGTTTCAGTCAGAACCAGTCCAGGGTTTGATAGCTCCTTTAGACCTCTGACTGGTTTTGACTTAAAACCAGAGTGGATTCGCTGCCTGACTGGCATTGGACCGCCAGTCTTTACTGCATTACCATCTAAAGATGCTGTGTATGTGTGACACCATTAAATCCAGAGTCTAGCATCACCTAACTGCACCCCTGATTCAGATGCTTGCAGAGAGAACGCAGCCTCCAACGAGAACTGCTGAAGGATTTCAATTCTGTGAACAATATTGTTATTTTCTTTAGTAACGTGTGCTAAGATACAGCTCCTGAAGAAGGATCATATCCAAAACGTCGGGCTTTTAATACAACATATTAAAGATACATGCTTAATAGCACCAGACTTTGTCTCTTTTCTTCCTGTCAGTTGACTGAGAGCCTCACAACAGCTGCTTAAAAGTTTCTGGAATGACACCTGTAAACTTAGGAATAAGTAGTTATCTGTAGCCCCGACACATAATTATACCCGGTCTTACCACCTCTTTGTAGCTGCTGTAAAGTTGGAGGAAATGGAGCAGTGGTCACACTGGATTTAACCATGTGATCAATGATAACAGATGAGCCCAAGCTCACATACTGTGAGAGGCACCATGCAGCTACTATTACACACCTTTCATTATGTTTAGGGTTTGTTAAACTAAACATTTTTTATTTTGAGCATTTGTTTTTTGTCTAAAGTTGTTGAGCTTATCTGTCCTTTTATATGTTTCATACAGCACCTAGTTTTTTAAAATTATTAATATTATTATTAATTATTATTATATTTATTTCATCTCTTTCTCGCTCGTGGCAGTTTTTTTAGACGGACATGGCGGACTTTACCAAATCATGCTGTCTTTTACAGATTCAGGAATTTCCTGAGAATTGAGCATGTTTTAAGTATGACTGCTTTCTGGATGTTGGTGTGGATGTATTTTGGTAGGCCCAGATTCTGAAGGTTTTCTGTATAGTTTTTTGATGTGATGCCAGTGACTGAGGTGACTAATGGAATAATTGTAACCTTTTCCTGATGCCGTAGTTCTTTGACTTTCATGGCCAGTGGTGTATATTTGTCTCTCTTTTCTTCTTCCTTTTCAACAACATTTTTGTCATTCGGTATTGCTCTGTCGATGAGGTACGTGTGTTTTTCTTTTTTGTCTATGACCGTTATGTCTGGTCGGTTGCAGGGTATTGTCTTGTTGGTATGAATTGTTCTGTCCCAGTATATTTTATGATCTGCATTTTCCAAGATTGTTTCGGGTAAGTATGTATAGTGTGGTGTAGATTGTTTGATAAGGTTGAATTTGATGGCCAGTTGTTGGTGAATTATTTTTGCAGCTGTATTGTGTCTGTCTGTATAGTCCATTCCGGCCAGAATTTTACATCCTCCTGTTAAGTGGTCTATTATTGTTATTATTATTATTATTATTACTACTAATAATAATATAAACATGATAATACTTCAATTTATTTAATTGCTTTTGGAGAAACATCTATGCCTGAAGAAGAGACAGTTCACTAAAATATTGCATTTTTATCTCTTATATCTCATTTGTGTCTAAAATTGGACATTCCTAACATATGCACAATTTCTTCTTTTTGTTTTATTAATATTCAGTGCTTTCATGGTTTGAAAGTATACACAAGTATCGTTTTGTTTATTTTTAAAAAATCGAAAAGAGCTTTGGCTATTGGGCAGTATATTCTATTGGGCTATTGGGCATATTAATGAAATTTGCTTATCTTTTTAATTTGTGCACGTTATGTTCAGCAAGTTGAAACTAAACTTTCCCATAGAAGCAGCAAAGAATTATATCCTTGGCACTGCTTTTCTAACTTTTTTTTTGGGGGGGGGGGAACATTTTCAGTGTAGGAGGGGTTATTTGAGAATTCGTACCCCAGGATTGGGAGAAAATAAATATCAGTAAGGATTTGGCAAGAGGTAGTTCACAAGTGGGGATTATCTGGTGCATTCCTCTGGCTGTCCTTTGCTGTAAATACTTCTATATCATTTAACAAAGAAGCTCAGGCTGTGGAGGTAAATCAAAGCTATTGGGGCCAAATTGTCCATTGCCTCCTATGATCAGATGTTAATTTGCTCTACTCTGTGGCCGACTCAGCAACGATTATGTGTACGTTTTTGAGTTGTGCTTGACTGCAAGAAGGTAACATGTCTACTTAAGTTATGTGTCTCAATGTTCTTTCTGCAAAGCATTCAGAGGAACTTATTTTATTATTTATTTACTGTATTTTTTATTTTCCGGTAAGCTATAAGAGACCATTTGCATGCACTTCAGGCCAGGCTGACCTTCCTTGCTGGTGTTATTGCTTGAATAGCAATTGGTGGCTCTTGTTCCTTTGGACGATGGATGGGGCCAGAGCATTCTTTCCCCTTACTTCTGCAGTCCCAGGACAACGGCCAGTTAAAGAGCAGAGTTTCCTTGCTGTTTGTTACATTTATATGCTGCCTTTCCTCCGAGGAGTCCAAGGCAGCGTACATGATTCTCCTTCTCTCCATTTCTCCCTTCTCTGGTCGATGGATGGGTCAGTATGGGTGCAGCCTCCCAGTAGTCCTAGGTCCCCCGGCTGATGGCAGAAGAAAGAGTGTGCTTCCCTTTTGCTCTCCAGGCCCAGCGCCAACCTTCACATGGTTCCCAGCAGCCTCCTAGCCAGGCAGCTGACAGTGGGGCTGTTCAGACAACATGCTAAGCCATGGTTAGGCTGCTAATGGTTAGTGTGTTTGAACCATGGCTATGTAGTCACCATGGTTAGGAATGTCATGGTTCCCACAACATGCTAGCTCAAAATGTTTAACCACTGTGGTTTAGCGTGTTGTCTGAACAGGGCCATTGCAAAGCCTGCTTAGGTGCAGGATTCGTCTCTATCATGTACCTTTCAACCACTATGTGAATTTCAAAGAATGCTGTGCTTTCCCAATCATAGTTCTAGTCAGGTTATCATGTAGCTAACTTTTGAGGATGCTGTTAATTTTATCGGTTCTTCCACATATCTTGCGGCAACATGCATCTCCTGTTTCATCCTCCCAGGTGCCTTGTGGGGTAGTTTAGGCTGATAATGCCCAAAGACACTTGGTAAGCTGTATGCCTAAATAGAAATTTAAACCCAGGTCTCACCTGACTGAGATGATGTGTCAGCCAGGGATCATAGGAACATAGGAAGCTGCTTTTACTGAGTCATATAATTAGTCCATTTAGTCCCTATTGTCGACACAGACTGGCAGCAGCTCTCTAGGGTTTCAGGCAGGAATTTTTCCATCCCTACCTGGAGATCCCAGGTTTTGTGTCTGCCCCTTCCTTTATAAGAAAGACATCCCAGTATTTCTAAAGAACACTATTCATGATCTTTGTGTCTGCCCCTTCCTCTATAAGAAAGACATCCCAGTATTTCTAAAGAACGCTATTCATGATCTCCATTTATTCATTTACAGCCATAACTGCGGCCCCCTCCACAAGGACGCGCTTTTGCGCCCGGTTCGGCGATTATGCGCATTATCGCGGAGGCGCATTTACTCCTAATCCCTCTGCACGGGAGGCGGCGAGAGGCGGCGAAGCGCATTAATTGATGCCCAAAAAGCACTTTACAGGTAGCTAATGCGCATAATCGCTTGTTCACACAGCGAAAATGCGCTTTAACGGCCGGAGCAAAATAAAAGTCGCTATTTAACGCGCGTTCGAAAATGCGCATTATCGGGGAGATAACGCGCCTGTACGCCCGTTTTGCGCTCCGCTCGTGTGTAGGTAAAATTTATAATGAGCCTTCAAGGCTCATTAAACGTCTCGTGTGGAGGAGGCCAAGATCTCCCTTTTCCTTCCACCATGCTTCCTTTCTCCCTCTTCCTACTGAGTTCTACCTGTGACAAACTTCTGAGAACTTGAACTAATGGTCAACAGGATGCAACACCAGGGATTGAACCTGGGCCCTTTTGCATACAAAGTGTGTCCTCTACCACTGAGCCGCAGCACAGTGATTCTAATCAGAATTACTGATACATTATCAAGAGCTTGATAGTTCATTGGGTTGAACTTGTTTTTCCTTCTGTGGTTGGGCCCTAAAACCAAAGAAATGGAAATTTAATGAGCAGTTGGGGTGGGAGGGGAGGGGAAGCATTCTGTGCTTGTAAGTGCACAGTATTTGGGGCTGAATCAATAGATACATCTGGTTTTTATCTCTCTTAGAAAAATGTGAACAAAATTGTGTAATCTTGGAATATTTTCTGTTGTGTATAGCCTTGCTGCTTAATGGAAAATTAACCCCCCCTTCTTTCTTCACTACCAAATTCAAATAAATACAGTGTAAACAGTGACTAGAGTAAATGCAGACAATTTGTGCTGTATTTAAATATGGCAGGAACAGACAAACCATTTTAGTTGTGGTTTTAGAGTTTTGAGGTTACTTGAATTCAGGAGTGAGTGTCTGGTCCCTCCCAAAAGTGGGTGTGCTACACGTCCAACCCTACCTGCCAGCCAGTCTACCCTAACAGTCACTTTTCTTTGCTGTATCCACCCAAAGTTCACCAGACTTCCTCTGCAAATGAAAGCTTCTACATTTAGTTGAATGTCCACAGAATACTTTCTTAGGTCTGTACACGTTATGCATTACTCTGTTTTGATCAAGTCTAGGTCAGGACTAAACTAGACATGATGAGTTTCGTGCAACTAGCAGTTATTCAATAGTCTCTTTAAAAAATGGCATGGTGGTAGTTGGGGCAAATCTTGATTAGGACTGTGGCAGTGGGGAGAGGAGGCAAAAGGTTAAAGCCTCTTACTCTAAATGCTAGAGTCCCAATCCAGATTGGGGCCCTTGCACTTACTATAGAGTGAGAAAGGAAGAAGGGTGTAGCTGCTAACTCAGTTTCCAAAGGATCATGCAGTTTGGCCGTAACTGTGGGAGAAGGCAGATGCACAATTCAATCGGTGCATGTTTTCCCCCCAGCTTCTACATCACGCATGAAGCCACCATGTACGTTCAACTAAACCAACGTTGTGATAGTACAGGAATTTCTTTTTAATCTGAGATTTGGCCATTGCAGTTGTGTATAGGGAGAACTTCTTGTCCCAAAATAAACATACTAGAATTTGGGGGTGAAGGGAGGATTGAGGATTGACTTCCAAGGAACCCCTCGCAAAGGCACAATGCTTGTGTTCTCCTTTGCTGTCATTATCTGCTTGCCCCTGACACCCGTCCCAAAGTCCACACCCATGCATTTGAAAGGTAGTGCCTGGTTTACACTTAGCTCACATTTTTTCCTCATTAGTTCATTGTGAAGTTGTGCGCTTTAGCAAATTTTGCAAATCCAGATGGCCTGTGCATTTTGTAGAAGGTTATTATGATCATGCGATTAGCATAGCTTGCTCTCATCTTCTTTGTTCTTGAGGCAGAAATCCAGGGTTGCCAACTGGCAGCATGGCCATACAGGGAAAAAATGTTTTCCTTTTCTTCCTCCCACTCCCCCATGAGTAACTTAGGCTACAAAGCTTCCAGAAAACGATCAATCAATTTAAAGGCTGCTATTTTAACTTTTCTGTTTCTTGTCGTCATAGTTTCGAAATTACCTGTAGAGTTGGAAACAGACAATAGTTAATTTAGCTGAAGCAAGGTTGAAAGAGAGATCAGTCATCTATTCCCCTTTACAAACCAACAGGTTTGGCAGGATTTTGTATTGGCTCAAACTGTTGGCCCAGTTTGGGCATACATATCATACCTTATTAAGTCAAGATATACATGAGCTTTCTGCCTGCATGCCCCATCTTTGCACGACCCCTTCCCTCTTCTCTTCTCAGTGTACCACGATGGCAGACTTCCTGAACTTATTAATAGAGTAGCTCTTACAGAAATATTTTACAGAGGACAGTCCTTTGTTTGAAGGATTACCAGAAGACCCTCCTCTCTTTGATGATGTGGCCTATCCATGTCCAGTTTAAAGATAAAGCACCATAAGAAAGGAGAGCAATGGCCCCAAAATTACCTGCCAACAGTTAGCACCAGGAAAAGTGGACTGAACAGGCAGGTACACAGGTCATCTGGTCATAGTCTTTCCTATTATAAAATTGTATTTCTATTTAAATTATAGTAATTATTTCTAAATAGGCATTTATGCAAGTATATTAGCATATGTAGATGTTATGTAAGTTTGTCCTTTTATGATGCTGTATTTCCTCTTTTTGGGTGATGCATAAGTGCTCACCCTATTTATTAACCATAGTTCCCAATACATCAGAACTGGGAAACTATCACCATGTCTGCACCAGGCCTTTATCCCAGGGTCGTCCCTAGGTCGTCCCTGTGTGTCCATATGATGCACATGGGATCCTAGGGACAACCCCGGGATAACGGAAATGGAGATATCCTGGTTTTTCCACAGTCCTGGGACCATCCCGAGGACCGCAGGTGGTGTGCCACACACTCCCAGTTCCTAAAACAGGCCTGGGGCTGCTTGGGGTGGCTCCGTGCCCATGGGGGTGGGGGAGCCCAGCAATTTCACCATCCCTGGGATGGCAGGGGATGGGCACATTTTTTTTTTAAAAAAACTACCTTTCCCTGGATCGGGGGCTGCACAGCTCCTCATCAGGAAAAAGAAATGCTGCCCGCAACGTCCCTTTTCCCTTCTGGGACGTCACACAGCAGTCTAGACGCTGGGGTAGGATTGTGGAAGCAGGTAAGTCTGCGATCCCCCTCCTCCCTCCCTCTACATCCTTAGGTGTAGATGAGCCCTATGGTTATCAGGACTAGATCAAACCAGTATCTGAAACTCTGGTTTGAAGTTTGTTTCCGATTTTGGTTTCTTCCAATCCTGGTAACCATTGTTTCCTGGATGGGTTGTCATTAACCCAGGAAATCTTCAATTGTGGTGTGCAGAGAAGGCTTAGCACAAGGGCAGAATATGTAACCACAAAGCACATGTATAATTTGGCTTAATACGCTGAGATGTGTGTGCCCAAACCAAGTCATTGTCTATCTATAGCCTAAACTGTTTGGGTTGGCGTAGGTTCACATTGGAGCTGAACACTTTGGGTTGCAAAGCTTGTAATACGTAACACAATTATGCAACTGCTTGCACTCAAATTGGATTTCCCGTATTTGCTTTTATTGTTTCCTTCTGCTTTATTTTGTGCTACCAGTTTAGTTGCAATTTATTTTGGATTTTTAAGTATACTATCTTACAAAAAGTATGGATGCCATGCCTTCTGTTACAGAGTAGGGCTGACTCAATTGATTTATATTTTGAGCAAAAATTTGTGGAAGTAGCAAAACTGAAAAAAAAGACTGCCCTTTGAATCATCTGAGGCAAGCAGATCTCAAAGTTGGAGATGATGAATGTCTACTCTAGATGTGCTGGAATCAGGGAAATCTTGAGTAGCAAGTCATTTCACACATCTGTCAACTCCATAAGAGTTCAAGCTGAAAAATCTAACATTGCAGTGTGTGTGAACTTATGTGCATTTGTGATGTCCCTTATGCCTGTAACGAATGCATGGCTTAAAATAAGCCATAAATAAGTCATTTTAATCTGACACAGATGTAAGTCAGCTCCAATATACTGTACTGTCACTACATGCTTTGCCTAGATAAATTGCTTTTCAGTATTTGAAATGTTTCAAACATTTTCCTAGGAGTAGACCCCATTGAACGCAGTGAGACTTACTTCAGAGTGAACATGCATAGGATTTTTATAAATGGTTCATTCAAATGAAATCAAAATAAATATATATTGTTATTAACCACCATAGTTTAGGCGGATTTTCATTTGACTATAGAGTGAGGTAAAGCTGCCACAGTCTGATCCCAAGAAAAGGACCTTTATTGTCTGTGCGGGATTTTGTTTTGTTATTCATTTGATGGATATTTCATTGTACTTGTTTTTAGCTGCTATAAGGGTCCTATTCTTGGGATAGAAAGGAGGACTAAACAGATTTCAATAAATTAAATAATTAAAGCTCCTCTCAGCTCCTCCCCAATGAACTTTTTTGCCAAAGAGTATGGGTAGCTCCCCCCCATATAAATCAGTACAGTAAACAAAGAAGATACTGGACTGGCCATGTTTAGGTATCTCAGGTAACTTAACCCCCTCCCCCCAATAGAAACAGTACTTGGCTGGGGGAATTTAAGTTACCTGAGTTGTTCAAAAAGAAAGGGTATAAGACTAAGACATGGAGTGAAAAGTTTTGTTGGGCAAATGCAGGAGCATATGATGTAATCGTAATGTTTATAATGGGAAAAGCTTTTGATAGTCACTTCATGCAATAGTTCCACACCCTAACAATAATATTTGCCCGATTACATTGAATCCCCTTTAAATTAAAAAAACAAACGAACACAATTGCCAAATGGAAAGCAGATGAACCATTTTTAATAGGTAATGGTTGAAAATCAGGCACGTCATTGTAGGAGTGCATTTTACAAGATTGATTAAACATGATTAAACATCACTTTCAAAGTGTGTGTTGAAAAATATAAGAAAAATAAAATGAACTTTAAACATTGTTTAGTTCTGCTCATGCCAGTTACATTTCTTTGTAACTCAACAATTATTGTGTTATTTTTCAGCTGGCTTCATTATGGGGCTGCCCAAACTAAGACAACTCAATGGCCTAATCTACACCTGCCATTTATCCTGGGGTGATCATGAGGTCGTCCCTGCACATCCAAATGATGCACAGTTGATCCCATTTTTTTCTGAGAACCGCAGGTGCTGTGGGTCTCCTCCCAGGGTCCTCCCTCTTCCCCATGAGTAGTGTTTTTTAAAAAAATTGTTCCTTCACGCAGGAACGTCCCTCTTTACTTCTGGGACAACTCGCTGGGTATGTGGCCCCTGAGGGACAATACCGGAAGTAGAAAAATAAGTATCATTTATTTATTGCAGGTGGGTATGTTCTGTGGGTTATGTGAGTTCCTGGGCATTTTTATAGCCCATGTTTTCCATGCCCACCTTTCAGTTTACTTTTAGGAGAGAAAGATAACTTGGAAGCCATTTTTGTTACAACCATTTTTCTCTGTGAAAAGGATATGGTAACATCTGTGAATTGCATCATCTGTGAAACTAAGAGTTAAGGAAACCTAAGAGTTAAGGCAAACTAAGAGTTAAGGCTGGGGGATTCTGGGAGTTGTAGTCCTGTCCAACACATCTGGAGAGTGCCAGGTTGAGGGAGGGTGGCTTGAGTGAGTGGCAAACAATGCTAAGGAATGAGAAGCCATAGCCAAATGAATAGTAGCCCAGATTTATGGTAGGTTGATTTCCATGATTTCTAGGGACAGTGATTGGCATATTCAACAGCATGTGATTTGGACCAATTCTAGCCATATCTGGGGAACCACTCAAAAATGAAAGGTTTCCCAAGTGTCATCCCAAACCACAATGGAACCTATTCCTGGCAGTAGACAGCCAAGTGGTGGAAGCCTTAATGGTTCAGGATAGCAGCTGAAACAGGTTTAAAATGGAAGTTGTCAAATTCTTGGAATATAAGGCTATCAATAGCTATGAGAACTTCTCTAACTAAGCAATTTATTGCATGCTCATGATGGGCCACTCATGGAAATTTGCAGGTCCTTTGCATGATGCTGTCAACTTCCAGGAAGTCTCTCGTAATCTTCCCAGGTAAACTCACTTTTTTTTTTTAAAAAAAAAGAAAAAATGGAGCCAATGCAGTATTTAAAATAATCGTAGGATTAATTCCACCACTAGAGGTATTGTTTCATTGAACTCTATGGATCATTGCCTAGAGGGGAAGTTTTCAATTACAAATCACATAGTCGTCGTTGGTAGCCATCTAAAGTAGCCCATAGTGAATGTGCAAAGACTCTAGGGTGGGGGGAACCTCCTAAGGGCGTGGGTTTTTTTCCTTAATGTAGAGATGCTCTGAGTCGTGATGGCTATATGCTGCCTCTGAAAAACGGATGCTGAGGAGATATCATTGCCCTCATGTCCTGCTTGTGAGCTTCCTATAGGCACCTGGTTGGGCCACCGTGGGAAATGGGACACTGAATGTGATTCAGCAGGTCTCCTTTTGGATGACTGCAGTGTGTTAATATGTGGGGCGGCCTTTGAAGATGACATGAGGCTTCAATTGATGAAGAATATGGCGGACAGAATTTTGTCTGGTATGGCCAGGTTTACACATATCATGCCAGTTTTGAAAGAATTACACTGGCTAATCATTTGCTTCCAGGCCCTGTTCAGGGTACTGGTACATATCTTTAAATCCCTAAGGGTGCCATCCTATGCATGTTTAGACAGAAAAAAAGTCCTACAACTCTCAGCATGCCCTAGCCAGCTATGCTGGGAGTTGTAGTACTGTTTTTCTGTCTAAACTTGCATAGGAATGAGCCTTAAACAGCTTCGGCCCAGTCACCTGGAGGAGCGCCTTTTCCCATAACAACTTTGCCCATACGTTAAGTACTTTTCTGGAGGCCCTTTTGCAAGGTATGTAACATCAAACAAAAGGACTTTTTTTTTTTTTTGGCAGTGGTTTCTACAGAGACTTGCCTGACACCCGCACTTCAGCCTTTTTGGTGCTAGGCTAAAACATTTCTGTTCACTCATAACTTGTGTATGTTTTAATTATCCAGGTTTTTATGTATGTATGTTTGTGATCATTGACTGTACACTACCCTGATGTTTTAAATCAACAATAAATAATGTTCTTAAGCTGTGCCTAACCATAAAAATTGAGCCAAGACAGAGAATGGTCTCTTCTTTACCATCAGTCTGTTATCTCCTAGGATGGAAGGGCTATTGACCAAGATTATCAGTAGCTGATTTTAGAGAGCAAAGGGAGCAGCTCATACATCCCTTCTGGGTGGAAATATGGAGATAAAAGACGTTGAGAAGTTTGGACCTCTGCTCCAAACCCCCCTTTGTTTGGATGAAAGCTCAGTCTGCTCTCTCAGCTTTTGGAGCGTTCTGCTTGGAATGTTACATTTTGCAAACATAAGCAGTTTTAGCACGCTGTTGCAAAAAGAAAAGAAACATACTTTTTTAGTTATTTGGTTTCTTTTTTTGTTCGTTTGTTTTATTGCTGGGTTTCACAATTTCGGTTTGTCTCTGAACGGTACCTCCTGACAGTTCCCTATGCATATGAGTACTATTACAAAATAAATCTTGAATAGCATTATTTATTATACATGTCGTAATAAATATTTTCTATTTGAAAGCTTTGGTGTTCTATTACTAGTTGCATTGCTATCAATGAAAGCCCTTCCATTTAGCTCCGGTAGATACTGGATCAGCTAAGACTGTCTTGACTTCCTAATGCTTTTCACACGCAAAGCTGGAAGAACAGCAGCGAATCTGAAAATCCTTTTGCTATGGTTCACATCTAGGCTCATGCCAGCCTCCTTGAGATGCCTTGTTAATTACCTCCTTCCTGAAGTCCTGTCTTTTCAGAGGGGGAGAGGTAATTCATTCTTTATTGGTTTTTCAGCCATTGATACGTTGTTTGTGGCGGTTTCTATGTGGGCTTTTGAACCCTAGAGACTGCATTAAAACTCTTTTATTGCACAGTGCATCTCTAATCCCAGAAGCAGAGAATCAGCCATCTTCCTTTTCAGGGTTTTTTTGACGTAATTTTCTATTTTTATTTGGAGGGTAGGGATTTCATATACAAAATCTGAAGTGTATTAGCTCCTGTTTATCCTTTTTCTTTTATTTATCTTTATTCTCCAAAGCCTGCCCACTAATCCATCCCTGTTTTTTACATTCCAGTGATGATTTTTTTTTTGCTTTAAAACCTTTAATTTTCTCTGCCGTTTCTTGCATTCATGTCTTTTCTTCAGTTGCTCATTAACTTTGGATTTTATTGCCAGTTGGTCATCAGTTGACTAGTCCTCTTCCTTAGTTTAAAAAGCATCCTACATGCGAACATCCAACATCGTGCTGGTGGAAGGCAGTTCAAGGAAGATAACTTATTTATCATAAACTATATTTATTAAAATTATTTATAAGTTGCCTTTCAACATAAAAGATAACAAGGAGGTTTTCAAAATAAGACCAATACAGTATAACTACAGAAAAAAATAATAAAGCAAATATCCAAAATTCAGTAGGCCGATGCTAAAAATCATTGTCTAGAAATGCCTGCATGAATAGATACCTGCTTGCACTGTAGATGTCCCTCATCTCTAAAGGAGGGACATTCACAATCGTCAGAGGAGGTCCTGCTCATCATTCCAAGACGAACGGAATCTCGTCACAAAGAATCTCGATGGTGGGCCTTCTCTGTAGCGGCACCCACCCACTGGAAAACCTTCCCTCGTGTGGTTCGGGAGGTGGAAGATGTAACATCCTTCAAACGCCTCCTGAAAACATATCTTTTTAGACAAGCTTATCCTGGTTTTATATGGTTTAATTTTTTAAAAAATCTTGTATTTCTGTATATTATCGTTTTAATTGTAATCTGCCCAGAAAGCAGTATAAAAATGTAATAATAATAATAATAATAATAATTCCAGAATATGGAGGCCACTTGGAGAAGGCCCTCCTTCGAGTCATCATCTCCACTAAATTCAACATGATTAGAAGGGCCTCTGATGATGACCTCACTGAATGGACTGGTCCCTCCTTCCCTAGCAGCCCCCAGAACCCTTCCCAAACATTGCATAAGAAAGTTGGGGTGAGGGGCTCCTGAATTGGGTGGTCTGTAGCAATGGGACTAAAGAGGAATCCTTAAAATGTTGTGCCTTGCAAGTGAGTGATCAGCTTGTGGAAGGTTCAGTGACCTGATTTTTGGGGGGGGGGGGAATCTCCCTTCTCCTCAGCCTCCTACACCACAGCCCACCCATTCAGTAGGCTCCCCCAGCTCTCTGTGTAGCATTTTCAGGGAGCTTTGGGGGCTGCGGTCAAAAGGGACAGGGAAGTTTGCTTCCTGTAAATCCCCTTCTGCCAGGGCAACACTGGACGTTACCCTAAGGCTACAATCTCACCAGAGTAGAGTTGCACTATAAGATTCACTTGTTTCAGCTAGTCTGCCTAATTGAGTTTTTATTTATTTATTTTGGGTTTCTCCTCCAGTTTTTTTGTCCTGCATTTAATCTTGTATTACTTGCCATTTCTACCTATTTTGCCAGGAAAAAAAATACGTTGTTGCTTTTTTTGGGTTTATTTGGGAAGGGGATCTCTTAATTGGGATAGATTGTACTGAAGGTTTAAATTCCTAAAAGCTGGTTTTCTGTGTGTTGCTGTGAGGAAGAAAGTGTTCTAAATTTTGACATGGAAAGCTGTTAGATGTGTTTTGGAATGTATATATTCCACAGCGTTTTCAGTGGCAGCGCTTCCAAACTTTGACAGTTGCTGCTGTTGGGCGAAAGCACTTCATGAGATGACATTTTGGGGCAGGGAAGTAGAAGAGGGAGAAGCTGCATAACCCTTCCCTTGCATATGCTTTTTGTTGTGGCTGCTGCAAATCCTTCCCCAGCTGCGTTCTCCCTTGTGTGGTCCCATGCACTTGTTTGCAGGGGTAGATGATGGCTCAGTTCGGACGACATATTAAGCAACGGAGGGGTAAAGAACGTACTGACCGTGCGTTAGGCAGGAGGAGCTCCACGGATGACACACTGCAGCCGGCGCTGCTTGGAACCGGCAAATGCTCCGGCTGCAAGGAACTTGCGGCGGCCATTTTGGTTGCAGCTTCTCCTCCATGTGTCCCCCAGCCGTATCCCAGCATGCACCGTGAGTTCGGCCGGCTGCATAGAGCGGCTGGTTTTTCTTTGGCTGCTCTAGGCAGCAGAACTCTATTCCGAAACATAATAGTCCATGGAGAGAGGGGGGACTGAATTCGGATGACACTTTAAACAATGGGGCTTCGGGCTAAACAACGTGCAAGCCCATTGTTTCGCTCCGTTGTTTAAAGTGCCTGGTTAACGTACTGTCAGTTGTGTGTGCATTGTGTGCTGCCCTCCAGATGACACAATAAGCAACACAACTGACAATTGTCCCCCCCCCCCATTGCCTAATGTGTCGTCCGAACTGAGCCAATGTATCTAACCCTGCAGGGGGCAGAGCAAGAAAAGGGTACTGCAGGGGAAAACTGGTGGGAGGAGTGAAGTATACACATATCCTCATAGAATCACAGAACACTTGAGTTGAAGGGGCCTATAAGGCCATCGAGTCCAACCCTCTGCTCAATGCAGGAATCCACATTAAAGCATTCATGACAGATGGTTGTCCAGCTGTCTCTTGAAGGCCACCACCTCCCTAGGTCATTGGTTTCATTGTCGTACTGCTCTAACAGTCAGGAAGGTTTTCCTGTTGTCCATCCGGAATGTGGTTTCCTGTAACTTGAGCCCATTATTCCGTGTCCTGCACTGTGGGGTGATCGAGAAGAGATCCTGGCCCTCCTCTGCGTGACAACCTTTCAAATATTTGAAGAACGCTATCCTGACTCCCTTCAATCTTCTCTTCTCAAGGCTCCTACTTCTCTACTCCGAATTGCGCACTCCGAAAACTCCCTAGTAGAAGTAGACATTGGGGTTTTGTTACATTTATTATTATTTTTTTATTATTATTTATTTCATTTCTAACCCGCCTCTCCATCTAGATCGAGGCGGGGAACAACACCAAATATAAATATAAAACAATAAAATAGATAAACCATTAAAACAGATAAAAACAAATACATTATTAAAAACATCTTAAAATTAAACTGGATAGGCCTGCCGGAAGAGAACAGTCTTCACGGCTTTCTTAAATTCCAGAAGACTGCTAATTTGTCGAATCTCCTCCGGAAGGCCATTCCACAGCCTGGGAGCGGCAGAAGAGAAGGTCCTCTGGGTAACACTCGTCAGCCTAGTTCTGGCTGACTGGAGTAAATTCTTCCCAGAGGACCTGAGTGTGCGGGGCGGATTATATGGGAGAAGGCGATCCCGCAGGTAACCTGGACCCAAACCATGTAGGGCTTTAAAGGTAATAACCAACACTTTATACATGCACATAATAACAGTTCCCCATAGTCATCTGGCATAGAATCATAGAATAGTAGAGTGGGAAGGGGCCTACAAAGCCATTGGGTCCAACCCCCTGCTCAATGCATGCTCAGTTGATCAAAGCATGGTGGTAATGCCAAGGTTGTGGTTTCAAGGCCTGCAGGAGACAGATGGGACCATACAGGTTTATCCATTATTGGGAAGTGCTTTAGCTTGCTGCTAGAACTAAGGATGTACAGATCCTGTTAAAGTCATTTTGTCTGTGTTTCATGAATTATTTTGTGTCCTTCATTCTGTTGTACGCTCATTGATGGAACCAGATTTTTTTTAGGGGATGTATGAAAGTTTTGTTTCAGTTGCACAAGTGCGCATTAGTATTAATGCACATTACTACAAGTGCACTATCACTCTTGCACATTAATGCAAATCCTCCCTACAAATTGAAAGTCGGTTCGCTGGTCCACGGAATCGGCATAACTCAGGAAAAGTTAATTTGTTGCAGAATCCACAGGTCAGATTCATAGAAATCTGAAGTCATATAAATCCGTTGCAGATTTCTCCTGTGTCCCTAGCTAGAGCACATGCTTTTCACACCAAAGGTCCCAGGATCCATGCCAGGTATGTTCAGGTAGGGCTGGGAAGGACCTCTGCCTGAAACCCTAGAGAGCTGCTGTCAGTCAGTGTAAGCAATACTGAGTTAGACGGACCAACATGGTATGAGGCATCTTCTGATGGGAAGGTGACAGAGTGGGAGTAGGGATGTCGTGGGTGCATGACTGGGTCTGGGAGTCTGAAGGACACCCCTGCATTTGCCCCTCTGACCCAGTTGGTCGTCCACAGTACATTTATGGACTCACAGATTAAGCGCCCATGTGGCCCAACGAGCACCCGGCAGCTATCCATCCTTGTCCAGAGCCTCCATTGTACGCAATAATGGAAGCTTTCCCCCATTGTGTAAATGGCGGCCGTAAAGACCCCATTTATGCAAGAGTAAAGTGTGTGAATGCTCCATTCACGCCTTTACTTTTACGTAAATGGGGTCTTGATGGCCGCCATTTATGCAACGGGGGAAATTAAGTGATTTCTGGAGCCTACATTGTTGCTCACAATGAAGGCTCCGGATGAGGGCGGACAGGCTTGCGATGTCTGCAGATGCTCATCAACGTGCAAAAAACGCTTGTGCAGCTCCACAAACAGAGGCGAATGGCAGTGGGGCAAGTGTCTGACGAATCTGACCCAGCTGAGGTTGCCCATCCCTAAAAGGTGAAAGGCTTCACAGAAGAGGCTTTAAGGAGGGAACTGAAGAAAACTGAGAGACTGCATCAAGTAGGTGAACTGGGAGAGATCTCCAGGCATAAGGGGCAGAGAACCGTCAGAGAAGAGATGAATTCTGGGAGCAGGAGACCTTCAGGCAACTGAGAATGGCAGAGTTGGAGGACTGAAGACCACGGGACTTTGAAAATGCCACGTGCCAATCACGGTATTATTTTAACCAACCAAGCACTTGATAAATTCTCAGTTGTTTTTAGTCCTGAGCAGGCTGCTAAAATAGGATGGATTATCGACTACCTAGCAGATCACAGCTTGTGGTTGGCATTTTGCAAATGCTGTAGGGTTGTTGTGGGAAGGCATGAGTTTGACAGACCAATTTTAAATAAAATGAAGAGAATTACACTGCAATCTTATAAATGTGTACTCAGAAATGAGTCCCATTGAGTTCAGTGAGGCTTGCTCTTAGGTAAGTGGGATAGGAGTGCAGTCCTACAGTGCAGTCTTGTGCATTTACTCAGAAGTCAGTCTCATTGTATTCAATGGAACTTACTCCCAGGTAAGAGCATACACGATTGCAGCTTCAAATTCTCATTGCTTGATGTAATTAAATCATTCTCCAGACCCACGTTATGACTATGTGTCCGCAGTCTTATACAAACAGTCCAAGAATTGGGAAAACCACGAAAAGTCTACTTGGGTAGTCTTCAGTATTGCATATGGTTCAGGAAATAACAATGTAGCAACATGCACATAATATTAACTATGCTCTTGTCCCTCCAATTTTGTTTTTATCCCATTATTTTGTTTATACCAGTAAGAACTTCAATTAAGATAAATTAATTACTTGTAAAACTGGAAGAATTAGCAGGATCACATGACTGGTTGAAGCTAATCTCATATGGAAAAAGATCGTCACTGTCTCTTACTGTGCTCTCTCTAAAATGGAACAAGATGGTGCATATGTTTTGTCATTTGCTCTAAAAATGAAAAAAAAAGTTTGGCTTAGTGCCTACTTCCCTTCTGGGAATGCAACAGAGTTCGTGTTCATGTAACAGGGCTCTCCCAGTACCCCCTTCCTTCTGCAGCCACCTGTGTGGCCTCTGAAATTCTGCTCCTGGGATTTGGGATCTCTTAGAAATGGTGGGGAGGGGTGCAGGAGGAGGGAGAGTTGGTGGAAATTACCCCCCCCCCCCCCGCCTTGCAAGAACAGAAGAGCAATTTAGGATCCAAGTCACTAATTTTTGTAGAACGTTTTGTACTTGATCATGTCTCATCTAATTTATTGTTAGTCACATCCTTGCTCTCTTCCTTACAGCCAAAGTTTCAATCTTTGGTCAGTTCAGAATATCTGTACTGATGTTTCGCCCTAACGTGCAAGCTTTACATATTAAGGAAGTGATTTTAATATGATGGAGCACTGTTTGGGAGCTGGTTTGTGCGTTGTGTTAAGATTCAAAACCTATTCATGCAAGTGGAGTACTTATGCAAAGCATCAGGAGAAGAGGGCATATGTGAAATTGTGCCTTTTCTGTGCTTAGGACTTTTTTGTCCAACATAAAGAAAGAGCCATATCCTATATAAAACCATCTTCTCTCACATCAATATTTTTGTACTTATTAGAATTTATGAACCATCTTGCAAATAACTTAATAATTTTATAAGCAGAAACTACTAATGCAAAGCAAAGTCATATTTAATTTTTCTTAGCAACTTGGCGATGTGGAATATAACATTTGCCCTAACACTGTTATGCACAGAATCCAAAAATGGCGTCAAAATTAAGCATATTTGAATCACAATAATAATGTGAAAGATCTAGTTTTAAAAGCCATAGGTTTGCAGTACTGTCTGATTCTGTTGCTTATGGATTCTGCCTGACTTGCAGGTGGAGAATCTACCAGCCTTGGATAAAAACCGGAAGGAAAAGTAATTATTTTCATTTTAAAATTCTAGTATCATTACGTGCTATAGCAGTTTGCACTGCAAATAGAAAAAAAGAAGAAAGAAAGGAAAAGGGTGATGATGAATCCAATCAATGTTTAATTCCACCCTCCCAACCTTCCACAGACAGAAACGGTTTGCAGGGTATTCCTATGTCTTCAACATCTCATACATGAAGAAAAGAGGCAGGCCAGAAGAAAATAATAAGGTAAAGATTTTAAAAAGTGGTGAGGAAAAAAGAGAAATGAGTTGAAATCAGCTTTCCAAAGAATTCAAAGATATAATTATATGCATTTCTTCCAGTTTATTGTGATCAGACACCTTGGCCGTGTTTATACGCCGCTGCTTTGCCTCCTGATTCCCCCCAAAACCCCACAGCATCGCTGCTGCAAAGCGACAACGATAGAATTACACGCAAGTGAGAGCTATCCAGAGCCCAGGAAAAATTGCAGCGCCGATTAAAAAGCAGGTCCATTCTGACTACCTTAAAAATAAGACAAGAGATTTTTAAGGGGGAGGGAGACGGGGGTGGAGGAGGAAACGGCAGAGTCACCTGCCAGAGAAATGAATACTGAGCAAAACTCACAACGCCAGGAGCCATTTGGCTTGTGAAGCCCTCCCACTGCCCTGCGTTCCCACACTTACTCTGCACTGATCTGCCCCTAGCAACACCCACTTCCTTAACCTGAACCGAGGCCACCACTGACAGATGAAAAAACAAAGTGGTGACCTCAAAGCAACTGAAAAAATCGTGGTAAAATGACACCGCGAAAAAGCTCAGTTTTGTGGGGGGTGGAACGGCTGCGTCATTTAAACAATGCAGCGCCGCTGCGCAGCCATGACAGGATATACAGGGCATATAGACAAGCCCCTCGTACATAATCATTCACTTCATCAGCAATATATAAACTACAACAGGAAAAGGGGGGGGCGCCAAAACCATCAAAAATAGAAGTGCTTTTTAGCTTAAAGCTCTTACTGGCAGGAACTAAACTGAACCTTAGGAGAGACATTTTAACCTTTTAGAGTGGGAAAAATACTTCGTAAATGTTCGGAAACCATTGAACAGTCAGCAGTTGGGTGAAAGAGGTGGGGGCCATCAGGGGAACGGGGCATGGCCATTTGGGGAACCCAGTAGAATTGGACTGGGACCCCAAGAAGGGTAGATTTGGGCCTTGGGTCTGAAGTTTCCCACCTCTGTTTTAAGAGAATAGTATGCTTTATGATGTATTTGGAAATACAAATTTAAAGACGAATTGAAATGCAAATTTTATGTGGATTTTTTTAAAAAAGAAAACAATACACAGATTAATGTGGAAATGGGACAGGATAAACTAATGGGTGAACACATTTGGAAGTGACATGGTCCAGAAATAGACCTGATGCACCCGTCCCTAGGGCTATGCTTAGTTAATGGGAAAACATTTCTAAGACTTTTCGCTGGGAAGTGTATCAGTGCCCACACCGTGGGAAAGCATCCTAAAACAGCCTCGGCCAGATTTGACACAGGGAGGGCGAGACAGATGGTACATCTCTGTGGCCTGCACAGTAGTGTGCTGTTTATCCTCCCTTCAGCCTCAACCTTACTTTTCCCCCAACCAATAGTAAAATAATAGTAAGAAAAAAGCAGGAGGACCATGAAGATGAAAGGTAAAAATATCATCCCTTTTCAGTGACATGATATTTAAATACATGTCAAACGCAAGGCTGTCCCCAGATTCTAAATATGAGTTCCTTTTTTATTTTCTGCTGCATTTTATTACTCTGCAGAGAGCAAGGTATTAAAAGTAACACAATGCAATTTTTATTGAGTGGAACCTCAAGTTTGGAACATACCTCAGTAGCAATTTGCAGGGAGTTCTTGACTGTTTTTTAAAAGTAGCAGGGGTAATTGTAGGTGCCTCTCAAAGAATAATTAAAGTCCACTTAGTAGGCTTAATAGAAGCTTTGGGGCTTACAGTGTTAATTCTAAAAGCTTAGAATTCTGAAGGATTTCACTGTAAGAGATTAAATAAATCCCTACTTATTGTGACAAGCAGTTTGCTTTCCAAGAAGTCATATGGTCTATAATTAGTCTTTTAAAGCCTAATTAGGATTTTGTTGATAACATTCTTTTTTATTTAATGTATTTAATTCTTGATACTTTAGCTTGTGAGGTGTTGAGTCTTTATAGTCACTCTCTTTGCTCTCTAGTTATACTTTCAATTTGACCTACACTTTTAGAGTCTTTGTCAGGCTAGCATTGCTTATTTAATTTGATTGATTGATTGATTGATTGATTGATTGCATTTGTATACCACCCATAACCGTAGCTCTCTGGGCAGTTTACATAAGATTAAAACATTTAAAAACAATATACAAAAATTAAAACTGCAAAACATACAATATACAAATACATTTAAAACCAGTATGATAACTTAAAAAGCTATAAGCCTAAAAAAAAACAAAAAAAAAACCCACATCCAGGCTCATCAGATATTGCTAAATGCCTGAGAAAAGAGGAAAGTCTTGACCTCGGGCCGAAAAGATAATGTTGGCGCCAGGCGGGCCTCGTTGGGGAGATCATTCCACAATTTAGGGGCACCACAGAGAAGGCCCTCTCCCTTGTTGCCAACCTCTGAGCTTCCCTCGGAGTAGGCACTCGGAGGAGGACCTTAGATGTTGAACGTAGTATATGGGTAGGTTCATGTCGGGAGAGGCGTTCCGTCAGGTATTGTGGTCCCAAGCCGTGTAAGGCTTTATAGGTTAAAACCAGCATCTTGAATCGGGCTCGGAAACATATAGGCAGCCAATGCAAGTGGGCCAGAGTAGATCTTATACTTTCGAACCTTCTGGTCCCTGTTATCAATCTGGCCGCTGCATTTTGCACAAACTTCAGCTTCTGAACCATCTTCAAAGGCAGCCCCACATAAATTGTATTGCAGTAATCTAATTTGGAGGTTACCAGAGAATAGACAACTGAAGCCAGGTTATCCCTGTCCAGATAGGGGCATAGCTGGGCCACCAACCAAAGTTGGTAGAAGGCACTCCGTGCCACTGAGGTCACCTGAGCCTCAAGTGACAGAGATGGTTTGGGGGCTGAATCCTATTAGTCACATTCTCTACTTTCAAAGTATCCATAGTTAAAAACATAACACATTGTCAGATAAAACAATTCATACAGTTCAGCAGTCATAGTAAAAACGAGAGCCAAAGACACTGCCGTAAAAAATAAATAAACTCAATATCAGTATATAACGCAGATCTTAGCAGTGGTTAAAATTTTCAGCAATTTGGAGTATACCTTCAATAATAATAATAATAATAATAATAATAATAATAATAATAACAATATATCATGGTAAAATACAGCCAGAAAAGTCAGCAGGCAGATCTATTTCAGGAAGGTATTCCAACGTTTGGGTGCCATCTTTGAAAAGGTCCTGCACCAGAGTACATAAAACACAATTTTGGAGATCTAGCATGGGAAAATATTCCTGGATCATGAGTTTTGTGGAAGTTCTCTTTTAATAATACCTGATCCAATTTTCTGGAAGATGCACTAGAAAAAGGACCTGTTCACATGTCACGTTAACCCATGGTGGCTTATAAGCAACACAACAGTAGCTTATTTTGCAAATAGTCTGTTGCACCCCAACAGACGATCTGACAAATAAGCTACAGAGTGTAGTTTATTCCCCCCTCCTCCCCCTGTAGTCCTCCTGCCCAGCAAGGCAGGTATTCCAGCTTCCTTTGCAGATTATCAAGCCTTTGCTGGGTCTCCTTTCTCTGCCTATTTGCACCAAAAAGGGGCGGGGCTCAAACTCCTTGAAAGTTTGCAAAAATTGAACAAATTTAATATACAGTGGGGAGCCACCACCTTCACTACTGGGTAAAACTCTTCATTTTCATGGAAAAGTGAGGGTTTATTGACATGTGAAACTAACTGTTTGCTTCTCTTCCGCACCTACCCCCTCCTCCACTGCTGAGCTGAGTAGGGGTGGCCTGATAAGAATGGAGGGATGCTTATACCACACCAAAAAGGGAGGGGCTCCAACTCCTTGAAAGTTTACAGGAATGGGCTTAACTTTAATATACAGGTTCCCCTCATGGGGAGCTACCACATCCAGTACTGGCTAAATGTGGGACTTATCCAACCACGTCGGAGAGATGAGAAATTTATTTGGACTCAGAACACAGCTGAATGTGGCAGGAAAACGTGGCTGTATTTTTGGCCATTCTTGCCAAGTAGCTCTGCAGGTGATCTTTGTAACTCACTCTTTTGTGACAGACAACACACTAACCCGGCATAGGTAAAATAACCCTTCCTGCAGATTATGGGTTACCAGAGTGGCTTATTTGGAGGAAATAACCCACATTGGGTGGGAAAAGAACTCATAGATGACACGCTAAGCCATTATGGATTAAATAAACCATCATGGTTTATTTAATTGATCATGGGTTAAATGTATCATCTGAACCCAGTCAAAGACTCCACCGTTGTACCAATTCCCATGGCTACTCTGTGATATGTTTTCCCAGTCTCTTTCTCCTACCCACATTTTAATAATAATAATAATAATAATAATAATAATAATAACAACAATTTATTTCTTACCCGCCTCTCCGTCTGGATCGAGGCGGGGAACAACAACATGATAAAATACATAAAACTGATTAAAACATAACACATATTATTAAAACTGCATAAAAAATCCTAAAACATCCTAAAAACACATTCTAAAATTCCACTGGATATGCCTGCCGGAAGAGAACAGTCTTTATAGCTTTCTTAAATTCTAAAAGACTGTTAAGTTGACGAGTCTCCTCCGGCAGGTCATTCCACAGTCTGGGAGCGGCAGAAGAGAAGGTCCTCTGGGTAATGGTTGTCAGCCTAGTCTTGGCCGACTGCAGTAAGTTCTTCCCAGAGGACCTGAGCGTGCGGGGCGGATTGTATGGGAGAAGGCGATCCCGCAGGTAACCTGGACCCAAACCATGTAGGACCCAAACCATTTTAAGTCTTTTAAATAATTCATGTTCTATATAGTCTGGGCCTCCCAGTTCAAAAGTTACTGTTTTCATTGTGTTTTAAGTTTTTAATAGTTTTTCTTTGTCTTATATTCTATTACATTTTAATGCTATATTTGTTTTGTGAGCCACTTAGAAAACTTGTATTATTGGGCAGCTGTGAGAGACAGAGAGGTCATTTTCTTCTCCCTCACTAGTTGTAGGGTTGGCATGCTAGCCAATGAACTGGTAAATTGCAGACCTATTATTTGACTGCGATCAAGTATTCTATGAAGCCAAGAATACCATTGGGATGGTTGGCACAATATGAGGATGGTTAATAAGCCACGGTGGCTTGTTAAGCACCCTCACATGCCGGTCTCATGCTGGCGCAATTGATATAATTACCCTTGCTGGACATGGCATCTCATGTCATCTGAACCTGGCAAGGGCAGCTTGCTGGGGTGATTAACAAACCACCCAGAACCCATGGCCTGTTGTAGGGTTGCTTGCCTCCCTCATCCATTTAAAACAACATGAAAAGCTGTGGCGGGGAGAGGGGGCTTGAATCAGCAACCTCATGCCTGCAGAAGCCACAAACCCACAGTGGGCTGCAGGATTGTGTAAACCAGGTCACTCTATGTTACCTTCTTAATTTAATTATAGTTCCTTTGTTAGCAAGGGCAGGAGTGAGGGCTACTTATGCTCTTGCATTACAGTAGTCAGGGGAAAACCTAGCAACATAGCAAAGCTTCACCTACTGGCCATCTGTTCAGCTGATGGTATCTCTGAACAGGAACACAAGCAGCCAACATTGGCAAAGGTCACTGCATAGGATGGCCCATGAGCCCATCTGGATTGCTGCAGAAACCAGGATTGTCATCTCCATCTGACCTGGTACGGTTTTGATAGTTGCTGCAATGGCCATGCTGGCTGGAGATGATGGGATTTGTACTCCAGTTTCCTGGGAGGCTGTTCTAAGGAGCCAGGGGCATGTCTACACACTGTATAGACCCTGTTGTGGCTGCAAAGTGGCACACCTTTGTTTACGTGATGCAGCCATGAATTCACATCCACATCGTGGTTTTTGTCATGAAGCTGTGCATTTTTGAGGTCTTGTTTACCGCGTATTTTTACTTTGCTCTGCTATCACCACAGTTGTTTGTGCATGTGTCAGTATGGCTTGAGTGCAGCTTAGGGTGCCTCACCTGGAGACACCTCTGCGCACTTGCGAAGCATCATGAGACTGCAGGGTAGGGAGCAGGATCCAGGTGAGTGTTTACAAATGGCCGCCATGGCAAGAGTACAGTAAAATTCTGGGACAAAAGCAAGGAAAGTAAGTGTGTATAATGCAAAGAATCAATGACCTGTAGCTGCATAGGTGCACAGGTACAGGCTTTCAATTAGGCTAACCATATGAAAAGGAGGACAGGGCTCATGTAACTTTAACAGTTGTAGAGAAAAGGGAATTTCAGCCAGTGTCATTTGTATGCAATTAGTTCCTGGTGAAATTCCCTCTTCATCCCAACAGTTAAAGTTGCAGGGGCCCTGCCTTCTTTTGTATATGGTCACTCTAGTATAGTGCCTGCAACTTTAACTGTTGGGATGAAGAGGGAATTTCACCAGGAACGAATTGCATACAAATGACACTGGCTGAAATTCCCTTTTCTCTACAACCGTTAAAGTTACATGAGCCCTGTCCTCCTTTTCATAAGGTCAGCCTTCTTCAATGCTACAAAGTTGTGCAGAGTTTTCAATTTTTTATTTACTTAGGACAGTTCCATCATTACTGTCTTTGCTGCGCATTACCGCCATGTGACAACGGTGCTGCCAATTTTCTGGGCAGGATAGTCCATATTCAATCCTGTTGTTGCTGCTTTGCAGCTGCGACGCTGTGGGTTTTTGGTGGGATCATCAGTGAATGCAGTGCTGTAGAGACGGCCCCTACATCAGGGTAAGTATTCCTTAGGGATGCAAGAGCCTCTTACACAAAGGACGAGGATTCCCTGATCAGAGTCCTTCAGGATCTCATCCTCTCCCATTCCTAGTCTGCTTCTTATCCAGCCCCCTGTCCTCCCACAGTACACCATATTCTACATTATATTCTCATACCTCCCCCCCCCCCAAAAAAAAAAGAATTAAAGCCATGTGAGAATTCAAACTCCTACTGCAATAAGACCTCTTCAGAGATTAAAAAAAGAGAAAAGAAAACCTGACACAAAAGGAAATGGTTATTGCTGATCCACTATCTGGGAGATAGAACTTTACAAGCGCATCCAGCAGAGCATTACATCTAAACAGATGATATATTGCTTATGGAGAATACCATGACAGAACTGGTGTGCTGTGAGGAAAGCCTGAGGCAGGATTTCTGGAGGCAGTTGTTAATACTTTTTCCAAAAGATATCTTTGTAAAATGAAAGATACTGGTTTTTTTTTTTAAAAAAATAAAAATCTAGTGCCAATCACAATGAAGCTTTGTAATTAAGAGTTCTTCTTCGTGGTCTCTGTGCATCACACATATGGGCTCTGCGCCTGCGTGGAGCCTGTTTCGGAAACTTCTATAGCTAAGGCAAACGTTTTTGGCGGGAACCCCTCCCCCACTGTCTACTGACTCCATGTTCCCGCCTTTCTCCTCAGTTCTTTTTCGACCGCCTTGCTGAAAGGATGTCTTGTTGGGAACTTCTGTCTTTCTCCTGAGGAGAAAGCTTTAGAGTGCTAAGGTTTTTAGTTATTTTACTTTGTTTTAGTTCATTTTTAGTCTTAATTAATTAATTTATTTATTACATTAGTATACCGCCCCATAGCCGAAGCTCTCTAGGCGGTTTACGTGCGATTAAAACAATTAAAAAAAAAAAAAAAAAAAGAGGGACAGAACTTCAACTGGGTTGCCTCCCCCGAGAATGCCATACCAGTACAGAGATTGGCATCAATTATAAAAGGGACACCTCTTGCAATGGGTCCGTAACTCCCGTACCAGGCATCGATACCAACCCCTATATTGGTACATACGCCTTTCTCGATACTGAGCAGCTCCATCGGTATCGTGATTGCCACTGGAGGAAGTTTTCTTGCAACTCCCTCTAGCTCTACCAAGATCACTGTCATTGTGACCTGTCCACAGGGCTCAACCATTGCCTCATGATACCGTCGTGAATGCGTCAGTACGTCCACCTAGCTCTTCTCCTTTCCAGACCCACTCTGTGGGGTGTCAAAAAGTTCAGCTTGGAGAAGATGGGTTTAATCATAGAACTAAACCTGATTCCCCTCAATCCTTAGAGAGCTCTCAGTTGGACTCAACATTGTTCTCTTCTGCATCGCCTGTTGATGGGGTAGCTGTACAGAGTGGAGCCTCCTTTGGAAGACCTATATCACTCTCTGATTTAATATTTGGCCCACTCCTCTACAGATCTCTTCAACCTGTTCTGGATTTGAGATGGCTCCATACGTACATCAGAATCACAAATTTCTGATGACACATAAAGCCCTGCCCCAGAATATTTACAAAATGTATGGCACTGCTCCTTCCATTCATTTGCCTTCAAGGGGTAGAAATCTACCCATATTTAGACAACTGGCTTCTGGTAGCTTCCTAAAAGGAAATGCTATTGAAGGCAAGGTGACGACTCAATTTATTGAGCTCTTTGGGCCTCATAGTGAACACAGAATCCAGACTCCCCTGGATCTAACAACCCTACATTGGTGTACTTGCACAGACTATTTGCTACGGGGCATGCGCTTTCCCACTTCCTCCCCCATCTCAAGTCCTCATACAAACACTTTCCTGTTCAACTGGGAATGTCTTTGCAGCCCTCATTTTTCTTCTCATTCCATGAGTACTGTGGTATGATAATATTAATATTGTGTAGTCCACACAGTCTCCATCATAGTCACCCCTTGGTGGCCGAGACAGGTGTGGCTCACTCTACTTCTGAAGATATCAGCCAATGGCGACCAATTGGGTTACCATCAGCTCCGCTGCAGCTCAAAAGATTAAAAAAAAAAAAAAAAAAAGTCGTGGTAAGTACCCGACTTTTAAAACCGGAGCTTCAGGGATTTGCTCCTGGATGGCTTCGGGATGCCAGCTGCATCATATAGATGACCTGCTGCCACTCCGGATACACCCCGACCGGAGGCAAAACTCTCGTCAAGATGTACCCAGACTGTAATTCCTAAATGGGCAATCTTTTGTCTTACAGCGCCTGAGTGGGTAGAAGAAAATAAATCTGGGGAAGCCTGACCCTGACACAACAGGAGAGTGGCTTTTGTCTTGCAAGGAGATCTGCTGGGCAGCTGATGAGGAAGCAGGATGTGCTTGGATGTAATTTAGACTGCGTCCAAACACATAAGAATACAGACAACTGGAGACTGACTGAGGAATCTGTCATTCAGGCTGTGAGCTTACTGATGTTACTTAGTTGGGCATTGCCCCCTTTGGGAAATCCCAGTGGGGACATTGCCCCCCCCGCTACCCCCCTCCCCCCATAGTTTATGCCCCTGCCTATGCTCAGACCATGGCATGGGGTATCCCAATACCGTAACTACTTTCGACATGAGGTCGATTCCATTTTTTCATGCAGCCTGCAATGAAGTCATATACTGCACAATGGGATTCTTTTCTAAATACATGAATCTTCAGGGCCTCAAGCCCCATTCAGCCTCCTTAACGATGTCCTTACACTTACCCCCTATACACTATAGGGCTAAAATAGTTGTCGATATGCAGGTATTTGACTGCTTTACGTGTTTTTGCACCAACCCCATTGTTAGGGGGTTCCTCTGGGCATTACAAATCTGTCTCCTCTAATTAGGAGTTTCATTCTGGCATGGAGTTTCTCTGTCATGCCACAATCTCTGACATTGAAACCAGTTAAACCAATGGTACCTTCAGATATCACATTATTTTTCTTAGAAAGTTGTTTTCTGATGGCTATATCAACACTACGCAGATCGAGTGAAATAGCTGCCTCAGTATTGATGCACCCTACCTGGGCTTCCACACAGGGCTAGAACTGACAAATTCCATAAGACGCAAGAGTAGCAATGACTCGTGGAGTGGATTGTACATGCTATTAAACTGCCCTACAAGTTGAAGGGCTTGCAGCTTGTTGGTCCAGTAACAGCTAAGTCGATGTGCAGTGCATCGAAGTCTGTATCTTTAGCAGGGGATTGTCGATCCCCTGCTAATATATTTATATGTGGTGTTGTTCCCCGCCTCGATCTAGATGGAGAGGCGGGTTAGAAATGAAATAAATAAATATGTAAGGCAGCTATTTGGTATAAGTCCTTTAACTTCATTACATGCTACCACTTGATTGTTTGTACCAGGACAAACTGGAATTTGGGGCAAGCAATTTCTTTGTCTTGTGAGGGAACATTGATCTACACCTACCCTCCACCAGGAATTTAGCTTGTTAATCGCCCATATGTGTGATGCACAGAGACCACGAAGAAGAAATGCAGGTTGCTTACCTGTAACCATAGTTCTTCGAGTGGTCATCTGTGCATTCACACAACCCACCCACCGTCCCCGCTTTGGTGTCGATGTAAATGTACTGTCGATACCGAGCGGTTTCTCTCCTAGTTATGGGGCCAGCAAGTCGGTCTCTTTGAACTGAGGAGAAAGGCGGGAACATGGAGTCAGTAGACAGTGGGGGAGGGGTTCCCGCCAAAAACGTTTGCCTTAGCTATAGAAGTTTCCGAAACAGGCTCCACGCAGGCGCAGAGCCCATATGTGTGAATGCACAGATGACCACTCGAAGAACTATGGTTACAGGTAAGCAACCTGCATTTTTTAACTGAGTTTTTGGCCTGGCTGAGAGTTTAAACTTATTTTAAATGTTAGCTGTTTTTTGTGTTTTTATGGTTTAAAATTTTGTATATTGATTTTTAATGTTCAGTCTTTTAATCTTTGTAAACCGCCCAGAAAGCTTCAGCTATGGGGTGGCATATAAATGTAAATAATAATAATAATAATAATAATAATAATAATAATAATATAGGTGTACCAAGACATGGTCTGAGGGCACATAAGGCAGCTACCTCGCTGAAGCTAAGCAGATCTGGGTCTGGTCAATGCTTGGAGGGGAGACCACCTGGGAACCACATGTAGCCACCTTGGGAGATAAATGTAATAAATAAAATAATAAAATAAAGGTGTGCATCCAAACAAATGTAATGACAATGTGAAATGACTCTCATCCAAAGTACTTCTTTGTTGGCACACTCACATGTTAAAGAATTTAGCAGGTGTAAAAAGAATACTCGTGAGATTTTTATTTTATTATTATTACAGTTATATCCCACCTTTTTTCCTCTTGCAAAGAACCCAAGGTGGCATACATGATTCTCCTCCTCCTCCATTTTATCCTTACGACAATCCTGTGAGGTAGGTTACACTGAGAGTCAGTGACTAGCTCATGGTTGTGTGGGGACTAGATTCCAAACCCCACTCTAACACTCTAACTGCTACACCAACTGATGTTCCTTAGAATTATTGTAAATCACAAGTTGAATATGAGCCAACAGTGTGATGTGGCTGCAAAAAAAAACAAATGCTATTTTGGGCTGCATTAATAGAAGTATAGCTTCCAGATCACATGAGGTACTGGTTCCCCTCTATTTGGCACTGGTTAGGCCTCATCTTGAGTGCTGTGTCCAGTTCTGGTCACCACGCTTTAAGAAGGATGCAGACAAGCTGGAGGGGGTTCAGATGAGGGCAATGAGGATGATCAGGGGTCTGAAAACAAAGCCCTATGAGGAGAGACTGAAAGAAATTGGCCTATTTAGCCTTGAGAGGAGGAGAAGACTGGGCAGAGACATGATAGCGTTCTTCAAGTACTTGAAAGATTGTCACACAGAAGAGGGCCAGGATCTCTTCTTGATCATCCCAGAGTGCAGGACATGGAATAATGGGCTCAAGTTACAGGAAACCAGATTCCTGCTGGACATCAGGAAAAACTTCATGACTGTTAGAGCAGTAAGATAATGGAACCAATTACCTGGGGAGGTCGTGGGCTCTCCCACACTAGAGGCATTCAAGAAGCAGCTGGACAGCCACTTGTCAGGTATGCTTTAAGGTGGATTCCTGCATTGAGCAAGGGTTGGACTTGATGGCCTTATAGGCCCCGTCCAACTCTACCATTCTATGATTCTATAATAATGCAGGACGTTTGACTGAATGACCATTTGCAAGCAAAAGCATGTGAAGCATGCATGTGCAATCATAGGGCAACATTGTTATTTCCAACGATGTTCATGGCAGGCTGATGTAAGCTGGCTGTATTATATTTTTACACCTGGATGTTGTGCATTCTTGTTACTGTTCTATTATTTTATTGATTGTTTTTAATGAAAATTATTATTATTATTATTATTATTAAACTGTTTTGAACTTTGAGTGTTGTTTGCAAGAGGGAGTGCAAAAAAAAAAAGTAAATAAAAATATATAAATAATACACAAGAGAGAAAGGGGGGATACTGTGTATACTCCGCATAGGGACTCAGGACCAATCATGGCTCCTTGTGTCTTATGCATAGAGTAAATCAAAGACCGGTGTGCCTATCACATATTAAAGAGTTCATGGAATGTACACATGATATACAACAGTTTTCTTCAGCTTGATGCCCTTCAAACATGTTGGATTGCAGGTACCATTATTCTGAGCCAGCAAGGCCATGATCATGTTGGCTAAGAATGATGGGACTTGCAGTCCAGCACATTTGGAGGACACCAGGTTGGGGAGGGCTAGTTACAGGGGCTAGTATTTCTGTAACAGGTGAAAAAGCCCCTATGACCATAAGAGTTTAAAACTTAACGCTATACATTATATTTGTAAAAGTTTTGCTTTTTAAAAAATGCTGTTGCATGGTGTTGGGAATGGCTTTTGGAAATACTTATCTAACCACAAAGAATGTCTGAGTGGGCCAGCATATCGCAAACGAGTAAAGAATGTTTACTGTTTATTTGAAGACCATTTGTTATAGGATGTCATAACAGCCCTTTTAGCATGCACTAGATTACAGCAATAGTCTGACCTTGCAAAAATTGTATGTGGGGTGGCGATGGTGGGGAAGATAAACAAGGAATTATTACATGTGTACTCTCAAGACAGCAACTTTCACAGTAGATAAGGATAAGCTTTAAACGTGGTTTGGATATACTGATGCAAATTTAGAGTATGTTTGCTTTGAACTCATAGCGTTATAATAGGAAGGGACATTATTTGACATGGCTCCTATTGGATTACTAGTCTAAAATCTGACATATTCGCCTGCTAACATCACATCCCACTTCCATCCTAGTAAAACATTAATGTTCTTTTCAATTTCTGTATCTGTTAACTTGTGAGATGACTTTATCATTGCTGCATAACTTTGTAGACTGCAGAGAGATATAAGCAAAAATAGTAATTTTGCTTGGGTGATTATTTTTGAACAAAGGGGTGAAATCGTCTGATGGGATATCCAGGTCCATAGACTCTGCTACTGAGATCAAATGTGAACATTTAGCTTTGAATATCCAATTGCACAATCAGACTAGCATAAGAAAAAAAAATCATACTTAAAGTTACATGGTGGGTGTTTTTTTTTTTTTAATCCCAGTTGCCAGGCTAGTCTTATTATAAGGCTGATAATGACATGTCAGCTGTAGGAACTACACAGTACTCTCTTGTGAGATCTGTAAAACCACCATGAGGACTTTTCCTAGAAGGGTAGGAGCCATGCGCCAACAAAACAGGAAGTGACCTGTTGATAGCACAAGGCACGGTCAAGCATGGCATCCTCATGCAAACAGCAGCCAATCTACATAGAAATGAATAACAAGGTTAACCCAATGGCCATGCCAAATCATACACTCGCCTCCAGGTGAGTGTCTTCTACAAAATGGCATGGAATTACATGCAAGACACCAGATAATATATATATAGGATTGAATAAGGAATATATATGGGATTGAATAAGGAATGAATAACGCACGCAAGCGCGCGCACACACACACACACACACACACACATATATATATATAAATAAGGAACTGAGGGTGCGAATTGCACAATAAACTTTCGACCACCCAAATCATACACCCACACCTCTGAGAAATATTTTCCACATCGTCTATAAGATTGCATGTAATTGCATCCCGGCCAATGTTTCTTTTGCTTTCATGTGTTTTGGGTTAGTCCAAAGCTTATTGTGGGATGCAGACACTCAATTATTTGTTCTTTCTTTCGTTCATTTATATCCCGCTGTTTTTCCCACTGTTTTTCCTCCTCTCCATTTTATCCTCACAACAACCCTGAGATAGTCTGGGTTGAGAGTCTGTGACTGGCCCAAAATCTCCCAGTGAGTTTCCATGGCCAAGTGGTGACTAGAACCCAGATCTCCCGACTCTCAGTCCGACACTGTAGCCTGGCTCGCCACCCACAATGTTTTTTATTGGCACAGGGTTACAATGTTTGACTGTGTCTTGTACCAAAACAAAGTACTGGGATGGATGTGAAGCTACGATAGAAGATTATGATGGTGATTGTTAACTTCAGATAGTGTTAATGTAGATATAGCAAAGGAAATGTCTGCATCTGAACTATGGGTGCCTCTTCACGAGAGGTTTAATGCTCTTTGAAGTCTCATTAAAAAATTTACCTCCACACCAGCGGAGCGCAAATGGGGCGTAGCGGTGCGTTATCTCTCCGATTATGCGCATTATCGAATGCGTGTTAAATCGCGAGTTTTATTTTGCTCCGTCCGTTAAAGCGCATTTTGACTGTGTGAATATGCACTTATGCGCATTAGCTACTTGTAAACTGCATTTTGGACATCCGGTAATGCGCTTCGCCGCCTCTTGTGGCCTCTCGTGCAGAGGGATTAGGCGTAAATGCGCTTCAGCGATTATGCGCATAATCGGCTAACCAGGCGCAAAAGCGAATTCTTGTAGAGGGGACCTAAGACTTTAGAAGTATTAGAGGGGATTTTCATGGTTATTGTGCTGATAATAAACAAACATTTTTTTAAAAAAATGTAATATATGAGACTTTTAATTTGAGATCTTATTCTATGTATATATGTTTTATTGCAGTGCAATAAGCACAAAAAGCATATTGCTATTAATAATGAACGCTAGCTCATATTTCCTCTAGTAAATCAGCTCATACTACTTTAATATCATAAAAAAAGACAGTGATGTTGACTCCTTGATAATATGCAGATGTAATTGCATTTGACTGATTGATTAAATAGAAAGTGATCAATCAACTCGAAAAAAAATTGGTGGAAAGCCCAAGTTATATATAATTTCCCCCCTCTAATTTTGACTCCATTTTCAGGAAGCAAAAGAAAATGTTTCTTGGTGTTCTAAGTATGAGGAACCCTAATGGTTTAAAGATGTTTGAAATGCTCTTGTGAACAATAACAGATCACCCATTCTGTAATTCAATTAACAATTTTGGATTAACTAACATATGCTATGTCAGCTATTTTGCACCCATTTTATATGTTATTCTGCATTGCTTGGCTTAATTTAAAATAGAAAAAACAGTCCAGATTTATACTTTATGAGATCAGTGAATTACACAATTCGGGAAAAGCAAATAAATCTGCAGGGTGTCCATACCATCCAGTGTTTTTATTCTGTTATTCTTCAGTTTTAATTGTATTTTAATACATTTGTTTTATTATTGCTTTAATCAAGTTTTATTTGCGAATGTAAGCAGCCTTGAGTGCCATGTTTCTTGGTCGAAAGGCAGGATAAAAATCAAGAGCGACATCAGACGAGCATTTTAATTGCCCGCTCGTTACTTCCCACCCACGGTTTTTCGCAGTTAATTTTGACAATGCTGTCAGCCTCTCGCACGTCTCCTGCTCCTTCTGATCTTCTTCCTGACACAAATAAGACCCAAATAAATCCAATTTGGAGGGGGAGCGAAACATGCCGCCATTTCCTACTGTGTGCAGGAAAAGCAGTGTGGTAAAAACACCCACTCAATGGGCTACGTGGTCATTGTTTACTTCCTCTTTCTTCCCCCCGTGTGAAGAAAGAGGAAGTGTTGTGAGACAGAAGCAGGGGGAAAGCGATGTTAAGGAAATGCAATCCCTCCCCCCCCCACACCGTCTGATGACACTCCAAATAAATAAAGAAAAAGTCAAACTTAGAGTGGATAGAAAATGCAGTGAGAATAGATTTTTATATTATAGTTCAGAGTAGTTTTTTTAAATTGCATTTGTAAGTATTACTCAAAACATTTAATTGACAGCCATTGCTAGTAGAGCCAGCCCATCTGATGTGTAAAAACATGTTAGATCCTGAGCCTCCTTAAGAAAATATGCAATAGAACATCAAGGCTTTTCCACACAATGTCGCGAGCATGCCCCCCCAAAAAATGTATTCTGTGTAGGATATTTCCAAAGCCCCAAACTAACAACGCATACTTTAATAAATAGATGGAGAGGAGAGACATGCTGCATGATTAGCAGTGCTGCTGTTTTCCCTATTTAAGTATATTGGTTAGTGATATGCTCCTATATGGAAAGGGTGGGGTGGGGATTCACAATCCCTATAGCCCGAGGCTTCAATTCAGTTTTGGAGAAGCTTTTGGGGCAGCTTTGGGCAGCAGTGGGGCCAAAGGCAAAGGGGGTGGAACCAGAATACTAAAAATCCAGCATGTATAACCGGTGACCTTATTGTAAGTGGTCCCCTCGACAATCTACGGTTGCTTTCTCCAGGAAAGCTTGGTGGATTTTTATTGCAGCTACTGCGAACGTGGCTACTTTCCTTGTAATGGCAAAATTGTGATCAATCAACAAATCACAAATGATATTTACTGGCTGCCATCCCGCTCTTGTTCTCAATAAATCTCCCAAAAAACGGGATCTGACATCCTTATACAGAGGGCAATAGAGCAGATAATGTACCACATCTTCCACCTCCTCACTTCCACAGATGCATGTCCTTTTGCTATACGGCAACTTTTTGTACTTCCCTTCTAAAAGGGCTGTTGGCATTGTTTGGAAGCGGAGGGCTGTAAAGGCCTTTCTAATCACCGGAAATGTCAGTTCTTGAAGGTACCTAGAAAGATACTGCTCTCTTTTGATAACACTATACCAGGTACAGAAGGCTTGTATTTGACTTGCCATGATATTCCTGGCGGCGTCTGTATTAAAAATTCTTTGTCTTATGGTCCCCTTATCCATCGAACCTATATCGATCACCCCATAAACGCAGGCTAAATCCTTCCAGTTGCGCGCCCATCCCCCTTTTGCAATCTGTTCCAGGAAACATAGTTTCGCCAGATCATTATCCTCCTTACCCTGCAGCCTTTTACCGTATAGTACCATTGCTTTATGGATCCTTGCCTTTACCGAGGGCAGGTCAACTTCTAATCTCAAAAGCGGTGCAGGAACTCCCTGAGGGAGGGCCAATAACTCTTTTAAAAACTTATTCTGTGGGGTCTCCAGTTGAGGAGCCAGGCCCTGTCCCCATAGCTCCACTCCGTACAGTAATTGGGGGAGAACCTTGGCCTTGAATAGCTTCAAAATCGGTACCACCTGGGAGCCCCCTCTATTTCTTCCATATGCCAATATGGCCTTTACTGATCTTTCTACTGCTAACTTCGTTGATTCTAGGTGCCTTCCCCAACTGCCATTATACGCAAAGTGTAGCCCGAGATACTTGAAGCTAGTACATTGCTCGATCTGTTTGCCTTCTGTCTGCCATTTATGTAGTTGTTTTCTCTTGGCAAAAACTACCACCTTCGTTTTGGAGTGGTTTATCACCAGCTTCTCCCATCTTGCTAACTCCCCCAATCTACATAGGCGTCTCCTCAGACCCACTTGTGTTCTAGATATAAGGGCCACGTCATCTGCGTATAGTAGCGTATGGATCTTTCTAGATCCAGTAGCAGGTGGAAAGCAGTTCACATCTTTTAGCTCATCTATTAAATTGTTTACATAGAAGTTGAACAAAAAGGGTGCCAGTAGACAACCTTTCTTTTGTTTCTTTTGGTTTTAATGGTATGTATGAAATATTTTGATGATTGTAAAGGCCTTTGTGCCACACAAATAAAATTTATCTCATTCATTCACAAAAATACCAGCATATTTTAGCGTTAAACTCCTACGGCCAGTAACGAAGCCTTAAGAGAGGCATTTCAACCATTTAGAATGGGGGTGGGGGGTGGGAAATGCACACTCGCTGGGAATCCACAAATGTTCAGCAGTCCGGGGAAGGGGACATGACCATCTAAGGCATCTCAGAGGGATGGATTTAGCCCACAACCTTGAGGTTTTACAGCCCTACAAACCCTGGAGACCACGGACAAGGGGCTCATGTAGTAAGGGAAATGGGGGGTGACAGCTACATTGAGAGGGAGCACCCGAAGAAGGCCTTTGTCAGTTTCATTTCCATGTTCTCACATCTAGTTTCATGTGGACTGTAAAGATCATAGCTGACATATTCAGCCGCTTATCTCCTATTAACTCTAGCAGAGTGTTTACCAAAATGTTGTTCTGAGGAGCTCTGGTTTGCTGTACAGTGTGAATAAGGGTTCCATGAGGAAATTTTGGTGCTAGTGACATTTTCCCCTCTAGAAACATAAATATGAAATTATGTATGTATCAAAAGTGCTTAGTTGAATAGTATTTTGATTGTAAAAGCTACCACCCCACTCTCCCTCAGGCTATTATGGGCGACTTTGAGAATGTGCGGCCCTATCAGAGCACAGCATCTGCATCACATGTTTGGTGTATGCAGCCAGAGCCAGGACTCCGGATATAGAATCACAGAGAGAAGAGTCTAGAACCAAGCCTCCATCTCTACTGTTATATTAGAGTAGCAGCTGGTTGATCAATTTATTTCCTGAATTCTTTCTCTCTCTCATTGGGCATGTCTACACCTAAGGGTGTAATAATAATAATAATAATAATAATAATTAAAAAAAATATTTCTTACCCGCCTCTCTGTTTGGCTCGAGGCAGGGAACAGCAGTAAATATAAAATATGATAAAATACATAAAATGGATTAAAAACATGGTGCACATTATTAAAATAGCAATAAAACATAAAAACATCCTAAAAACATTCTAAAATTCCACTGGATATGCTTTCTTAAATTCTGAAAGAGTGTTAAGTTGATGAGTCTCCACCGGCAGGTCATTCCACAGTCTGGGAGCGGCAGAAGAGAATAATAATAATAATAATAATAATAATAATAATAATAATAATTCCCAGGACTTACCTGCTTCCGCGACCCTCCCCCACTGTCTACATCGCCGTGCAACATCCCAGAAGGAATGAGGGGCACTGCGGGCACCATATATTTTTTTTAACTGAAGCGGAGCCATGTGGCCCCGATCCGCAGAAAGGTAGGGCCCTTGCTACACCAGGCGTTTTGCCTGGGATAGTCCATGGGTGTTCCCTGTGCGTCCAAATGATGCACAGGGAGTCCCGGGGGAGAGGGGGATTGGCCACGGGATTTTCCAGGTTTAAGGGAAACCTGAAATATCCCAATTCTTCCGTGGTCCTGGGAACTTCCCGGGACCGCGAAAGATGTGCCCGCCATTCCCGGGTGCAGCCAGGCTTACTTACTAGTAAGCGCGGCTGCAAAATGCAATGTGCGGCTCCGTGCCCATCAGGGGAGGGGGTGGCATCAGTTTCACCACCCCCGGGAGGGCAGAGAGTGGGGCAAGGGCCTGGTTGTGTGACGTTTTTTTAAAAAATTACCTTTTGCGGAGGAGTGCTCCTGCGCTCTTTCCATGTTAAGTACAAAAAAATGGCAGCCGCAACATGCAACGGGAGGAACCCGGGCCATCCCACAATTACGTGTGCATTAAGGCAACGAACCCAGAAGCAGGCACTTCTGGGTTCACCGCCCCACCGGCTCTCTACACCCCTCTGGTGTAGAAAGGGCCTAAGTTTTTAAAAAAGAAAATCCACTCCCACCCACCCCCCACCATCCTGGGGATGGCAAAATTGTTTTCCCCCCATGGGCATGGAGACATCCCATGCAGCTCCATGCCCGTTTTAGCAACCAGAATGGCAGAAAAACCAGGATATCACTGGCTTCCATTCTCCCGGGGTTATCCCCATGTTGTCTCCAGTTGACCCCGGGATTCCCTGTGCATCATGTGGATTCACAGGGACGACCTGGGGTTGACCCCAGGATAAAAGCCTGGGCCTCTCTCTCTCTCTCCCCCCCTTCCTCTGTGTGTGTGTGGGGGGGGGAGGGGGGGAGGCAGTCTGCAAGTCTGGCAGCCAACTTGAAACTTTCCGCAGTAGCATCAGCTAGAAAATAGGAAAGGTTTTTGAGTGTATTTTTTACATCTTGGGTGCAGCTCTGGGATCTGACTTAATTTTTAAGGGCTGCGTGCAGCTCTAGGCTTTATAAATTAATTTTAGGGCTCTGGGCTCTGTGAATAAATTTTAGGGTTTAGATGCAGCAGTAGTCTTTGTAAATTATTTTTCTTCATTCTGCCCTCTTTATTATTTGTATGTAAAACATCCCCTCAAAACGTGATTTTTAAAAACCCAAATAAAAACCAGACACCCTTCTGAGCATTACATGTGATTTTTTTGGGTATAAAAACAGGCTTCCTTCCATTCCACCCTCCCCAGACCAGCATTTATGGGTTCCATCCAAGCTCAAAAGTGTTCTGTGGCCAAATTACTTTGGAAAATGCTGCTCCAGTAGAAGTCATCTTCTGCCAGTTCATAAGTCAACAACAAATCATGGGTTTGCTTCATGGGTTGTTTGTGGTTAACAAACCATGGTTTGTTAACATATCTGGTTTCAGCCAACACCACATCATACGTTTCAGTAACGACCCACAGTTCAACAACAGCCCACACTCAAGCAATACTAATCCTTGAGTGTGGGTTATCATGTTGTGTGAATCCAGTCATAATGACACAAAATTGCACAAGCTTATGATAATATGGATCTCTCAGCATTGGTTTTATGGCTGTGTGACTTTCATCCTACTGTGTGTGTGTGTGTGTGTGTGTGTGTGTGTGTGTGTGTGTCCTGGTGCAGAAAATGAAGTACAATCCTGTTAACTGTTAATAGGGTGTGACCCTTCTGGCCTGCAGTCAGGGACCATGATCTGGCAATATAAAGAATTCATAGTCTATAAGCTACAGGTTCTTCCCATCTCACTGAAGATGATGGTATAGGAAAGCAAGTGGTCTATGCGCTTGCGAAGCTCCATCAATCATAGCCAGCAGTGTGGACTCCTTGTGATGTAAGACAGTCTAGAGGGGTGTCTACACCAGCCATTCATTGCAGGATTGTATCGCAGTCATCGTTAATGGGCTACATGATGTTTGCCTGCTCCCGCGGTGATCTCGGGTCCACTCCTCAGTTATTCAGGAATATCACTGACTGCTTTTGTTGCTTTTTTCCGGCTCTCTCCCTACAATCCCCAAGTCTGCGGCTGGTGTGCCCCCCCCCCCCCCCCCCGTGAAGCTGTTGTTGTTTGCCGCAAGTTCCCGGCTCAGCGAACACCCAACCAACTGCCAGGGGGGTGTCCAGCGGTTTTGGAGGTGTGTGGGAGTGGGCCCAGCCGCCATTTTGGCACATGTTGTCAATGTGTATTGGCGTGTTTTGGTGCCGAGAGGTTTTTTTTTTTTTTACAGAAACATATTTATGCGCAGCATCGCATAGTCGATGGACTTCCTATCCACCCCTTGTGTAGCTGTGATTTTGCATTCGTGCACATCCCTCATGAGTCATAAAAAACCCCACCCCTGTAGCTGTGTAATCTGCATAGCCCTGCCCACTTCTCCCGATCCACATGCAGAAGCGTCATCATGGAGCACACGTCCTCCCGCAACACCACTCCTGAGTGCTGATTGCGGAAGCGGGAAACCTCGCAATCCCCCCCTCCATTGCGAAAGGGCTGTAGGTGTAGAAAGGGCCTAGATCACAGCCATCGGCTGCAGATTGGAAGAACTATTGCATGAGCTGTTGAAGTGAGTCTCTTTTTTTTAAAAGCGAGTGTAAACTGGTTGCGTGAAATAAGGTGTATGAATGAAAGCGGCCGTAAGTGTGTTGTAACCATATTAATGCCTAAAGCACTCCAAACATGCACTTTTGTAACCTGCCAAGTGTTCTTCAGTGTCACTTATGTCTCTTTTGGAAAGCAGCTGGGAATGGTTGCACACAGCATTGGCAGGCGCTGAAGTTAGTGCTCAGACTTGGGCTGTGGCTTGGGAACTAGTCCATGCATGCCACGTGTAGATATATGAATGCTGCGGTCAGAACTGGACAAAGGTCAAGGCAAAAGTGGAGACAGAGGAAGCAAGAAGGGCTGTGTAGTTCAGTTGTAGAAGATGTGCTTTGCAGGCAGAAAGTAAAGATTCCATTCCTGGCACCTCTAGTATAGAAAGGATCGGGTCACTGGTGATGTGAAAGGCCTCCGGTTGACCTTGGAGAGCTGTCGGCACTTGTTTGCATGGGCAGGACTGAGTTAGACGAACAAATAGTCCGACCTGCTGTGTAGGTGTCCTGTCTTCCAAAGAGACTGGAAGGCAGGCAGGGCCAAGATTAGAATCAGTCAAGGCAGAATACCAAGGGAAGGACAGGGAACAGTGCTGACTCCAGGCTTTTCAGTGCCTTTGGACAAGACACCCACAAACGGGACCCTTCCCTCAGTGAGTGACCAGCTGCTATTGCTCCTCATGCTCTTTCTCAATGTGGCTGCCACTTGTTTGTTCAACTGGCAAAGCACCAGTGAGCAAGTAGGTAGCAGCATCTACTGCTCCTCCTTCTCACCACCACCATTGTCCGGGTCAGAGCAAGAGACAGGTGAACATGCAGGTTGCAATGGGGAAGAGAAGGATCAACTCAGTGGGCTGTTCTCAGTGGGAACGCAGTTGGGGTGGGGGCCTTTTGTAGGTTCCTGACCATGCCTACCCTTGATACCAGCCCTGAGAAGAAAATCATAGAATCGTAGAATAGTAAAGTTGGAAGGGGTCTACAAGGCCATCGAGTCCAACCCTCTGCTCAATGCAGGAATCCATCTTAAAGCATACCTGACAGGTGGCTGTCCAGCTATCTCATGAATGCCCCTAGTGTGGGAGAGCCCACAACCTCCCTAAGTCATTGGTTCCATTGTCGTACTGCTCTAATAGTCAGGAAGTTTTTCCTGATGTCCAGCCGGAATCTGGCTTCCTGTAACTTGAGCCCATTATTCTGCGTCCTGCATTCTGGGATGATCAAGAAGACAACTGAGGGGAGACATAATAGCACTCTTCAATATATATATATATATCACACTTAGATCACTCTGAGGTAGGACCCCTAGGGTCCAAAATATGTCAGATTTTGTTTTTTACCCCTTTGTTCTACCCCTTTACCTTTTTTGGCATCACTATTAGGAGTTTCCTTTTTTTTTTGCTTTTGCTTCAAGTTACAGGAAGCCAGATTCTGTCTGGACATCAGGAAAAACTTCCTGACTGTTAGAGCAGTACGACAATGGAACCAACTGTCTAGGGAGGTCGTGGGCTCTCCCACTCTTGGGGCCTTCAAGAGGCAGCTGGAAAACCATCTGTCAGGTACGTTGAAAGGTGGATTCCTGCATTGAGCAGGGGGTTGGACTTGATAGCCTCATAGGCCCCTTCCAACTTTCCTATTCTATGATTCTATAATTCTGTGAATGTGAGGGGAACAGTTTGGTCAAGGTAGGTAGGTTGACTTGGAAGTATATATGGCCAGCAGAAATCATGAAGGACCAGCCCTTGGAGCTGGGTGGAAATCTGATATTAGAGAAAGAAGCCATGTACCTTCTATAGTAAGCCAGGGTAACTTCTAAGGTTTGGCATTTTTCATAAGGAAACATAGGTCTTGTTTTATAAATGGCCAGATCTAATGTTTGGTGTCAGAAAGACAACAGTACCATGAGGGAATAGGAAACTGCCCAGGTAGGATACCCATTTTAAGATTCTCTCATTGTAGTCATCTGCTGAAGTATGTTTGCCCTCTTCCTTTGAATCGCTTTGAAACTTTTTGAAGAACTGCAGGTTTAAAACTCTTTGCAAAGCCAGCATGATTACACCCAGAAGACCTTGAGGCAACAGGATACTGGCACAGAGGATTAAAAGCTGGTAGTGGGAGGGAGTTTAAAGGAAGACTTTAAAATTAGGAGCAGCTTTCACATCTTTTAAAACTCCCCCCCCTTAACATTTGTGGATCTACCACATGTGGTCTCTAGCATAGTGAGGATGGGGACTGGATCTCTGCAATATATGCCTCCTGTAGCGATTGCCCTTGCTGCAATGCTTGCTTTATTGGCCAAGGTGACAGCTGTCAAAATACCAGCTGGCAAACTACTGAACAGAGAGATTCCAGACGTCTATATGGAAACTGTGCAGGGAATAGAATGGGAACAAGTAAAAAGCTTTGCGTGGCTAATGCTTATGTCAAACCTCTGTCCTGTGTTATATCCAGTGCATTTCTAGACTCGTTTCTCCTCTGTCCTTGAAATAATAATAATAATAATAATAATAATAATAATGATAATGATGTCTTACGTGCTAGTTTATTCATATTCTGTTCCAAAAAAAGCTGCATCCTGGAGCTAGAAACTTGAGCTACAGGGTTAAAAACTTGGTTCAAGGAAGGAAAATGAATTTTGCATCCATTGCCACTACGCTCTGTACTTTTCTTCTCCCCTCCCCACCCCGGAAGCACATTACATATCCCTGTGCGCAGCATAAATTTGGTTGCCAACAATAAATATAAACACAAGAACCACAAAATAGATAAAATATTAAAATAAATAAAAACTAATACATCATTAAAAACATCTTAAAATTCAACTGGGTAGGCCTGCCAGAAGAGATCAGGTGGGTTGTTAAATGCAAGGCTGATACAAATACAACTCAATTCATGAAATTTTAAGTTATTTTTGTGTAAAGCGCAGGGGGAAAGAATCATTCAGGAGACATCTTCAAGCGTTTATGTTAGACTGAACAACAGTATAATACTCACCAAATTGGATAACACTCATCAAACAATGCAGTGGTACTGGTTATTAATAAAAATGCCCCACTTTTGCACCTTTCAAGCTATGCATTCAAATCCAGAGTCAGTTTTGAAAGAAAATGATTAGTTTCCAAAGCCAGTCCTGGAGCAAACACAAATGAAACTGGAATGATTTCTGCATGGAAAGCAACGTTACTGTTAGCATATTTGGTCTTATCACATTACTATAAAAGTGTTAAATTATCTTTAGAATTTGCATCCTTTCTGTCCTGAGCTGGTGTTTGTAATTTCAAAACATAATGGAATTATAAATTACTGATGCTAAAATTCCCTCTTCTATAGAACTATTAAAGGGCTTAGATCTCCTACTTACGCTGCAAATCATTGACCTAGAAGGGATTTTTATTTGCTTTGAGCAATTGTTAAACTACAAGACTGTGGTGCAGGTTTCATCTGAACAAGTCATCAGCATTCAAGCCCATCACTTTGTTCACTACAGCAGGGACAGGCAGCCTGGTGCCTTCTAGATATTTTAGACTCCAATTCCCATCAGCATCAGCCCTAGCCCCCATACCTAATGATTATGGATTATGGCACTTGCTGTCCAAAACAGTGCCTGAGGGGATTGGGAATCGGGGACACTGTGCTTCAGTGGTTCTGGTCCTATCTCTCGGGCAGGTTCCAGATGGTGATGCTTGGGGATAGCTGCTCTTCAAAGAAGGAGCTACTATGTGGTGTACCACAAGGTGCCATCCTATCCCCAATGCTGTTTAACATCTACATGAAGCCGCTGGGAGAGATCATCCGGAGGCATGGGGCGGGGTGCTATCAGTATGCTGATGACACCCAAATATATTGCTCTATGCCTTCGACAACATCGTCAGCTAAGGATAGTGTGTCTCCTCTGAATGAATGCTTGGAGGCGGTAATGGGCTGGATGGGGAAAAACAAACTGAAGCTGAATCCAGACAAGACAGAGGTGCTTGCTGTCAAAGGCCACAATCTGGGTTTGGAGGTGTATCAACCAGTTCTGGATGGGGTTACACTCCCCTTGAAAGACTGTATTCGCAGCTTGGGGGTACTCCTAGATCTGTCGCTCCAAATGACAGCCCAGATAGATGCTATGGCCAGGAGCACCTACTATCAGCTTTGGCTGATACGCCAGCTGCACCCCTTCCTAGAGTTGGAAGACCTAAAGATGGTAGTGCACGCGCTGGTAACTTTGAGGCTCGACTTCTGCAATGCGCTGTACATAGGGCTACCTTTGTGCCTAGTCTGGAAACTTCAACTAGTTCAGAATATGGCAGCCAGGTTGGTCACTGGTACACCTAGGGGTGACCACATTACACCAGTCTTAAAATCACTTCACTTGCTGCCAGTTAGTTTCTGGGTGAAGTATAAAGTGTTGGTTATTACCTTTAAAGCCCTACATGGTTTGGGTCCAGGTTACCTGTGGGATTGCCTTCTCCCGTATAATCTGCTCCGCACACTCAGAACCTCTGAGAATAATTTTCTTCAATCAGCCAGAACTAGGCTGATGAGTGTGACCCAGAGGTCCTTCTCTTCTTTGGGAATGGCCTGTTTTCTGTGGAATGGCCTGTCGGGAGAGACTCGACAACTTAGTAGTCTTCTTGAATTTAAGAGAGCCGTGAAGACTGATCTCTTCCGGCAGGCCTACCTAGTTGAATTTTAAGATGTTTTAATAATGCATTAGTTTGATTTGTTTTTAATGTTTTATCTATTTTATGGTCTTTGTATTTATATTTGTTGTTGTTCCGCGCCTCGATCCGGAGGGAGAGGCAGGTTAGAAATGAAATTATTATTACTGTTGTTGTTGTTGTTTGCTTACCTTTGCTGTGATGGATAGAGTGTTGGAGGGGAATGCTAAAGATCTGGATACAAATGCTGCCTCAGCAGTGAAGCTCACTGTGTGACATTGGGCCTTTCATGAACTCTCCACCTAATCTACATTACATGATTGTTGTGAAGGAGAAATGGGATAAACTCCCATAAATACCCTGTTGAGCACCTTAGGCGGAAGGGACGGATACAAAGATGCAAAATCTGTAAGCACTATTTTTCAATTTCTTTCATGACCAAGGACAAGTGCCTGGTGAAGAAGTAATGTTTAATCGTACATTGGTCAACCAGTGCCCTACTTTTGGAAGATGTGTATAGGAAGGTAACAGAGAAATCTTCTGAAGGTTAGAGAGGCAGGGATATTGCCTTATCCTTGGTTTTCTTGGTGCAGATGTAATGTTTAAACATGGTTAAAGCAGAGCATGGTCTGCAAACCCTCTTCAAACCAAGTCTTCACATTCTGGCTTTTGGTCAGTCCTTAAGCGTTGTTTAGGTATTCAGATGTGATGCTTAATGAAGGTTAAGTGTTATGTCTGCATAGGACCCGTGAGTCCATTTTCCCTGTAAGATTTGGTATAGCAATACCATGTGGCAGGGGATTTTGGTATCAGCAGTACGTGTAGTTTGTGCGTGTGCTTTCTGAAGCCAGAGGAGCATTTTTTTCCCCCCATGTCCATACCAAAGCCAAAAAATGACTTTTCCTTCCCTCAGCCCCCACTTAGTACATTTCTGAAGCGTTGCCCTTTTTAATTTGAGGCCCTTTGAGTGTCATCCAGCAGTTGAAGGGGTTGGATGCATTTCAGATTCAAGTCTTGTATACCTTTAAAAGATATATAGCTTTTCTAGGAACTAAATCAAATTAGCGTGCCTCTTACTTAGCAAGGTATTATATCGATGCTGTTAAAGATGCAGCTTGTGTATGATTTTGGCAAGAATTCAAGAGCATCCCCCATGCTTGAACCCCACCATTCCACATTTTGTCAAAGCCCTCATAAAATCTCCAGTGTTTCTGGTTTCAATTAACCAAAAATAAGCTTTTGTTCTCTAGCTTGGCTCTAAAGGATAAAACTGTCAGAAAATAGGCAATACTCGCAAACCTGCTGGGCCCTTTCAACTATCTTATACCTGTCATTACGTGCAATTTGTGTGTGAAAGTTTCCCATCCATGTACTAACATCAGCTTTTCCTCTAAATGTTTCGGAATACAGTTTCCATCATCCACGACCGTGCTTACTGAGGCCGTTGGGTGTTATTAGTCCAAAAGGTCTGGAAAATACCATGTTGGGGAAAGCTGACTTAGATCATCTAAGCTTGCATATTTTCTTGGGCATTGTTGCTTTCTTTAAATCATCTTTTTTCTTCTTCTCTAAAGACGCCACATGTTTTTATTTTCCTTTCGGTGCTCATGAGCTTCTCTGACTGATGATACTTCGAAGCGATACAGTTTCACTGATCGGTCACTAGGGCTTGCCTAGCAGATGAGTGATGAAGTTTGTCCTGGCCTCTCGTATTGACCTCTTGGAGTAGGAGTAGGAACACCAAGGGTCTGGAGTTGGTCTTCTCTCACCACTGTAACAAACATGAAGATTTGGGAAGCATTCAAATGTTAAGGAGCCCTTAAGCTTCACCATCACAATTTTAGCACACAGATTAAAGCCAAACATCTTTATTAGCAACATTTTGCATCTTTTGACATTGCAACGTTTGGAAAACATGGTTGTGAAAACATACATTCTGATAGCTGAGATACCTGGCTCGCACATAATGCTAACCCATAGTTTTTTTAACCCATGGGTTGTTGAATTCTGGATTGTCGTGGTGTGCAAACCCAGCCGCGCTAACAAACTATGGTTTGTTAACCACAAACAACCCAAAAAGAGAACCTATGATTTGTTGTTGGGTTGTGAATTCTGTTGTTGTTGATTATGATTTAATAAATTTATATACTGCTTGCCATATTTCAAAAAATATCTCTAAGCGGTTTACAAGAAGTTTTAAATACATTTAAATATATAATAATTGCTAAAACATTAATATAAAACATTAATTAAAACATTAAAACAAATGCAGCACCATAATTAACAAACAAACTGGACAGCACACTCACTTAGGGAAAGCTTGGCTAAAGAGATGGGTCTTTAGTTGGCACCTACAGTTGGCATCTCCCAAATACAAGAGGGGCATTCCATAAAGTGGGTACCACCACAGAGAAAGCCCAATTCCAGGTTGCTGTAAAATGGCAATTTGCAGGCTGTATTACAACCAAGAAGGCCTTCTCCAACGATCTTAATGATTGCTCAGGTTTAAACCAGGGGTCGTTGTTGCATCTGAACCCAGAATCGTGGGTTGTTCATGGATTGTTTTGCCAAGCTACAGAGGCAGTGGACAAAAAATAAAATAAAAAAGCCAGACAAACCCTGAGTAGAGCAACAAGGTTAAGAAAGGGAACTATGGGTTGGGATGTCCCTGGTTCAACTTTCTCTCACGGGATGGCCATGGGCAAGCTACTCTTCGTCAGCCTCATCCTTATACCCTCCCAATCTTATATGTATATAATAATAGGAATCATTTATTTTATAGTTAGGTGGGGAAAGTATAGCCCTCCAAATGTTGGTGTACTGCAACTCCCATCAGCTGTAGCCAGCATAGCCAGTGGGAGTTACAGTCCCACAACATCTGGAGGGTGGCTCGCTCACTCCCCATCACTGTCCTATAGGATAGTTGTAAGAATTACTGAGATAATGGATGTGAAGCAATTTGAGTGCCTGGGTAAAGTGCCATATAAATGCTAAGCATTTGATTATGCATTCAGGTTCTTTGAATTTTGCAATTAGTTTTATTTTCATCTACCCTGTCTAAGACACCTAACCCTTGTTAAAAGCCAAAATGTCAGGACTGAAGCCAGGAAAGTATTATTATTGTTTAACATTATCTGCATTAAATACTGCTTTTTTATTGCAGCCTATTGGCCAGTAATACATGATTTGAAATACATAGTAATAGAATATATTAAAACACTGGGATAAAAAACTTTAGTAAACTAGACATAAGACTCACCCCTTAAAAAGTAGAAAACGTTATAATAAGTAGGCGAGTAACAGCAGGGGACCCCAGTCCGAGGCTTATCCACCTACTTAGTACAGCCAGATTAGAATGCTGAAGGGTGTACTATTTGAGGGATATTAACATAGGATGTTATACATCCATTAGAGCTCTGCAGCCAATTGCACAATGAAGGAACTTGGCTACTTGCAGGGTCCTATACTTGTTTGAGCCCTGAAGGAAAATACTCGTCAGGGTTCTCTTTGAATTATCAGCTAAAGCACGTGTAATCAGCCATATCAAGGCTTCTCTCATTGCAGTACTTATATACTGCTTAATGCGTTAAATACAAAAGATACTCAAACACCAAAATCTCATGAGAAGACAGATCACATGAGGTATCATGATTAGGCTGACCATATGAAAAGGAGGACAGGGCTCCTGTATCTTTTAACACTTGTATTGAAAGGGGAATTTCAGCATGTATCATTTGTATGCATGCAGCACCTGGTGAAATTCCCTCTTCATCACAACAGTTAAAGCTTCATCACAACAGTCACAGTGACCAGACACAAAAGAGGGCAGGGCTCCTGCAGCTTTAACTGTTGTGATGAAGAGGGAATTTCACCAGGTACTGCATGCATAACAATGTCACCTGCTGAAATTCCCTTTTCAATACTACTGTTAAAGATACAGAAGCCCTGTCCTCCTTTTCATATGGTCACCCTGATAATTAAGCCTACACTTCATGCAGGGTTTGTGACGCCCTGCCTGCACCCGTGACACTCACTGGGCTACACAACAGGGCTGTCCATGCCACTCGCACTCAGGGCTTTCTTCAACCCCCCCCCCCCCCGCTTATAACATGTTTGAGGGTTTGGGCTTACTGCTGCTGCTCCTGTCCCGCCTTTACTCTTTTAGGCACCACAGCTCCACAGCCCAGCACCCTAACCCTCAAATCCCCCTTCGTTCTATCCGCTGCCACCAGTACCTTCCTCAGGTACACTTCAATGACCACACCAGTTGATATAATTAAATGTAATTTATTAACAAGATGATTGCTCAGGTAGCAAAAACTTGATGGTTTCCTTAGTTCAACAGCGTATTGGTTACAGGCACAATGCTTAATGGTTTCAGTCAGTAACTTGTCTTAAAAACATTTCAAATAGAGACTTCAGGGTTCTCCTGTCACTCTACCCCTCTCTAGGTATTTCCTCCAACTAACTCCACCAAAACAACCAAGCACACAGACCCTTTCCAATCAAAATCCCCCCTCTCTCTCTGCTCCTGTCAGCTAATAACATATATACATAGACCTCTTCTCTAACTCCTCCCACTCTTATATAGCCAGCCAATCCAAGCACTCCCCCGCCACCATCCAATCAGCACTCACACATGAACTCCCCCCCCAATACATACCCGGTTACAACATAACTGTGAGTCTATTTAACTTCCTTCCTGGAACTTTTGGCATTTTATAAACAATTACTTACATACAAGGATCTCAACAGCAGCTGAACATCACAGGGTCCCTTCAAAAAGCAGAGGCAGAACTGGAGTCTGGACATGTGGCTGCCGAGGTGAAAGAGGAAGACAGGCGCAAATGCAGATTCTCCCCTTGAAAGGGATGCCTGCAAAGGGTTGGGTATAGTTATACAAAATGACCTGTGTTTCACCAACATATTGCATTACACAGCATTTGCTACTACTCGTTTTCCTAATTCACATCCTTGCATATACCTAATGGTGTTTTGGTGGTAAGAAAAAATATCTGTTAAACTGTCAAGAGTTTCTTGCAATTCATAGGGACACAGGAAAATACCTTCTTCTGAGTCAGACCATTGGTCCATCTAACCCGGTATTGTCGACACTGGCTGGCAGCAGGTAGAATTATTTCCTAGCTTTACCAGGAGATCCTGGGGATTGAAGCTGGGACCTTCTGCATGTAAAGCAGGTGCTCTACCCACTGAGCCATGGCCCCCTGTCTCTCATGCCCTCTGTCTCCCTGTTTCTCCTTATTTGCCGTCGTCTTCTATTCTGTATATATGAAGGTGAATGGCATCAGAAGACTTGCACGTCAGCTGTAATGTTGTATACAAAAACCATTAAGTATCCCCTACCCTTTGCAGATGGGATTAACACGCCTCGATTGTGCAGCCTCTAAAGCACTATCACAGTGGCCTTGTTTTTCATTCTTTCCCCCTCTCCCATGTCACAATAAATATTAGAGGTCTTTTCTTTCTTAACCAAACAGTTTTTGAAACAAACAAACCAACTCCCCCCCCCAACCCCCCCCCCCCCCACAAGTATTGTCTATGCCAGATTCTATATTAATGTTGAGACTGGTAACCACAATAAAGTTCAGCAAGATTTTGAGTTATGACAACCAAAACTTGGCTGTGTCACAACCAGACGAAGGCAGTGAAATTAACACCATACACAATAATAAAAGAATGTCAGATGTGTGCACAAAGGGTCTTGAGTTGCGGTAGCTATGGGAGCTCTTACTTCAAGTAAGTATGTTTTTCTTTGTTAAATCTGGAACGCTGCGGCTGGATGCTGTATATAGGATACTTGGTGGCCCTCCTCTCCCCTCGTTCCTGGATTTGCATTTCTAAAAAATACTTTCCCTCTCTTTGGAATAAATAAGAACACCTAATACAGACTCCATCAAAAGGCACATCTGCGTAGGAATCACACACAAAAGAATTGTTTCACCATAAAGACTAACAGACAATATTTGTGGCATCAGCTGCTTTTTAGTGGCCTAGAATTGTATGCCACAAATTACTCTGATGGCTCCTCTTCTGTGTGTTTGCTGTAACAGACTAGCATGGTTACCTGTCTGCCATTTCCTACACTCTGGTTCAAGCCTAGCATTGCAATAATGCATGACGTTTTGTGCAACTATCCACAGTGTACTTCCTCACACTCAGTTGCACGTATTCTCTTCTTGAATGAAGCCACTTAGAAATAGTCCCTTTATATTGCTCCCTGTTCCTTACTTCCCTAAGCTGTGAGATATTCCAGAGGCAGCGCTTCCCATGTTTAGATTTTCTCCAGAGGAAAAAACACTTGACACTTGTGCCTTGTTTGTAATATTTACTGAATTTACAAAAATGCAAGCTTACAGCGCACGAGTGAAGGGAAAAGCCATGTGTACTCCTACCAGACAGCAGACCCATTACCCCAGATCAGATCCCCAGAGAGAGGTACTCACTCCAAGGTGCCAACAGCTAACACACAACTCACACTCTATGGCTCTGTGTGCACCCAAAACTGCTCTTATTTATTTATTTTTAGCATTTTTATCCAGCCCTTTTGCCAAAAAAGGTTCCAAGGCAGCTGGGAAAGATAAGAAATAAGACAGTCCCTGCTCGCAGACTTACAGTCTAAAAGGAAAGGGGATTGGGAGGGAGAAGGAAAACAGCAGGTTCAGGCACTAGATCCTTAGTTGCGAAGTCCAGCAGTCATGGGCCCAGTGGAAGGGCTGCTGTGCTGCTTCCTCTCCCTCTGATGGGTTCAGCAGCAACAGTTGGTAGCAGAAGAGCTGCAACTATATTCAGACATGACAGGGCATGGGTGCTTGACTGCTGATTCCTTTCTCGCTTTGATGGCCTCAGCAGTGACAGTTCTTATATACACACACACACACGCACACTCCCTTAGCTGGTGAGGGAAGCCACTTCCCCAAAGCCTGATAGCTCTGAAATCCCCAGAAATCAAGTAACTACCTCCTAGCATTCAACTCCCATGAAGCAATAACAAGCATTCTTCCTGACAAGGGAATGGCGAAGTGGCAGCCATAAATACATCCTGAATTAGCATCATTATAGGATGGGAGAAATACTACATTACATGAGGGTGGGCATTGCTCTGGAACCAGTCCTTTATATCAGCTTTGTAAATAAGCCAACAAAATAGTAGCCTGCAAAACATTGTGCTAGCTTGCTGGTGGTGGTGGGGGAGACAGAAGAGAGACGGAGAGCAGCAACCTGCTGCATTTCTGTGCTGGGCACAGAAAAGTGATGGAGTTCCTCATTCCTCTTTCACCAATGGGCTCATTTGCGACCATGCAATTCCTTGTCGCCTATGGCAACCCGGCGAGTGTTTAAACACAACTTCTTTATATATTTACAATTTTTATTGCTTGATTCTGCACCGTCCTGAGAGGGCTTTTATTTATTTATTTATTTAAAAAAAAATTTAAATGAAGGTTATCCTAGAAAATGGCAAAATAAATTAATATGCAGGGAAAGCCCTGTCTTAGCAAATGAATGCAACTGAGCTGCTGCAAGATCATTAACATCCCGTCAAGAGGATCGGAATTATGAATGGCACATCGGTGTCAGCAGGAGGGGGACTGGAACCGCCGAGCCTTGTTTCCTGATATGCTTCATAAAGAGGCTTTGGGGAATAAGCAGAATTCCCTTCCCTTCTAAACGAGATCAGCAGCTGCTGGTGATTTTGACACTTTCACACTACCAGTATTGCTGCCATTGACAGGCTCTCTGTTCTTCAGGAAACCGGATGCTTATTCTTCAGGTGGTAAAACCTCCCCGCTCGTCTTCTTCCCATGGAAGATTTATATGCGAAAATGTTTGCCTGGCCAATGTTCCTTTTCCTAATATATAACTTGTGCGTTAACAGTTTGGAGCAGCTATCTAGCAGCCAGGTATGTTGGAGAGAGATGGCGTTCATATCTCTGAGAAACTACATAAAAGGGCTGGAAATAGAGGGAGAACAACAGCCGCACTATCTGAATTTTCGCAGGAGTTTAGAGCCATTGTTTTGTTGCCGTTTTTCTTTCAAGGGCTTGATACACACATTAAGTGCTAATTCTTTAAAGAAGAACTCTCTTCTCATGCCAGGCACTTAGCGAGAACAAACCACTCCATTTTAGTGAAACCCCACTCTCATTATTTGTCTAATATAACAATGGTTTTACATGTAGAGGACCACTTAATGTGGGTTAATTACTACTGGGAACACTTTAACCACCCTTTGGCTCATGTAGTCATTTTTAGGAGGTTTAGACATAATAAATAGGTCATGTTCACATTTTTATGCATTCCCCATTTCCCCCAAACAGTGAGAAATTCCAGGGCAGCGCCTATGAAATTTTGCTTTTCTTTGGAAGGAGAAAATACTGTATTTCGTAATATTTGGTCTTATTTACCAATATACAAATTGAGTTTTAGTGGAGACAGACATTGGGCTCTTCTACACCCAGAGCCCTTTCGAGAGATGGGAGGGACGATTGTGAAATTTTCTGCTTCAACCATTGTCCCTCATGGGGCACATGCCAGCGTGTTTGCCCACAATTTATGGAGAGCCGTTCCGGGGCAAATTTTTTTAACGACTCCTGACTCTTGCACAAGAGCAGAGCTGGGAAGATGAGATTTTTTTAACAAAAACACACACACTGCACTGAAAGACCCCAACACCCATCCAGAATGTGTTGACAATGCTCACCCCCTCAGCCCCAATACCCGTGGGCTCACTCCACATAGCTGGTTGCCTGTTCACTGAGCCCCGCTACTCATGAGAAACAGCAACAGCTTCGCAAGGGGAGGGCACACCAGCCATGCATCTTGGGATTTTTGCGAGAGTGGGAAAAAAACGGGACAAAAGCTGTCATCGATATCCCAGGAAACCTGAGGGGTCATTCCTCAATTGATGCTGGATCAGCTGTGTGTCATGTGGCCTGATAGGGATGACCTCGATATTATTCCAAAATAAATGGCTGGTGTGGTTAAGGCCATCATAGCACTCTTAAGTCTGATTTGCACATAATGGTACCCCATGGTTTATTTAACCCAGAGGTGCAGAACCCCAGGTCCAAGGCCAAATCAGCCCTTCAGGGATCTCATTCAGCCCCTCTGGGTTCCCCAGAAGGACACACCCCTTTCCTAGCTCCACCTACTTTTCCCCAACCACCAGTTGTTTGATAGTTTCCCTCTTCCTTTACCCTCCCTGCATCTCAAATGCCTTTGCAGCAGGACTTACATGCTGTAGTATTTGCATATACATATAGTGGCGATTTGGGTTTTTTTTACTGCTCTTTCCCACCACCACTTTAACCTGGCTAAATAACCCATGAAAAACTCATGGTTCTGGATTCGCATATAACAACAATCCATGGTTTAAATAACCCCGAGTTCACAACTCAAAACCAAACCATGAGTTCTCTTTCTGCTTTGTTTGTTAGCGCAACCACGTTCACACATCACGACAACCCAGAATTCAACAACCCATACCATGGGTTAGCATTATATCAGGTCCTATAAGCAGCAAGACCATTGCCCCACAATGGATCACAAGAGAAAGACCCTAGAACACACACACACACACACACATACACGCTAGTATAGGGCAGTTTCTTTCGAAGGAACATGCAAAATCACACCTTCTACTTGGAGAAACACATCAGATGATCCTTTCTTCACAATCAGGGAGCCATCATGAAGTAAAAATCGACTTCCACCAGGAAGGAATTTGTCTGTTCTGGCCTTGAAGTAAAATGAAAGGTAAGGGGGAAACCAGACTATGGCTGTGTCTAATAATTAATAATAATAATAATAATAATAATAATAATAATAATAATAAAATTTATTTCTTACCCGCCTCTCCCTTTGGGAGTCCTGGGACTCAGGGAGTCCCAGGACTGTGGAAGAACCAGGACATCCACAGTTGCAGTTATCCCAGGGTCATCTCGAGGTCGTCCCTGTGCATTCAAATGACGCACAGGGGATCCCAGGGTCAACCAGGGATGACCAGAGACTTCCCCTGGGATAACTGCAACTGCGGATGTCCTTGTTTTTCCACAGTCCTGGGACAACCCTGAGGACCGCGGCCAGTGTGGCGTGGGCTCCCAGGTCGTCAAACAGACACAGAGCTGCATGGGATAGCTCCGTGCCTATGGGGTTGGGGTGTAGCAATTTTGTTATCCCTGGGATGGCGGGGTTGGGGGTTGGGCACGGAGTTTGGTGGGGGGGGTAACTTACTTTTTTGCCGGATCGGGGCTGCGTCTCCCCTCAAAATAAAATCGCCCCCTTGACGTTCCTCTTCCCTTCTGGAATGTTGCACAGCCTTATAGAAGCTGGGGGAGGATTGCGGAAGCAGGTAAGTCCGCAGTTCTCGCCCCCCCCCCCCCCCCCAAATTCAGGCCCATAGGTGTAGATGAGCCCTATGACGAGCCTTTTAAAGAGTAAGGTGTATGCTTGGAAAGTTGGTTTTAATCTTGTTGACTCTGCTCGTACCCAGCCTGGAGTCTGGAGCCTGCAAATCAGATCTGACATGGTACAGATGTTGTCTTTGAAAACTGCATGGGTTTGGTTTCAGGGAAACTAGGATGGGGCTGTGTAGATGAGGACTCTCCACCTCGCTTGGCATTCCAGAGAACCCTGGAGAGGCTCCATCGTTTCCCACGAAAACAGGGCTAACACACACTAAAAGCAGATGGTGTTAACAAAGTTGTTTACCTATGGGCCTTAAAAAAAAACACGCTCCCCAAAACTACCACTTTGCATGCTAAACCATGTCAGCAACTTCAGAGAATCGTCTTGACATGAGGGGAATAATTACTGGCCAATCATCTTCAAAGTCAGTGCATAACCCCCTCCAAGGGGACACCTGCTTTTGTGAGGAATTCCCAGCAGACAACTGGCAGAGCTGAACTGACACATCCTTTTTTTTCAGAATGGTGATGATGTTCTTTGAAGCTTGAGCGAACATTCATTCATTCAGGCACAAAAAGAAACACTGGGAAGAAGCGAGGGAGGTTGTGGGGAGGTGGGGTGAGGAACATGGTGGTGGGGAATAGAATCGAATGGCTTAATCGAGGTGAAAACTAGAGCTGATACTAAAATGCTGTGTGATAGATTACCCATGAAGCACTCCAGCACAGGTAATGAAAGATACGCTATGAACGTCTAAAGGAGCTGTCTTCTTGCTTCACTTTCATAATGACGTGCCTTACGGTGTCCCAAGAAACAGATTGCTCTTTGAACTTGTGAATTTTCACTTTTTGTGGAAGTGCATTAAAAATTAAGCTACTTTATTTACCCACTTTTACACATTTCATTTTCTTCTTTGTCCATTATGTGATCTTCAAACTTCTGGCCAGTCTGTTTCCTTTTCTGAAATCGATAGTTAGATTAATCTTGGCCCTGAGTATTATATTTATAACATTTTTAATGACATTTATATCCCACCTTTTTTCCTCCAAGGAACCCAAGGCAGCGTACATAATCCTTCTCTTCTTCATTTTATCCTCACAACAACCCTGTGAGGTAGGTTGGGTTGAGAGTCTGTGACTGGCCTAAAGTCACCCAGTGAGCTTCTATGATCAAGTGGGGACTAGAATCCAGATTTCCCGACTCCCAGTCCAACTCTCTAGCCACTACACCACACTGGCTTTCTATTACAGCAAGACTGGAGCAGAATAGGCTGAAATAGAAATAAATGTATTGGGGGGATGATTTACACAGCCACTTGAGCACACTCATCTGAATATCTCTGGTCAAAACATACGTACATTCATATATCCATCTACCGTCTTATCCAGAAGCCATTAAGTAGCATTTTTAAAGAGTCATAGGCTAACTATATCACTAATACCATCTACTTCTAGTGTGTGTGTTACAAAGAAAAGATCACTATCCCAGTTTTTCATGGGAAATTATGCGCCTTGCCTCCCCAGAGTCATCCAGAATGTCAGCATAGACAAATTGCATACCTTATGGGAACATACAGTCCAGTTCACTGGTTTTTGCAAAGTTAGCACTGAACTCTGAATTGAAATTTTGGCTAAGACGGGACAATGGCTCCTTTCTTCTAAGTCATAAATAAAGTTCAAAAGAGGAAGCAGTAGACCAGCTCTTCCAATTCTGAAGGCCTTGATAGCCATGTTCTAATTCCAGTGTACACATTTCTCCAATAACCCTCTAAAACTGTGGAAGACAGGGTTTAGAAACCCCAGGTTGTGAGCTAGAAATCAGAAGGTCCCTGCCATGTACTCATCAGGTGATATTAGATAAGCCATTCTCTGCCTCAGTGACCTACTTTGCAGGATTGTTGTAAGGATTACAAGATAATGTACGTGAAATGCTTTGAACATTGTAAGGTGCTTTATAAATGCATTCCTCTCATCAATCAGGTTGATGTAAAAGTCTATATTATTTGATTTATATCCTGCCCTTCAAAATGTTCTTAGGTATAAACAGTTTAAAATACAATAAAACACATTAAAACAACATTAAAATGTCATAATATAAAAGATCAATATAAAGGTAGGCAGTATAATTAAGAACAAACAACAACTGGCATAAAAACAATGTACAGAGGATTAAAAAGCCTGGGAAAGGATTTTCCTGACGCTGAAATGTTATTAAAGTTGTCACTAGGTGATCCTCCTTATGGAGAGGATTCCACAGTTGGGATGACACCACCAAGTAGGCCTTTCCCCTGTAGCTGTTAATTGCACCTCAGGTACTAGGGGCACTTGAAGGAGGACCTCCCTTGAAGATTTTAGTACATTGGCAGGCACATGTGGAGACCAGTAAGCCTTCTGGTTTTCCTGTCTGAAGCCATGAAGGACTTTAAAGGTCAAAACCAGTATTTTGAATTGAGCCCAGAAGTGAACTGTGTGCCACTGCAGTTGATGACCAATCCATAAAGTGACCAATCTCAGTTAACAGCCTGCTCTCAACTAATTGCATTTTCCGAACCAAAGACAGCACCACATACAATGCATTACAGTACCTACCTGAACAACTTGGAACCAGGCTACTTGAAGGATTGACTGCGTTCTCCCATATCAACCTGCCTGCATCCTGGTTGCCCCGTTGCCTGCACAGGTACATCTGATGGCAACCAGGGGAGATTTTTTTCTGTTCTGGCACCCTTTTTGGAATTATCTTTCCCCTGCAGTGAGACCTTGATGGTGTTTAGGCACCTGTTGAAAACTTAGCTGTATACCCAAGGCATTTGCTAATTTTCATACTTAGCTTGGTAGTTCTCTTGTTGTTTTTTCTATTTTATTTTAGTGGTTTATTTTAAAGCTCTTTGTACACCACCCTATGATTTGATAATGAAGGGCAGTATATAAATATTTCAAGTAAATGAATATTATGGAGTTTATCAGGGCATAGATCACTGATCTTTGTCCAGAGAGTATTATAACTGGTGAACCGGCCTAAGCTGGCAAAAGCTATGAAAGCAACCTGCCAGTAATGGACAGTGACAGCTATTTTTCCAGTTAAAAAGGAGTAAGGGAATATAGTGGAGGTAATAGGAAATGTCCACATCATCACACTAGAGAACACACATGGTTGCATTCATTTATCCCACTTTTGGTGATGCCTGCTCAATCATTCCTATTGCTCATTGTTGACTAAATATTCCAGTCCATTAATAATCTTGGAACACTTGTAGCTATACTACGCAAAGCAACCTGAGATATACCGGAGGGATGAGTGAAAATGTTTTGCTTTTTGGCTGAGCAGCAAAATTAGCAATCCAACAAGACGATTGTAGCCTATTAGCCATTGTGTGCTCAACAATCATTCTGATAGCAAAATTAGGAGATTTAGAGCCTGTCTACACTACTCATTTAAAATGGTTTATAACAGTTTTAAACAGGTTAACAGTTATTAACCAGTTTAAACCTGTTATAAACCGTTTTAAAGCAGTAGTGTAGATAGGCTCTTAGAGAGCTCCTCCTGAGCCATCACATATAGCTGGTACGCTGTGTTCAGTCTGTTGGGCCATGAAGTGCTACAGTAAAATGTCATGAATAGGAAGTTGTTAATTGCTAGAGCTTGCATGTCACTTTGACATCTATAGTGGAGTGTTTTAAATTACTCTTCCATTTACACCTTGTTATGGTATCAAGATTGTATTTCCTGCTATTAAAGCAAAATACTAATCATTTCTATCAAAAGGAATCATTTCACAGTTTTGCTGGCTGATTTAAGTAGAAAAAATTCTTTGCCATGTATTCTATGATATCTTTAGCTGAGTGTGCTTTTCTTTCTTTTTTAAACAGCAAAACGTACTTAAGACTTGTGTTACCAGTTGGCTAATTTATCTTCAAGTGTATTCCTGAGCAATAAATTTGTCTTTAACCAGATAAAGTGGAGCAAGATAAAAATGATCTAGGGAGTTATATATTTTGACATTTTTCACATAACATTTCTTGTAAAGAAAATTGGTGTGATATGATTTCATTGCAGGCTGATGGCTTTCGGAATAGTGTCTGTTTACATTAATTGTCCTTATGAGAAATAGCTCATATTAAACTATTGTCCAAATAACTCTCAGGAAAGCCATTGTCATGGCCTGGAAAGAAAGTGCAGTTCACATGTGAGTAATTGCCAGGGAAAAAGGGTTTGAAACTGTTATGAGCTCTGAATTGCCAAAGTTGGTCTAGAGTAACAGGAAATTGTGAAGCATTTATATCCAGGTTGCTCCTTTCATCGCAACTAACAAGTAATTCAGGTTTTGTAAAAGTTGAATGTATGATAGGTACAGTAACATTTCTGTTGCTGGGCTGTATTGAATCATAAATCCGTTTTGGTGAAGTAGATCATGTATAGAAATTTGGTTGGTTTGCTGGAATGTTGCAAATGTGAACTACGTGGCAAAGTGGATTGTATTTAGCTTGACGGGTCACAAGTTTGGACTTGTATTGGTACAAAAAATAATAGATTAAAAATGCTATTTACTAAAAGCAGACTAAACTCTTGTTCTGTATATGCCCTTATAAGTAGAACATAAATGTCTGATATAGAGAAAGGTTGCCTGGTTTTGATGCAGTGATCTTGATCGGACTGGGAACAAGCATTGTGCCTATGTTACATCCTGTTTGGGCTATTGTAACATGCTTTATGTGGGGCTGCCAGAACTTGAACTGGTCCAGAATGGTGCAGACGGACAGACTTGGTTACAGGGAGACGGTTAAGGAACACGTGGCTCCTTGTTACGGCAGTTGTTTTTGGGCACAAATCAAAGTTCTGGTTATGGCCTATAAAGTCCTATATGGCTTTGTCGTGTAAGTAGATCTGTTGGGTTTGCTGCTGTTTTTACTCTGTTATTGCTATGTTTTTCATTGTGTTGCAATGCATTTGTTTTAGTCTGGTTTTAACCAAGTTTTATTTATGATTGTAAGTTGCCTTGGGTGCATTTTTTCCTTGGTAGAAAAGTGGGGGGGGGGGGATAAATCAAACGAATAAATATGTGCCCCCTCTTCCCTTGCACACCTTAATTCAATACTACCGGGAGTTCTTAAACAAATTTCCTGCCCTAGCACTTTCTTTTGCTACAGCTGCTCTGCTGCTGCTGCTGCTGCTGCTGCTGCTGCTTCTTTTGACCACCACCACCAGTTTAAAGAAAAGAAAAAGGAGGGAGAGAGGGCTGGCTGGCTGGCTAGCTGGCTGGCTGGCTGGCTGGCTGACAGTAGGAGCTGTGGGGGGCTGGCAGCTGTGGTGGGCCTCCAGACAAGCAACGTGCCCGAGGCCCCCTCAAAGCTGGCTATGTCCCTGAGTGTGCCACAGCCTGTCAATGTACACAATGTACACAATATTTAGCTAGACAGACCAGTGGTCTGCCACGGTTTAAGGACGCTTCCTATGTTCCAAGCACTTTTTTCCCCCTTGCTGTGGGAAATGGCTCCGTTGAGTTCACATTTTAGCTAACAAGTGAAGCAGTCTGAAATGCGACAACGTTTTTTTAAGCATGTGAGAGAAAATTAAAGTAACCAACACTTTAGCTGACTTTCCAGGATTATGTTAATCTAAATTCAGTGAACTTGAGTGTCTTTGACCTTTCATATTTACTGTAATTATTAATTACTAATATTTTATTTATGTATTTATTTATTTACAACATATGTATATCACTCCATATCTAGACAGATTCCGGAACAGTGAACAACAAGAGATAAAGTGAACAAAAGATAAAAAAGATTGAAACATGTTATTAAAATTATTCCTTAAAAACCAGAGTGCTAATAAAACCAAGGCTGGTCAACCAAAGAAGTCTTCCTGGAAAAGAGCTGTTTTCAGGAGGCGCCAAAAGCAATGCAGTGTTGGCGGTTGCCTGATCTTCAGAGGCAGGGAGTTCCATAGGAAGGGGGCCATCACACTGAAGGCTCTTCTCTGGGTGGATTCCAGTCGGGCCATAGGTCCATGTTAAACCACCAGGGGCATGCCCTCTGATGATCTCAGTGTTCAGGCAGATTGGTAAGGTATCCTGGTTCTAAGTTGTTTAAGATTTTGTACAGTAGTACCAAAACCTTAAACCTTGCCCGGTAGCGAATAGGAAGCCAGTGGCATTTATTATAGAATGACATCTACAGACAAATTCTTCCTTTAGGTAATTCCACTGAAAATAATTCTCTCATTTGAGATATGCACTTGGGACAATATATGTTGTTTCAATAACCATTTTATTGTGGCTAAGACATGTCTGTCCGTGAACATCTGTTTCAGAAGTTAACTTTGAAGACTTTTTTTAAAAAAACCTCTGTTATTATTTTGCAGGTTGGAAGTGGGCTAGTACCATCCTATAGAGAAGACATTCATAAAAATCTGTATTAGGAAGAATTCAAATGTGGTGAAGAGAGATATTTAAAATGTTCCACGTTATTTTCCTTTAATGCCTTTCTATATTTCATAACATTGTGTACATGAGTTTATATTTAGAGAAGGTAAATTTTGCAGATTCATATAACAGCATGTTAAAAATATGTACTGTAAATAAAAGGCAAAACCTTTTTTTATTTAACATTTTCTTTGTAAAAAGTATAATCAACAAACTTTGTAGAAAAGAATCATTACAGACTGTTTACAGTGTCTGTTTTATAGCTGTGGTATTCACCAGCAGCAGTTTGGATTGTAGATGGTGAATTTGTCGTATTGCTTTATACTGTATAGGCTGTGCTGTCTGGACCCTTGAAATCGGAATGATTCAGAATTGGATCCTGACACACTAATTCAATTGTTTCTTTCATTTGTGGCATCTCTGATGCATATGCATGGAAGAGACCTCCCCATTTACTTCAATGCTAGGGAATGCTCCTGTTCATATTACACTTGCTGTGATCGGAGATGACTCATGCATGGATAACTCTTATCAGTAGGAAAGGTGAGCTCTCACAGTCACAAGTTACATTGGTGGAGATATAGCTACATAGATATATATGACAAAGTACATTTTTTTTTGCTCCCAGGGGCTGGCAATTAATCTTATTGGACCTTTGTAAAATTAGAATGGATACTTTACAGCTCATGCCAGAAAGGAAAAATAGGAGCATGTGTTATCAACTAAAGCAACAAACATTTTTTTCAATTGGTTGCGTTGATTTCTATCCTACCTCTTGGAAGCAAGCATGAAAAGTTTTTCCAAGGGGGAGCGAAAGGTCACGGTTGACTTCCTCCAGAAAAAATTGCATGGATTTACTTGGAGCATATTCCATTTCGTAATATATATTTTTTAATAGAGATAGAGGAAACCGTAGGGATTTAAGGTTTAGATGAATGCTCAGTGGAGATTTGGGGGGAGTTTTTGTTGCTTAATTGGCTTGCAATAAACATAGCTCATCAATTCAATGAGCGCGTGTATGGGAAGTGATAAGAAATGGTTCCAGAAGTCAAGAATGCATTTAAAAAACAAACAAACCAGTTCTCATCTGATTCTGCCATCATTTATTTCAATGGAACTTTAGGATGTTTTGTAAATATTTGGCATATGCTAAACCAGCTTTCTCCAACCTGGTACCCTCCAGATGTGTTGGACTACAACTCCCATGATCTCCACCCAACATTAACACTGATTAAGGATCATGGGAGATGTAGTCCCACACAGTTCTGGAAAGACTGTGCTAAACTGTAATGACATGCCAAGAAATTGCATCATGTGAACATAGAAAACTGTCTTTGGGCTTCTCTAAATGAGCAATTTATAGCATGTTCATGACTGACCACTCACAGAAGTTTGAGGGTCAATTACGTGATATCATCAACCTCCAGGACATCTCCTGCACTTTCCCCCATTATCCTGTTTCCAAAATGATCAGAGATAAGCTGTAACCCTTTTGTTAATTTTAATGCTGTAAAATTGGAAGTATGTAAAGCAGGCATTGCATTATGGACTTGCCAGGGAAGGACTTTCGGTGTCAGTGATTGGAGGGTGAAGAGGGTAAAATGCCTCCCTGCAACAAAGGGAGACAGCTGTGATCCCCCCTAATAATATCCTTTTAAGTTCAATAGGGCTTACTCCCAAGTAAGTGTACCGAGGGTTGCAGATTTACAGCACCATCTTACATCTACTCAGTCGTAAGTCCTGGTTTTCCTGGGGGCTGCGAGGGAACAGTACAGCACAAGTTAAGCATTGAAAATAAGACTCCCCCCATTCCTCCTCCTGGGAGGAAGGGAGGCGCTCCCTCGATTCAAACCTTGTGTCTGCTGTATAAAGGAGCCCATCCTAATACCGCAAAGCAGAAAGCCAGGGTAAGGATATGGTTTTGTGTGTGTGTGTTTGCTTAATGTAAGTCACCCTTAGAGTGAGTTATACAATTGGTCCAATATCCTGTACTCTTGATAGCAGCTTTCCCAGCTCAGCAATCCAAGATCCGTTTGTTTTGTTTTGAAAGCAAGAGCTGCAAAGGGATTAAACCTGGAGCTTCTGCGTACAAAGTATCTGCTTGACCGCCAATTTATTATCACTCTCAGCAGGCAGTGAATTCAAATGTGCTGTCTTCAACGGCACAGCGGAATTGCAAGATACTAACCTCTCAGAGGTTCCTTTCAAGACCATCTGGGCAGAGAGTCAGCTAGTGGAAACCATATATCACACTGTCCTGTACAGTAGCAGTGTGTACTCCCCAGGCAGAAGAAGACAGCACTAAATATTTCTGCTTGCTGACTTAGCGCCCAACACTCTTAAAGAAGCAGGTGTGCCTTCTTTAGCATCAGAATCTTGCAGTCCTAAATGAGAAGGAGCATATTCATGGACTCCAGGCTCAACTAAACTTTCTTGTAATCATACATAGCTGGGCTATGCATTATTTGTTTATTTACGCCAGAGTAAGGGGGAGCTAAAAGGGGGGACCCTCCCCCCATGCATTGAATTTAGGCTTTTATGGTGCAAATGAAGGCTTTTTAAAGGCTAATTGCAGCATGGAGGGGCATTTGAGGGGGTGCTGCTGGAGAGGAAAAGGTTAACGCTCCTCAATGCTACGAGACCCCCTAAAGAAACAACACCCCTTCCCCACTGCAATCAGGCCTTAACAAAGTATTGTCTTTATTTCCAACTTTATTTCCAAGCCCATGTATATATTATAACTTTGTGTTTGCTATTTGCTCTCATTCCTCTCTTGCTACTTTTCTTTCTTGCCATCCTTCCATTCTCTCATCTTCTCCACTGAAAAAATATAGATTGTACTCTTATTTATATTTACTTGTCACTGACCATTATTAGAGCATTAGTAAATGTGCTCAATGGTCTGTTGTTCAGATCCAATATGCCCGGTTCTTGGAGCTAGAAATAGATGATGGCTCCAATAGCAGCTTTCCTCCTAGGGAAAGTAAGTCCGGGGGTGGGGGGATTTCATCTGGACTATGGTCTAGGGAGAAAGAGTTAACCCCATGGTCCGGATCTTATGCCCCACACACTGCTGTTTAAAGTTTTAAAAGCAGGTATGTGAAATACATTCACAGTTTTCCGCCGTTTTCTACACGAGGCATTTCTCATGCGCTCGTGATTGGTAGGGCGACCATAGGGAAAGGAGGACAGGGCTTCTGTATCTTTAACAGTTGTATAGAAAAGGGGATTTCAGCAAGAATCATTTGTATGCATGCAGCACCTGGTGAAATTCCCTCTCCATCAAAACAGTTAAAGCTGCAGGAGCTATATACTAGAGTGACCAGATACAAAAGAGAACAGGGCTCCTGCAGCTTTAACTGTTGGGATGAAGAGGGAATTTCACCAGGTGCTGCATGCATACAAATAACAGCTGCTGAAATTCCATTTCCAACCCAACTGTTAAAGATACAGGAGTCCTGTCCTCCTTTCCACATGGTCACCCTAGTGATTGGTTACTCACGGAAGTTCGTGGGCCCAATACATGACATTGTCATCTGCCAGTGCACCTCCCACTTGTTACAACCTTTACTGCGTTGTTTTTCATCATGATGAAAGTCCAGCATTATCCCTGCTCCTGCCATAAATCTATGGCATGCTGATGAAATGCCGTTTGTTGCAAATAATAGTATAGCGCTATCTTGTGGCTTTATAATAAAACATATAGGGACAAAAAAGGGGAAAACCACATGGAAAGGAGCCGATCTAATCTCGCAAGGAATCCAGAAGCAGAAGCCCTGGTAATGTTGTGGAATTTTAGCCTGGTGTAGAAATGCTCTTCCAAGTATCATCAACAACTATGTTATGTTAATGTAATGGCATGAAGCTGTAAGCTAGCTTTTTATTTACTCTAGTGTAAATATGCATGGCCCCAATTCAGACTGGAACCACCAAACTTTGGGAGGGGAGGATTAAACTTTTCCCCCACCGTTTTCCCCCTAAACCCTCCCTGCAGAGTGAGGGTGTTAAAAAGAAGAAAAACTCCATTGAAGCCAATGGATGCTTTCCCCCTTTTGTTAGCCCCCCCCATGTGGGGAATTTCAAGAAAAAACAGGGAAGGTTTAATCCTGCCTCCTGGTATATAGTGAACCTAATCTGATTTGGGGCTGTGCATGCTTACACAAGAGAGGAAAAAACAACCTTCAGCTGCAGTGCACACTATTTGTAGCTGGCTGTTAGTTTGACCCTTACATTTTTCTATATGCCATATTTGGTGATATGTTGCTATTGTGATGGAGAGGATCCATCTGACAGAAACCTCCATTAATCAGCAATTCAGAGGAATGCAGGGGAGGAATATGTTTTGTTTTGTTTTTGCAGTTCCCTTTCTCTTGTCCTTGCATGCTGATATGAGGTCTTTTCACATTCTGGTATGAAAACACAACTCCTGCTTTATCATTGCCCAAAGACACGATGCAGCTGTGCCCTGCCATGCAAACAGCTTGGACTTTTCCTATGCAGCTGACTTCTCATTTGTTGTTGTTGTTGCAAATGAGAGGACAGTTGGTGTTTGGCACTTTCCCATCTAACCTCAGTGACCGCAGGTACACAAGGTGTCACAGAGGCGAAAGCACAAGCCAGGGAAGGTGTGATTACTATGAAACCCATTGCTAGCCACCGCACAAAACAGAAGGGATCTCCGCTATGCAGGACTGGCATGAAACCAACCATTTGGGAGAGTAAGGAAAGAGGGTCCTAGGCATGGAACACAGTTGAGATCCTTCCAATGCTCGATAGGCCAAGTTGGGAGGCAACAGATGGGCCCCAGGAAGTTGTTAAAGGTTAGGGTGACCATATGAAGAGGACAGGGCTCCTGCATCTTAACAGTTATATCGAAAGGGGAATTTCAGCAGGTGCCATTTGTATGCATACAGCACCTGGTGAAATTCTCTCTTCATCCCAACAGTTAAAGCTGCAGGAGCTATATTAGACTGACCAGATACAAAAGAGGGCAGGGCTTCTGCTGAAATTCCCCTTTCAGTACAACTGTTAAAGATACAGGAGCCCTGTCCTCCCTTACATATGGTGATCCTATTAAAGGCAGAGCCAAACAAGCCAGAGCAGGCAGAGAGCCTAGTCAGAAAGCATTGCTTGTGAAGGCAGAAATTGAAAAGCTGTTGTGGGAGAGGCCTAATTCTAAGAACGGGGGCTAACTAGGAATATTATGGAGATGAGGTGAAGGATGCTACTTCCCACATACTATGGTGGGATGCATCACAGTGTGGTGCATCTCACCATATTTCTATTTAAATTCTTTATTTCTATTTTCTATTTGATGTATTTCTATTTAAAATTTCCATTCATTCTGTGTATTTCTATTTAAATTATAATATTGCTAAAGTTGCCCTTATACATATAAGCTACCGCATGCAAATTTTATGCAAATCGGTATCCACTTTTGTCCTCTTTTTTGGTGATGCATTTCCTCTTTTGGAGTGATTCATAAGTAGCCACCCTAATTCAACCTGGTACCCTGACCTTCTATGTAGCTTTTTCAGGGGGTTGGGTGTGTATGTCTGTCATGGGGATGAGGTGGGAGGGAAGTCAATCCTTCAGCCCAATTGCACATACCTAAATCTGGAATGCTGGGGATTTTGGGATTTGTAGTCCAAATCCGGGTTGGGGAAGTCTGGTCTATTAGAGGGCATTCAGAGACGTTTGCAGTTATAACCAATGTTAAAAGGTTTGCTATGCTGCTAGGTTTGCTCTGACCACTGCAGAGTTAGCAGGCAAGGAGCCCTCGCTGCTGACTTTGCTAATTAGGACACTATAATGAAATATAAAAAGAAAAGACGCCAGCTGCGCTGTAGCAGTCTTGGCTTCATAGAATATTTGGCCATTTTTGACTATGGTCATATGCAGTTAGTTGGCTGATCCATTGATTATATTTACCAGATCAGTTCACTGTCATACCTGTGGGTAAACATAGCTAAATATTATGAGGATAGAGGGAGAACTCAACAAAGCAGCATCAGCATTACTTTGGGTTCTACCCTTAATGGGTACAAGCCGCTCTGTGCCCCATCACAATAAGTTGACAATGGGCAGTATCCCATGCTGGTAGAACACCAAAGCTAAATACATTGCGCTAGTGGAAACTAGCCCAAATTGGCACATCCAGCATGGACCAAGTCATCAGTGTTTTCTGCTGTGAGCTCTGCTGACTTGTCCCATTCCAATTTGGGATAGTTTATTATTTCATTAGCAAGTGCTAGCGGTTATTTCTGCTAGTGCTGCATCAGCATTGGTTGCTTCCAAATGTTAGTATATGGGACTACAGTGCCACGGTGGATTATCTTATTTTTCTCTAAATAAACTAATAAGAGAACACTCAGGATGAAGATAAATTAGAAAATCTTTGTGGAGTTCATTTGCTATTAAAAGTGCGACTAAAGATGTGATTAATAATAATACGTGTTTAACTGCAGCCTAATGGACAAGTATCTGCCTTTTATAATGACTTTTAAAAAGGCCTCCATGTTGGTGTGAAAATGTAAGTAACATTTCCCCCCAAACCTTGAAATGCTAGTTAGGCAGATGGATGAGTTCCACACATCCTCCAGTTCCAAACTTCCTCCATTTATTTACAATAAGCTTCATTCCAGATAGAAAGATAACGTCCTTTGCTTAGAGCTTGACACACCATTTATCCCATATGCAAAGAACTCCTGTAGACCTCATTATTAGCCTTGGCTTTTATTCCATATCAAAAACACTTGGGTCATTGTCCAAGCTTTCTCGTTGCTGCGGCAGGATGTGCTGGTAATAGGAGTTGTACTCATGCAGAGAAGGCAAGATATTGCTGTCAGCATTCACCAGAGAACAACATTGTAGTTGCTTCTTTACTTCTAGGTATCTGCTTTTAATTTTTGTCTGCTCTTTCTTGAGTCCTCGTTCAAGGAAAGAGAAATTTACATGGGGTCTGTGTTACATAGCCAAGGGCGGTTGCTGCCCTTGGTTAATATTCTGTTCCTACTCTTCCATTCCTATTTTCTGTTCTGCCCAGAAAGCTTTACTTATGATCAGTGGTGGGTAATCTGGTGCCAGTGTCCTTCAGATGTTTTGCAAAATGACTCTGATAATCACTGACTATTACATGAGAGCCTCTTGTTACAACAGTTTCACTGGTTTCTAGCCCGCTTCCGAGCACAATTCAAAGTGCTGGTTACGACCCATAAAGCCCTTTGCAGCTTGGGACCAGACTACCTGAAAGATCGCCTTCCCCCATATGAGCCTGCTCTGATTTTAATATCATCTGGGAAGCCCTTCTCTCCCTGCCACCACCATTAGAGGCATACTTGGTGGGGACATGAGGGAGGGCCTTCTCAGTGGCTGCTCCCAAGCTTTGGAACTCCCTGCCAAGGGAGGCTAGGTTGCCTCCCTCTTTGATGTCCTTCTGCCAGTAGGCAGAGACATTTTTATTCAAGCAGGCCTTTGGCATGTAAACTGATCTGTTGGGTTGGCTGCTGTTTTTATTCTGTTACTGTTGTGTAATAATAATAATAATAATAATAATAATAACAACAACAACAACAACAACAACAACAACAACAACAATTTATTTCTTACCCGCCTCTCCATCTGGATGTTTTTAATATATTGTTCTATAGTTGCTTTGATTATGTTTTTGTTTTAAACATTGTATTTCATTGTTGTTAGCCGCCCTGAGTGCCATTTCCTAGTGGAAAGGTGGAGTATAAATTAAATTTAAATAAATAAACAAATAAATAAATATTGGCCACCTTGTGTACCCATGTGTGTTTTTCCAAATGATCTCATGGTACAGCTATTGTTTAATAATTGTCTGTCTGTCTGTCTCCACCATTAAAAAAAAAATCCTCACCCAGGCTAGGCTTGAACTTTTATCATTGATACAGTAGCTTTCCACAGGTTTTTTTTTTTATGTAGGGGAACATTCATCTTGCAATTTCCCCCTTTGCAGCCTGAAGTGGTACAGTCAACAGTTCTGAATGTAAAACTTTACCTGTAAAAATGTTTTGCTTTTCTTCAAAAACAAAACAAATATTCTTGTGGTAGTTTTAATAAACTACATTTTTTTAATTATTTGGCAGATGTATAGATTCAGAAGAATAGAATGTCCTTTCACCTTTGTCAGAGGCAATACGCCTCTGTATGCCAGCAGCTGGGAACATGAACAGGAGAGTGCTGTTAATGTTTGAATACCGGTTGCTAGGGAACACAAACACTGCGCTCAAGTCTTGCTTGTGGGTTTCCCACAGGCAGGCCGGTTGGCCATTGTGTGAACAGAATGCTGGACTAGATGCACCCTTGGGCTGATACAGCATGGCTCTTCTGCAGTTCTTTAATTCCAACTAAAATGAGAAAGATAAACAATCTGGAAAAGATTTTTTTTTCATGGGAATAAAAGCAACACTAACCGCCTTAATTGGTAGCTTCTATATGAATCTGTGTGGGAGGTCTATTCATTTCCTCTGGTGACAGTGGAAGAAGGGGACACCAACCTAGGACTGCTATATAGGGTTTCACACAGATGAGGAGAAAAATGCATCAGGGGGGGAAATGCATCCATTCTTCGCAGACCATCTGAAGTAACACTTCTAGATAGGAATACCCTAAGGCAGTGCTCGTGTTTCAAACTTCTGTCTCCTCATCCCTGGTCAGGAAGCTTTTTTCTATGTGGAAGGGATACATCCCCAACAGATGAATATGGTTACCTCATCCCATCTGTCTACTGATATTCAGAAAAGTGCAGGCTTGACTTGCAACAAATGCTGCAGTGTGGTGTCTTGCTGTTCAGGATTCCAGCTGCTGTATTATTATTATTATTATTATTATTATTATTATTATTATTGCCTCCTGCTTGTGTCCCACAATAGGGACGATCAGCTTCCTCTTTCTTCACATGGGGAAGAAAGAGGAAGCAAGCAACGACCATGTGGCCCATTCGGTGGGTGTTTTTATCGCGCTGCTTCTCCTACACACAGCAGGAAATAGAGGCAAGCTTCATTACAGCTAAAAAAAACCTGGATTTTCTGAGTCTTTTTTTCCAACGGAAGAATGAGCAGAAGGAGTGGGAGACGCGCAGGAGGCAGAAACTGTCATCAGAAGGACCCACGAACATCTATGAGTGGCCAGCAATTAGAGTGCTATAAAATGCTCCTCTGATGATGCTCTAAGAGTCAGTAACTGGCCCAAAGTCATCCAGTGAGCTTCATGGCCGAGTGGGACTAGGATCTCCCGAGTCCCAGTCCAACACTCTTGCTACTCACCACACCATTCCCTTCCATTCCCTGCCCCCTGTTTTCCAACCCCTCCAATAGTTAGTATTCTGTGGTCATTGAGCATGCTTAGTTCTCATGAGCTGCTTTGGGGGTTACCCCCGCCCCTCCTCCCCGGATTTTCTTGTACTTCTTTAACCTCAGAGTTCCCCCAGGGCTACTGATATCTCCCTGCTGTCTGTGTGTGTGTGCGCGCACTGCCATTTTGGCTACATAAGGAATGGCACTTACTGACTGAATGCTGGAAACAGAGATAATGATTCATATAACAAATGTTCTTTTTATTTTATTGAACTTCTTTTTATAATCATTCCATTAAAAACAGTTTTGATTCATCATTCAATACATGATCTCTCTGTCTCTCTCGATCTCTCTCCATATCTCTTAAGACAATTTTCAAGATTTCCTTTAAAATCTAGGGAGGTTGTGGGCTCTCCTACACTAGAGGCCTTCAAAAGGCAGCTGGACAGCCATCTGTCAAGGATGCTTTAAGGTGGATTCCTGCATTGAGCAGGGGGTTGGGCTCGATGGCCTTATAGGCCACTTCCAACACTACTTTTCTATGATTCTATGATTCTTTGATTCTATCTCTGAATCAAAAATAATCTTACAGCTTCTTCCAAGCCCCTGAGGAAGAGGCAGCATGCCATTTTCCACAATAAAGCATTACACAAATATACAGGAAATATAGAGATATAACAATTCATTATTCTCACTCAGATTTTCATAAATATGTAAAAATATCAGTCATCCATTACTTGGATCCCCTATTGCCAAATAACTGAAAGTTAAAGATACATTATTTTTGCTTTATCTGAAATTACAGCAAGTCGCATCATGAATGAATTTTAAGGTGAATGAATGTGTCAGACCTGCTGTTCACCCTTTAGCAGAAGTCAAAATACCCTTCTAATTTGTGTGCTTGTATCCAATTTTCTGGGTCTGACCCAGGAAAGAACCACAGTCTCCCCTCCTAAGCCCCAACAAGTATACCTTACACTGAGAGTCACTGTTCTTCCCATGCATAGGATCAGTTCTGGGGGCCATATACATGGTGCCACTTTTACTGTTGCTCCCCCCAAAACCTTACAGCATCACAGTTGTGATGTGACAACCACCGTGATACATGGGCAGGATTGAACGTGGAATATCCTATGTAAACCGCCCAGAGAGCTTCGGCTATGGGGCTGTATACAAATAATAAATAAATAAATAAATAAATATCCTGCCCCAAAACTTCACAGGATCAGTTACACGGCTGTAATGTGCGGCAAATCATGACTAACTATGGGGCTCTGAAAGTATTTTTCTGCTTCTGCTCCACTCTAGCAGTGAAAGGATGCCTCTGCGCACCTACACAGGTTCGAATCAACAGGTGCTCGCCCTCTCTCAGCTGTGCTTTCCAGTTGCGAAGCTTTGAATCAACAGGCTTCCTTCCCCCCTCACTCACATGCTCATGAAGTGAAATGGAGGAGTTACTTCTGAGAAGACATGCAAACATCCACCCTCGCACCTTTCTCTCTTCCCACAATGGCGACTGCACCTCTAAGCCCAGGTGAAGTAGGAAAGCCTGAAGTACTCTAGATTGAAAGTGCACAACTGCAAAATAGTGCAGCAGTAAAGAGTGGAAAGGGAACCACTGAGCCCACGTTCGCAACAGCACAGTTTCAAAGCAGCAGGTCTGGCTCCCCTTCCCACTTCTGTACTTGGTAAAGTGCAATGGAAGGCCCTCTGCTCTCACCCTCCCCCCCCCACAACTTTTCCTTCAGCCAATCAGCACCGCTTCCACCAGCCCACGCCAAAACCAGCTGAGGTCACATGGACTCCCAAACTGCACTGAATCCACAGTGGCGGGAAAATCCGTCACAAAATGGGTTTTGGGAAAAAGTGGATTCAGGACAAGAAGCACCATGCTAGTCATGTGTCATCTTCTATTCCACTTGGGGGTGGAATAGAACCGGAGTAAAAACTCCGTGCAGATACCCGCTGGTGACACAAGCCTCTTGTTCTTATACTGCCCCACTGGCTTAGTAATTGAGCTTGGGATGCCAGAGAATTTCACATGCACTTAAAATTATCTAAGGCTGCTAGAATCTGAAGATACAAGAAATGCCACCTGGAATTAGAAAATATACCGCAAATGAGATGCCAGCCCCCACTCCCTGAGCAAGGACTGTTTTCTTTGACTTCATTTTGTTTGATGTGGTTATGCTTCTTGTTAACGTTCTTCCATCGTTCAGCTCTGTTGGTCTTAGGGGGTCTAATTTATTTTAAAATTGCTCTCCGTTTATATTTTAGATGTGGTAGAATTTACAGATGGAAACCAGGGAGAGATTTATCCTATGATTTTTGAAGGATGTCTTTAGGGTAATTGATTAATTGAACATCTTCCTTCTTTTGACAAATAAGCTTACGGAGAGCGTTTCAAAATTTCATTGGCTTGAACTGCACGTTTCTGTCTGTAGGCTGAACTGGTTTTGCTAGATTCCAAGGGTGCTTTCACAGAATTGTACGGACTGTTATGATTCATGGAATTTTACGAAAGGTCCAGATGACATCTTCGCCTTGCAACTCCCCCATGTGTTCTTACCACTTTTCCCACCCTTTTCCCCTCCACTAAGGAGGAAAAGATGGAACAGCTCCACAGTGCATTTTTATTGGTAAAGCTAAGACCCCTTGGTTTTGAAGCACTCTGCAGTTATTTTAAACCAGAAGCCTTGGATACAAGGCATCAGTATCCTGCTTTTTGCACCACTAAAACAGAATTATGGAGCCAACTAGCAGGAACTTTTGATCAGAATTTCTTGAACACAGGAGTTGGGTCTCTGAGAAGCCAATACACACCTGTTATATAATTCCTCCATCATGCTTGAGCCATCATGAGAACATAAGAAGAGCCATCCTGGATCAGACCAAGGGTCCATCTAGTCCAGCACTTTGTTCACACAGTGGCCATGCAGCTGAATGAGCATCTCATCCTAGAAGGAAACCACTGGGCTGCTCCACTGTAGTGTTGCTGGACCACTTGTCTGCCTCCTCCTGCATCTTCCCCCTACTCTGGCCCTACTCTGGTTCGCCAGATGAAGATGCCCCTTCTCTCTGCCCTCCTCCACTCCTTCATCCCTGCCACTTTTGGCATCGGTTTCTCCAAAATTGAAATTGCCCCTTGGGCTGGAAGAGGTTCCCCCATCCCTGCCCTCCCCCTTGTCCCTTCTTGTTTGTCACTTCGCTGTCTTAACTTGCAGATTGTTACCTCTGGGATGACGAGCTGTAGCTGAGTGGCAGAGCGCTTGCTGGGCATGTAGAAGGTTCCAAGTTCAGCCCCCGTCATTTCTCGTTAAAGGGTCTGGGAAAAACCCACACCTGAAAGCTTGAACAGCTGCTGCCAGTCAGAATATGCAGACCTGGGCTAAATAGATGGTCTGATTCTGTACAAGGCATCCTCTTATTTTATTCTTCAGCTTTGGACCTTTGGCCTAGCCTGTGGTTTTTGCAACAGCTTGTCTTCTTCTGCCATAGGCCATGTCTACACTGGCCTCCTTCCCCGGGGTTGTCCCTGGGTCGTCCCTGTGCATCCAAATGACGCACAGGGGATCCAGGGTGCAGGCAGGGATGACCCCTCCATTTTATCGGGATTACTTTTTCTCGTGGTCCTGGGACGATCCTGAGACCGCGGGTGGTATGGGCACCCATCCCGGCTTCTTCCCTCCTCCCCAGGAAAGAACCGGTCCGGGGAGAGTGCAGGGGTATCAGGGGTGTTGGGGAGCAGGGTTTAGTATTTTTTTTAAAAAAAATAAATCAAAATTTTCTTTGGAGCACAATTGCTCTTCTGGCTGCAGTTTCTTTTTTTAAAAAAAATTACAGGCACGACGTCCCTCTTCCCTTCCGGGACATCGCGCTTCTGTTGTACGCTGGGGGAGAATCGCGGAAGCCGGTAAGTCTGCGATTCTCCCCCTTTCTCTCTCCCTCTCTCCTTCCCTCTACACCCTTAGGTGTAGAAAGGGCCATAGTCTCCAGAAGCCTCCAACATTCTTAGAATGTGACATTCTAAAGGCCTAGATGCCAGGTGCCTGATGTATAACATGTTGAAGACTGTGTTCTGCCCACTAATATCAGTAGAGGAGGCTTTCCCATTGTTTGTTACATGTTTCGTCAAGCACTATTAGGCTCTGCTCTGCCACAACATTCTAAAGTTAACAGCAATAAAAACTCGTCAGTCAAATGACAAGCAAAATAGGGATTGTAGAATACACTGTTATACAATAAAAGCCCAATCCTATACTGCTCAGCGTAGCAGTGGAATATAGGATCTAGTATTAGGCTTACAGCACCAGCATCAGAGGATCCCTCATTCCCCTTATTCTGATGACAGCCTGCGAGGGTTACAGCCCACCATGTTGAGCAATAGGCTCTGCTTGCAAATGTGCTCTCCAGCCTGCTCTTTAATGCATCCAGTTCGCGTGCTTATTTGCAAACAATTCATGTGCATGAAGTTGCTTAGGCACAAAGGACAGCACAGGAGTGTACTGAAACAAAAAAAGAATTTATGGGTAGTAATGCACTCACTTCACTGACTGAGGGTGCCTCTACAAGAGTGATTTAAAGCTCTTTCAAGGCGCATTACAAATTTTACCTCTACAAGAGCGGAGCACAAATCAGGGATCGAGGCGCTTTTTATCTCCGATTATTTGCATTTTTGAATGCGTGTTAAATAGCGAGTTTTAATTTGCTGCGGGAGTTAAAGCGCCTTATGGCCATGTAAACATGCGATTCTCTGCATGTAAACAACTTTAAAGCGCATTTCATATAGCCCGTAATGCGCTTCATTGCCTCTCGTGAATAGGTATTAGGAGTAAATGCGCTTCTCCATATATGCGCATAATCAGGCAACCAGGCGTCAAACCGAAATCTTGTAGAGGGGACCTGAGAGAAGAGCAGACAAAATTGTTAGCCATTACATGTTATCTGTACAGTGCAGCTGGTACAGTAAGCATGGCCCAGGAGGGATTCTAATGTAAGGCCTTGCTTTAAGCAAGGCCCACTTACCCAGGGTATTGCTAGGACATTATGGATGAACTAGAATATAGAATATATAATGCAGCTTCTCTCTCTCTCTCTCTCTCTCTCTCTCTCTCTCATTTCACATATGATGAAATTAGTTTACTTGGCTATGTAGTTGCCTTCATTCTGACCTGCTTCTTAGTAAGCAGTTGTCTCTCTTTGTAGGATCTGTAATAATAGGCTGACCATATGAAAAGGAGGACAGGGCTCATGTAACTTTAACAGTTGCAGAGAAAAGGGAATTTCAGCCAGTGTCATTTGTGTTCAATTAGTTCCTGGTGAAATTCCCTCTGCATCACAACAGTTAAAGGTGCATGCACTATACTAGAGTGACCATATACAAAAGAAGGCAGGGCCCCTGCAACTTTAACTGTTGTGATGAAGAAGGAATTTCACCAGGAATTAATTGAATACAAATGACACTGGCTGAAATTCCCTTTTCTCTACAACTGTTAAAGTTACATGAGCCCTGTCCTCCTTTTCATATGGTCAGCCTATGTAATAAGAGTAACTTTAAGGATTCATTTATAAATAGTTTTTGTTCAGAGGTTGCCTGAGGGGTAACAGCTTAATCAGTGGCTTGTGGGGATAAAAATTAAGACGAAAGGGGGAAACCTGGGGCTCCTGTGTCTTTTGGCAGCAAAATGTAAACATCTCTTCATGGACAAGAGCTGAGTATGAAATTTTACTGCCCAGTTTTAATGAGGGTAATCTCAACCATTTTACTGCCCTTTCCGTAGCTGTCTGAAAGCAACAGCAAAAACCTGCTCATAAATGTATGCTGTTTTTTAGGTAGGGTTGTAAAAAGTGTTGGATTCTTTGTTTATTGGATCTTGTCTCCTTTTTAAAACTTTCCTTCGTTATGCAGAATTTCAATATGGGTTTGACCTCACGCAGTATGAAATGACAAGAGTCTAAAATTGTGTAATAAAAGAAATGGAAGCCAAATAGACCTGCCTATCCTTGAAAACTTAAGAACATAAGAAGAGCTATGCTGGATCAGACCAAAGGCCTATTTATTACAGCATTCTGTTTTCAAAGAGATTAAAGAGATGCCCATGGGAAGCTGACAAGCAGGACTTGAGTGCAATGCTTGTATTCCAAAGTATTCAGACACTTTTAATATTAAGTGCCAGCGACCTGCTTATATTCTGGTTTAAGAGGCGCCTGTCCCTTTTATACAAGTCCAGCTTGTCCCAAAATGTCCCCAGTGCCTAACAAATTTAGACCTTTATTCCCACCATCTCTTCCACACACTGAAACTCCTCAGCTTTGCCTGCCTAGCAAGCCCTGTACATGGTTTTCAGCCTCCTGACTTTGGCTTCCAGGACCTCACAACTATATTTCACCCTGTCATTGGTGCTGATGTGCATTACCACTGCTAATTCCACTACAGCATTCTCTGTCAGGCTATCTAGATGACGTGTGAGATCTGCCACCTTTGCACCAGGTAGGCAATTCACCGTGTCTGTCTACACACTTGTCCCAACCCATGCCTATATTGATAGAATCACCCATAAGCATGAGTGCCCCTCCACCCTCCAAAGGAGTGTCCTCAATGTGAGAAAATATATCTAAATACCACAAGGTAAGGGTCCCCAGAACCCTTCGTCTCCATGATAGCAGAGGAGCTGTCACCATGAGACATCACCAACCTGTCTGCCTCTCTCAGCTTCTCCAGATCAGCTACCTTGGCTTCAAAGGGGACAGACAAAAAAGCAGGAGTTCGTTGCGCTGAACACCCCCACACAACTTCTGTATAGCTGGCAAATAGTCATGCATGTGACACTCTGTGCAATACCTCTGCTGGATTCTATATTTATAGCTGTTTCTTTATGACATTTGTTTAACTAGAAGGCAAAGGTATTTCCTGTCAAAGGGTGGAGAGAAGGTTGCCCTGGTGCTAAACTCTCTTGTCTGCTTAAGTTCTTACTATCCTAATGCTTTGACATTGGGGCTGAGGCACTTTGTTGGTTGGGCTCCCTCACGAGTAACTCACTCTGGATTACATGATCTCTCTGGGATGGGCCGGCTACTTAAAGAGCTGTTTTAGCTGCTTGGCCACACCCACAACTAGCCCAGGCAGCATAAGCCCCTCCCACCAGAACCAGAAACCAGCAAAGAGGCTGAAAAGTTAACATCAGAACTTTCACTCTTACAACTGGACCTAGGCTAGATTCCCCCCACTTCCCAGGAATATTTACAAACAGTAGTTAGGTTAGGTAGCCATTTCTCTCACTGAGTCCCAAATTGCAGGTAACGAGAGTCCCTGTCAATCTGGCCAGAAATCGATGAGTTCTAAACTCTCTTTAAAATCAAATCTTTTCTGGGTTTTCAACGGGTATATTACATACTTGTAGCATCTTTTTCCTGTTCACCTATTCTATTTGGGATTTGATGCAGTTTCTAAAATAATTACCTATTTACCTGAAATCTGTTCATTTCTTGTTTTTTGTATGAGTATCTTTTATGTGGTTTTAATTCCAGTCAAATTTTAAAATCTTATTTCAATCGATGTGTTTCATTTTTTGATCACTTTACTTGTGACTCGAGGACAATCCCTGAAACCTAAATACGGAGGGTCACAGAGTACAACCCCAAATCAACACCAGAGAGTAGTGACAACTTGCATAAATAGATGTGATGTACCAAAAGATTTAAAATCGAATATAAATAATATTTATATATGCCTCTCCCACATTTCACTGCAATACATACACACAACTAAAATCAGACATTTTCTGGGAGATTTAACTTCAGATATGCAGTATTTGCTGACTGCAATAAATGATCTGTAGGGTTTGTAAAAGTTTTGAGTGTGATCAAGTCACGGAAATATATACACTGTATTATTCTATTGAGGAGGTGATGGTTGACTAATATGTTGAAAAACAAGTCTATGTAACTCCTAATTGCTAGTAATGTAAACTTGCATAATACCATAAAGGAGAGATGGAGTATATGAATTCTCTGAGTAGGGAACGCTGTTCAGTTCACAGACGCTAATTATAATCCTGAGAAATTCCATTTTTATTAGTTTCTAGCCCTTTTGGCTATAGAGGAAATGTAGTGGGGCAGAAATGCTAAAAGTATAGAAACAAACAAAAAAAGGAATCAGGTAGAAAGAAACCAAATTCATTATGAACACTATTCAGACAAAGTTTAGCACTTCCTGTTAACTTCCTGTTAACTTTACACATGCTTTGATTTGGCTGAATCAAAACCTCTTAGTGGTTTTAATATTTAGAATTTCTAGATCCAAATATCAATGTTTTTCAAGGAGTCTCTCAAATAAAACAGCAATTTTATGTATGTGTATGTATGTAATATTTCAGAGTACAAGATATAAATAAGAAAAGAAAACTGTATAATAAGGTCGCCCACTGTAGCATGGCCTGCACCTTGCAGATTAAAATAATGTAAATTATGGCTATTTTATATAACAGATAATGGACACAACTAACTATAGTACTTCCTCGCTTGTTGCCTAAGTTTTAATTTACAGGTGAAATATGCCATGGACTTCATAGTCTTAAAGCTGAATAAATGAGTTACCATTGTTACACATAGGTATTTTGCTCTAGGTTATTATTATTGTTATTGTTATTATTTATTTATTCAATTTATATACCGCCCCATAGCCAAAGCTGTCTGGGCAGTTTTACAAAAATTAAAAACATTGAACATTAAAAAAAACCCCGATATACAACATTTAAAACCATAAAAAGCATAAAAACAGGTTATAAAAACAATATCATTTAAAAACAACTATTCTGGGTTATCATGAGATTTTATGAAATTACAGGAGACATTGGCATAAAAAGGGTTAAATATCCCAAGATGTATCTGGGAGTGAAGACTATACAAAAAAACTGAATATTCCCTAGATTTCTTTTTAATTAGAGAGTTCCTTAAAGATACAAAATGACACATATGCCCTATTGAAATGTGTAATATTTGGTCTACTGATCTTGCTTAAAAACAAATAAACAAACAAAGCTTGTACCATGGACCTCCAATAGAACCTCAAAAAGATTATTGTAGAGCTGGAAAAGGTGTAGAAAAAGGCAACCAAACTGATAATGTGGAGCAACTCTCCTGTAACGAAACACAGAGGGCTTTTAGCATTACAACGTATGAGGCTTTTATCTTAAAAAAGAGTGAATAAGGGGAACCATGTTAGATGTGCGTACAATTAGGCATGGTGTGGAGGAACTGGATAGGGAGAAATATTACTCCTTCTCTGCACTAAAACCCGGAGTCATCCAATGAAGCAAAATGGTGGGAATGATGGCCACCCATTTGGATGATTTTAAAAGGAGATTGGACAAATTCATGGAGAATAAGGCTATCAATGGCTAGAAGTTGTCGTTCCTATATATTACCTCCAGTATTAGAGGCAGTATGCCTATATGAACCAGTTGTTAGGGAACATGAGGGAAGAGTGCTGTAGCATTCATCTTGTTGGCCACTGTGTGAACAGAATCCTGGACAAGATAGGCCTTTGATCTGATCCAACGTGACTTGTCTTACGTTGTAGAGAGCAGCAGCAGCCCTCTTTTATTTACCTCTAGCTGTTAGTGTAAGTGATCATACAATTTGTTCTTCAAGAAAATGGTTGAATCGAGACTTAATCATCGAGTCAATCCATTGAAATTAATGGAATTGAAGTTAGTCGTAATGAACTAAAGTCCCCTTAATTTCTATGGGTCTAGTCTAAGTCTGACGGAGGGCCTTTCTACACCATGGGTTGTAGAGGGAGGGCAGGAGGACGATCCCGGATGTATCTGTTTCCAGGATCGTCCTCTTCCTTCGCGCCTGCCATTTTTTTCTTTTCCAGCCTGAGGAGATAGCGTGAGCACTCCTGTGCAAAATGTGCGAAATCGGGGGCCCACCCCCCTCCCTGCCATCCCAGGGGTGGCAGCAATTTCCCAGCTCCGTGCCCATTTCTGCTGCCGCGTTTACTCAGGATGGGCCGGCCACATCTCCCGCGGTCTCGGGCTGTTCCCAGGACTGTGGGAAGAACCGGGTTTCCCCAGGGATCCCGTATCCTGGGGGAAACACGTGCCCATCCCCCCTGCCCCCAGGAGTCCCTGTGCATCATTTGAACTCACGGATCACCCAGGGGCAATCCTAATGGATTTGAAGGCAATGTCTTCAAATTATTTTGCTATATATTTGTGGTTTATTTATTGAATATTATCAATCCTATGAAAGCTCTTTGTGCATTCTCTGCTTTTGTTCAGTACATTTTTCATGCATTAGCATCATGGATATTTTCTTGGTATTTGGTTTCATCATCTGTTGACACTGATCGCAATCCTGACACAACTACAACCATTAAAAACAAAACAAAGCTTAATGCATAAACAGACTCATCTTTTTAATAGAAAAGCCCACCCATTACATTCTCTGTATAGGTAGGCAGTTTGAAAGGAATCAGAACCAACCAAATAACTATATCATAAGTAACCAAATAACTAAACCGTGATGATCGTGGCCAAAAAAGGCAATTTAGTTGCCATATCTTACACACACAATAAGTTATTCATGTAAACAAAATTCCCTGTTAGTGAATACCTTGTAATTTCTTGTCGTGCAAGAATGTTTGGCACTCTTGAGCTCTCATAATTTAGCAATTTAAACTTGTCTTGCATATGGTTGGAAAACATGCAACGGGACCTGGCCTATTTTAACGTGGAATGCATGTGGACGTTGATTTATTTTCATGGATGAGACATGCACAACTTAAATTGTAAAACTGGGGGATGAAGGGAGAGGAGGCACACTTTTAATAATGGTAAAGCAACACACGTATTGAATGGAATCCAGTCACGTTATACCGTTGACAAAGTTACTACCATCAGCAGAACAGGGGGATTCCCCTCCCCCTTACTAAATACTTCTTAGTAAGTTAACTTGGAGGAGGAAACTGAGAGGGTTGTTGCTTGTGGGTTTTTTTTTTAATGCTTTGGGGAGTCATTTCTGCCTCAGTCACTGCCGTAAGGTCTTTGTTTCAAGCCTCAATATCTTTCTTTTTATGAATTAAAAATGGTTTTCTAATGCTGCACTTCCATAGTGATGTCAGTCACCAAGTGCTCTCAGGGAGGAAGAGACAAACTTAAACAGGCTTAGTGGTCATTAATTCTCCAAAGACAACCCAAGCTCCAGTTATTTTGCAAGATAGATTCTCATCATCACCTTCACCAAAGTATAATTCCCAGGATTCTTTGGGGCAAGCCATGTTTTAATTGTTTTGTACCATTCCTAATAAACTAAAATAAGGCTAAAGTTGTAGTGTGGATGTGTGTAGAGAGAAGAATTCAAATAGGTATTCAAATAGGTAAAAAAAACCATATAGCCGGTATCAGTCAAATGTATTCCTTATTGAAGCTGCCAGAAATAATGGCAGACTAGAAGATTACATGGACTTCAAGGTTCTTTCCCCTTATGATTCTAGAGTTAACTTGAGGCTTGATGACCACACCACCTGTCAGGGATCCTATAATAGTAAATTTCCTGCATTAGCAAGGCACTAGGTGATGTTTGAAGCCCCTTCCAACTCTGTGATTCTGCTAAAAACAAAACCAGCCATCAGAAATAACTCAAATAATCTATTTTTAATAAATTGAAAGGAACCTTTGGACATATGGATCAATCTGCTGAACAATACACCAGTGAATGAACAATATTCTACTGTCTTGTAATAAAGGGCAAACTGACGTACATAAGCCCCTTTAAAGAAGAACACATGCCCAAATATAATGAAAAAGAATAAAACTCAATAATCTCCTTCAGAGTCTCATAACATACATTCCAAGAGGTCAGAAGCCACTGATTTTATCTCTCAGTCTCACTCCAGTGACCTCTAGAATAACAACAGTAAGTATATCTATGTCACAGATAACCTGGCCACCCTTTGAAGTACATGTCTGGCTCTTGACCTGTATGACTGCTGTTGATCTCTCACTAGTTGGCTTCATATTCTTGCTCTCCACAGATTTCCTCTTGAAAAACTTATCAAGTGTCATGACTTCCACTACTGATGCTCAATTGTTTCTTTCTCTACCTCTGGCCTTAATGAGGCCCTTTCCACACCAGACGAAACGCCTGGGATGGCCCCCGGCTGCTCTCTGTGTTTGCAAATGATGCACAGGGAGTCCTGGGGGGGGAGGGCACAGAATATTTCCTGGATCTCAGGAACCACAAAAATCCCGATTCTTCCGTGGTCCCGTGGAAGGATGTGCCCGGCAGCAATGATGGCCACAGAGCTGCATTACTCGGCTCCGAGGCCATCGGGGGGGGGGGGAAGCAAAATCGCCACCCCCAGGATGGTGGGGGAAGGGCCCCCGATGGCACGCGGTGTTTCGTTTTTAAACTTACTTTTTTGCTGGAGCACAGGAGCACTCTTCCTCGCCAAAAAACCAAAACCAAAATGGTGGGCATGACGTCCAACGACCCAAGATGTCGCGCCCATGATGTGGTTTGAGCATGCTGATCCCGGAAGCGGCTACTTCCGGGATCACTCGTGCTGGGCCCGTTACACCCCTGTGGTGTAGAAAGGGCCCTTGTTTTCCATCCAGTCTGGTATCTATATTTATTTTGATTCATTCATTCATTTTATTAAATGTTTATCCACATTTCCTCCCTGAAATTGACTTGATTTGCTCAATCGGTGCAGTCACAGTACCTTGCAGCCCGTGCTGGGCACCTTTTGCGAATTCAAACCATGACCCTAAAACAGCCCATGGGTTGTAGGTAGTTTGTTAACCATGTCAACAATGCACCCTTGCTGTGTTCGCACGTCACAACAAGCCACATCACCCTGGCATGAGCCGCCAAGCCCTGGGGGTTAATTAACCAACCCTGGAACAGGCCAACTCTTTTTTATCCCCACACCAATATTGTGAAATGAGTTAGATTGGGGAACAAGCTAGACCTGAAGTTAAATGCAAGTCTTTGCATTTAACTGAAAGGTTTTTAAAAATGCAGAGTGTATCAGCTGGGGTGGTGTGTGTGTGGAGGCTAATAGTTAATGAGATCAGAGCAGACATGGCTACACATCCCTATCCCTGCCCTAAACAGTTTGGGTCCAGGTTATTTAAAGGCCTGCCTGCACCTATATGAATGCTTCTGTGCTTTAAGGTCATCTTTGGAGCTTAGCATATCAGAGAGAAAGGCTAGCCTAGCCTTCTCCCTGACATGATTTTCTATGTTCACGGAGTGTTTTCCCATTGCTCCCATGGGGAAGGATTTAAATATTGTACACACTCACCTGCTTTCTGAAGGCTGTTTCTGAATGTTTAATTTTGTTCTAACAGATTAATTTGTTGTTTACTTTTATTGCCATTTTACAGATGGGGAACTGGGGTTCTGAAATAGCATGCACAAGGAGGTCAGGACCAGGATTATTCTTTAAACTCCCTTTTTGCAGGCTGAAGTTAATTTTCCTATCCACTGAATTGTGCTTTACTTGAATTTCTTAGAATTTTAGGAGCATTTATTTTCAATTTAAAATTCATCTGTTTAAGTGTTCATTTGAAGGAACATTGTGCGCTAGAATGTCTAAAACTCAAGTAATTAATTTATGTATTTTCTTGGACAAATCATTCTGACTTTGTGAAATCATTCAAAAATGCCTTGTCCAGCCAAAACGTAACACATGTCTCCCCAGAATACAGAAGAGTCCAAATTCTTCTACACTCATGAGTGAGTATCTCTAATTTAAATGCCGGCTGAAGTTCAAAATATCTTTCAGATCCCTAAGTGCATAAACCATGGTCCAACTTCTATAACTGTGATTTGTGCTTAAGAATTTGCAAGTTGGAGAATTATCATATTTGAAGTTATGCAGTGAGTTAAGTTATGCAGCCAGCAGAGAAGCAGGACTGGCTCTACTGTTAGGCAGAGTGAGGCGGTCGCCTCCGATGACAGATGTGGAGAGGTGACAGCAAGGAGTTGAAGGAGAAAACTGTCCTACACGGTATGCCGTTTGACTCCTAAGAGAAGCTGCTGCCTTCAGGTACAGTGGAGAATATTGCCAGTGTAGCAAAAAGATTCAACTGCCAGTCCAATTGGCTTTTGTACATGAAGTGAGAGAGGGCAACATCTTGTTCTTTGCCTCAGGCAGCAAAATGTCTTGTTCCAAACTTTCAGAGAAGTAGTGGATTGGTTTTGGAGCTTCCGGATATGAAACCACAAGAATCCTACTGAATCAGCTCTGAGTGTTTTATCTAGAAGAAGAATGGACTACTTTGTTTCCCAGGCTCAGTTCAAATTACTTGTTCTGAATATTAAGGCCCTAAATGGTTCGGGACAACCATATCTTAGGTGTCACTTCCATTCACATGGATCTGACTGACTTTTGAGGTCTACCCCAATCTATGCGCAGCATCTAATGTCCTCCAGGTGCCTCTTCTGAGGGAGGGTCAGGAGGCAGTAACAAAAGAGGGGGCCTTCTCAGTGGTGTCCCCCCCAACTGTGGAATGATCTCCCCGACAAGGCCCACATGGCGCCAACATTGTTATCTTTTTGGCAGCAGGTTAAGACCTATCTCTTTTCTTAGGCAGTTGGCAGAATATGATGCATTTTTAATCAGTCCTGGGTATGTTTAAAATAATAATAATAATAATAATAATAATAATAATAATAATAATAGAAATAGATCTAAGGCCCTCTCTGCATCACCCATCTGAAGCATACAAGAGGGAAAGGGTCACTTCTGTAGTGGTGTCATGGCAACAAGATAATGGTATATCTGGTCGTGATGATGGCTAAATGTTACCTCCAAGACTAGAGACATAATGTCTCTGAATGCCTGTTGGTGGAGAAGAACAGCAGGACAGTGATATTGCCCTCATGTCCTGCTTCCGGACTTCCCATTGAGGTATCTGGTTGGCCACTGTGGGAATGCTGTTCTGGTCTGATCCAATACAGCTCCTCTTATGTTCTTATGAATGCCTTACTAGGGACATCTGACTGGACCCTTCCAATTTAACTTTGTAATTTTGGATATTTTGTTTGACCTGTTTGTATGTTGTTTGCTGCCTGAGTATTTATTTATAGAGAGAGAGAGAGAAAGGTGGGATAATTTTTTTTTTGAATTAATGAGTGAATATATGCTATATTCATGTGCAGCGCTCCAGGATTAGATTAGTAACATATTCATATTTGAACCTATGGACAGTCTCGTAAAAATGTTTTGTAGACTTAGCTTGTACAACTATTAAGGTGGCCTCTTATGCATCACCAAAAAAAGAGGCCAAGAAAGAACACCAATGTGCATAAAATGTGCTAATTTATTTATATAGATGCAAATGTAGGAATAATTCTATAATTTCAATACGAGCACAAATCAAGTAATTGTAGTGGGGACTACTGTAACTAGGTGCTTTCTGGAAACAATTGAGCAGGATACCAAAAATACAGCAGATGTTGAAAGCTGAGTTTTGGCAAATGGCAAACCTGGCATGAAATTCTCCGGATGGTTTTGCAGTTGCTCTAATGTAAATACCTTTAACGAGTCTTGGCCATTTGGTTCTAGCCATCCAAAAACCATGATGCCTATTTAATTTAGTTTAAATGACTCTCTTCCTCAAGGTTGTGAAATAACGCTTCACAAAAAATGCCCCAGTGTAGTCTTTTGTTGACCTCCCCAGTGCCAAAAAAGCAGTTATAAGAGCCTAACACATACTTGACTTGTTAAAGAATGGCTTGTTATTTCCAAGTGGTTGTCCTGATATATTTTTAGGAGGGCTGAGTCAGGATTTCTGAGTATTTGGAATTGGCTGAATCATCTCTGCCAGTGAAAGGCAGCCAATGCATTTAACATGTGTTGGATCGGGAACTACATCGTGCGTTGACATTAATATTCCTTTTGAAACACGGCCTAAAAAAACAGCGACTTGCAATGAATATCACACTGCTCCTTGCTGCATAATTGTTATGAATATACAAAGCAGCCTTGTGTCAAGTCACCTAGTGATACATTTAGCCAAACACAGCCTATTCAGATTGGCAGCACCTTCTGAAGGTCTCATGCAGAGAGACGCCTTTTCCAGTCATGCACCTTTTAGCTAAAGATGCCAAAGCCCAGAAAATTTGGGGAATTGTTTAGTTGAATGTAAGTCCTCTTCCTCATCCTCAAAGATTATGGGGCTGAACAATAGAACATAAGAGCCATGCTGGATTAGACCAAAGGCCTATCTAATACAGCATTCTAGGGTGACCAGATAAAATCCAGGTCAGGGCTTATGTTATTTGTTATGCAATTAGTTCCTGGTGAAATTCCCTCTTCATCACAACAGTTAAAGGTGCAGGGGCCCTGCCTTCTTTTGTAAATGGTCATTCTAGTATAGTGCCTGCACCTTTAACTGTTGTGATGAAGAGGGAATTTCACCAGGAACTAATTGCATACAAATAACACTGGCTGAAATTCCCTTTTCTCTACAACTGTTAAAGTTATATGAGCCCTGACCTGGATTTTATCTGGTCACCCTACAGCATTCTGTGTGTACTTTGGCCAACCACGTGTATGAGAAGCCCATAGTAGGACATGAATGTACCCACCCACTCTTATTCATCAGCAACTAGAATACAGAGGAAGTAATATATAGCCATCATGACTAGTAGCGATTGATAGCCTTCTCCTCCATGAATTTGTCTAATCCCCTGTTAAAGCTGTCCAAGTTGGTGGCCATCACGACATCTTGTGGTAGCAAAATCCGTAACTATGTTCTGTATGAAGAAATAATTACTTTTTTTTTTATAATATTTTTTTTTATTTTCAACTTAAAACAAAATAACATAACATAAAATACAATACAAAACTAACAACCCTCATACCCCCCCATGCTCCCTCCCCCCCCAGGAGACCTACATATATTCCATTATACATCCTTCCAAAATTGTAAAGTATCTTTTGAAGATGTTTGCCCCTTCCCCGATCTTAACACATATTCCAAAAAAGGACTCCATATATCTTCAAAATCATTCTTCCTGGACATTCCCCTCTTTACTTTCAAATTACACATTAGCTTATCATTAAGTGCCATATCCCATGTTTCTTTATACCATTCTTCTATTGTATATTTCCCTTGCCCTTTCCAGTTCTTTGCTATCATTATTCTAACGGGTGCCAGGAGGTTGTTTATCAATTCCCTCATGCTTATATTCTCATTTTCTTTATCTCATATTGCTAGTAGAGCCAACTTTGGGCTTACTTCCAATTTACTTCCTATTATTTCACTTATTTCTTTAAAAACCCTTTTCCAAAATTTTTGTACATATTCACAGCTCCACCACATATGAAAATATGTTCCAACCTCCTGACATCCCCTCCAACAATTCTTAGACACAGAAATAATTACTTTTATCTGCCCTAAATCTCCCACCATGTAGCTTCATTGACTTATCCCTGGTTGACGAGAGAGGGAGGAATTACACACGGCTTTTTCCATACAATGAATAGTCATATCCCCATTTTTCTAACTCTAGAAGCCCCAAACATTGCAACCTTTCCTTATAGAGAAGTTGCTCCAGGCCCTTAATCATTTTGGTTTCCCAATTCTGCACTTTTTCTATCTGTACAATAACTGTATTCCAAATGTAGTTGCGCAATAGATTAGTGCAAAGGCATTATTATTATTATTATTATTATTGTTGTTATTGGTATCATCATCATCATCAACAACAATTTCATTTCTATACTGTCCCATAGTCAAAGTTCTCTGGGATGTTTACAACAATTCATAAAAATACAAAATACAGCATAATAAAAATAATCTAAAAATTTTAACATAGAAAAATTAAACCAATGTAAACAGCTAAAAACAATTGAAATAAACAATGTTTTTTTTATTAGACCTCTTCTAAAACAGGAGACATAGATGCCTCATCATATACTATTAAATGCCTGGGAGTAAAGGATGGTCTTTACCTGATGCCGATAAGATGACAGTGTTGGGCACAGGCAGGCCTCAGTGGGGAGATCATTCTACAGTAAGGGGGCCACCACTGAAAAAGCCCTCTCCCTTGTTGCCACCTTCCAAGTATGATACTGACACTTTTATTTTCTGTTCCTCCCCTCAATGTGGCATTTGCCATTGCAGCTGCACACTGGGTTGACATTTTCATTGAGATATTCACAACATCCTCAAGATCTTTCTCAATCAGCATCAGCTCTTCCCCCATCAGCATATATAGAGATGTGAAGGCCCGGAAAAAAACCCAGAAAAATTCGGGAAAACCCTGGGTTTTTTCCCCATTTTTTTCCAAAGCTTTTGGGGGGGGGGGGGTTCCCTTCAAAAATTGGAAAAATGGAAAAAGAGAAGAAAAAACAGTTTACAGAATGTTTTATTTTAGCATGATGCATAAAACATTTAAGACAAGGTGTTTATACATTTACTTCTCCAAAAGATTTCTAAAAACTGTGTACAGTATCAGATTATTACAATTGCTGTGCACCAAGGACAAGCAAGTCCTAGGTTGCAAACTGAGACTACAGATCTCAGATACAAGAGCAAGATGCATTTCTGCCTCTAGGGGGCACTGCCATTGAAGCAGAGACTGAAACTGATAGTGATAGCTATAGCTCAGAAAATTAGTCTGATTAAATTTCATGCATATTCATTGAATCTTGGTCCCCCTTTTTTCTCAGTTCTTTTTATGTGAATGGGTGCTTTATGTCTGCTTGACACTGGAGGACTAGTAGAGACATAAATAATTTTCCTTGTTACTAATGTTAATGGTCTCTTCTGTTTGTTTTTTTATTATTATTTTTGCCTGCTCCTCATACACTGGCAAAACCAAAGAGGTTCCTTACAGTTCAGGTGTTCCTTAAACTAGGCTGACCATATGAAAAGGAGGACAGGGCTCATGTAACTTTAACAGTTATAGAGAAAAGGGAATTTCAGCCGGCGTCATTTGTATGCAATTAGTTCCTGGTGAAATTCCCTCTTCATCACAACAGTTTAGGTTGCAGGGACCCTGCCTTCTTTTGTATAGGGTCACTCTAGTATAGTGCATGCACCTTTAACTGTTGTGATAAAGAGGGAATATCACTAGGAACTAATTGCATACAAATGACCCTGGCTGAAATTCCCTACAACTGTTAAAGTTACATGAGCCCTGTCCTCCTTTTCATATGGTCAGCCTACTTAAACTTCAGGAGCTTGTAGCTCCATTTGTTTGTTTTTGTTTTTTAAATGTAAAAATTTAAAAAAAGTAAATTCAATTTGTAATAATTGCTTGAATGCACTATACTTCTAATATACCAAATGTGATAATTTTTTGCCAAACCAACTTGTACATAACTACATTTTATGTTCCTAAAGTAACAAAGTGACTTTCAATCTGTAAAAAGTGCTAATATTGCATTTTTTTTCAATTTTTCCAAAATGTTTCATTTTTTTCTGAAACCTCACGGAAAAAAACCAGTTTTTTCCCCCCATGGCTTCAAAATTTCTGGAAATTTTACATCTCTATCATGAAATTACGTGGTCAGGGGGTTGCCACAATTTTACATCACTTTTGACATGCTTGCATTGCACTATATTTGCTATAGAATGGGTACACATTAAAAATAGCACTGTGTTAACATTTAATTATAATTCCATTAGTCTAAATACTTAACAAAAGTTTAAAATCCTCAACCAGTTTACCCCAGTCTTAGACGTGATTCACACATGAAGCAGCCCGTCACTTGGACTGCTGGGAACATATCCCTGTGGAGACTGCTGCACATTAGAAGCCATTGGTGCTTGTGGCAGTGGCATGGAATGGCTTTTCTATGAGATAAGCACTTCAATGTGGGAGTGCTCGCGTTCATTTCAATGGGACTTATACAGGACAGTATCTTTTTTCCTTTTTTAATAATATTTTTATTGAGTTATGCAGGACAGTATGTATTAGAAGATAGGAAGCTACCTCATATCTGCTCAGTCTATTTGTCCATCCAGCCCAGTATTTTTGAGCTCCATCACACCTATTTTTTCTCCGTGGGTTGCCTCCGCATCAAGCTAATGGCCCCTTTCACGTGGGTTTGTGGTATTGCGCTGCACCGTGAAACCTCCCTTTCGTTTGTTTGCTTTTCCACTCCACCCCACCCCTACTCTCAAAGCACATGCCCCCAACAAAGGAAAAACCAAGAGGACATCAATACACGGAGGCTTAAGAGCTCATTAAATCAGCTTCGGGAAAATGATCCAGACTTTCCCCGCACCAAAATAATCCACAAAACAGAGGAAAAGAGACGAGATGGGTGCAGGACAGGGATGATGTCATGTGAGTCCTGCGCTGCAAAACCAGATACCAGATGTGGCGAGAGTGCGTTAAACCGCTGGTTTGATGGAACTCGTTGATTCTAACTGGCAATGGCTCTCCTGCCCCTTTCCCACCACCTGTTACCTGGTCATTTTAATTGAAGATGGCAGAGATTGAACCTGTGGCTTTCTGCATGCAAAGCCAGTGAATTACAGTCCCACCCCCTTCCTGGATTGTGCCCATGGCACACATGTGTCGGACTCCTACCCTTTTGTCCTTACTAGTACTCAGCATCCAACACCTTAAAATGTTTTCCTTATCTCACCTTATTATAAGGCTGCCTGTGTAGCAAACAGTTGTCACAATGGAGAATCAAAATTAGGAACTAATGTGATTCAGTAGATGGGCTGTCGCCTTTCCAATTGATAAATTCAGTACAGCACATACAGCTTAGTTGAGCAAGAAGAGAGGTTACGACTTTCTTAGGTTGAATGGTTCTCTTACGCATTCCAGTGCAAGATAATTTCTGATGGATTGTGACTGATGTTAATTGATAGGAGGGGTGCAGTCTGGGTTTTCCATCTCAGGTACCAAAATATTGTGGGCCATGCCTGTGTTTATACTACATTGGGACATCAATGCCATGATTGAAGAGTCTGTTTTCAATTCAGATACTATGTTGTCATTTTTAAATTCAGATCGTGGTTAATATATATTCTTCAGCATCTTTCCAACATATGTTACTTGAACTGCAACAAATAACCTGTGGCTAAGCGTATCTAAATGTAACGTTGGCTTAGTTGCTACAATGTAGTAACACCCCATAATTCTCCATTGTATTATCTTCCTAAGATATCATCTCTAAGATATCAGTATTGGGACCTGTTCACAGAGAAACGATGCACTCATAATGACTTCGCTATTTGCAGCATATGTTCCTATCATACCCATGAGTAATAAACATTTGTCTGGCTTGAGAAGAAAGTGTTTTTTTTCCACCCAAAAACTTTTGCTCATTCATTTTCCTTCTCTTTCCCCTTAGCCTTCTTATCCAGTTTATTAAATCACTGCACTTAATTTAAACATTTAATCATGCCCTCCTTTAAAACAATGAAACAGGCATATAAACGGAGAGCAACATCTGGATCTCCATTGATATATTAGAAGCCACACATGAAATGTTTTCTTTACTTCCCTTAGATAATTTTTTTTAATGGCTCACATTAAAAAGTCAGTACAACTTACTCCTGTTGATATTAGCAAATGTGTTAGTAGATCAACTCTTTTAACCCAAACCTCATTAGTTTGGTATGTTCGACTTAGCAATTCAACATTATGTTGTCTCGTAGTTTGTTCCTCCAACTTGGGCTATACCCCAGCGCATTGATGTGCATTATTATACCACCACAGCCTTGCTGTTCTTCAGGCTATGCTTGTATTTGACCAAGATGCCAAAAGTAGATGGAAGAATCCTAGCCACTATGCCAGCACAGACAGAAATGCTCCTGAAATGGTTTCAGAGGAAATGAGTTTAAGTGGGAATGTTATTTATGTTATTAAAATATTTCTAACCTGCCCTATATCAATAGCTCTCAGGGCAGGTTACAGTGGGCTCATCTACACCTGCAGCCCGTTGGGAAGTGGGGAGGGACGACCGTAGAGTTTTTCACTTCCGGGATCGTCCCTCAGGGGCTACACGCCAACGAGTTGTCCCAGAAGTAAAGAAGGATGTTCTGGGCATCAATTTTTTTAAAAAAAGAGACATTTGCATAATTGTGCAGGCACAATCCTGCGCAAAGGTATGATTTCTTTTTTTAAAAAAACCCAACAAACTCGGTGCTGGAAGACGCTGAACACCATCCTAAAGATGTAAAAAACGCTCACCCCCGATGCCCACGGACTCCCCCCGCACAGCTCCATGCCTGTTTCCTGACCCCTGCTACTCGTCGGGAAGAGGAAGGACCCTGGGAGGGAGAGCCACATCACCCGCAGAGCTCGGGATGGTCCCGAGGCTGGCAAAAAAAATGGGAAAAGCCCAGTCCCAGCTATCACAGAGAGCTTCGGCTATTGGGTGGTATAAAAATGCAATAAATAAATAAATCCTGGGAAAATGGAGTGCTCATCCCCCATTCACCCCAGGATAGACGTCTGGTGTAGATAAGCCCAGTAGTAAAACAATTCAACATCAATAAATAAATGGTATACTTCTCAGTGGTGGCCCCCCATTGATGGAATGATCTCCCTGACGAGGCCCTCCTGGTGCCAACATTGTCATCTTTTCAGCAACAGGTTAAAGCAGCCCTCTTTTTTCATCCATTTGGCAGCATATAATGAGTGTTTTTGATCATTTCCAGGATTGTCTCTGGCTGATGGTTTTAAATTGTATTCGAAATATGTTGTTGTGTGTTTTATGTCCTCACTTGAATGGTTTTGTACTTCATCTAATGAATTTTAATTATTTTTAATTTTTCTGAACTGCCCTGAGAGCTTTGGCTATAGAGTGGTATAGAAATATATTAAATTAAATCAAATCTCCCAATCTGGGAGTGCTATTGCTATTTTTAGGAAGATTTATTTATTTATCTCTTTCGTGGCGGTTTTTCTAGATGGACACGATGGACTTTGCAAAGTCATACTGTCTTTTACAGATTCAGGAATTTCCTGAGAATTGAGCATGTTTTAAGTATGACTGCTTTCTGGATGTTGGTGTGAATGTATCTTGGTAGGCCCAGTTTCTGGAGGTTTTCTGTATATTTTTTTGATGTGATGCTGGTGACTGATGTGGCTAACGGAATAATTGTGATCGTTTCCTGTTGCCGTAGTTCTTTGACTTCCATGGCCAGTGGTGTATATCTGTCTCTCTTTTCTTCTTCCTTTCCAACAACATTTTTGTCATTCAGTATTGCTATGTCGATGAGGTATGTGTGTTTCTCTTTTTTGACTATGACCATTGTCTGGTCGGTTGCAGGATATTGTCTTGTCGGTATGATTTGTTCTGTCCCAGTATATTTTATGATCTGCATTTTCCAAGATTGTTTTGGGTGAGTATTTATAATATAGTGTAGGTTGTTTGATAAGGTTGAATTTGATGGCCAGTTGTTTGTTGGTGAATTATTTTTGCAGCTATATTATGTCTGTATAGTCCATTCCTGTCAGAATTTTACATCCTCCTGTTATGTGGTCTATTGTTTCTTGGAATTGATGGCATTTCCTGCGTAGGTCTGTTGTTACACTGTTATCTTTTATGACGTATTTTTGGTAGTTCTTGGTGGCTATAACTTGATCCTGTATAGCTATTAGGAATCCTTCTGTTTCTGGAAATAGCTCACCCTTGCTGAGCCATTTATTATTATTATTATTATTATTATTAGTAGTAGTAGTAGTAGTACATTTCTATACCGACCCATAGCTGAAGCTCTCTGGACAGTTCACAAAAGATTAAAACATTAAACATTTAAAAAATCGATGTACAAAATTTAAAAACAGACAACATACAAAGACAATATCCATTTAAAAATAACTCTCAGCCAGACCTAAAGATAGATCTGGGGGTTAACTAAAACTCAGCATATGCTGTTAAATGCCTGGGAGAAAAGACTAGACCTGGTGTCAAAAAGATAACAATGTTGGTGCCAGGTGGGCCTCGTTGGGGAGATAATTCCAGAATGGAGGGGTCACCACTGAGAAGGCCCCTCTCGCTTGTTGCCGTCCTCTGAGCTTCCCTCGTAGGAGGCACCCGAAGGAGTCCCTTGGATGTTGCATGTAGTGTATGGGTAGGTTCATGTCAGGAAAGGTGTTCTATCAGGAATTGTGATCCCCCAAGCCATGTAAAGCTTTATAGGTTAAAGCCAGCATCTTGAATTGGGCTCAGAAACATACAGGCAGGCAATGCAAGCGGTCCAGAGTCGGTCTCATATGTTTGAACCTCCTGGTCCTCAGTAGTAATCTGGCTACCACATCATAGAATCATAGAGTTGGAATGGAGCTTATATATGGATGGGCTGCCTTTGAAAATGGTCTGGAAACTTAATTTAGTTGAAAATAGGGCTGGCAAAGTTGTTAAATGGGGTTGTTGTTGTTGTTGTTGTTGTTGTTATTATATTTATTTGTATCCCACCTTTTCCCCAATACTGGGGCTTAATGCAGTTACAACATATACTATATATATATATATATATATATATATATTAAAAATATGATTCAAGATTATTCGAACATACTACACCTGTGTTTAATCAGTCCATTTCCAGACCAAGACTTAAAGACTTAAATCGCTTGGAACCAAGTTACCAGAAGGTTTGCCTCTTCCCATATATACCTAACCAGGCTTTGAAGCCCTTCTCCAGAAGCTCTTGGCAAATGAGATTCAACATGTTGCTACTAAGGAGAGGGTCGTCTCAGAGATACCACTCTGGCTGTGTAATACCCTCTCCAGAGAGGCTCACCTGGTGCCGTCTCTGTACTCTTTTTGGTTCCAAGCGAAGACTTCTTATTTAATTTTCACAAGCTTTTTAGAGCCTGCAGGTTTTTTTAGACTCTGAAGTTTAAGTCCTGTTATACTTGATTTTATTGTGTGGTTCTTAGTGTGTGTTTTTATGTGTGTTTTGTGTAATAGAGTACATTGCCCAGAGAACTTTGATTATGGGGCATCATAATACTATCATAAATATATAAACCATCTACACCCATGCTTAATGCAGGAATTCCAGAGTGTCACGATTCTGCCAGACCCAGATCCTGGAGGAGACCTCTTCAGAGATGGAGGGTTGGGATTCTGCAAGAAACCTCATTCTCATGCAAGACCTGTAGGAACCTGCAGCAGATCAAAGGCAGCCTGAGGAGTTCAATCCCAGGGATACCTCACCAGGCTGCCCAATAACCCCTTTGACCCTAACATGAGCCCTGCCTCAATCCCCGACTCTCCACCTTCTTCACCTAGATGTCCAGGTGGGAGTGCTGGAGGAGTGCCTGTTTGTCTGCCAGGGGTCTACTAGGGGAAAGAGAGCTATTCAGGGAAAAGGTTCTACTTGGGACGAGTAGACCCAACTGTGAGCAAGGAAATAGGAGAGGATCAGAAAGAGGAGGAGCTGGCAGTGTGTATATAAAGAGCTTCTCTACATTAAGCAAAAATCCCACACCCTTACCAGACTTCTGGAGTCTTTCCAGATTTGTGATGGTCTCCTATAGACAGTGAACATGTGATATGGAATTGAAAACTTCCTTTCTTGGCGATGCTGTATGTGTTCAATGAAACCACCAACTAGTAGCTGGAGTATAACACTACACTGGCACTACACACTGTGGATACAGCTTATCTTTTATCTTTTTGAAAGTGGATAAAGAGGGGAAAGCGTGTGAGATGTCCTGGAGGTTGAGGATGTCATGTAAAGAACTGCAAACTTCCATGAGTGACCAATCACAAGCGTGCAATTAATCATGTAGAGAAGCTCAAAGCTTTCAGTCTTTTCTGAACATTTGCTAGGTTAATGACTCCCTTTGAGCCCTTTAGCTCCAACTTCAACTTCCACATCAGGTCCAAATCATTCAGCAGACCAAAGGTGGTCTGAGGAGCTCGTGTACCCCCAATAGATGGCTGTCCAGCCACAGAGAACTTACTTTCCCCAGGAATTGGCTCTCCCAATGTTCAACTGAAATCTACTGTCCTGTAATGTAAACCTATTAAATCTAGTCCTGTCCTCTGAGGGAGGAGAGAACTTTCCCCTTTCCTACATGACTTCAGTCTGCACTGGGTCCTGTGCCTAAAACACAGAAGTGGTCTCATTGGTCAGTTATTTAGCTTGTGTGCCACAGTCCATCTTTGTTCAAGGAAGAGAACTAAAGGGAAACCACTCACACTAACATAGTAGGTTCTTGACAAGAATAGGCTAAAACGAATGGAAGAGCAGAGATATTGGATCAGACAAAAGGCCTATCTAATTCAGAATTCTGTTCATGGTGGCCAACCAAATGCTTGTGAGATTGGGTGGACACTTAAGAATCACCCAGATGGAGGAAATGCATCATGAAAAAAGAGGACAGAGGAGAACAGTGATTTGCAAAACATTGCCATATGTTAGTGTATATGTATAGATGCAAATTTAGAAATAATAATTTTAATTTAAATCGAAATAAAGTACATCTCACCATAGTGGGGGGAAAACAGGTGACCCATGTGCCTGCCTGTTCAGTCTGCTGTCGATGCGCCCTTTTGATGGGCAACAGTTCCTATGGTTTATTTTCTTTAAACTGCAATTAGACAGGATAGCCTTTCAAACAGAGGATGGTCCTCTGTAAAAGAATATTCCTGGCCACTTTAAAATGAACCCTGTTCAGTCCTGAACAAGAGCAATAAAAATGGGTGCATTTCTATAAGCAATCTAAACATGTGAAATGAAATTTGGGGGGGAAATGCCTTTCCTAGTCTATCTATTATTGATTTTGTCCTCAGAATTCATTGGCATAACTAGCATAGTTTGAAAGTTAAGTTGTCAGAAATTTGTCTTGGCACTTAACCTTGCCTGTCACTGATGTGTGCATTCAAAAGTGTTTAATAAATTTGACTTATCTGTCACTGAATGAGACATTAGCAAAATATGAACCGCTTTTACATTTTTCAGTCTGCGGTCTACAACGTAACTTCAGCAGACTGTAAGTAAGCAAATAGTACCCTAGAGGAATCTCTTGGCTTTTCTCAAGAGAGAAGATAGATTCTAAATGGCATATTGTGGTTTAAAAAGAGCATCATGTTGCAGGGAACTGCCAAGACCTTTCATTTAAAGCCACACTGATTCATGATTATTTGAATGTTTACTTTAGATAAGCCTGGAAGTTGATTACCACATTACCATCAGGAACGGAGGCACTTGAAAAGGGAATTCCCTTGAATTTGTAAAGAGAAAAACAAAAACCCATGCATTTTTAGGCATAACCAGTTTTTTTGTGCAATACACAGATCCATTTTCATTTCCTGTGCACTATCCTCAGTTTTTCTCTCAAAGTTGTGCTTTTGTTGAATGACAACACATTTTCCAAGCACTTTTCAGTACCAATTATCATTTCTACTAGGAACGTGGTATGGAATGGGGCTGTGCAAATTCAGCAAGAAACTAATTGCTCTTTTTGTGTGTGTGACAGGATTAGCAAAGAGCAATGCAACTCTTTCCCTACCTCGTTAAAATGCTGATGCCATTTTGTAAATGTTCCCAAACAAAACAAGTTTTAAAAAACAAAAACAAAAGTAAGAGCTTTTTTTAAAAAGGACGGCAACAAGGGAGAGGGCCTTCTCTGTGGTGGCTCCCCAATTATGGAATGATCTCCCCGATGAGGCCCGCCTGGCGCCAACACTGTTATCGTTTTGGCGCCAGGTCAAAACTTTTCTTTTCTCTCAGGCATTTAACAGCTTAAGTTGAGGTTAACTGAATTTTTGGCCTGGCTTAAAATGTTTTAAATATTAGCTTTTTTTTAGTTTATGGTTTTAAATTTTGTATATGACTTTTTAATGTTCAATCTTTTAATTTTTGTAAACCACCCAGAGACCTTCGGCTATGGGGCAGTATATAAATGTAAATAATAAAAATAAAAATTGGAGAGTTATTGTTGCAAGTCTCCTTAGGGCAGGGTTCCTTCCTCTAGCACTCTGTAAAGCATAACATCACTATGAACATTAGCAAAGGAGAGTTCATAGGTGGAGACAGGGAAGTCCAGTTCTGCCAGCACAGTTGATCCAGTTGAAATCCGGATCCAACCCCATGGGCAGAGTCTTATTTAATCTTGTGGGTTATAGGTAGACTCGAAAGTGAATTCCAGAGTGTCTGGGATGGAAACAATAGCAAACGAAAGAAACAAACCTTTTTGTAGACCAGCTCTGACATTTATGGGGCATTTAGATTTATATACTGGTTCGAGTAATAAGATATTGGCTAGTTGATAACCCTAATTTAGCACATATCTTTGAGGACAGTTTTTGAAATCTACAGGTGCCCACATCACAGCCTTGGTTTGACCTCCCTTCTTGCTCCAAGTCCCAGGCCAGATCTACACCAAGCAGGATATAGCGGTATGATATAGCGCCTGCATGTCTGCTTCTGCCTCTCTTCTCCTTCCCATTGTGGTGGTCCCTTGGGCAAGGGGCAGGCAGAGGTGGCACCTGTTGCTGCTGAAGCTACTCAGGAGCCTTTGAGGGATTTGTGCATGTTCTCTTGAAGCATATTTGCATGGAATGCATGCAGAGGCCCATCCTGTTTTGGAATTAACAAATGGATATTCATCCATCCCTACTTGTACCTTGTTCATCTAGGTTAAAGGCAAAGGTGCCGCTGATATTCATGTGACCTCCAAAATACTTTAACTTTGCTTAAATATGTGTGAGTGAAATAATAACACATTCTTCCCCTGTTGTCCCTTCCTCCTTTTCCCTCCCTTTCCTCTTTTGTGTTATTATTGACTATTTCTAGATTGTAAGCCTTTCCTCACTTTCTTTGTAAAGCCAGGTATGTGGATGATGTGGTGGTGGTGGTGATGACGATGATTTTTTTTAAAAAATACTTTTTCTCCAATTATTTTAGATAATCTTACTTGACTTTTGTTAAAAGTGTATCATTTATTTGGCAGCCTGCCAGTATTAAATCCTGCCACGTATATTCAAGAATTCCTTCTGCTGTGCTGTGCTGTGTGCCTCTGGTCTAATGGGTGTTCATGTGTGTGCATGTGTTGCGTGATTTTTTACTGGCATTTGGAAGAGTATTTTATGAGCTGTTGCTTGTGCAGCACTTTTGTGATCGTGCTGATGAAAGATAGTGCATTAGACTGGACTGGAGGAGGTTCCATAAATCTAACAAGCCATCCACGAGTTGTTGCTATTTAAGTCCATTGACCTAGCAACGAAGCCACAACTCCAAATTCCTCCTTTGGTACTTGGTTTGTTAGTGAAATGGAATTTATGGCTTTCTATCTAGAATGCATTTTTGTGTGAAACTGGAGTCGCAAATGAAGAGTCGTAGAAGTTTAAGAATTCCAAGAGAGCCTGGACAGATGTGTGGTAATTAGTTTTGTGTTCTGGCTCACCTTTGTTTAGACAAATAGCTGACAGTGTGCCATCATCAAGGCAGTCGGCTTACAGGCTTGGAAAGAAACTTGGCTTTGAGGCTAATTGGGAGTTGGAAGATGATGGAGAAAATGTTTCTATACTGTCCCTCTGCATTTTGAACCTCCATGAATTTCACTTTCAATTCCGGCAATTTTAAAACTGAATTGCATTGGATTACTGCAACGTGTGGATCTACCTTTGAAACAGTCTGGAAACTTCAGTTAGGCCAGAATATGGCTGCAAGGATGCTAACTTGGACTGGGCCGTATGAACATATCATGCTTGTGTTTTGTCATCTCTGCTGGCTTCCAGTCTGTTTCTGGGTCAACTCAAAATGCTTGGTGGTATCCAGTTCAGCACTAGCACTAATGTAAATTACACGGCACCTGTGTAAGTGACCTCCAGGTCAACAGCTAACACTATTGCTGTTGAACTAGAGGTCACTTATGCTAGCACAACGTAATTTCGGTTAGCACTGGTGATGAATTGGATACTGCCCCTGGTTTTGGCCTTTAGGGCCCCTCACAGCTAGGGATCAGGTTACCTGAAGGACCGCCTCTTCCTATATGTACTACCTAGTCAGACCCTAGATCATCTTTGGAGGCCTTTTTCCAGGTTCCCCCACCTGGTGACTTGCAGTGACTGGCAAGCAGTGGTGTAGTGGTAAATGTTGAAGTACAGGCACTTATCCTGTCTGTCCTCATAGCTACTCCCTCTAGGAAAATCAAAACTTCAGGCAGCTGTGTTGATCCATATCAACAAACTAGTTTTGGAAGTTTTATCTCCACAGGTAAAGTGAAGGGTTTTAATTGCCCATTCAAGACCAAGCCATTTTTAATTACAACAGGAAGAATATGTTGTCGAGAAAAGTCATTCTTCCACCCACCCCACCTAGCAGCTACTGTGAGATTTGCAGCTACCTCTGGGGTGAACAGGGAATTCTGGGTGAAAGGTGGGCTGGCAGATGACATCAGCTTCTCTGTCAATAAAAAATGCCAATGCTGCATCCCTAGGAGTCCTGGCTTCACTACATCCCTGGTTGTTTGTAGGGAAAAGACCCTTTCAGTAGTGGCTCAGTAGGCCTGCCTGGTGCCTACTCTATTGTCTTTCCAGTGTCAGGAAATCATTGTTTTTGATTTCCTGGGACTTTTAAATCTTCTCCACCATTTATCTATTTTAGCTCACATGTTTTATCCTCCACCCTTTGATTTTGATCTGAATTTTGAATTTGACTTTTATGCTGTCATTTTTTAAATTATATTTTGCATATTGATTTAGCTGACACGAAAATCTCTTGTTATATAGGCAGCCTTTAAATAGCTTAAATAAATAAATAAATAAATAAAAACAAAGGGGAAGTGGGTTCATCTTTTAAAATGTTTGAGTCTGGAAATGCCTTATGCCACCATGAAGAAATAATGCCAAGTCTCTTGTTGGTCCAAATATATGGAACAAATGTATGCTTGCAATACATTGTGTATATATTGTGAGTATGGATTTTTAAAAAACTTATACACCTTTAGCCATAGCCTTTGTTTAATCTATTAATGTGCACTGAATACATTGTGAGAGGGTGCTAAACCTGGAGCTGCTAAAGAGAAGCCTTTAATAGGCAACTCTGAATTTTCCAAAATCCCAGATACTTGCAAGAACACCTCGATTCCAAAGACAGCTTGGGAGTGCAAGGACACAATTCCACATGCCACTTTTGGCTTTGACTGCTAGAGCCAAAGTTCACCTCTTGCACCACACACTTTCACTTCTGTGACCCTGGCAACAGCAGTGCTATAGGAGACAGAGAAAGCCACCATCACAGGCTGGGATGTGTTAAAAGATGATAACAGCCATAAGCCCAAATTCCACTGAAATGGAAAAGCAAGAATCCATCTTTAGTTTCAAGTTAATATAACTAAGGTAGTGCTTTGTAGTATAGTATTGGAGTGCACTGACAACTGTTGGGGCCGTTGACACATCTACACTCGAGTGACCATACGGAAAGGAGGACAGGGCTCCTGTATCTTGAACAGTTGTATAGAAAAGGGAATTTCAGCAGGTGTCATTTGTATGCATGTAACACCAGTGAAATTCCCTCTTGATCACAACAACTTAAGCTGCAGGAGCCCTGCCCTCTTGACCAGATACAAAAGAGGGCAGGGCTCCTGCAGCTTTAACTGTTGTGATGAAGAGGGAATTTCCCGAGGTGCTGCATGCATACCAATGACACCTGCTGAAATTCCCTTTTCTATACAACTTTTCAAGATGCAAGAGCCCTGTCCTCCTTTCCATATGGTCACCCTATGTATGCACAAATGTCCTCTGATTCTCCTGTGCCGGCCGCAAAAGCCCGCAAAGCAGGAGGAGGACAGGGTGACTTTTGCCTTCTATTGCAAAGAATAGCTAGAGGACTGGATCCCGGCTTCTCACGTCTCTTCCTTGCCCACCAGAACACCCCCTTTTTGACCTCTGTCACATTATCCAAGGTCACTTTTTGATCTCGAAGAACAGCCACCACAGTTGAAATGTTTCTAGGTCCAAAACAAACTGCAGGGATGAAGAACAGCTTTAAATATAACTTCATTTAAGGGAGCATCTAAGAATCTCCCGCACAACAACCTACAGGCCTCTCTGGAACCTCCCAGGTCTTGTGATTTTAGGACGTCTTCAAATTACCAGTTCCTTAACACTAATGTATAAACACATTACAGCAATGCTTTCCATGGCAGGTGTGAGGGGAGGGGAAAGGATCTGATTTCAGGTTTCCTTCCTGTGGTTGTAGAAATGTCTTCGGCCTAGGGAGGGGAACCTGACGTATCATATGTTCCCTGGGATGCTGTCCCAGGAATGATAGAATTGCTCTGTAATTTTTTCATGCTTGATCCTTTCGTATAGTCCAGCTCTTTATCATTGAACTCCCTTTTGTTTTTCAGTTTTTAAAAGTTTTTAGTTTTTTTATATATTATGTGCAAGTGGCCTTCTGTTCATTTAGGGATGTAGCATTATACTGTATCAGTGATATATAAATGGTTACCCCTCTCCTTAAAATAAAAAAGTATTTTTTAAAACAAAAAAGAGTTTAGGTCTGTAAAATGAATGACCTGCCAAGCCAAATGTAGTCCGCTAGCATATAATGTGGACTGCCAGAGGCTAACCAAAGGTAAATTCAGGTTGTGGGTTACATATTATGCAGGCCTGCCTCATTCACTGCACCATTTTTTTATTATGTGAACATTGATAAATTAGTGTTATACCTCAGTCATGAGGATAGGCCCATGTGTAGAAATAGATAGATGTTTTCAGCTGTCCCCAACCTGGTGTCTTCCAGATGTGTTGGACTACAACTCCCATAACTCCCAGCCAGCATGACCATTGGTTTGCTACCAGGTTGGGGAGGATTGCATTAGTTGGGGAAGATTGCATAGCTTAATCAATTCCCTTGATTAATCTATGGGGGGGGGGGGGGTTGTTAGGCTTACTACTTGTAACAATCTTATAACAGTCCACTATGAAAAATAATAGTGAAAAGTACAATTGGGTGGTATCCGATGCTGTCCTTCCATTCACGGAAGACTCTTTGATCCCATGGAGGCATCCATGAATGGAAGATGGAGGTGAATTTTGCATATTTCCCTTTCTCCTTAAGCCCCTCCATACCCCCCCCCCCATCTTGTTCTAGAAAGCTCCTCTCCCCTCTCAGGCAGATTAGGGGGCTGCTGTAGAGGGAAGGGGAAATCAGTGAAAATTGCTTTCTCCCCTCCACTTTCTGTACACAGAAGCCTCTGCTAGATCAAAGAGCCTTCCATGCACAGAAAGACGCTGTTGGATACAACCCATTGAGTGCAGAATGACAGCAAACAGTTATGTAAGAACTTTGATATTTATCTTCCAAGAAACATCCAACAAAAAATGGTTCAGCTTTCAATTAGGTCATTCCAAACAGCAGAAATGTTTAAATACTTTTTTATGTGAATTATTGTTGAACTCCCATTAGCTACTGGGTTACTTGACATGCTTGCAAACACAGATGGTCATTACTTGTCCATATAGAGTTTTGGCAAAGAGGCAAAGGTCTCAGTGGGGATTTTTGATGTGCAGTTACAATAAATAACCCTTTTTGTGACGTGTTGGTTCACTGAATACTTATGAGATTATTCTAAATTATATGTATGTTTTTAAGACGATGTTCCTAAGATTCTGCAAGTTAAAAGGTTACATCAGCTTCTCCAGATCTGTGAGTCCATATGAGCAAATGAATTTCTATTGAATTGCGACATGGGCGCAGGCCCTCCCAGCTGGGTACTGTGTTAGTGAGCAGGTGAGGAAAAGTGGGCGGGGGGGGGGGCGGAGTAGCTGTGGTCTATAGGGACAATCTTCACCTGACCAGACTTCCTGTTCGCGAACTGAATCACATCGAGTGTGTGTACCTGAGTCTGAAGACCAGGGATAGACTAGGGATTCTCTTAGTGTACCGGCCACCCCGCTGCCTATCAGACTCCCTGGCTGAGCTCACGGAACTGGTCTCGGAACTGGTGTTGGATTCGCCTAGGCTCTTGGTCCTGGGCAACTTCAACATCCCATTCGAGACTGGTTTGTCAGGTGGAGCTCGGGAGTTCATGGCATCCATGACAACCATGGGCCTATCCCAATTGGTCTCTGGACCCACACATTCAGCGGGTCATACCCTCGATGCTGTTTTCAGTTCCGAACAGACAGATCTGTGGGCGGAGGTAACGAATACCTCCGTGTTGTCATGGACAGACCATTTTCTGGTTAGGGTTAGTATCACGGCTACCACCCGCCCCTGCAGGGGTGGTGGACCTATTAAGATGGTCCGCCCTCAAAGGCTGATGGATCCTTCTGGATTCCAGAAAGCCTTGGAGGGTTTTATGGCTGGTATTGTCGGCGATCCTGTAGAATCCCTGGTCGATAGATGGAATCGGGACCTAACTAGGGCTATCAACACGATCGCCCCCAAACGTCCTCTCCGACCCACTTCTAACAGGGCGCCCTGGTATACGGAAGACCTCAGGGTGTTGAAGCGGAAAGGACGACTGGAGCACTGATGGCGGAAAACTCAACTTCTATCCGACAAGACATGGCATAGAGAACATCTTCGTTCCTATGGGGTGGCAATACATGCAGCGAAGAAAGCTTTCTTCTCTGCGCACATTGCGTCTGTGAATTCGCGTCCAGCAGAACTGTTCAGGGTGGTGAGGGGTCTAACCCAGGCGCCTTCCCCCCTGAATCCAATTTTACAGCCTTCGGCAGTTCGCTGCGATGCCTTTAACGATCATTTCACAGATAAAATCTCTCGGATAAGAGCCGACTTAGATGCTGTCGTTATAGCAGAGGCTGACGATGGAGTGTCCAGCGACTCCGCGAGTAGAATTACACTGGATCAGTTTCAGTTGGTGAGTACGGAGGACGTGGACAAGCTGCTTGGACGAGTGAGGAGGACGACGTGCCCTCTCGATCCCTGTCCTTCATGGCTGGTCGTCCAGGGAGGAGATGCAGTTAGATCGCAATTACAATATATTATTAATGCATCTCTCAGGGAGGGGAGTTTTCCATCATGTTTAAAAGAAGCGGTGGTACGGCCGCTTCTAAAGAAGCCCTCCCTGGATCCCCTGGACTTTAATAACTACAGACCGGTATCAAACCTTCCATTCTTGGGCAAGGTGATCGAGAGGGCGGTTGCCTTTCAACTCCAAGTAGACTTGGATGACACTGATTTTCTAGACCCATTTCAAACTGGCTTCAGAGCGGGATACGGAGTTGAGATTGCTATGGTCGCCTTAGTGGATGATCTACTCCTGAGTATTGACAGGGGGAGTGTGTCTCTGTTGCTACTTCTGGACCTCTCAGCGGCATTCGATACCATCGACCATGGTATCCTTCTGGAACGCCTGAGGGGATTGGGAATCGGGGGCACTGTGCTTCAGTGGTTCCGGTCCTACCTCTCGGGCAGGTTCCAGATGGTGATGCTTGGGGATAGCTGCTCTGCAAAGAAGGAGCTGCTGTGGTGTACCGCAAGGTGCCATCCTTTCCCAAATACTGTTTAACATTTATATGAAACCGTTGGGAGAGATCATCCGGAGGCATGGGGCGGGGTGCTATCAGTATGCTGATGACACCCAAATATATTTCTCTATGCCTTCGATAACAGTGCCAGCTAAGGATAGTGTGTCTCCTCTGAATGAATGCTTGGAGGCGGTAATGGGCTGGATGAGGAAAAACAAACTGAAGCTGAATTCAAACAAGATGGAGGTGCTTGCTGTCAAAGGCCATAACCTGGGTTTGGAGGTGTGTCAACCGGTTCTGGATGGGGTTACACTCCCCCTGAAAGACTGTGTTCACAGCTTGGGGGTACTCCTGGATCCGTCGCTCCAAATGACAGCCCAGATAGATGCTATGGCCAGGAGTGCCTACTATCAGCTTTGGCTGATACGCCAGCTGCGCCCCTTCCTAGAGTTGGAAGACCTAAAGACGGTAGTGCACGCGCTGGTAACTTCGAGGCTCGACTTCTGCAATATTCTGTACATAGGGCTACCTCTGTGCCTAGTCCGGAAACTTCAACTAGTTCAAAATATGGCAGCCAGGTTGGTCACCGGTACATCTAGGAGTGACCATATTACGCCAGCTTTAAAATCGCTCCACTGGCTGCCAATTAGTTTCCGGGCGAAGTATAAAGTGTTGGTTATTACCTTTAAAGCCCTACATGGTTTGGGTCCAGGTTACCTGCGGGATCGCCTTCTCCCATACAATCTGCCCCGCACACTCAGGTCCTCTGGGAAGAACTTACTGCAGTTGGCCAAGACTAGGCTGACAACCATTACCCAGAGGACTTTCTCTTCTGCCGCTCCCAGACTGTGGAATGACCTGCCAGAGGAGACTCATCAACTTAACAATCTTTTAGAATTCAAGAAAGCTATAAAGACTGTTCTCTTCCAACAGTCATATCCAGTGGAATTTTAGAATGTTTTAAGGATGTTTTTAGGATGTTTTAGAATGTTTTAATGCAGTTTTAATAATATGTGTCATGTTTTAATCAGTTTTATGTGTTTTATCATGTTGTTGTTCCCCGCCTCGATCCAGACGGAGAGGCGGGTAAGAAATAAATTATTATTATTATTATTATTATTATTATTATTATTATTATTGCTTGTCAGTGATAGAAAAATGTTTCTTAGGATACACGAGGGATGTACCATATAGTGAATACATTAGAATTAGAGCTGAGTTGTATTTTAAGGGCAAACATTGCTGGGTGGGGCGGAGGGGTGCAATCCCCCCCTGGCCCTCCCCTATTTTCTTTTCCCTTGTGTTATTTTTACTCATGCTCCCAGCCTTGTCTGCTGCTTTGGCCCATTCTTAAGGGTTGTTCCTCCTTCAATATGTGATCCTAGCCTATCAGGGATCACTTAGTAAATATGATTATGTCATTGTGCCATGGGGACATTTTGTTTGATGTTTAAATAGATTAATAGAATCCTGCTTGCTTGTCATTATGAAACTGTAGTGGTATAATTTGGTGAGAAAGAGCCTGTCAACCTTGTCTGACAGTTGGTTTTCTCAGGAAAATACCTCTGGAAATAACCCACTTTGCTGTCAGTCATTTTGATAAATTGCTTCTGGGTAACATAACTGACAGGAAGAATGCTTGGGGTCACTTCAGGTCTTGCAGTTTTAGAATTACGTATGTCAGATTAATTTCAAGGAAGTTGCACTGTCTTTTATGTGAACACAAAACACGGCCTCTCAGAGCTCGTTACACAATCAAGTCAAGATTGAATGTCTGGCAGGTTTAGGAATAGAGAGGAAGCCTTCCGGGTTCAAAATATAGGCTTCTTCTTAATGGAGGAATAGGGCTATGTAGAATTTGCCATGGAGAGTGGATAATACTCCCTGTGTTTCTGGATTGTGAGTTGTATCCAATGGGTTGTATCTACTGTTAGTCTAACTCAAGACCCACTCATTTCAATGGATCTATTCCAAGTAGGACTTACATTGGATGGGGCTGGCCCCTTTTACACCCTTTTGCAGACATTTTACCTGTTTTGGTCTGTGGGTTTTGCATCGCCATTTGCAAAGCCAAAAGGAAGGCGTTTGGCTTCCTTTTATTTGAAGTTTTAAACCAGATCTGAACTGTATGCCTGTTCTATTCTGCTAAGTTTGCTATGTGTATCCAGAGCTAGATGCTCTGGATGTGTGCATAAAATATTTAGGAGTTGCCAGTGCTGAAATTGTATATGTATTACATTATAAAAATCTCCCCCTATACGTTGGACTACAATCCCCATATTGGCCATGCTGCCTGGGAATGATGGGAATTACTTTCCAACACATTTGGAGGATACCAGGTCAGGGAAGGCTGCATTATTATTTCCCCCCATATTGTTTCCCATGTATAACTGGCTATAGATATGTACTACTATTTACTGTATTGCATAGGAAGAGTCATTAGGTCAAAGTTTTGTACACAATTTATTATCAATTCATTATCATGCACATATTGCATTGTTAAACTATCTGGCCTATTACTGATATATGTTACATATGGACCATTGCTAGGTATTTTTCTTTGACTTTCTCATTTTGGCACCAGCCAGATCTTCCAGGTACTCTTCAAGGGTGGCCCCACGTAGAGCGCATTGGAGTAGTCTGATTGTGATGTAGCCAAGGCATGGATAGCTGTTGCCAGATCACACTGGTGTTGGAAATCTGAGTTTAAAGAATAGCTCTAGTCATTTAGACCATGGAGACAGCCTTCCTCCTTCATGCAGAGCTGTGCAAAATAGTATTTCTGATTGACCGAACAGTTCTCATGTTCATATACAGGTCCCTGCACAGCAGCAGCTTAAATTGACTTGGATGCCTGACAATATGTGTGCTCTGAATATGATGAAAAATGTTTCGAATCTATCCTGCCATGTATCACTAATGAGGGGATGACGGGAATGCAAGCAGGCTTCTCTGGTGCCCCTTTGAACTATCTGCTTCCTTCCTTTGTTTTTCTTGAAGATAAAACTTTACAGCAGCATTTACAAGGAGGTCTAATGAGGACCAGTGTTTCCAAAACAAGGCAACCCTTCCCCCCACTACAGCTTCAGACATCCTAACTGCATTTAAAAGAATTTGTACTTGACTTAATCTTTGAAACCATAGAATATCTGCAGCCAGACTTCTGGGATGTTTTTTGTTTTGGTGTCGGGGAGGAGGGTTAATATACTTTTGATATATTGTAGGCTACTGGTCATTTTATAGATTCACATGTGTTACTGACTTTTAGAAGAAGCCTGAATCTCTGAATTACTGGCATAAGAAGACAGTGGAGGAATTAATTAAATTGCCTTAAATTGCTTTCGAGCCTCTCATGCTATTTATGCTAAGCTTTGGTTGTTGTTAATGTGAAAGAGAGACATTTGTAATACACATAGACATTCTAGGCAAATTTCTATTACAAAACAACAGAAGCAAGAGCTCAGTTAAGGAAAGGCTCTTTAGAGCATCTCTACATTAAGGGGGGAAAACTGCCCCCTTGCCAGGTTTTTTTCTTCATCTTTTTTCAGGTCTTTCTGCATTCGCTATGGGTTCCTTCAGATGCAACCATGTGATTTGTAACTGAAACCTTTCCCTCTTGGTAGAGTTCCATAAAGCTCAATGAAACAGTGCCACCAAGTAGTGGAATTAATCCCATGATTATTTTAGATATCCAATTATGTCTGGGGTTTTGTAATTTTTTTTAGCGAGATTTCCGGGGCAGGATGCAAGAGATGTCCTGGAGGTTGACAGGGTCATGTAATGGACCCGCAAACTTCTATGAGTGGCCAATCATGAGTTTGCAATAAATCGCTCATGTAGGGAAACTCCTAAGCCTCATTTTCCAATCCAAACAGGCACTCTTTTCCCCAATGTCTTTTTTGCACACTAAGTCAGACTGTGGCCTAATCCACACCAAACAGGATATTGCACTATGAAAGTGGTATGAAAACAGTATATAAAAGGCAGGAGTCACACTACTGCTTTGTAGCGGTATTGAAGTGCACTGACAACTGTTGGGGCCCATTGACCCATGCCATATTCTGCTTTCGTAGTGCTATATCCTGCTTGGTGTGGCTCCTGCCTTTTATGTACCGCTTTCATACCACTTTCATAGTGCTATATCCTGCTTGGTGTGGATTAGGCCTGTGTCTGGGCAAACTGGTTCCTCAAATTTTCTTTCTGACCTTCACCATGAATGGACATTTGCCTGTATTAAAACAAGCCAAAATATTTATGTGAATGAATGCAATGTGCGATAGAGGGGGGAAAACTGATCGGCATGGATGTCGGCAGGTCTTAATTTAAGCTAGTCAGATGGGTAAGACTTCTCTGGAGCACTGAAGCCCTAACTCAGCTGTCTCCTGCCTTTAGAGCTTCCATCAACCTGTGTGCATACAGCTTCACAATCACTAGAAACATACTTATTTAAAATCAAAAGTGGTGGCTAATTTCTGTGCCAAGTGCAAAGTTTGAAGCATGGAATGCGGCTTATAGCCTCTCAGGTGCTGTCATAGTTAGCACCTGCTCAATGGAACACCCTTCACAGGGAGACATTTTAGCCCAGCTCTCTCCCAACGTTTAGGCAGATTTATCTGGGCCACCATGGCAAGTTTCTGAATTATTGGATGGAAGGTGATATTGTAATGAAATTTGCTTTTGTGTTTAAATTTTAAAATTATTAACAACACGATCTAAGGCATAAAGAGCTGCCTATGTTTTCACACCATCTGGTAACACTCTTCCCTGGGATTCTCCACCTGCTGAGATCAGGCTGGGGGTGACTGGGGAACAGGACTTCTCCGTGATGTGACCCCCATGTATTGAATGCCTGCATAACTTGTTGTTTTCAGGCGTTGTACGGAAAGGGAAAAAGGGCTTATCCCCATAGACCCAATAGGGTCATTTCTAGGAAGAATTCCAGCCTTGTTTGAAAATGTGTGGCAGTTGCCATGCCTCCTCACCTTTATTAAAGAAAACAAAGAAGAAAATAGTTTAAAAGTCCCCAGACCACCACATATTACTGTAAGTTTACATTTAGTTATTACTTCAGAGTTTTGTAATAGCATAGAACGTTTGTCCCAACTTAAAATGGTGGATTTATAACTTTGTGAGCAAATTAAGAATGATAACTGGGCCATTTCACCCATTGCTAATTTTGTATGTGATGGTGCCCATACTGTTATCTCTGTGTAGGGAAAATATGTATGAAGAACATAAGAGACCTCATTTTTGGCCCTCAGCAGCTGGCATTTGGAGGCATGGTACCTCTGAATTTGGAGGTTACATATATAACTATCATAACTGGTAATAATTGATAGACCTATCTTGCCTCCATTAATTTTTCTAGTCCCTATTTAAAGTAGTCCACGTTGGCAGCTTGTGGTAGTGAATTCCATAGTTTAAGTATGTGGTGTGTAAAGAAGTACTTGCTTTTGTATGTCCTTTATGTCCCACCATTGAGTTTCGTTGGGTGATCATAATTCAAGTACTTTGAGAGGAGGATACATTTTAATCCTTATCCACTCCATACATGATTTTATAAACCTCTCTCAAGTCCATCCTAAAGCTTGCAGTTTAAGGAACAGAAGGGAAAAGGGTATCCCTTAGTTTAATATCTGATAGCTGTAGCAACATCTGCAAAACATTCTGGAAGCCATACCTCTCCAAACCACATTGGGTCGATGGGGAAAGCTGGTCATTCACTTTAAATGTAATTTAAGCAGACATTGAACTAAAGAGGTTACTTGTGGTTTGCATCTACGAGCTGGAGGTCACCACCGCCAGTGCGCTTAGACTCTTCCCTAGCACAGCAAGGCAAGATTTATATCCACTACTTAGGCATCCATTAAAGTGCAAGGAGAGAACTGCTAGTGAGATGTGAGAAATGAATATATTAAGGTGCAATCCTATGTATGTTTAGACAGAAAAATGTCCTACATTCCCAGCATGCCTCTGTGCTGGCTGAGGCACGTTGGGAGTTGTAGGACTTTTTTTCTGTCTAAACATGCATAAGACTTTACCCTAATAGAGCAATGCTGTGCTTGTTTACTCAGAAGTAAATACCATTGAGTTCAGTGGCCCTTATTCCCAAGAAAGTGTGCACAGAATTGCAGCCTATGGATTGCACAAGCAATTAATAAAAGGTCCTGTAAAACCAATACCACCTTCAGAAGAAGCCTGCATCTTTGCTTAGACTTTGCTTGTTACTGAAATATTCAGTCAACACTGAGAGCTTCTGTACATGAGCCACTCACAGAAGTTTGTGGATCCTTTACATGATGCCGTCAACTGCCAGGATATCTCCCATGCCGTCCCCTGGTAATTGAGCTTTTAAAAACATCAGAGATAATGCACTATTTTAGGCTGACCATATGAAAAGGAGGACAGGGCTCATGTAACTTTAACTGTTGTAGAGAGAAGGGAATTTCAGCCAGTGTCATTTGTATGCAGTTAGTTCCTGGTGAAATTCCCTCTTCATTACAACAGTTAAAGTTGCAGGGGCCCTGCCTTCTTTTGTATCTGTTCACTCTAGTATAGTGCCTGCAACTTTAACTGTTGTGATGAAGAGGGAATTTCACCAGGAACTAATTGCATACAAATGACACCTGCTGAAATTCCCTTTTTTCTACAACAGTTAAAGTTACATGAGCCCTGTCATCCTTTTCATAAGGTCAGCCTACTATTTAAAATTATTGTGTGATACTATGGACCACTAAATCAGGGTGACCAGGTAAAATCCAGGTCAGGGCTCATGTAACTTTAACAGTTGTAGAGAAAAGGGAATTTCAGCCAGTGTCATTTGTATGCAATTAGTTCCTGGTGAAATTCCCTCTTTATCACAACAGTTAAAGTTGCAGGGGCCCTGCCTTCTTTTGTATATGGTCACTCTAGTATAGTGCCTGCAACTACAGGGGGCTGCATTGAGCTGCATAATTTCATGCAGGAAGCATGCTTGGATCAGTGCCACATGCAGAAAGGTGGGTTTCCCTGAGGCCAGATCATACTTACTATCGTGCCCTTTATTTTTGAAGTTCAGAGGTGTCATTACTTTTAAAGCCAAAACAGCACAATACAAGAGGGCATGGTATCAGCAGACTTGGGGAAACGTCAAGGTTTGCAAAAATACAAAAAAATACCTTAAGCATGCAAATTCAGAAAGAGTGGGTGGGTTTCTCGCAGTGTAGATCATCTTATCATGTATCCAACAGCAAATTCTGATGCTGAGTTATAACAGCTGTGTAGCCAGGTCAGGGGTACAGAGAAACAACAGGGAGGTATCAGCAATTCAGGGAACCCCAAGATTTGCAGTGAAACCCTCCCCAAATATTTAGGGGGTAAAACAAAGGAGACACCCCCTCAACCAGCCCAATGAGGACTGAGCATTCTCAGTGTCCACAGGATGTTGACTGTTGAGCGAGAAAATGGAAAACCAGGATGTGGGGTGGGGAATGGAGTAGAGCAATCTCCTCCAACTTGGCACCATCCATATGTTTTGGACTTCAGCTCCTGTTAGCCCAAGTCAGCATGACCAGTGGTCAGGAATGCTGGGAATTGTAATCCAAAAGACCTGGAGGGCACCCAGTTGGGCAAGGCTGAAATAGAGGTTATCCTAAAAGAAGGCATGACTGGCTGGCTTGAACAGGAGCACTCCACGCTACAATATTTTATTGCAGGTCCCGTTTTGTACATACTTTAAATGTAACAAGTGAAGAGAAGCTCCAGTTATTATTCAGGAAAAAAAGTGTACCATGCCTATCAAAAGGTTTGGAAATGGTATTCCGATATACTTAATGGTTACCACGCATCACAACCCCTTCCTCATAGATATGCCATGCAAAACAGACATGGGCAAATGATACTAGTTGGTTCAGACTGCAGAGTATTAGGTCCCCTCTACAAGGATTCGCTTTTGCGCCCGGCTAGGCGATTATGCGCATAATCGCTAAAGCGCATTTACGCCTATTACCTCTGCGCGAGAGGCGGCGAGAGGCGGCGAAGCGCATTAACGGATGACCAAAATGCACTTTACAAGTAGTTAATGCGCATAAGCGCTTGTTCACATAGTCAAAATGCGCTTTAACGGCCGGAGCAAAATAAAACTCGCTATTTAACACGCATTCGATAATGCGCATAATCGGAGAGATAACGCGCCTCTATGCCCGATTTGCACTCCGTTCTTGTAGAGGTAAAAAATTTTAAGCGCCTTGAAAGAGCTTTAAATGCCTCTTGTAGAGGCAGCCTTAGAAACACATGAGCTTTCCCCCTCATCCGGAACATGTTCATATCTTGAGCTGGATGAAAAAATCTCAGATCATATAGAATCTTGTTCATATCTAAAGGGACCTCTTTCCAGAACATCAAGACCACATGTTACGCTAATCCCTCAGGGGTTTAAAATATGTTATTAATCTCTTCTATCTTGTTTTTTGTTCTCTTTAAGTTATGGACATCAAGTGAAAGCACTCAATTTTGCATGTCTCAGTAGCCAGAATTTTAAATTGTTTTTCCAGTCAATATCCTTTATCAAGTCAGGACGATTCGTTACGCATTCCTACGGAGCACCTATTTAGGACATCCCATTGCTATAGATCTATATAGCCTTGATTGTACGTAGGGCTCGATTCAGCACCCAGAATCCTTGGGCAGCTGTGATGGCCCAGCACCCCTTTGTAGCCCACCGCTGAGACCTGCCCTGGTTTCCCCTGTAATTCATTTTCTTTTTGTGACGTCGTGTTCTAAGCAGTGCTGGGCAGTAGGATCTAGCCGAGGGGGCTGCCATTTTAATTTCCCACAATGCCTTGGAGAGACACAATGTTGGGGGCATTGTGGGAAATTAAAGTTGTGGCTAGATCTAGCCATCTGCCACTGCTCAGAGTTCTTCTGCCACCTGCTACTAGTTGTCAGCATTGCCAGCTGGACCCAACAAGACCCACTGGCATGGGAGAGCAATTCATTGATAGAAGAGAGGGCCTACCAGAGGACACATCGCCCAGGGTCGTCGTCCCCCAAACCTGGAGCTAAGGTGGCCACTTACGGATTCCCAATAAAGAGGAAATGCATCACCAAAAGAGAGGGCAAAGATTTGCATAGAATTTGCATATGCTAACGCATATGTATAGATGCAAATTTAGAAATAATTATTATAATTTAAACAGAAATAGAGAACATCTTTCCATAGGGTGGAAGGCTATGACCTGGTGACCTTTGTGCCAACCTGCTCAATCTACAGCTCAGGTGCTAACTGTGGATGAATAACAGTTGTTATGGTTATCAGAACTGGGCAGGACAGCCCTTCAAATCGAGGATGGTCCTTTGTAAAATAGGACACCCTATCCAGAGCCAGCCCTGGGATGGCTTATGCTGAGGAAGGGTCTTTGTGGAAGAACACATGCTTTGCATATGCATGGCCTCAGTAAGTCCCTAGTGTCTCTAGGTAAAGCAGGGGTGTTGAACCTCTCTTCAGTGCAAGGGCCAAATTCAGTTTCTGCTAAGCTCTCAGGGGCTGCATTGCAGTGGTGGGTGGGGCCAAAGGCAAAGGGGGCAAGGCCAACATACTGAAAATACCAGCATATTTTGGGTTAAAGCTCTTATTGCTAATAATGAAGGCTTAGGAGAAGTATTTCAACCTTTTAGAATGGGAAGAAAAACATGCAAAAGCCAGGAAACCAGGAAACGTTTGGCAGTCTGGGAAAAGGGGACGTAATAGTCTGGGCAACCAAGGAGGACCGATTAGAAGCCCAGGTGGGCTGGATTTGGCCTGAGGCTCTGCACATCTGAGGTAAAGGCTGTCCTGCCCCAAGGCTGAGACAGTTTTGTGCTTTTGATCTGGACTCCTGCTGCAATAGTAATGGGTTGAGTAGCTCATTGGTCTGCAATCCTGCATTAGGACAGATCTGATCTTCACATCTAGCAATCTCCATCCCATCATCTTAGGAGAGACCTGAGATGATGGAATGGACTGAGTCATTTCAGACAGCAGGTGGAGGAATCACATTTTTAATGTCTTCTGTGAAAAAAATAACCTTCCTCCGAGTATAAGGCTAGCAGAACAGAGAGCAGGCAGGTCAAGAACTTCCCTCTTTGGTGGGAACCCCCCTCCTATCGTCAAACAGGGAAAATCCACTCAACCTCCTCAGGATTCTACTTCCTCATTTTGCCTTTGCTGTGATAGTTTCAGAACTGCATTTTCATACCAGTATCAAATTTCTGTTTTATGTTGGAGGATTTCAATTACTGTGATGAGCTGTCTCGAGCCTTGGAGATAGAGGGATGGCATCCCCCCCAGGTCACTTGCCTTTCTGGAATAAAACTGAAGTAGTTGGTTTTCTGATTTTCATCAGCTGCAGTCCTATTGCAAAGGTTCATTAAATTTCTGTAGAAGCTCTGCAGCTGTAAATTAGGACTGGGCTTCTAATCTACTGAGTCCTTCATATATGTTTATTTTGTTTTATTTTTTGTCTTTTCAGGAAAAAGTGCTGCAAGGGATATAAGTTTGTTCTTGGGCAATGCATCCCTGAAGGTATGTGATGAAATTTATTTTTTACTTTCCTACTTTTGTCACTGCAGTGGCTTCCTGTGCTATTAATAAATATAGGAGCAAACATTTACTTAGCCAGTAAGTATGAAGAATCACCTAGTGGTCACTGTCACATTCCCATTGACCAGTACGAGTCCAATGATTTTGGACACTCATCTGATGGAGATACGTTTATCAGTGTTCCCATCACTATTGACAGTCTCCACATTATGGGCATTTACAGTCATGTGAGTAACCTGATGAATTTTGCATGTACCACTGTGGTGCCTTCCTTTGACCAGCTCTCATGGGGGATGGATGGTAGGTAGTACCAATGTGCCAACTGTGTAAAACATGTATTAGGAAGCAGCAGGTACTTCAAGAAGGTATGAATTGTGATATCCCAAACTTCCAATGTCTTGGACAATTGTTCTGATGCAGAAATGAACTGTGTGAAGGTGGGTGTCTAAGATGGTCCAATATGAAGAATGGTTTGCAGGCCACCCAGAAGAAGACTATTCAACACCTTTTTGTTGTTCTGAAACTTCAAAGACCTGGACACCTGCTCAGCACCTCACAGGCTTGCTGCTTTGACGGAAGAGGATTAAGGGTCCATTTTATCACAGGAAAAAGACCAGAAGGGATGGGAGATGCACAGGAGGTGGACGGTGTCATCAAAAGCACCACGAGTGCACAGTAATGAGCATGTGATAAAACCCTCATCTGATGATGCCCTAAAGGTGCATCAGGGTTGGGTTGTGTTTAGACTTTGTGGCTGGGGTAACCTTTAGCTGAGATAAATTATTTTTATTTCTATTGAAATGGTTTTGCATTTCAGTTTTAATATTAGTGGATTGTTTAATTTTGGTGTCTATTTACTGTGAGATCTTTAGCCTAATTGTATGATTATTTAATTTTTGTTATGACTTGTAATTGTTAGTTATATGGAAATGTTGCTGTATGTATTTTATTTATTTATTTTATTATTTATTGCATTTCCATTGTATTTTTCTTAATGTTGCTGTAATGTTGGGCATACAAATAAAATGATGATTATGATGATTCATCTGTTCTAGAGTAAAAAATGGGGGTGGAGGAGATGTAGCTGCTAGACACAGATTTAAAGTAAAGTCTGCTTTGTCCCTTAGAAGGCAAGGTTGCTTTTGCACCTCTTTTGTAACACTTTGTAGATGAGCTCAGTCTGTGTTTCTTTTATTAAAGCTTTACACATACTGTGCACTATTTGGACAGTCGTGTTTTATGGGCCATGCGTTCTCTGCTTTGGCAGTCGAGGACTGGTCTTGTAGTAATATCAGTGTCGTGCTGCCAAGACAGATGCGTGTACTTAACTTGACACACTCTTACTGTGAACCAAGGCCCACTGAAGTCAATGAAAGGATTCACCTTGATTTTATCAGGTTGATTCATCGTCGACAGATGTGCTGCTTTAACAGCTCAAAGTCTTGGGAATTTAGGCAGCCAGGCATGGGTCTGATAACGCATTGGGTCGAAACCAAACTGTGGATAAAAATCTTAGCAGATGACCAAACTCAATCAGTGACTTCACCTATCTTGGCTCTGTTGTCAACACTGAGAAAACACTTGGAATCATCTGCTCTGCAAAACTGATCTCTGAAATAGGGTAGGGATGACTTTAGCAATGATAAACCCACAATGTAGCGGGCTCAGTTACATCATACACATACTGCACAATGCAGCCAGTTTATTTATTCATTTATTTGTTGCATTTCTATACCTCCCAATAGCCAAAACCAGTTAGGAACCAAAGGGACTTAGTTTGTATGACATAAAGTTGAGGTTGAAAGAACACAACAAAATAAGGTGTGTTTCCATATGAGAGAACACTGTCACATTTGAAGGAGACCTGGATAGATGGATAGCACTACTAATACCTCTAAACCTGAACTGTTCTAGTCTAGCTCTCCTCCCCTCAAGGGAAGCCCCAAAATACAACAGCTGACTAGCATCAGTAAACTTTTTGGACCTGAACTAGACATCACTGGATATATGTGGTGGCTACAGATGATGAATCTATTAATTTTGTTTTCTCTCCGTTTCTTATTTTTCCAGTCATACGTTCTGCTCATCATAGACTTTGAGAATATTTCCAATCTTAAATTCTGTTTGTCATGATCTTTGAGGTTTTTTTGTACTTGTTTTGCTACTTTTCTACTAATACATGTATTTTTGAATGCAATTTTGCTTAATATGTACATTTTTGCAAGCAGTTTTCCTTACAGAATGCATTTCTGAATGTTATTTTCATGAATATACGCATTCTGTGTGTGTACTTTCCGCTAATATATGCATTTTATATGCATGTTTTGACTAGAGAACCCAATTGCAAAATGCAGGGAAGAGCAAATTTTGAAGGATAACTGAGTTTCGGTACTCATATTGGTTTGAAATTATGATATGAAATTGGGGAAGTTCACATTAAAACGTAAACCAAACAAATTTCTCCCCTAGTGGTTACCATAGAAAGCTGTAACTCCTCATTCCTGCCCAATAATGTGTAGTAAAGTGCTGCAAGCTGTGACGTTATTAATCCCTGAAATTCCCTGTACTTAACAAACAACAACCAAAGAATTGGGAGCTGAGATGCCCAAATTTGGGGGGAGGGGAAGGGGTTCCTAGCTAGGGATGTATGGATTTTGCTAAATTTGTTCCATCTGTGTTTTGTGGACTGTAAGGTGCTTTTCATTCCATCATCTGATCATTGACGGAATTGGAATTTTTGTACCAGAATTTTGTTCGTTTGCAAATGCACAGTTGCACTCGTGCTCATTAGCGCAAATGTGTTGTTGTCCAAGTGTGCATTTGCACAACCCCTCCAAAAGTTTTTTCAAAATGTTCTGCAAGTCTACAGAATCTGACTGATTAGGAAAAAGCTAGTCCACTGTGGAATCTGCAGATCAGATTCACAGAAATCTGATCACATTTGATTCTGTTGTAGAGACCTCAGACATCCCTACTCCTAAGACCATATGGGGCTCCTGTATCTTTAACAGTTGAATAGAAAAGGGGATTTCAGTAGGTGCCATTAGTAAACATGCAGCATCTGGTGAAAGCTGCAGGAACCCTGCCCTCTTTTGTATCTGGTCACACTAGGCAGGGCTCCTGCAGCTTTAACTGTTGTGATGAAGAGGGGATTTCACCAGGTGCTGCATGTATACAAATGACACCTGCAGAAATCCCCTTTTCTACACAACTGTTAAAAATACAGGAGTCCTGTCCTCCTTTCCATATGGTCACCCTACCTAAGCACTACCAATTTGAAGGCATTATGCAGCTATCCTGCCTGTGTCCTCTTAACTGATTTACTGTGGTAAGAAAAACGATGGAAGAAAGAAGAGGAAAAAACAGGAGGGTTGTGAGTGGACGAGGACAATGTCTGGACCCCCATAAAATCCTGTGAATGAGACAGGCATGATAAAAAGCCTTGTCTGGAAACAACCCTGGAAATTCACAGCACATTGACATTACAAAATGCATTTTCTTTTACTGCAGGAAGTTGGGCAGGGGGTGGGAGGAGGAGGAGGAGGAGGAAGAGATGATGATGATGCAGGACTGCTGCTTTCGTCAGCTGTTACCTATCTCCAGATAACATCTAGCTCTGCCTTTATGCTTTATAGCCTTTGCAGCCTGTAAAATACCAATTGTGGTTCTGGAAACGGGCACAATGCATTCACTGATACATCCAGAATCTCAACAACATAATGCTCACCTCACAACTATCTATGATTAATTGTCAGTATATTTATTTTAACCAACTTTTCTTTCCAGATAACTTTCTCAGAAATATTTTACAGTAATATCCTGAAAGTGGTGGAATATATCACTATCCAGTTATATTTAACTTCCCTTTTCATAGGCACCTGTTTCTTCTTTAGGCAAAGTTCTTTGTCAAATGCAGAAACTCAGTGCCTACCTTTCCGTGATCAATAACGTAGACAATTACTACATTAATAACTTAAAGATAAAAAAAACATTAATTTTATTTTACTTTGGTAGAATTGTACAGCTGCTAATAACAAACAATTTCCCCCTTCCTTAGACTATGATGTCTGTGCAGAGGCGCCTTGTGAACAGCAGTGCACAGACAACTTTGGTCGTGTCCTTTGCACATGCTATCCTGGTTACCGGTATGACCGTGACAGACACAGGAACAGAGAGAAACCCTATTGCTTAGGTGGGTGAAAAGGATTGCCCTTGGAATATATCTAAACATGTACATCTTGGCATATGCTTCACTGGAGAATATAGTATTTTGCATTGTATTATCCAATGTTGTGTTGTATTACCCATTATTGTATTGGATAGGCTGACCATATGAAAAGGAGGACAGGGCTCATGTAACTTTAACAGTTGTAGAGAAAAGGGAATTTCAGCCAGTGTCATTTCTTTGCAATTAGTTCCTGGTGAAATTCCCTCTTCATCACAACAGTTAAAGGTGCAGGGGCCCTGCCTTCTTTTGTATATGGACACTCTAGTATAGTGCCTGCACTTTTAACTGTTGTGATGAAGAGGGAATATCACCAGGAACTAATTGCATACAAATGACACTGGCTGAAATTCCCTTTTCTCTTCAACTGTTAAAGTTACATGAGCCCTGTCCTCCTTTTCATATGGTCAGCCTAGTATTAGATAATATACAATATTTTCAACCTTGTATATTTAATTGGTGAGGTTCAGCTCTTTGGGGTAATGTGGCTTGGGATATAAAACGGGAAATTTTAACTCTTTTTCAGGTGTAATCCTATGGATGTTTAGACAGAAAGAAGTCCTACAACTCCCAGCATTCCCCGGCCATGCTGGCTGGGGAATGCTGGAAGTTGCAGGACTTTTTCCTGTCTAAATTTGCATCAGATTGTGCCCTTAAAAAATTTGAGCTTGAATTTGGCTGCCTCTAATGTAGTAAATTCCTGAGACTTCGTTCGATTGTTGTTTGTTTAGGTGAAATTTCAGCACAATTTCTTCTTGCAAATGTTCTTTTTTTCCTTACAAGTTAAAATAGAAGCCTAAAGTAAAGAAAAAGATAGCTTCTGGAATTTCTTGTTCTTATCCAAATACTCTGGCATTACAGTTTGTGGTTTCACAGATGTACATGCAAACTTCTGCAGCCCTTTTTCTTTGTGATCTGTCCTTTGAGGCTGCAATCCTATACACCACGCACGGGGAACCTTTTCTTGCCAAGCCCACGTTACGTGGTTGAAACCCGTCGGAGTCTGCATGTCAGCACTGGCTATAGCCGGAGCCAAAAGATGGGCAAAGTTATGGATCTGACTTTGTTCAGTAGGTAACAACAACAAAAAGACATTAGCATCCAGGCATTCCCCTTCCCCAACTTGTACAAGGTTCCTTCCATCAGCTTTGCAGTTGGGGGACACAGAAGAATGGAGTAGATAATGGGCAGTATCCGTTAGCGCAAATGATGTTGCATTAGCAGCAACTAGGTTCTGAACTATGCGCAAGAGAAGAATCCAACTAAAGTTACGGTTGTGCAAGGACGATTGCACAAGTGGTTGTGCATTATGCTTGTGCAACCCATTAGGTACAAGTCTTGTGTAATCCATTTGCAAACGGTTGCACAACTGCTTGCACAACCAGTTGCACAAGACTAACAGGCAACTGTTTGCTTAATAGAAAGATTCAGTCGACCACTGGCAGCGCTATTTGAATTTGTGGAACAATACCGTAGGATACTACCCCTTATTGTTATATGTGTATACCTCACTTTTGAGGCTGTCCTTAAATGAGTCCTATCTATGAACTTAGGAAGCAGCCTTAAACCATGTTAGACTATTTGTTCAAGTGCTGTCTACTCTGACAGGCAGAAACTCCCCAACTAAGGTCTTTTACATCACTGCTACCTGTTCCTTTTAACTGGAGACACTGGGGATTGAGCCTGAGACTTTTTCCATGCAATGCATGGCCCCTTTCTAAATCCAGTGGAATGAACGCACAGCTTATAGGGAATCTTTATTTCTGATCACTTCCTCCTTTAAAAACGAAACAAAACACCCCATTGTGACATTCATCCCCTTTCAGATATTGATGAGTGCACCAGCAGCAGCGAGCCTCTCTGCCCCCACATCTGCGTCAATACCCTCGGCAGCTACCGATGCGAGTGCCACGAAGGCTATATCCGTGAAGACGATGGGAAGACATGCACCAAAGGAGACAAAGGTATTGTTCCTTCAATTAGACTGGCCCAATCTAATGTGCTTGAGGACACAGAAGCTATTCAAATAAAACAAATGGAAGGCTCCAGGTCTACCGACCGTTTCTCAGAAAAAAAGTGCGATTAAAATCAAGTATTTTTTATGTTGGAATATCTTTGCCATACAAATGCAGAGAAATAACATTGCAGACACTTTGGGGATGGAGGATTCCCATAACCTTAGAATCTTGAAAATCCTCTTGTTATCCAGCTCTGCAAATCACCAATTAGTATCCTTCCCATTCTAGCACTCGCTCTCCCCCACTTATTTCTCCTCAAACCCACCTACTAAAGTTCGGGAAGTAAACCAAAAACTCTGGACCCTAGTCAGTTTGTGCAAGCTGTGTAGATTTATGAAGATGTGAAAATGAAATAGTCTGACTTTGTATGAGCCACTTTGGTCTCTCAAGTTCTCAGTTAGAAAAGTCTTTTAACCAGACATGCTGGGGATCGAACTTGGGACCTTCAACATGTCAAGCATGCTGGTCTGCCACTGAGCTGTTCTCCTTTCTACATTCGCTGCCCTTGCACAATTTACTTTGCTTCTGCTGGCTTGTATTTAGTGGTTGGTTGGTTTATTTGATTGATTGATTGATTGATTGATTGATATCCCGCCTTTCTATCAAAAGAATGGCACTCAAGGTGGCTCTCAAGCCAAGAGAACGATGAGATGCAATGAAGACTGTAGAAACCCCAGATTGAAACTCAGCCCCTCGACCTCCTTAGATCCTCCTGGCTTCAGAGACCTTAGTAGGCTTTGGTCACACACATTTCAAGCCTACCTTCATAATAGCTAGAATGTTGTCATAGTCCATTTATTTGTATACCACATTTTCCGCAATATGCTGTGCTCAAAGCGATGCACAATATAAGCAAATACAGTGGCCATAATCATAGTATGTTACAACACTAATTCCATTACAGTTTATGTCAAGTTTAAATAAGCACAAGGCCCACCAGCAGGTCAGTTAAGAATATCCAGTACCGATAGTAACATCGACTCATACGGAACAATTCACTAAACAGGCCATAAGATACTCAGGGCACTTCAATCAGCCCAACTTCAATCAGCAGTAAGAGACCCTCCTCTCACCATGGTCCCAAGTCCTGAACAAAATAAGGGAACCTTCACCCTCATGGAAACTCTCTTCTTGGCTGTCTCGTGGCAGCAGAACACCAGGAGAGGCAAAAGAGTAATGTCTCTCCCTGGACTGATGTTCCCCAAGTGGGCACAAATACCTCCACATACACCCAAAGTAGCAGCAGCATCTTCTGTAGGGAGACACCTAAGGCTGGGGGTGTGGTAAGGCAGGTAGAAACAGCCAAGCCCTGATGGCAAAGAGAATGGGCAGTATCCAACCTCTGTTGTTTCCCTTCCGCCCCGTCGATTGCCTCCGGCAAGTGGTGAATCCCGCTGATTCTGTTGCGCAAACAGGAGCCACCGCATACACCACGGAGATTTAGCACTTCTGAAAGGCAGCTCCAAAATGTGCAGAAACACTCAGGACAGGTTGGCGGAGCTCCCTTATATGAGAACTGCTGTCCTGCCCCATTCCAGAAGCGACCATTGTGCGAGCTGTGGGGGCCGCTTGTGCAATGGAATCACCAGGACACAAGAATTGGCAGGGGTGTAACCGCCCTGTTAGATGCTGCCCAGAATCACTTTCACCTCTGCTTTAGAATAAATCATGCTGAAATTCTATGCACGCTGAATCTTGTGCTCCATACCAACGCCTGTGCTTGTGTGGTCTAAATGCAACTATGCAGAATACACCCAACTTTTTCACCAGCCATTCTGCAGCCCTCATTCACTGAGTCAACTCGTGACCCCGCCCCCAGTTGACCCAGTGCTGATTTTGGCCTATGCTTGTAAGCATTAAAGTTGACATTGCATATAACCTCAATGTTCTGCTGTACAACCGGAACAATATCACTGATTTTGGAGGAAAGACTCCCGATATGGACTGGTGAAATTCACAACAGAGGTGGGCTTTGACCAACCAGGGTTAGAATCAGGGAGTCATTCAGGAACAAACCAAGACATAAACGGATTCATTTGTACATGAATACAATTCATGGGAATAAACAGCAGGAATTACCTTTGGTCTGGAATCACCATCTATGAATACCTTCTAGCTGGAATTCCAGTCCACTGCATTGCATAGAATAACAAAATATTCTCCCTATGGCCCTAGTTGCGCCTACTGCTTTGAAACAACCTACTTTGGAGTGCCATCCTGTGGCAGATAGAAGTCCCTGCACCATTGCAAAACTACAAACTATTTATGTTATAATAACTTAACAAAAAGAGCTGCTTCATATTGCAGTGTTTAGGCCATTGAGGCAGATTTTCTGATAAACTCCTGCTTATAGACAATGTTAATAAAATGCTATTATCTTGCCCCGTCTCCAAAAATAACACACAGTATGAAGAAAATTAATCCATGTGTGTTTATTCTGCAGCGCCAAAGAAATGGGTGCTGTCTGCCGCCCTTGGCTTTCAGAGAATGAATTTGATCTGCAGGTTTGACCGTTTTGGGGGATAGGGGCACTGAACAATGGAGCATCTTTGCAGAAGGATTATCTTGCATATTTCAGAGACGATGCAGCATAGCTACATAATCAAATGAAGATTACTTGCAGATAATACAAAACAGATGATAAACTAGACAACCCCCATAAAAAGAATGCATTGCAAACACCTTCTGGCTGCAACACCCGACATAAGTGAGACAAGACATTCAAGCATAAGGTTCAGTAGATGTACAGCTTCACCCAGCAGTATTATCTTAGTAGCATCATTTGCAGGGCTTGTTAGCTTAATGGGTAAAAGGGAGCTGAATTTAGACAAGGGCCAGACACATACACACAAAGGGCTTTGACTGTCCCAGCCTGCTGCACAAGGAAGAATACTGATCTGTGACATCCGCTTCATATGTTGAAGTTGCCAAATAATTATTCCAGCTGTCGCAGTAGAGACATGTAATGAGTAGGCCTGTGCAAGCCTCGGTCTTCGGAATCCCAATTCCGAAGCTTGGAGGCCATTTTAGGACGGATCCGTCATAAACGGGCAGATCCGCATTTCCTCCCCCATTCCCAGGCCCCAGAAAAGTCTACAACTCCCAGCATACAGTGCCTGGGAGGGCTGGACTTACCAGGGCCCAGGAGCAGAGTGTAGAGCTGTCGTCTTGGCCACCCGCCATGGTGTTGCACGCTCCTCGTTGACTCTGTGTTTCCGGTGCCAATGCATCCTCCTGATGCACGGTGCCATTGCATCCTTTCCGGGGAGAGATCTCGTGAGATCGCTGGCTTCCCCATGAGAGCTGGTGATCTCGTGAGATCTCTTCCCGGAAAGGACGCAATGGCACCGTGCGTCGAGAGGATGCGCTGGCACCGGGAACATAGAGTTGCCAGTGCTGAAGAGTGCGTAACACCATGGCAGGCAGCAACAACAATAGCTCTACACTCTGCTCCTGGGCCCCAGTAACTCCAGCCTCCACCCCAGGCACTGCATGCTGGGAGTTGTAGACTTCTCGGGGCCTGGGAGTGGGGGAGGAAATGGCGAATCCGCCATTTTATGACGGATCCGTCCTAAAGTGGCCTCCAAGCTTTGGATTCGGGATTCCGAGGCCCAAGGCTTGCACAGATCTAGTAATGAGTCCCAGCACCACTGTTAGGCAGGTGGTTGATAACTCGGATGTGTTTGTCTTCCATACTTCTTCTACAGAATTATGTGCAGAATTAAACACTCTGATAATCTCAGCCTTCATTTCTGTTAATGTTTCTAGTGCTTATCATTGTGGAGAAAAGCTTAGGAACATGTCAGCCGTACTAGCCAGATGCCAGATTTCCATCTTTCCTCTCTGTCTTGAAAACCATTCGGGGAGGGAAATTGAGGGCTGCTACCCTATGCACACTTTACTGGAGAGTAAGTCCCAATGAACTCTGTGCATCAGATCAGAGTGGAAGTTGCATAATCTGGACTGAAACCAATTTACAGTGCGATCCTATCTATGTCAATTTAGAAGTAAATCCCATTGGATTAGGATTACAGCCTACTGGGGCTAATTATATCCTGTATTAAGCATATTATAGTAGGGTGTGCGTGTGTATATTATTTTCTGCCACTATGTAGTTGCACTATACAAGCAAAGAAATTGTTATTGGAGCCACAGAACTGTAGCTTTCATATTTTGAAAAAGAAAGCTTCTATCCCTTAATGTTATAGAGACAGAAATGAAAATGTATGAACAGCTTCGAGTTGAGGGAGAGATAGGAGGTGGAGCAGGATTTCGTGGGAACTTCTGGCTCCCATGACTTGTGAAACAGATTTAAAAGAAATGCTAAAAGTACATAGGTTATACAGGACAGGCATTAATTTGGGTCAATATCTTGATTTTTAGTGTGGACAATACGGAATAAGTGTAAGGACCTAGAGTTCCTTTTCTGTGATTGTACCAGTAAATCTTTACCTCGTCTCTCTGCTCTTATGAGTCCTGTCACACAGCAAATCTAATCACGGATGATAAAGACCGTTTTGTGCAGATTGCAAGCCAGAGGCCTCATTGCATGGGATATTGGCGCAATTTACGGTGTATGAAAATTGGCCCTTGAACGAGGATTATAAATCACTGTGGATCCATACAGTTCCTCTACAGTAAAGACTCAGATAAAAGTAGAGAGGTAAACACTTCTTCCCCCTCCTGAGATATAAAAGGAGTTTTACAAAAGGCATTAAGACCTGCTAACTGGAAACAGCTGCCTCTAAGCCTACTTGTAGCGGGTTTTGTGCAGATTCATCCAGCCTTTCATGGTGATTCACAAGAAAAGGTTGTTAATACTGAGGACACCTCTTCCTCTCACGGAACGGCCAGGAAGGGGAACTTCAAAGGCTCGTCCCTGCACAGCTTTCTTTAGCATTTCATTTCGCTGCTGTTTTTGTCCGTCCTTTTAAAAAAAAAAAAAAAATGTGTTGGAATATATATATTTCTGTCTTTTTAGCAGGGTTTTCTGAGAAGACTGATAATGTGGTGAAACCAGGCGCGTGCTGTGCCTCTTGCAAAGAGTTCTATCAAATCAAACAGACGGTGTTACAACTGAAACAAAAGGTACGAGAGGTCTGTTTTTTTAAAAAGAAAGAAGATCGTGGATTTTTTTTTACAACAAAGCTAAACAATTGCTTTGTTGTAAAATATATATATAGAGAGAGAGAGAGAGAGCAGGTCTGGGCAACAATTTGCAGAGGCGGAAGCAACTGGTTTGCCATCGAAATCCAGCAGTACAGCAGTAGCTAAATAGGCAGGGTTTTGGGGTGGTTGTTGTTTTGCTGTTGATGTTACAACGCCAAATTTTGGCAGCGGGGGATTAATCCCTTCTGAAATTGGCCCTCGAACCCCTAGAAATTGCTCACCCCTAATTTAGAGCGAGAGCATTTCTGTTCTGTAATGGAATTAATTGCCATGGGAGATTGTGGAATCTTTTTCTTTGGGGCCTTAGAATCCTTGACACAGGATTGTTTGCGGATGCTCTCCTACGGGATAATTCATATAGGCAATCTGATTTACGACCACGGGTAGGCCTAGAACCATATGATCCAATGGATACCTGTTGACTTATGGTCACTTTCACAAGAACTGCTTGAATTCGTTTTTGTATTTCCCACATTTATGGGACAAGGTCATACTGACCCACATAATCAAGATGAATTGTTCTTTTACATACCGTTTCCTAGTATGGAAGAGGCTAAACGGGTGCAGAACCCTTTACCCACAGCCTGTGGAGCTTCTTGGGGTTCCTCCTGAGGGCAGGGCCGGGCTTCCAAGCCCTGCCCCCTGGAGGGAATCCCTGCTATTATCTCAGATTATCGCCGCCATTATCTCTGCTGCTCCTCCTCCCAATTGGCTGCTAAATTCTCGAAGGGGAGAGCCTGGCTGCTATGTTTCCTTGATAACAAGCACGTCTAGAATTCTCCTTTTATGGTAGTATGGCACACACACACAAAAAACATTCGCAGCTGGTTTTATGCAATTAATTTTATCCCAACACAAAGTGGTGTTTGTTTTTCTTTTTTTAAAATTGCAACTCATCCATGGAGGTCATCCATGTGGAAACTGAGGTTTGCAAAGGATGTAATGTATGTTCACATGGGATTGTTTGGAAAAACCAATGATGTGTCGGGGCTCTCAAAATTTAATTAGATGAAAGGACAGAATCCATTTGCAGGGTTTTCTTGCTTAGGAAAAGGCCTTCTAATTTGCTTTATTCTCCCAAACAAGAGTCCATGAGGGATTCTTGGTGTTCGTCTCAGGCAAGAGAAAAATCACACAGGGCAATATTATCATGAATCTAATACCATGATGTAAGATCAAGTTGAAAGTTTGAATCTTCAAACGGTGTGCTTGGAATCATGGAGGATGTGGTAAAAAGAAACTGAAATTGAGGGTGATTTGAGGGACTTACCTGGCATTACTGGGGTTTTCCCCCCTTTGGGAGGGATGTGCCTCTATCACAGAGATAGCAGTGCAGTTCTTCCTGTCAGCCACCATTTTGTTTCACCGGAAGTCCCCAGGTGCTGCATTGTTCCAGGGCACTTGTAGGGAAATATAAGAACCATGCTGAATCAGACCAAGTATCCGTCTTGTCCAGCATTCTATTCACACAGTCACCAACCAACTGGACTGTGGAATGCCAACAAGTAGGACATGAGTGCAACAGCATCCTCCTACCCATGTTCCCCAGCAACTGGAATATGTAGGCATACTGCTTCTGATATTAGAGGTAGTATATAGTCATCTGATATTGGTGTTAGTACATAGTCATTATGACTAGTAGTCATCACTAGCCTTATCCGTGAATTTGACATGCCTCCATATGACAGCCTCCTCAAGCTGTCATTCCCCAGTGTTGTATCTGGGGCAATATGGGAAATAAAATGGCAGATGACACAGCAAGTAGAACTGGGTAGATAGTGGGGGTAAGCTCAAATTGGGTGGTGAAATACATTTGCAGGGTTTTCTTGATTGAAATGAAGGTGTATTTTGCTCGGCTCTAGACTGATAACATAATTATTCTGGATGTGGCTAAGGGTCCTTAGAAGGTCGCTAGTAGTTCCTCAGTTAGAAGATCAGCAATGATGGGCAGGTTTCTCTGGCCACCAGCTTGTCCGCCATCACCAATCTCCCCCTGCAATGTGCAGCTGTGGTAGAGTGCTGGGTATGTACTCTACTTTGCACTCTTAACCCTCATGGGATGACAGTAAAGGCCAATAGGCTTGGGGAGTCCTCTGTATGAACTTGAGAGCAAGCCCTAAAATGTGCCCCAGCATTCTCTGTAACATTCAAGGGTCCTGTGTCAAACATACTGAAAAGGGTTCCCTGGAGACAGAACATTTGAAAAACCACTGTCTTCTTCCTTCTTCCACCCCATCCCCTTGATAGATTTTCAAAACTAGTCAGAGGGAGCCCATTGCCAAAAGAAATAAATAACAGACTATCTAGGCATGCAAGTAATCCCATGTGTGGAAACGTTCTCTGTGCACATGTGCTTATTTGGATGCATGTAAGTATGTGTTTAATTAGAAATAAGACTTAGGCTGGACCCGGGCAATCCATCTCCAGGCCAATTCAGCAACAGTTTCTGCACAGAACCTCTTCAGATTTACAACATGAAATGCAGGCGACGACAAGGGTTAGATCTCCTCTCTGTGACTGTTGTTCCTTGCGAAAGTATCCCGCTCAAACATTTACGTCCTTATGGGGGAAGGGTTCATGCGTGAAGGAATACTGGAGTGAGATCATTGTCACTGCCTGAATCAAGAAGGTTGATTGGAATAAAAATTAGGTCAATGCATGCTATTGTCTGGCTGAGATGATAATATTAAACATCAAAAGCGCAGGGCTTGGCTCCAAAGTCCACAACAGGCAGATGCTGCTTTGCAAGAGATAGTCAAGGCTGAGCTGCCTGGAGTGAGTGGGTGGGCCAACACACGTTGGGTGGGCTCCAGGGACTGGTTGACTCAACACGTTCATGTCCTTTATTATAGTCGCCTGTGCTGTCCGTCAGAGATAGATCAGTGAGTTGGCTTTTGCATACATATACGCTCAGCGGGGGGAGAGGAAGCGCTGTCTTGCTTTTAAGTATTCCAACCCTTTAGAAGTGAAACCACCACAGCATATGCCTTGAACGCAGAAGATCCCAGGTCCAGTCTCTGGCATCTCCATTTAAGCCATCGATGATAACAGGGTTGGGTTGGAACTCTGCTGGGGGCCTTGGAGAATTGCTGCCAGTCAGAGTGGACAGTCGGTAGCTAGATAAACTATTGGTCTGTGTATATGGCAACCTCATAAGTTTGCCTTTCCCCTTCATGCAAAATATCGATGCAATGTTGTGATGTAACTCACTTTCCTTTTTGTACTTGAGTTCCTAAATGAGTGTAAAACCCACCCATCCATGTCTCGACAGGATGTCCAGAGCTTTCCTCTCATTGTGAATAGCAGGCATGCAGGGCCCTAATTCTGATTGGGACCGTGACAGAGGGCAAAGGGTTAAAGCCCCCTTCCTCCCATGCTACATTTCCAGTCCAGGTCAGGCCTCCCGTACAGCAATTTGTGGAAGGAAAATGAGCGACAGAACACCAAACAAAATAACAATGAGTTTGGCCTTGTGATACAGCTGGAATGTGAATCCGGAGAAAAGCCTTTAACCTTGTCCTATGAAGGTTAGAGGTCAATTCTCACTAAATTTTTCGAGTTCGGGTATGTGTAACTGGGAACAAAATACTTATGCCCCTCATCAAGTGCCAGGAGTGTACATGTGTAGAATTATGTGTCTCTTTAAAAATCAGTGATTAATTCCAGATTGTCGTTCGTTGTTTATTTGATAATATTTGTATGTTCACTTCTTGAAAATCCTCCAAGGGGGGATTCCATTTTATCCTCATAATAGGTAGGTTAGGCTGAGGGAGGATGAGTGAGTTGCCCATGGGACATCCAGTGTATTCCCCAGTCTAATTCAATCATGCTATCCACTCTACCACCCTGGCTCCTTTAGGTTAGGTAGCTGAGTCATGAATTGAGGGTGATGCACTGAAACAGTTCCATGCTGAGTTGTGGAGTCAAATACAACAGCTCAACTAGATACCATTGAACCTGCTGAATGGTTGTGGCTGATAGCACTTTATTTATTGCAGGTGTCTTTGTTACCAAATAATGCTGCTGACATTAGCAAACCAATCACTGGGGAAAAAGTACTTGCATCCAATGCCTATATACCAGGTCCTCCTGGACAACCAGGTGATCGGGGTCCTCCAGGTACGGCAGTAAAGTAGTAGACCATTCCTACTTTTAAATGATCTCAATTTAAGTTTTATATATTTATCATATTTGTATCCCACTCTTCTCACAAGAAGCACAGATGAAGAGCATCAAAGCCTCTCCTTAATCTATAATTAGGGCTTCCCTTTTTCCATCCGGTTTTTTCCATACCAAGAGCTGTCCAAGGTGCTGTAAGCTTAATTTCTTCGCTTCTGACTGAAAATTATCCATTCCCAAGCTACATAAATTAACTGGGAATTTTCCTTGAAAATCTCAACCTGAAAGATTGCATTATTTGTGCTCTTCATATGTATTTGTTCAGGAGAAACAGAGGGTTATGAGCTTCGGCTGTTGGGCGGTATATAAATGTAATAAATAAATAAATACTGTTGAACCATATAATGTTGTGTAGTATAATGTTTCTGTTGTTATTACAGCATAATCACATTATTGATTCTATCTCGTTTTGGCTAAGATGCAAGGCAGATGATGCAAACTTTGGGGCATTGCAATTGGTTACCTGTACTAAACTTTCACTATATAGTTGATTTATTTGAGCCATCCTAATTTTGAACATGACACCTATTTGTGAATATCAAAGCAAATTGTACTTCCTTTTGAACTAAGGGACATACTCACATGGAAGAACTTTTCACCCACAAATTCACTTACTGTAGTGGGAACCATGTGCACAGGCTGGATGCAAAACCCTTGACCAAATAGCTCCTCTGTTCCTAAACCTGAGTGGGCATTTTTTCTCAGCCAAGTTGGCCTTTCATTTCTACTGACAAAGTTTGGCTATTGTGAGCATTCTATAGTTGATGTCTGACAGCTTCCCTCAGCAGGTAACAAGTTTGTGAAGCCACCTTTTTTGGTACTTTTTTTTGGGGGGTGTACTTCCTGTGCTTCCAATTCATAATTAAATTGTGGAACAGATCCAAGAGGAAGAAGACCTATGACTGGTGATGCTAAATGGGCCATTTTGGGCTGTGACACTCTGACTATGGGAGGCTCACCTGGTGGCAACATTGCTTTCTTATGGGCATCAAACAAAAACTTTTTTATTCACCGTTTTTTATGTACTTCTGATGTATTGTTGACTGCCTGTTTATCTGCTGGCTCACCTTTTATCTGTGGTTGTATGCATCTGAGTTTGTTTTTTAACCTTGTAAACTGCCCTGGAATCATTTTTTCATAAAAGGACAGTATAAAAATGTTTAAAATTATTAATTATTGATATATTATTAATATTTAACTACTGCCTGATCTGCTAAAAAGTCACCAAGGTGATACACAGCAATTTAAAATAATAAACTGTAAAATGGTAAAAACAGTAAAACTACATGTTTTTAAAAGGCTACATTGAAAAGATGCATCTTAGTGGGACTAATTTTAGTTCTTGAGGAAATGTATTCCAGAGTACTGGGGCAACAGAGGAAAAAGTCCTTTCACATGTTCCTTAGAAAGCAAGACCTCTGTGGGTAATGGCGCCCTCAAAAGGGCCTTTCTGGCAGGTCTTAACATCTTGGCAGGTTCAAGGCAAGACAGGCTGTACCTTAGATAGCCAGGACCTAAGCCATTTCGGGCTTTAAAATTTAAAGCCAACATCTTGTATTGCACCCAGAAAGCAGAAAGCAATCGGCAACCAGTGCAGGTCTTTCAATACAGGTGTAATATGGTCCTGTTAAATAAATTCTTCTTCTTCTTCTTCTTCTTCTTCTTCTTCTTCTTCTTCTTCTTCTTCTTCTTCTTCTGTGGGTATGCCATGCCCATGTACCCCTTGTGGATATAATATAATGGCCCGCAGAGAGAGAGAATGTGTGTCTATGTTTGTGTACAGCTGATGAGAAGCCTGCTTTATGTTCCAAGTAGTCCTGGTAATAGTCCAGATTCAACTGACCAAGTGTGAGAGTGTTACAGTTTTAGTGACCCTCCCAGCAACTGAGGTTGAAGCAAGACACCAGCTAATGTAGGGGTACTACATCTTCCTACGTAGCGGGAACTGCGCACATTAGGTCACTCCCACTCACCAGCCACAAACAGTCTTTCATGCACAATTGTCTAAGGAACCCCCTCTGAGCCTTAACTCTCTTTATTTTGCTTACAGGTGCCGCAGGTCCAAAAGGGAGTCCTGGATTTCCTGGATCTCCAGGTCCTCCAGGTTTGCCAGGCCCTAGAGGAGCAATGGGGCCTATGGGGCCATCTCCAGACTTGTCCCATATTAAGCAAGGCAGGAGAGGCCCTGTGGTCAGTATTCTGTCCCCGTACCATAAATATACAGAGTCTGTTGGTCACACCGTTACTTATTTTTGAGGAGTTTTCCGGTTTTGTCTTGCAGGGTCCTCCGGGGGCACCAGGAAGAGATGGCTCAAAGGTGGGCATGTAAATCTCCCCCCCCCCCCGGCATAGCAAGTATCTTTCTGTTTCTTTTGTAATGTTGCTCCCTCTCCTGTCTGGTTGGGAAGGTGAAAGATGGTGGTGGTGAGGCGCAAATGGAAGGTGAAGAAATCAAAGGTCAAGCTGGCCCATCACAAGGAAGAGTCCACAGAGCCCCCTTGTTGCTAAGATCATAGAAGCCTTTATGCAAGACAGGCATGCCCTGTGAATTGCCCTATTGCTGTTAGAACGTAAGAAGTGCTATGCTGGATCAGACTGAAGGTCCATCTAGTCCAGCACTCTGTTCACACAGTGGCCAACCAGCTGTCAACCAGGGACCAACAAAGCAGGACATGGTGCAACAGCACCCTCCCACCCATGTTCCCCAGCAACAGGTGTACATAGGCTTACTGCCTCGGATACTGGAGGTAGCACATAACCATCAGCCATTGATAGACTTCTCCAGGAATTTATCCAACCCCCTTTTAAAGCCTTCCAAATTGGTGGCCATCACTACATCGTCATTGCTAACCTGACTTGTGTCTCAGTTATTCCCTCCTTTAAACAGAGTTGGTGATGTCCCTGAGGTCTCATGCTGAGATCCCACTGAAGACCCAAATCCTGATATAATATTGGAGCTACATTGCCATCCCTATTAAGTATAGAGCGCTGTTTATGTTTTAGTGCAGGCTTGTGCCGTGTTTCCTTTAAAAAGGTCTGGGGATGAGTATTCTGCACTGGGTAGCCTGTAATGTGTGGTTTTTCTGTTCATATTACTTGGAAATATTTTCAGCCCAAATCTATCAGGTTAAAACTCAAATCCATTGTTCATTTATCAGGTGACTGCTTTAATCTCATCTACTCCCAGTCCTGATGCATTTAGTTTATTCCCCCAGAGTTTCTCCCTGCTAAATCAACATATAATTAATTCTTTAGATAAATGGACTAGTCTAATTGTTTGTTAGGATAACAAGTGTGCACATATTGGGTTGGACAGAGATTTGTTTTTGATATAATAAGATACTGTTTATTGATTATATGCCTATGATCCATTGTTTATTGCCTACTGTATATTCTTCGTCATTTCTCTTAAGAGTTTCTTCCCGCTCTTGAATAACCTTCAAAGCCTGTGGCAATTTCTTGATTTAAATACTTGCAGAAAATAAATGTTACGGTTGGAAATACGATATTTTCATTTTGATACGTAACAAATCATAAATGAAACTAATGCTGCCCAGTTTGTAGCGTGGAAGTCCTATTGCACTCAGTAGGGCTATATCTACACTACTGCTTTATAGCGGTATTGAAGTGCACTGATAAATGTTGCGGTACAATCCACATTCCACATACTGCTTTCATAGTGTTATATCCTGCTTTTTATTCCACATTCGTCATGATTTGACATAAGGTGTAGATCTGGCCTTGGTCTTGCTTCTCAGGAAACCTATTTAGGATTCGCTGCAGATGTTAGTTTTGATAGGTAATCCAAAACATCAGCTCTTCTGCAAACAAGTATATTGTGTAATCTGGGCTCAATTAAAACTAATGAGTACTAAATCTGCACACACACACACACACACACACACACACACTTCTATTGAACTCAGTGAGACTTACATCTAGGTAAAGAAGCATAGGATTGCACAGTAAGTGACTCTGAACGGTGAAAAGAGAAGAGGTTCTTATCGATCTGAAGAGACTTTTGATTTCGATCCCTGGGGAAGCAAAAGTCTCAACATGGAATTGGGCTACAAGTTACAGGTCATTTTTAATAAATGAAAATTAACCAAAGTGCTGTTTGTTACAGGGGGAAAGAGGTGCACCAGGAGAAAAAGGACCACCTGTAAGTATTACATCTCCTGACAAGAACCTACGCGTACACTATGTTCACTATTGAAGGTCCTCCTCTGGTGCTTCCTCCGAAGGAAGCTCAGAAGGCGGCAATAAGGGAGAGAACCTGCTCAGTGGTCATCCGTCCCCGTCCCCCCATGTTATGGAATGTTCTCTCCAATGAGGCCCGCCTGGTGCCAACTTTGTTATTTCTTCATTGCCAGCTTAAGACCTTTCTCTATTCTCAGGCATTTGGCAGCATATGATAAATTTTAATCGTGATTTGTCTTATGGTTGATTGCTTAGCTTTGTTTTTGGATATATGTTGTCTCTGTGTGTCTGTTTGTGTGTTTTATGTAAATGTTATTTTAAACTTTGTATAAAGTTTTATCTTTAATGGTTTTTAGTCTTTGTAAACTGCCCAGAGAACTTCGGCTATGAGGTGGGATAGAAATGTCATAAATCATCATCATTATCATCCAATTCCAACACAAATTTCATCAGTCGAGCATGGGGCAGCACCTTTCATAACCAAATAGCTTATGCCAGAGATGCATAACCATTCTACTCCCGAGGGTCACACTCACATGGACACATATGCCCTCACCTGTATACTCATGCCAGCAATTGTTACAGGTCACTCATCCCTCACTGATGGCAGCAGCAGGAATGAGCCATCCTGCTCTTTGAAGATTGATGGGGGAGGACTGGAATGCCAGGGGAGGCACTTGTGCCCCAGAGGCTGTGGGTTGCGCACCCCTGGCTCAGGGGAAGTGGCAGATGAATTGTGTTCATCATCAAGTCATGACAGTATTAGCTGCGGTTTTAATCCTATATAATTAGGGCCAAAGTAAATGTTACCCTAAACATGTGGCTGCTGCCCAAAATAGCAACCACATATCTAGGTGTCTCCTTCCCCTTTGTAACATCTAATAGAACTTTTCCATATCCTGAGGTCATGATGTTCTGTGGTCCCCAGCCCATATTTCACATCATTATCTGGTGATGGAGAGATGGAGAACATTGTGATGTCAGGACATAGGTAAGTTGTATAGACATTACAGAGGTAGGAAAGAACTAAATGCACAGTTGCAGTTTTCATCAGTGGTCATGCATTCAGGATAACATCTAGTTTTATATACTTCCCCCAACATAATGAGGCTAAAACAGGCCTCACTACCAATTAACCCATACAGCTGAATAGTGAAAGATGATACAAATCTATGATAAAATCATACCAGTTTTCATTAGATCTGTGAACTGGTTCACTTGTTGCAAATGTGCAAGGGTTTGCAGGTGCAGTGGTCATCTCTGCATTTGCATTCTTGTGATGAAAGTAACATATGCAAAAGTAGCATAATTCATATGTGCATCTAATAATTTAGTATGGGAATCCCCTCCTGCATCTATAAAACTCTGCAAAAGATAAGATGTTGTTACGATGTCTTAAGTTAAAGCTAACTGGTTAACTGTTTTGTAGGTTACATCCAATAGCATAATGCAGAACTGATTCACATATTACTTTTTTCTACATCAGTATTAAATATTCTTATATTAACAGCCATGTTGAACCAAACATGCACCCAACCAGCCATTTGCTTTGAGAGTGGGGACTCTGATACGCATACAGAGTTCTCCTGCCCTGAGTGGCTCCCTCCTTTTGTTTCAGTGGAAGATTCTCTTCTGTGATGTATCTCTGTACTGCTGGCAAGCTCAAAAGCAAATAAATGCATTCTGTACGTTTATCTTTAAACAATTCTTTAAATCATTATGTAATAGATAGTGAAGAAGCGAACATCACAAAAATTAGCCCTTTTCATTTTTGTGGAATTTGAAGTGTTTAACAATAGAGGGTGGCAGAATTTTACACATTGAAACATATTTCACTTGAAATTTGCATTTGGAGAAAATTTAGACCAGGATGTTTTATTTCAGATTTTTCCATTTCATTATCTTGCCATGCTTCTGTGAGCATAACCGAACCAAAATGGCTGCTTTGATAATATAGGAATATGAAGAACTCGCAATTTAATTGTCACACTTATAATATTTCTAGGGGCCACCAGGTTCTTTTGACTTCCTGTTGCTGATGATGGCAGACATCAGGAATGATATCGCCGAGCTGCAAGACAGGGTGTTTGGACACAGGACTCATTCTTCGGCAGAAGAGTTTCCATTACCTCAGGAATTTACGAACTATCAGGATCTGGTGGATCTGGGATCCGGAGAAGACTACAAGCAAAGGACTGCATCGACAGACTCCAGTTCACACAGGGAAGGCAATCATTAAAAAGCGCTCGTGCCTTGGAAAGAGTAAACAAAAATGATAGGGTAGTGATCCACAAGTCACTTAAGCCAACATACTTACACATATCCCAGCTTACCCCTGTGGAAATCAACAGCAAATAGGACACTGTAATCATTTAAGTGCAATTGCCACATTCCCTTTCCTGAGTGTTACAAACAGGACAAAATTAATGCTGGAATGTATCAGTTCAGACTGCTGGGCAGGGGGATTGCATATTTGAATGCTCTCCCATATAAAAGCAAACCTCCTTGCACATAGAAAACTAGTATGCTAGAAAGAAAGATTCCATACTGGACTTTTCCTTGACATGCTATCTTTTGTGTGTGGGGAGTCATTTGTGTTTTAAGATGGAAGGTCATTCAAATATTTGATCCCCTAGTTGGTGTTTGAAGTGCTATAGTCCAGCAGCATCACACGAGTTTGGTAATAGTGTAACTCCACTCTCAAGAGCAAGAGACACCAGTTATGAAGCAACTTTTGGGACATCGTTTGGCTATGGCCACTTGCAAGTGGCTATGTGCTACTTGCACATCTGAAGAAAGGATTTTGCAAATGCAATTATGAACACACACACACCCTGCACAGCTTTCCTCTTGTCCCTTATCTTCTGCAGTGCAGACAGTAAGCTTCTCTTCTTGTTGATCAAGATATCTGTATATTCTGAACTTTTCTACATCCCAGAGCACAACCCATTCTCCCTTGTCTTGCAATGGGTGAGCACCTGCTCTGCACATTGGGAAACTCTCTGCTAATTCCCCTGACTTACATAACGATGCTGGTGGGAGTGAAGAGCAATCAGTTAGTCCACCATGGAGTTGTAAGTCATTGCAAACCTTCTAAATGATGCTATTGCAATTCCCTTTCCCTTTTTGCACCAAGTTTACAGGGTATGCAGTACGGGAGTTTCTGCATTCATGCAATTGTGTAACATTAGCACAGGTGGGAAAATTCCATATCTGTAACAGCAGGTGTTCTGAAGCAGGTAAGGGTGCACCAGTTATACCAGGACAACTTTCTGTGGCCCTGTGGACCTTACACTGACTTAAGTCCAAGTACTGTGGCTTAAATGGCTTGTCCACTGCACTGTTAAAAAAGAGTTGTATAATATTTTTTTAAAATGCACTGATAATGTACAAAGTTATATATGTATTTTATTGACCAAAGTTTCTCTCTATTTTCTGTATGTTCTTTTTTCACCAGAGATATTTACTGGCAGTAAACTCAGTTCAACTATATGTATTAGATAAGAACTAGCTCCGGAATTAGATCTAAATTTGTACTTGCAACAGATTCAGTTTTAGAGAAAAATATGCTGAAGTACTTTCATGCAGGTGCATAATTTGTGGTTAGAAGCATGGCCTTTCCTATTTCTCAGTAAAACAGTGACATTTTGGGGGCTGGTGGAGGGCAGCGGAATCCAGCCAATCAAGTATCAATGTTATCAGCCAGTACACATATTATATTGTCCAGGCATTAGATGAGTTTCAGTTGTATGAGTTTCAGTTTACATTCAATATCCATGCAAATACATAATAATCCTGAGCCAGAAATCCTCATAACAGCAGTGGTCCACTTTTTCATGTAAGTGTTTCCCTTTCAGTGTAATTAATTCTGAAATGTTGATCATCTATTTGGAAGAAGGGACAGGTAGTGTCAGTGTTCAGTTTTCCCTAACAGGTGATAGTACTTGCAATTAATTTGATGGCATGCAAGTTCGCAGAGACAGTGGCTGAATTCGGACAACATATTAGGCAATGGAGGAGGGGGGGAACAATTGTCAGTTGTGTTGCTTATTGTGTCGTGTGAGGACTTACACACCACGCACACACAACTGACAGTACACTAATTGGGCAATTTAAACAACAGAGGAAAACAATGGGCTTGCACGTTGTTTAGCCCGAAGCCCCGTTGTTTAAAGTGTTGTCCGAATTGAGCCCCTCCTGTCTCCGTGGACTATTCTGTTTGGGGATAGAGTTCTGCTGGCCAGAGCAGCCAAAAAACCCCAGCCGCTCTATACAGCTAGCAGAACTCACGGTGCATGCTGGGATATGGTTGGGAGACTGAGGGAGGGGGAGGGAGAAGATGCTGCAACCAAAATGGCCACCGTCCGTTCGTAGCAACCGGTGCTGGTGCCGAGCAGCGCCGGCTGCAGCATGTCGTTTGGGGAGCACAGCCTGCCTAATGCACGGTGAGTATGCTATTTCCCCCTTCGTTGCCTGATATGTCGTCCGAATTCAGCCAGTACCTCACCTGTTGACAACAACATAACCTGTTTTCCCTACAGGCCCGTGAAGGATCAAACTGAAAGGATGATGTGCTCATTGAAATCTATTTCTGCACATAAATTCTATAGCCAGGTCTTAATATACCTATATATACTATTAAGTGCTCCCCACTCATCTGACTGGTGAGACATTCAACACCAGTGTATCAAGGTTTAGTTTCCTTTGGATGAGGGAGAAGTGGAGTGCAATAGTTTATTTCCACCTATCAGGATGCTGTAGCAGTTTCATGCATAAGCAGAGGTCCTTTGAGGTCCCTTCTAACTGTATGGGAAGTATCCAACTCTGCCTCTTTGCTAGTGGAACAGACTACTAGCGCAACAGGAACTAGCATTTGCGGAAATGAGACTTCCCAGACAGTTTCGAAACAGGGCAGGTCAGTGGAGCTCACAGAGTGGACCTCCGCAGACCTGCCCTAGTAAAAAATTGAGGGTTTCCTCTCATGTCTGGGGTTGTTTGAAGAACCACAAGTTCCTGATGTGCTGGCCACGGGTCCTGTTGCTGCAATCGAGCTAGCAGAGTCTCGGCAGTAGGATACTGCTCTATGTTTCTGTGAAAAATACAAGCAGAGCCTATTGGAGGTAAGCAGACTTATTTAAATAGCAGACTTATTTAAAAAATTGATGCTCCACCAGCCTTCTATTCCAATGTCTACATTGCAGCTGTAGCTACCTCCAAGTAAAAACTCACATCTTTGTCTCTTTCTCCACATCCAAACTTCAAAACTTCCCCAACGCTATATCTCCAGCCCTCCTGTTCTGAAAGGCAGGGACATGGAAGAACATTAAGGGGTTGTGGTTTGAGGGGGGGGGGGGTGTCAAATCTCTGGCCCCTGTCAGGCGTGATATACCCATTTTCAATGATCAAGAAACAGCCCAATCTCATAATAATAGAAGTTTTTGACAGAAGTCTGGAATCTTTTTTCTGTCAAGGGCCACATTCACTAAGGGGGAATCTGTCGACCTACATACAGGCAATGGGCAGGGCCAAAGCAAAAAGTAGCTGGAGCAATCCCTTTCTCTTTCTGTTTTCCTCTCTCTCTCTCTCTCTCTCTCTCTCTCTCTCTCTCTCTCTCTCTGCCACCCCCTCTCACTCTCTTTCTTTCTGACACTCCCTTTCTCTCTTCCTCTCTCCTTCCCAGTAGGCTGCTGGGAAAAGGAGAGTTTGCTCTTGCCAGAGGTCTGAACTGATTGCTTGCAGAGGACTTTGGCGGCCAAGGGGCTTACCAGAAAACTACGGACCACAACATTCTTTGTTATATGTGTGAAGCTTTTGCATATGAATTGGGTCTCAGATTATGCTGGATTTAAGCCACCGTACACCAATAATCTCTGATAAAGTTCACTGCAAATTTTTGATCTATGCTTCAGTGGTACTATATAGACATCCCTGTAGTCGGTTTTCCTTCCACGTTCCCTTGCAAGTTTTCAGAGTTAGCTACAATTTATATAAAGCTCCAATTTAGTGCACATAGGGAAAAGATTATGGCTGGTCCATAGTGGGAAAAAATATACCTGGTTATATCCCCTCATATATCTAAGCACTGGTCTGGCGTTGCCCAAAGGATTTCAAATCACTTGTACTTTGCGGGGGATCTTACCTATACTACTCTATAGTTCGATTTACTCAACATTTTGCTTTCATATGACCAAATTCAGCAAGATGGGGCCAATCCAGTTCCATATTTACTACGGTATAAGATCTATTGAGTTCAAGAGGACTTATTCCCAGGTAAAAGTGATTAGGATTGCAACCTTAGCTGTATGTATACGCAAGTGGCTTCCAAAAAATAATCTTAAATTCAAGCCTTTTTGCCTAAAGTTTTGTCATCTGTCATACATCAATAGACAAAAAAGGAAGAAATAATATTGCATCATCACTTTAGAGTAATCCGTTGAGATCTTAACGCAATCTCTCTCAGATCATCTATAATCAGGCAGATGGTTCACTTGGAATTTTGCCCATGCCTGCCTCACAGTAATGAGTGGATCTGGGGCAAGAACAAACCAATACCCAATAGATTTGTGCTCTTTGACGATGTATTTCATAGTAAATAAGCAGAAACAACAACTGTAGGTTAAATGTGTGTCTCATGATTTAATTCCTTTCCCTGTTTTTATAAAAGACACACAGCTTTGTCCCTGTGTACATGTTTAGAAAGCTATACAGCACACAATTATTTATAATAATTATATGAATACTAGAGAGTGTATAAAACTGTGATTATGCAATATATTTGCAATTAAAGAAGGATATTTTTTCTTACATTGGTGTTGGCTTATATTATTTTTTCCTATCTTTTTTTGATAACAAGGCCTATAAATAGAAGACACTGGTACCAACCAACCAGGGCTACTGCAATTCTGCATCTCTTAGATAAGCTCAGTATTCTCCAAATATTTTATTTATTTTTGCTCCCTAGCACCTCAATGCTGTAGAAAACTGCAGGGGGGGACCAAGTTCTAAAAAGGGGTAGGCATTAGAAATACATTCTAACTTGTCCATTTATAATTTACAAGAGTGGTGTCACATCAGCAGTATAATCACATTTAGAAAAAAAAATATTCTTGGAAGATAATATGGCTGCTTCTTTTAAGAGGAATGTTTGTGTATGTCACACTTGATTCTTACCATATTTAATTCTTTCAGAAGGAAAGGCAGGATTAAAAAAAAACATTTTAAAGCTAATTAATCCAGTCTGGGACATTTCCCCCTGCCAGTTCTGGGCATCACAGTTTAAGGAAAGTTGCTGCCATAGATTTAGAAGACAGCAATGTGGTAAGCCCAAAGAAAATATCATTAACGATAGATATGTCATAATTTTGAAACATTTAAAAGGATGTCATAAAAAAGTCAACAAGTGTTCACGCTGTCCATAGGAGATAGGGCATTAAGAACATAAGAAGAGCCATGGTTATCTAGGCCAGCATTCTGTTCATGCAATGGTCAACCAAGTGTCCATGGGAAGCCCACAAGCAGGACATGAATGCAACAGCACCCTCACACCCATGTTTCCCAGCAACTGGCATTCAGAGGCATACTGCCTCAGACAATGGACATAATATATAGCCATCATGGGTGGGTTGATAGCCTTATCCTGCATTCATTTTAAAGCCAACCATGTTGGTGGCCGTCACCATATTCAGTTGAACATGATGACCAAGGGATTTCTTACACTTTACAAAGCCCAAGCAAGGAGGTGCATGAGAAAGGGACACATTTTAGCCAGCCCTAGGGGTGGGGGATGAAATAGGCTGCAAGCCCATTCCCCTGAGGAAAAATATTGAGGCTAAATTGAAGAGTATGACTCAGGATGTCCTTACGGGTGTCTACCTCTTGTGCAGTCTTGTGGGAAGAAGCCAAATCAGAAGCAGCATAGGAAACCATCCTTAAAAGTAAGCTGCCAGCCCAGGCCCTGCTCTAGAATTCTCCTCTTGCTGGTACTGCAGCTTGGGCCTGTTCTCTGTAAAATTAGGACACGTCTCAGTCAGTAAAGACCAGCCCACAGGCCTTCCCGCTGACATGGAATTTATGCTGCTGCAGACTGGGATAACGGAGGTATCTCCTCACCACCCATCCCGCTCCTTGCAGGTGATGACATGGAAACAGCTTCAAGCACCCTAATAATCAGGGACACTGAGAGCCCAGAGAGAGTAGGCGGGAGCCAGGCAGTGTTGGGTAATAAGATTTACAAGCCCCAGAATACATGTAAATAAACAAGACAATTCTCTGATCTCCAGATTGACTAGAAGATCTGAAACAGAGGGCTAAACTACACAGTATGTTAATTATGTAGCTGAAGCATATATATTTTTAATACTCTAGAGTACGAACACGTGGTTCTAATTCAGATCAGGATCACTGTGTGCCATTACCTCCACAGTCATTAGTTTCTCAACTCACCCACCCAGATTCAGGACAAATAGAAGGAAGTCCTTCACACGGCACAGTTAAACTATGGAATTCACTACCACAAGATGTAGTGATGGCCACCAAGTTGGATGGCTTTAAAGGGGGTTGGATAAATTCCTGGAGGAGAAGGCTATCAATGGCTACTAACCCTGATGGTTCTGTGCTACCTCCAGTATCCAAGGCGGTATGCATGCGTACAGCAGTTGTTGGGCGGGAGGGTGCTGTTGCACCGTGTTCTGCTTGTGGGTTCCTGGCCGATAGCTGGTTGGCCACTCTGTGAACAGAGTGCTGGACTAGATGGACCCTCAGTCTGATCCAGCATAGCTCTTATGTTCACCCCTATATGCATGCAAGTGGAGTTAAAAAAGTCTCCATTGATGCCAATGGACTTTTTCTTTTTAACCCTTACAGATGGGGGGTGGGGGAGAAAGAGATTTTTGAAAAGCGAACAGCATGTGGGGAAGGTTGAATCCTCTCCTCACAGGGCATGATGTTCCTGATGCAAATTGGATCCGCATGCACCTCCTTAAGGGTAAGAGTAAAGATAAGTTTCAGCAACACACTATATAATTCAGTAATTTGACTCTAGGTGCCAGGGACAAATAACAGGATCCAAAGGACATTAATACTTGGTAGACTTCCATCTCTGAGTATACATGCAACTCATAACTAGAAATGTACGGAGGTTGCAAAAGAGAAAAGGCTTTTTGCAGGGTGGGAGTGGGGAGGGATGTTACAAGTTTCCACCAGGCCCAAAGAAATGATGCCTGGGCATTGAATATTAACAGCAATGAAATCTGCCGTGTCAGAAGTTTGTGAAATTCCCTTCCTTGGAAGCTTTCAATAAAAACAGTGGTCTGACCCACCAAGCTGAAGGTAAATTACACACCAAGCTGAAGGCCTGCTCAGTATCAACCCCTCACTGCTTATTGTATTTTAAATCCCTATCAACTTTGGCATGGCTGCTCGGTTTTTATCCTGGTTGTGCTTTTATACTGTATTTTAAATTATGTTTTTATACTGTCGTTTTATATGTTGAATGGTTTTTATGGTTTTAATTTTTGTAAACCACCCAGAGAACTTTGGCTATTGGGCAGTAAATAAATAAATAAATAAATGGAGTCCCAGGCAGAAAACAAAATCAGGATGTTTGTTTAACCCTTCTTGAGCTGTCATACATGGCTAACGGGACTGTAATTTGGCTTGGCAGCTCACAAGTTGTGCGGGCCTGCTTTAGGTAAACCATATTCTCATTTTGAGCAGCTATCCCATCTTGTCTTCCTTAATGGGTTTTCTTGTCTTCTTTTTCTGGGAAGAAAAAAGACTGAAGAAGCAGCAGTAGAAAAACATGGGAGGGCTGCAAACGTAAGACAATGACGTCTGGGCCCCACGTAAAATTGCGACAATGGGTCAGTGCAATTGCACAATAAGAGCCTCATCTGAAAGCACCCCTGGACTATATCATGACAATGCTGTGTCTTGGACTATAGGATGTCTTGGATCATGTCCAATGCCATGAATCTGAGCGTCATCAGAATAGCACTTTATCGCACGCTTGTTACTGCCCATTCACGGTTTTTCGCAAGTCCTTTAGACGATCCTGTCCGCCTCCTGTGTGTCTCCCACTCCTTCTGGTCTCCGCTCTATCACAAAATAGACCGTGGTAAATCCGTTCTTTAAAAAACAAAATGTTCCGCTTTTTCCTGCTGTGTGCAGAAAAAGCCACCTGATAAAAATGGCCAGTGAATGGGCCACATGATCATTGTTTACTTCCTCTTTTTTCCCGTGTGAAGAAAGAGGAAGGCGCATGAGAAGGAAGCAAGGAGGAAAGCGTCTGTAGGGAAAACATTTTAAAAACCTAATGGAGACCAGTAGGTTTCCTGCTGGGGAAGATACACCATGTGGCTCCTTAAACGTTTTTTGGCTACATGTCCAAAGAGAAGCAGCCAATAATTAGAAATGTTGTGTTACTGCAGGACCAAGAATGTTTGACTCGTGATTGTGCCCATCTTGAATTGTTCCCATCCTGTTTCAGTAATTGACTTTGATGAGAAGAGTCCGTTGGTGCATCTGATTTCTGTCCACCAGCTTTGCAAATGGGGATCCTTTTATTCTGAGCAGACCACTGTGCTACTAGATCTTTTCCATCACACCCAAACAACTCTTCCTCCTTTTGGAAAGTCCAGCGCATGAATGACAAGATTGCCAACAGGAATTCCAGGAGAATTTGTGTCTGATTTTTAGTTCATGGTCGATGAGGCGTGCCGGGTAGATGTTCTTGGCTACTCTGAGTATTCCTTTTCTTATGGTAAGTTGTCTGACTGGGTTATTGGACCTCCCTCGTGTCGTGTTTCCTTCCAACTGACAATGACAGTGTTTTCGCCGAGTAACAATGCACAGCCCTGAGCCAATTCCTGCTTTTCGTTATGTGAGCCTTAGAAGAGAGTTTGCCCAGTTCAGATGGATCTTCCTGTCTCATACTTGAGAGCTGGTGCAATATAATTGCTAACAGCATACGCTGTGGCCTGGGAGGTCCTTCGTTCAAATGTCATTTCAGCCAAGAACGCACTAGGTAGCCTTATACAAGCTATGGTTTTCTCAACGTCAACATCTGGAACATGCGCTATCAATACTTTATATTGTGGCTGTAAAGTTTATTGCAGTACCACCTGTGAAGCATACAGCTACCCTGAACTCTTATTATGTGCTGTACACATACAAGGTATTATGGGGGGGAAGGCATAGCTCAGTGTGATAGAGCACACATGCTTTGCATGTAAAAGTCCCAGGTTCAATCCACGGCATCTCCAAGTAGGGCTAGACAACTCCTGCCTGAAATCCTGGAGAGCTGCTGCCAACCAGTGACAACCATACTAGGCTAGATGGACCAATGGTCTGATTCCATATAAGGCAGCTTCCGTTGTTGTTGTCGAGGATGCAGAGGCAATCTTGTCCTGTGTGTTAGAATCTGATGGTGGCTACTTGGGTTTTGGATGTGTTTATTCAAAGAAAGGCGGACAATCCTAATCATTTCTTTGGGGATTAGTCAGAAGCGAGCACCTTCCCTTTTTCACAACTTTATAGGTGTGCATTGCCTGGTATTTTATTTATTTATTTATTTATTTATTTGTTTGTTTATTTATTGCATTTTTATACTGCCCTATAGCCGAAGCTCTCTGGGCGGTTCACAAAAATTAAAACCATGAAATAATTTTAAAAATATAAAACAAGCCACAATCTAAAAACACAACATAACATACAATATAAAAACACAACCAGAATAAAACCAAGCAGCAGGAATTAATACAGATTAAAATACAAATTTAAAACAGCAAGGATTAAAATTGAGTTAATTTAACTGTTAAAATACTGGGAGAATAAAAAGGTCTTCACCTGGCGACGAAAAGAGTACAAAGTAGGCGCCAGGCGAACCTCTCTGGGGAGCTCATTCCACAGCCGGGGTGCCACAGCGGAGAAAGCCCTCCTCCTAGTGGCCACCTGCCTCACTTCCTTTGGCAGGGGCTCACGGAGAAGGACCCCTGTAGATGATCTTAGGGTCCGAGCAGGTACATATGGGAGGAGGCGTTCCTTTAGATAACCTGGCCCCAAGCCGTTTAGGGCTTTAAATGTTAGTACCAGCACTTTGAATTGGGCCCGGACCTGTATCAGCAGCCAGTGAAGTTGGAAAAGGACTGGCGTAATATGGTCTCGTTGGCCAGTCCCCGTTAACAATCTGGCTGCCCTGTTTTGTACCAGCTGAAGTTTCCGGACCGTTTTCAAAGGTAGCCCCATGTATATCTCACATGCAGCATATGTTCATTGGTGATGAAATCCCAAGGTTTTCTGCTCCGCTATCTAGAGAGGAAATGGTCTTCCCTATGGTGGAGAGAAGTATTTTGGGAAGGGGATGGAGAAGGTCCTATTCTGCTCACATTTGCATGAGAGGTTGGGGCCTGAAGGATGTCATGGAAACCTTGCAGACCCAAAGGGCTGTTACGCTTATACAGTGGTGAGAGAAATACATTCTACCAATGCTCTAATGGGCTCTTACATTGCCACACATTACAGGGACTGAACTACAGCAAACATATTCCGAGACTAAATCCTGGATAAGCCCTGGCTTCACCCAATATTAATCTGTTTCTCATGGGAGAGCGACACTCTGCATGAAGAAACTGACTAGTCCCATTCCAAGGATATGAGTTTGGGCAAGATTCTAGGCGACACATCAGAGGATGTGGTAATCATTTGCCAAGACGGTCTCTGATCATGTTCTGCGAAGTGGTGAACAGAATCCTGCTCTGTCAGTTTTCTGATAAAAGTAGTTCTCCCTATGTTCTTGGCATAATAAATGAGATAACCCACCTCCAAGAAGTTCCATCCTCACCATGAAAAGGAACTATTTGGTAAGTGGCATTCCCTTTCTATTTTCCTCTGATGCTGATGACAGACTGTACTTTCTAACTGACAGTGAAATTGTCATGTGCCACACTACACAATCTACATATAACCCAAGTTGTGATGGAGAGAAGCATGTGTTGGTGATTTGCCTTTCGAATGCGGTGCTGATGTTGCAAACACTGGATTAGATCTAGGCTATTTGAAAAGCAAACAACAGCTGGAAAGCATTTCATTAAAAAAGGGCTTCTTCTCCATGGCTTTCCAGGATATGTGAAAACTCTTTGCAGATTCCTGCCGCATCTCATTAGCTTTTAGACCGTCAGAGACATATTTTTTTGTCCCAAGGTTACAGCCAAAAGTTTGGCTCTAAAGAATTCTAACAATGTCCTGTAGTTCAGCTCTTGTCTTGAGCTATGATAGCTGAAAATGGAAATATGTAGACCTATCTGGAAAGGGGTCAAATACTCACCTAAGCTCAGCCCCCTGCTGCCTTCCCCACAAGCCAACCATTAAAGTAGGTGGAGCCCACTTACTACAATATAGTTCACTAATTAGTCTATGTGCAAATAACTGCACACCATAGTTGGCGACCAAGAGCAAGAAACTTGTGAACATTTGCAACATATTTAGATAGCTATTCCAGGCAATGCAGGGCCAGCTCAACCACTGAGGCAAATAACTGTATTTATTTCTGTTGAGTTGGATCCAGACTTAGTCATGTTTAGAACAGACCTATAAAATCAATGGGACTTACGTTAGTTATCACTAATATGTCTCCTTGATTTATGTAGGTCTGCTCTAAGCATGGATTTAACCCACTGTTTGAATATAGCCCGTTAACAGCGTTCTCTGGACAATTAACAATTTAAAAAAATCAGTCAAAATTCATTAATTAATTAATTTCATTTCTATACCAACCAATATCCAAAGCTCTCTGGGAGTTTACAAAGATTAACAATATGAAAAATACTGTATATAATACAACACACACATACAATTTTAACAATAAGAAATCCCAGGTCCTGATTATCATATGCTGCCAAATGCCTAAGAGAAAAGGAAGGTCTTAAGCTGGCATTGAAAATATAACATTGGTGCCAGGCATCCCTCTCTGGGGAAGTCGTTCCTTCCTTTATTTATTTACAATATTTATATACCGCTCCCCATTCAAGAATTTTGGAGCAGCGGACAAATTGAATAAATGAATAAAAACAGAATACAAAACACATTAAAGCACATTTTTAAAAGAAACCAGTGCAAATAGGAGGGCCCGGATCTCTTCTCAATCATCCCAGAGTGCAAGACGCGGAATAATGGGCTCAAGTTACAGGAAGCCAGATTCCGTCTGGACATCAGAAAAAAACTTCCTGACTGTTAAAGCAGTATGACAATGGAACCAATGACCTAGGGAGGTTGTGGGCTCTCTCCCACACTAGAGGCCTTCAAGAGGTAGCTGGACTGCCATCTGTCAGGGATGCTTCAAGGTGGATTCCTGCATTGAGCAGGGGGTTGGACTCGATGGCCTTATAGGCCCCTTCCAACTCTACTATTATATGATTCTATGAAGCAAAACCGCAGCTAGTCATTAAGGGAAGGCTTCCTGGAACAACGACATTTTCAAAAAGTGCCAGAAGGAATAAAAGTTGGCACCCGCCTGACCTCCGGAGGCGGGGAATTCCATAATTGGAGTGCAACCACCAAAAAGGCTCTGTCCCTTGTTGCCATTCTCCAAGCCTCCTTCTAAGGAGGCAGTTGCAGGAGTGCCTTAGATGATGAGTGCAATATATGGGTAGGTTCATGGTGGGAGAGGCACTCCGTCAACCAAAATATAAAATGCAAGTAAATCAAACCAGCAATAACGAAACATTAACAGGCACAGCGAAAAGCACTAAAAAAAATTACAATCAAAATGGAAAGCAACTAAGAAAATTAAAGTTCTCACCTGCCACTGCAAGAAAGTTAATGTACGGGCCTGGCCAGGGGAGGGCATGCCACCACCAAAAAGACTCTCAAGAAGCAACTTGTCAAAGGTTGGTGGGGTGGGGTGGGCATCCTGAGAAGGCCCTGAGAATGGAGAAGCAAGCGCAATGCAGCAGGTGGGCACCATGACAGAACCAACATGTGAGTCTAGCTTCTTGTGCTACTTCCAGCATGGAGCACTTTCCATGCAAACAGTGGCCATGGCTATGGGCAGAACAACATGTTAGCTTCACAAATATGTGTTCCACAATCCAGAATTTACTGAAAATACAGGAAGACACTTGAGGGGATTTAAGGAAGGATCAGCAGGTGAAAGGGATGTTTAAATCTTCCCAGTGTCCAATGAAATATCCCCCCTGTATTTTACCCCATTCCCTGATTTTGCACACACACAGCTCAGCTAAGCTTGGTTCACATAGATTTTCAGAGGGGACAGGGGTAAAATTCGGGTATTTGCAGGGGAAAAGGTGGTTAGAGACGGGGAGAAATTTATTCAGTTCACATTTTAATGGAAATTTATCTAATTTTGCATGTTCAAATCACTATGCAAATCAAAACTTTTATCTTCCTTTGAAATTCCCACCTCTCTGAATTTTGCAATGGAGTTCTCCAATCAAAAAATATGTACATAAATGTGTATATTGCAAAAATAATGTTCAAAAATGCATTGTATTAGGGAAATTGCTTGAACAAAATGTGTATATTAAATCAAAAGGCATGTCAAAATGCATATATTAGAAGAAAGGTGCACAAAAAGGCTTATGAATTTTTATGCAAACTTTTTTAAAAAAATCTAAGTTCGGGATGAACCAAATTTAACATTGGGAAAATGAGAAATGGAGAGAAACCAAAATTGACAGATTCATCTGTCCCATGTGGTGGTGCACCTGCTTCCCAGGTTCACTCTCCAGGCAAGGTTAGGCAGGAATAGTGGGTTGGAGTCTCAGTGTTCCGTCCTGCTTGCCAGTCCTCTCTGCAAATACCCACTCTGTCCCTACATTCATGTTCTAAGATTAGGAACCCTGTATTTCCCGTGTAACATGCGGTTCCACCCTAACCAATCAGAAGGGATGGTGGAGCTATCCTGCCTGTTTCCTCTTAACCGATTTAGACTGGGAAAAGGTCTACAATGGCTGGGGCATGCTGGGAGTTGTAAGCCGTTTTTCTGTCTAAAGCTGCATAGGATTGTGCCTTAAATTGCTTTTCCTTTTCTACTCCCCTAGGATCTGAACACCTTTCTTTGATCCTAACATAGAAGTGGTTAACAGCAAGGTAGAGAGAAATCTCCAAGCCAGGTTTATTTAGGAGCCTGAAACAAAGTCTCCTGGAGAGGAGGCTTTTCTTTTCTCATGGCTGAGCTTTTAAAATTTTCAGGACACTAGGAATATATGTGTATATTAGAAACTGAAAAACAGCAGGATATCTCCGATAATCTGGTTATCCGAACATTTTTCACACAGATGCTGCCTCTCAATGGAGAAAACTGGCCCATCCCAACACTGGAAAGAGAACAGTTTTGTTGTTATTATTACCAGCAAATTAATTGCAATACTGCATGTGTACAATATAATCAATGGACATTATAAATTGTTTAGACTTTGGCACAGAGAGCAAATGGCCCGACTGACGCATTGCATTTGGGCACCATCCAGCCGTTGTTAAGCACACTTAAGCCCTGTTGACTTCATGGGAAAAATTAAGCTTTCATCAATGGGTTTAAAAAGTGTTTAAGTTTGATGTCGTATTTATATCATTAAACTTTATAGAATGTGTATTAGTATTTCATTTTGTTTGTTTGGACTGGATTTCCATCTCAGACTTTTCCTAGGGTTCAGAGGGTCATCGCAGTTTTAAAATAAACTAAAGCAATCAATTTAATGATTTACCACTGGGGGAAAAACAGATGCAAAGTAAGGGTATGGATTCAGGACCAGAGTCTGGAAAATAGGGAGTTCTATGGGCGAAATAGGGTGGGAGACACTCCCATTGCATCTAAGAATATTTTGTATATTTACTTTTTAATGTTCAATCTTTTAATGTTTGTAAACCACCCAGAGAGCTTCGGCTATGGGGCGGTATATAAATGTAATAATAATAATAATAATAATAATAATAAGAAGAAGAAGAAGAAGAAGAAGAAGAAGAAGAAGAAGAAGAAGAAGAAAAAGTACAGGAATTCATGTAATCCATGAGTCTAGTCCTTGTTCTACTTCATTTGTGTGCTATTTTCCTATGCCTCTTTGCTGACATCAACTTAGTTCCTGGCATGCGTCAATTTTAAATCACTGGGTTATGGAATGTGATTTCTGCTGCATGCTTTTTATCACATCTAAACCTGAAATAAAATTGGGAGGTAATTCCACTGAAAAGTTCTGGACTGAAATCTCCCCTCCAGGAGAGAGGAATGTAAGGTTGCTAACTTTCCGGAATGGCAATCCAGCTGTGTTGTTCTTGTTTGGATTTTTTAAATCTCTTTTTGCCTTAATTTTGTGTGAATTTCAGAATTTGGAGCCAGTGTCAAGAATTCGTTTTGAGGAAAGATGGAATCTGTGTGTAAAGATGTCTTTCTCTATGGGAATATCTAGGCTTTAACAGTGATGTGGGCTGGACAATTTTCCAGTGCTTTATTTTTCTCTGGAAACATTTCCATTTCGTAAGTACATTGGAAAACATGAATGGATGCCAATTCAGGAATGGTTTGAGTTTGGGGGCAAGGAGAGCGGTGACCTACTTCCTGCCCTCCCAGCTCCCCCCCATTTCCCCTGACTTTAATAAAAAATAAATAAAACTGGAACAGCACTTCACAACTACAGTGCACTGTGCTTCATGTCAACGTTGTCAGCTAGGGGAATACTGGGCATGTGTGATGGCTGCACATGCCCAGAATGTATCCCTACCAGCCGAGATCCTCACAATGTCAGCCAAATTATTTCAGCACCTGAGGCAAAATATCCCACAAACGCTTCTTCCCCATCCCTGGCAATAAAAATACAACAAATCACTAACAATTTGCTGCCTTGCCTGAGACTCAAAATATGCTGTCTGAGGCAGCCACCGTAGACTGCCTAATGGTAGAGCCAGCACTGCTTAAAACCACATCACTTGAAGCTCGCTTTACCCCACTGGTCGAGAAATTGCCTCACCATCTCCCAGGGCTGGTTCATGGGTTGAGGCAACCTGCCAATTTCCTTTCACCATTCACAATGATTAACAGGCTGAGCGCCTCCTACAACTCCCCATATAGCTGCCAGCAACTGCCACAGGAATGAAAAATAGATACTCAGTGGCTCAATTCGGACGACACAATAAACAACTGGTGTGGGGGAAACAATTGTCAGTTGTTTTGACTATTGTGTCATCCGAATGCTGCCATAGTCAACTCAGCGCTGATCCTCATCCACACCACAGTTGATTATTTATTACCATGTTGTGTGGGGAGTGCCCCCTAGGGTTAGGGTTAGGGTTAGTCAACCCACCATTGACTATCGTGTCGTCCGAATTGAGCCACTGAGTTGGTGGAATGATGAGGTGATAGATTAGACTGTGCCATTTTGGATTACCAGTGAAAAGGGGCAGCCCTTTTGAATGATTCCCCATGAAACAAACAACAAACAAACAACTCTACCAATAGAAAACCATATCGTTTAAAAGTTTCCAATATTCCTTGTGGCAGGCTCATGGATTGTGGAGGCCTGCTGGTTTCATCTTCTGAAACTAAGTTGAGAGGCTACTACCTTACCTGCATAACAAATAGCAGAAACTATTCATAGAATAGAGCGGGATGCCACAGTTGACTATAGGCTAGAGCAGAGGCTTATGGGGTGCTACTATCAGAAATAATCCCAGCAGCACCAAACGGATCAAGCATCTGCCCTTCGCAGAGATTCAAAGGGTGTGCATTTTAAGTGCTGTATTTCACATTCTAATCCAATTCATTGTGAATGATGGAATGTGACTCCGGAAAAGAATGCAGAACATGCACTAAAAGACCTGTGAGAAAATAGGTGAGTAATATCTTATCTTATTCTTTATTCTCCTACAACATCCTCCTCTGCTGGCCAATATATATTAGAAAGAAAGACAGTCTTCCAGAGGATATGAAAAACACCGGTTTCCCCCCTCCAATCTTTCTCAAATAAAAGTTTATTGGGAAGAATCCCTGATAGATGGCATTGCAAAAGACTGACTGTGGGGGAAAGGCAGGAAATGAAAGTCATGTGTGATAAATGAAGTGCTAAGTTCAGTTGCGTGTACGCATAGAACACACTGCTTTCTCCTCCACATCAACAATGATTAGAGCTTAACATAGAAAGTGCAGTGGTTCAAGTGCAAGTTAAGTCTCAAGGGTGAAAGTGCTCTCACACCAGTGTTATTTCATTGTGCCAAACATCAGCTCAGAAAATAAAAATGGAATACCCCCCCCCCAAAAAAAAGCAAATGAAAATACTCCTTTGGCAATGAAAATTGACCACACTCTAAGGAACTTGGCTACCCATTGGCCTGGTTCGGTAGCACTGCTGTGGTGCACAGCAAGGAACACAACAGCTTTCTGAGAAAAGGTGGTGTTTCTTCCCGGATACCCCAATGGCTGCACATAGCAAGGCAACCATTCATAAACTCCCCCCAAACAATTTTAGGGACACATGGTCCCCCATGAGCAAACCATCCCATAGGTGTGGATAGTATTACCAACATCTGAAGCTAAATGCACATAGACATGTCCTATCAGCAATGACCATACCATCTTTATAGTCTTCTAATATTGTCTTCCCCAATGTGGCAACCTCTAGAGGAGTTGGACTGCACCTCCCATAATTCCCAATGGCCAGGCTGGCTGGGAATTATGGGAGTTGCAGTCCAACACCCCTGGAAAGGCTCCACATATTTACTCTTATTGCAATGTTAACTGTGAGGAACTTGGACAGGCTAGGCCATGTCTCCTTTACGGGCCCTGCCATCAGCCAAGGCCCAGCTAGCACGTATGATTTTAACACCTGGGAGGCTTGGGCAATGCCAGTAGCTCAAGACCACAGTCAGACTTCGCTAATTGGGAGGAATTAGCTGGGCCTGGTGGGAATGTTTGACTTCCATCAGGATGGGGTGAGAAGAGATAGTTCTCAGGCCTGGGATTGGTTGAAGAGGATCTGCCGAGGTTGCTATGGTGTCCCTTAGCAGTCATATAGCATCTTCAGGCTACACTTTACAGCATTTCCCTCATTTTTAAAAAAATATCACTGTACAAGACTCCCTTAAAAGTTACTATTAACAAACACATTCAGACAAAAATAGAAGACCAGCAGGACTTGCAGCTGATCTACTCATGATTACTGAGCATGCACTGGATTACAGCCTTAATCAGTAAATGAATCAACTAATATAGTTGATTAATCATGGAAACAAATTTTAATCAGTACAATTAAGGGGTAATTTTTTTAAAAAAAAATCTTGCTTCCGGTGTGTGTTACTGTAATAAACAAGAAACTTTAAAAGATGGCCTTTCTGTCCAAGAAATGGCTGCTTTTTAACATTTTCTCACACTTATCACACATATCTCAAAAAATTGCTTACAGTGAGGTTTTGATAATACACAAATATATATAACCAGTAAAAGGGCAGAATGATTTACTCAACTAAAAAAAAGGCCTTTAATCTATTACCAGGTATTTCAAAAAAATGTATACATTTTTATCTGAGCCACCAGGCACAGCACAAATGTAACCACAGCCAATTAGTTTTACCTAGAACCCTTTTAGTGCACCCGTATATTTCTACTCAGATGTAAGTTCTATTAAGTTAAATGGAACTTACTCCCAGGGAACTGCAGGCTTAAATTTAGGGTGACCATATGACAGGAAAAAACCGGATTTGTCAGGATTTTTGGTAACAAGTCTGGGAAGGGGGGGAATTTATGAAATTTGACCCCCCCAAAATCCGGATTTTTCCCATCCTCCCCAGCCAAAGGGCAGCTCTACTTCAATGAGAATTAACAAAAACGCTTACAGCTCTGCCATTTTTAAAGATAAAGAGATGAAACTTGGCACCATGTTTTTAGCTAAGAAGTGCTGGACAAGCAGAGCACCTTTCCTGTTGCAGATCTGGTGGGCAGTCGGGCACCTGGAGCTCAGCAGAGGTGAGGCATCCACAGATCAAAATGTGGGAAAGGAGAGGTCAGCCAAAGCAGCCCACAGGGCAAAACGGAACAGGCCAGAGGCCTTTTTCTCAGAGTTCCACAACATGGGCGATGAAGGGTCATCCTTAGAGAAAAACTCTCACGACCAACAAAGAGGTGTCAGTCAAGAGAGAGGCTCTCATCTTTGCAGATGTCCTGTTGATACAGATGTTGGAACCTGGCATGTCGTTGCTTTGCTTTGCTACCCCTTCCCTTCCATTTCACTTTGTTCACTTGTGAGCTAGGCTCTGTCTACACTGATGGCATGCAATGCAGAATGTTTGAAGTGTGTGCTGGAAAAAAATAGATAGATTTGTGGCTTGGGCTGGCTGGCATGTCTCTTAGAGACAGCGTTATACTGAAGACACAACTCAGAGATAGCTGTAGCTGAACCCTGAGAGGCTGGCATGCCACACAGAGCCTTTCAAGAGTGTCTCAGAATCAGAATCAAGTGTTGGTGCAGGTGTTGGCTGGTTGGAGACTTTGGCTGGCATCAGTTTCAGACAGAGTTACAACTCAGAGATGGCTGTAGCTTCTGAGAGGCTTGTGTGCCACACAAAGCCTTTTAAGAGTATCTCAGAGTCCAGTGTTGTTGCAGACAGAGGTGGCTGGCGGCGGAGTTTTTTTAAAAAACAAGAGTCATCAGATGTGACCAAGCTATAAGCTGGCACCCTACCCCCAGCCACAGGGTACATGCACAGCCTGGCTGGACTGTTGGGAGACTTCGGCAGAGGGGGGGGATTGTTTGAGGCTGGAAGCTGGAGATGTCGGCTGGCTGGCATAAGGCAGAGAGAGGCTGAAGGCAACCCAGATTCACCTGTAGCTTGGCCCTGAGAGGCCACCACCAGTCATGCCACAGCCCACCACCTCACCTGTCCCAGAATTCTCTAGTCTTGCAAGACTTCCAGGAACTCATCCAGGAAGTCTCACGAGACTAGAGAATTCTGGGACAGGTGAGGCGGCTGGCCAGATGCGATGGCTGTTGGCAGCTCGGGCTGCTGGTGGCCGCGCAGGCATCAATGGCAGATGCGTGGGTGGCGGCGGCTGCACAGACTTCTGGGACTTCATCCCGGAGGTCAGACTAGAGAATTCTGGGACAGGTGAGGCCAGGCGCTGCAGCCAGCTGGCTGGCCGGGCGCAGCAGCAGTGACCAGGCACACTGGCAGCAGCCTGTCACGGCCTGGCGCATTGGGCAGATGGGCGGCCTGGGCTGGGCAGGGAAGTGCAAATCCTCCCCAGCCCAGCAACGCAAGCAAGCAAGCATGGGGGAGAGGTCGCACATTTTCTGGCATCCATAAAATGCGAAGATCAACCACGCCATTTGTGTGGCTGGGAGGATATCTGCGCGTTTGCGGATATTCCCCAGCCAGGCTAAAGGCAAAGGCGACCTGTTCACTTTCCTGAGGCCTGGAATCGCACGACTTGCACCCAGCTTTCCCAGAGGTTTTTAAATAAATTCAAAATTCCCCCTGGAGCCCCCCCCCCACGAGGGCACAAAAACTCAGAGATTTCCGGGGAAAACTGGCCATTTGGTCACGCTACCCTTATGTCTTGTCCATAAGATGGTGAACTGGCTTGGAGCCCTGGCTGAGGTCCTTTCCCGGGAGACCTTTACTTCGGTGAAGTATAGGATAGACCAGTTAGTGTTTTATTGGCCCTAGTCAGAACAAAAAAGCCTTAGCCACCATGGTTCAAGGTGTCTTCTGAACAGGGCCATTGTTTTACTTGGGGATATCGTATTAAAGGCTCTCTATGTAATCTTGCTGCCTTCTTCCTTTCCATTCCCCTTCCCTATTCCCCTTACCCTCATAACCTACTTAAATACCCTAAGTTTGTGTGCTTCCTTCTGGATAACCCACAGTGCTAACTCCAGTGCTTCTTGGCAACAGGGGGGTGTTTGATTGGTGTTTTGGGATAAACCAGGTCTACCTTGCAGGGAGAAGGCAGGTCTCTGCTTTCTTCCTTCACATTAACCTTTAAAAAAAACAACTTAATGAGTTGAGATTCTACACTGGCCATGCCAGGTCCAGATAATCTGTTTATTAGAAATGGGGGGAGAAACCTCTTTGGCGATCTTTTTTTAATGACTCACCTCCTCCTAAATAGCTGCCTTCTCTTTTATACCCATTTTGTTCCCACGGGGGCCTCCATTGTCAGAGATATCCGTAAAGTGTCTGCTGCCCACACACTTGTATCCAAATATTTGTGCTATTCAGAAGTGAATTGCTTATTCAGCTAAATGGTCAATTATGCCAGGGTTCTTTTAATTGGAGGGAATACTAGGGCCAGGTAGCCTGCAGCCTTGCATGGGACCACTAGGAAATTCTCAACCTATGGAGCTAGGACAAGCTGCTTCCTGGCTCGACCACTGAAAGGTTCTCTGTATTGGGTTGCCTTTAAAGAGGATTCAGAAAGTGTAACTGATGCAGAACGTGTCCATCAGGTTTTATGCCTAAATCTAAACAGGTTTTATGCCTAAATCTAAACACACACAGACAAAAAGGAAATAGAGGCTGGTTTCGCACGACACATTAGGCAACGGAGGGGGAAATAGCATACTGACCGTGTGTTAGCTAGGCGGGTCTCCCCACAAGACAAGTTGCTACCCCTTCCGTTGAGCAGCTGAAAGTTCCGGCGTCCATCTTGGTTGCAGCGTCTCCTCCCTCCCCCCTCCCTCAGTCCTCCAGCCATATCCCAGCATGCACCTCACGTTCTGCCGGCTGTATCAGAGCAGCTGGGGGTTTTCGGCTGCTCCGGCCGGCAGAACTCTATTCCCAAACGGAATAGAGCACAGAGAGAGGGGGGTTGATTTCGGACGACACTTTAAACAACGGGCTTCGGGATAAACAACTTGCAAGCCCGTTGTTTCTCTCCGTTGCTTAATTGGGCAGAATAGCGTACCATCAGTTGTGTGTGCGTGGTAACACTCCACACAACACGATAAACAACACAACTGATGGTGGTTGTAGATGACCAGAGAATAGTTTCACTGTCGGGTCTTAAAGTGGTCCAGGTTATGAAACCGATAAAGCTACAGTTCCCAAACATATTGCCAATGAACAGTAGAGAGATGGGAATTTCAAATGAAGCTGGAAGCTTGAATCAAGAAAGGATTCAGAGGAAATTCAGGGATATGTTCGAGGGTGATGGACAGCTAGGTGGAGTTTATAAACTAGAGATGATACAAGTGTGAAGAGTTGTTACCCAAAACCCATCCGAAAACCATCAGGCAAACTCAGAATATGCAAAGATCCAAAGCCTTTAAATAAAGCACTGAAAAGGAGTCATTTTCTATTGTTTACTACTAAATATATATGTGCAGATCTGTCAAAAGCAAGACTATTCTCCATCTGTGATGTCAAAAATGGATTCTGGCATACTGAGCCAGATGTAGAATCCAGTTATTTGACAACATTTGCCACACCCTTTGGGAGACAACACTGGTGAGAATGTTTAGAAATACCTGCCCCTGAGGTATTTCTAAACAGGTTGACACAAGCCTTGGAAGGTCTGGAAGGAAATTGGGCAATAGCAGATGATGTGCTGAGAGGGGGAGAGGACGATGTCCTACAGCACATACTACAGGACCATGATCGCAAACTAATGGCATTTCTGAAAAGATGTATGGGAAGGAATATCTATGTGCAAAGTTCCAGTTTATTCTTCTGTTTTGCTTTCTATCTCAAACGAAAAGGGATGTAACAATGTGAAAGCAGTACTGGATCTGGTCTGGGTGGGTTGTGCTTCCTGGGAAGAGCCAGGAAGTGGTTGCAGGCAACACCCACTGCTTCTGGCCTGAGGAGAGAGAGGCCACAACTTGAGATAGCTCAGTGGTACGACTTTGTTTAAATAAAACATAGGTTTGTTTGGAAGGCAGGATTGGTGTGGGATGTAATTCAATACACCAACTTGGAACTTCGTTGTCGCTTCCTCTCTTGTCCATGAGATGGCATCGGCAAGTTGCAAATTTTTTCACGGGAAGAGAAAACCCTGCCCTTTCTGAGGCTTTACAAACATGAACCACTGCCCCAATGGCATTTAGAGCGTTGCCATAACTTAGTACTTTTGGCTGCTGGTACAGAGGGAGGCCAATCACCCAATCTTAAGGTAAGGGGGAAAGGGTGCCAGGGTTTTGCCCCTTCCATAGTATCTCCCCAGAACATTCTTGCTTGCATGTGAAGAGTTTAGGAAAGATTGGCTCTCTCCCAATCTTTTCACTTCAATCCTCTTTAACTTGTATGTTGACATAGTTCCTCTTTTTGCAGAGCCTCCATTGCAGAGCCTCTATTTTTCTGCTTCCAACCCATAGAAAGGGAGTGTTGATTCTTTGAAGAAAATTCCCCACAGCCTTAATACTTTGGATTTATATTGCGCATCTGGAGTACTCAGCAATTCACTGTTTTTATCTCAGTAATCTAATGAGGTAGGCTGCTATTACCACGCCTATGTTGTATAAGGGTGCTGGGACCCAGATCTACACCAAGCAGGATATTGCACTATGAAAATGGTATAAAAATGGCAGGAGCCACACTACTGTTTTACAGCAGTATTGAAGTGCACTGACAACTGTTGGGGCCCATTGACACATCCCATATACCGCTATATCCTGCTTGGTGTGGCTCCTGCCTTTTATATGCCGCTTTCATACTGCTGTACCCTGCTTGGTGTAGATCTGGCAAGGCTCAGAGAATGGTAGTTTACCAAAGACCACTTGGAGTTAATGATGAGTGAGGCAAGATACAAACTGGGGATTCTGTAGGTCAGAGCTCACGCTCTTCTTAGCAACTGTGCTAGAGCATCCCTCCTTTTATGTTCTGGTGCATGCTGTTCTTAGGGCTGGGGTCTCCAACATGGTGCCTCTAGGTACCAATTTGCCATCAGCTCCCTGCCCCTCCTGATTTTTTTTTACTTTCTAAAAATTAAAAAAAGTATATTATTATTTTTTACTGGGAGATTGGCATGCTGCAAAGCGGAGTACTGCCCTCCAGCATCACCTTTATTAGGGTTCAAAAGAGTGGCTTTGTGTTTCGTTGCTCAGACTACACCTCTGCCTTGTACTTCTTGGGCAAATTGCTTTTATTTTAGTCTCGCTAGTTTGCCTTCTGGGAAGGGAGTATTGTGTGACCAGCCATTTCCACTACAGTAGTCATTTTGTGGATGGGCAAATCCTGTGGGAGCCATTTTGTGAGAGTGACCACAGCACTCACTCAAAATTCTAAATGTGCTCTCCTGTCTTAAGGTAACATGATATAATGCAGTAAGAGGGCAGGACTCGTTCTTGGACTGAGCTCCAGATGAAAGAAAAGGGTTTGTGCAAAGTGGCAACATTTGTTGTGCAAGGCATGGGTGGAGAACATGGGTAACAGGAACGGAGAGGCAGAGGCCAAGCAAGGCTGGGTAAACTGTGTTGAGCCTGTGGTAGAGACTAGAGAACACCAACACCAACACCTTGTATCCTTTATCACTCAAACCAAGCAAGAGATCAGACTTGGTAGTCTCTTATCCATTAGGAGACACCATCTCGCTCTCTTTTAGATGGTTCAGATCTTGCCTGGTGAGCTGTTCACGCCTAACTGGTAGCCATTGCACATTTGGTTGATTTCCCTCTAACTCCTCTTCTTGTCAGTGGTGGTACACAGACTACATCAGCCTTCCTCAACTTTGTGACTCCAGATATTTTGAACTTTAACTCCCATCTGGCCGAGCCATTATTGGCACTGGTCAGGAATTCTGGGAGTTGTAGTCCAAATCATCTAGAAAGCACTAGATTGAGAAAATCTAGACTATATCCTCCCTCGACTAAGGTTCCTAATTCGGGAGATTGCTGTACCTTTCAGTAGCAGCGTTGAAGAGCATATTTTGGCAAGTGCAGTTTTTCTCACCCTAACTATTGATTTTATTTATTTATTGTTAGATTTATATCCTGCCCTTTTTGCTCTTGTGAATAATCCAGGTCCTCTTCCTCTCCACGTTATTCTCACAACAACCTTGTGATGTAGGTTAGGCTGTGAGTCAGTGGCCCAAAAGTCACTCAATAAACTTCATGGCTAAGTGGGGACTAGAACACAGATCTCCAGAATGCCAGTCCAACATTCTAGCCCCTACACCACACCGGCTCCTGTTGTAATTTCCTTTTCTGAATGTAAAGAAATGTACAGGAACTCATTCTGTACTGCAGTGGTAGGATTCTAACAATGCTAGAGTCTTCCTATAGTGTAAGTCCAACAAGCAACAAAATGTAGCTGAGAATTTTCCAGATAAATCTTTTGTATGAAGGCAAAGAACAATTCAGTTATTGTAGACCTTGCAGCAATATATATATATATATATATATATTCATTTTGCTTTGATAAATTTGTTTTGGAAGAAGCTGAGCACTAAGTGAAAGGAGAGGCTTTAAGCTTATGTATCTTGATAATACCCTTATGTGCTATAGTAGCTGTATCAAAGGGGGAGATATGGGATCTTTTGTTTTCCACACTGGGAAAGGAGATAACAGGGCTGTTATCAAAACCATTAAGAATTGTTGGGCAAGAAATGGTGAGGTTTTGGAAGTTGTCAAACTCTTGCCAAAGAGCGCTGATGGGATTATAAGGATGTGTTGATCTTGTTAATTTAAGGCAAAATCCTATGCATATTTAGACAGGAAAAAAGTCCTACAGCATGGCTGGCTGGATTAGTGCGGGGACTTGTAAGACTTTTTTTTGTCTGTACATTGCACCCTTAAGGATTTATCTTAAATTTGGTTGCCTCTAATGTAGTAAATTCTTGAGATTTGCTCAGATGAAATTTCAGCACAATTTCTTCTTGCAGATACTATTTTCTTACAACTTAAAATAGACTTTCCCCCCCTCTTTCTAAACATGCATAGGATTGTGCCCTTAGCAAATCTTGCTAGAATTCATGAAGACAGGGCAATCCAAATTCAATTTTTAATTTAGGCGATCAAACATTAATTCATTTCAGGGTTTTTTTTAATGGAAAAGTGATCTGACTTTCTTGCCTTCTTTTCTGATAAGGATAGAGTTTTAGCTCTTTAACTTTGATTTTATTTGTGTATTACAGTAAATCCAAGACATTCAAATCTGTATATTTCCCATTATGTTTTTTTTCTCTTCCAAATTTTAAAAAATACAGTTATAGTTATTAAATTTTAAGAAGTTATTTATTTATTTATTTATTTATTACATTTGTATACCGCCCCATAGCTGAAGCTCCTGGGTGGTTTACATAGGATTAAAAACAATTAAAAACAATATACAAAAATTAAAACAGCAAAAACATACAACATACACACAATCTGTACATTGAATCCAACACTAACTATCCTGAGATCTGCAGTGTTTATTTATTTTAGACTTTTAACATAAAAAAGTATTGTAACATATATGTATCGTCATTTACTTCTTTATCCCTTGCATATATATATATATATATATATATATATATATATGAATAGCTAGTGACTGGGTGGCCAAGCTGGATTGGGCCACCCAGGCCAGCTATTTATAATGGGAGGGAAATTCCCATTGGCACCAAGGGAAACTTTCCTCCCATTGCAAATAGCCAGCAATTTGGGCTTCTTTACTAGCTATTTATTAAAAAACAAAACAAACAAAAATACCCTGCAGACACATATGTCTAGTTTTCCCCCAAACTCTAAATTTGAATCTCACCGCTGAAACAGTTTCACTTGCTGGTCTTAGGCAAGTCTGTCTTTCTCTCAGCCTCAACCTTCCTAACTGCAATACAGAGACAATGGCTCAGTTCGGACGACACATTAGGCAATGGAGGAGGGGGGGAACAATCGTCAGTTGTGTTGCTTATTGTGTCATGTGGGGAGTAACACACAACGCACACACAACTGACAGTACGTTAATCAGGCACTTTAAACAACGGAGCAAAACAATGGGCTTGCATGTTGTTTAGCCCGAAGCCCCGTTGTTTAAAGTGTCCGAATTCAGCCCCACCCCCTCTCTCCATGGACTATTTCGTTTTGGAATAGAGTTCTGCTGCCTAGAGCAGTCAAAAAACCCCAGCCGCTCTATGCAGCCGGCAGAACTCACGGTGCATGCTGGGATACGGCTGAGGGACACATGGAGGAGAGGCTGCAACCAAAATGGCCGCCACAAGTTCCTAGCAGCCGGGGCATTTGCTGGTGCCGAGCAGCGCCGGCTGCAGTGTGTCGTCTGTGGAGCTCCTCCTGCCTAACGCACGGTCAGTATGTTATTTACCCCTCCGTTGCTTACTATGTCGTCCGAACTGAGCCAATGTCAACCTACCATGCAGAGTTGTTGTACGGTCTATACGATGCTCTAATTTTGCTAGCCTAAGAAGCCAAACTGACGATGCCTTTTTGACGTCATATAAATGCCTTTTTGACGCAAACTAACATGAGTGAACAATCACTAGCGCACAAGGGAAGCCTCGTGTGGAAACGCTCTATGTGTCTCCTCTCTACCCCTCCAGTTTCACATCTGCAACATTCTCCCTTCAGACATGTTGTTGGTTCCATAATACATATACGCAACATTAGATGGCTACACATTTCAAGACCATAGCCTTCCCAAGGTGTAAAAATAATACAACAATATTTTTTTAAAAATCTTATGAAATATACACAATTTTAAATACAACCAGTTTCAATCAAATATAATTTCATAATATCTAGCACCAGTGCATATCATAACAATTTTCAATGAAAAGCCACAGAGAATAGTTGTAGTTTTTTAAATCCTCTGGTAGGAGCTACCATCGAGAAAGCCTGAGCTCTGGTACCCACCAACTTTAGTAATCTTGTTGGCGGGCCATGAATGAGACCTTAGAAAATTATCTTAAAGTGAGCAGGTTCATACAAGTATAGACAATCATTCAAATAACTAATATAACAATCCTTCAAATATTCACAGTGCACTTTTTGACCTTTTAGAGGTCAAAAAGAGCACAGTAAATTGGGTCTGGAAACACACTGGTAACCTGTGCAGTTGAAAATTTCAACCCTATTTAAGACTTGTTCATCAAAACCATCTGTTTGCTTCATAGATGCTCAGGTGCTGTTTATTCTGGGGCAGAAGAAACCCCACAGTAACCCAGTGGATGCAGTTAATAGTCAAAAGACTACATAGGCCAGCCTTTGAAAGCTTTTAATATTCTCTGAAGTGCTGCTTGTATCCAATTATAACTCACTACTTGCCATCTTAATAATTTAAATCTGTCCACTCGTTGGAGGGAGGAAGAGGGACAAAAATGCAGTAATCAAACCATGAAGGCTTTTTTGTGTGTGTGGTGCTTTTGACAGCATCAAATTAAAACTTAAATGGGAGAACTTGAATGAGTTACTGTGCAAGAATAAAGGCATTAATGAGGTAATTTCATTATGGAGACTCACCCAAGCCTATGTGAAAACAAGGGGGAGGTAAAATGGACAGGAAATTAGGGTTCCTTCCACACTAATTAATGTTTAAAGGCATTTAGTACAGTCACCAAATTAACTGCTCCAAAGAACTCTCATTGGGGGGAAAATACATTGTTGGCCTTCCCCTGTAATTAGAAGACAGAACACTTAATGAGTATAAAGCCGGCCTTTAACTTATTCTGCCCAGCCACTGAAAACAGGCTTTTATGGAGGCCTAGGTTTAAGGAAGCACTGAGCGTACAATATAGGATTGTTTAGGCCCTTCTGCTCTGTGAGCTGTAAACAGGTAGCCCCCTGAATGAGGGACTCTGAGACTTCTGGGAGGCCCGTCTTCCCAGCAAAATAGTCCTAAATTCATCCAAAGGGAAGAAAGAAGGGTGAATAGGCCTAGCTCTCTTAGAGCACTGAATGGTCAATGCTGTCTTAAGCGATTACATGATGTTATGCCACCCCCTCTCATTGAGTTATCTTTACACTGCTTTTGTCTCCTCTAATTGAAGCTGATGAGGTGCTAATTGGTTGCTTTTTTAGAAAAAAAAATGGGGATTTTTTTTTTAGTGCTACTTAAGCATTAGCAAACAGAGTAAGACAGCGTGAGTGGAGTTAATGAGGGTTTAGCCAAAGGGGAGGAGAAATATAAAATGGAAATAAAGAAATCTTTGAAAGTAGTAAGGAAAGTATGGAGGGTGTTTGTGTTTGTGTGAGGAGAGAAAGGCGACCTGGGTTGGTTGAAGGGGAAAATGTTTCAGTACATCGCTTTGGGGCAGATGAATTTGGTAAGAGATAGGGCTCAAACAGCTTTGATCGATGGTCTCAAAATAGGACATGAAACTTACCGGTTTTCATTATTCACTACACAGGGTTACACTGAGCTACACTTCAGGCAAGATACTTGAGGCAAATCACAAGCAATTTCAGGAATGAGAGCCAGGAAGAGGAAAGGGTTATCCTCTCCAGCCCCTTTATCCAACAAATACTCTTTTGAGAACCTTTCATCTCTGAACGATATTTGGAAAATCAGGATATAAATGAGGAAACGGACGAATATTATGATGGGAGACTAGAGAAAAGCAACCTCCTTTATGCTTGCATAAAAGAATTGCAAACGAGTTGTTGAATGCCTCTACTAAAGAAAGGCATTTTCCTGAAATGGCAACAAAGCAACATCTATTCTGTTGCTTCCATTTCACCTGTATGCATGGCTTTCTAAATACATTTCTGCACTCACTTTTCTGCAATCATAAGGGCCAGGAGCTTGCTTTTCAATCTTGAGATGAGATTCCCACAGTTCTGAGAGAAGCATGCAAGGATCACAGATGTTCCTTGGGAAAGGGGGAAGATATGGGCCCCAACTCTCCTGTATTGTATTCAGCCTTTATTTGATGGACTAGCTGCAACATTGCAGTAGCCCTTAGAGGTTGCCTTTCTCTACTCTCCCATCATAATATTCGCTCATTTATGCATTTGTATCCTGTGTTTCCAAATACCGTTCAGAGCAAATTACAACAACATTTAAAGGCTGAAATATCAGCTCAGCAGTTGCATTTAAGAGATCCCAGGCCTCCTCCACACGAGACGTTTAATGAGCCTTGAAGGCTCATTAAAAAATTTACCTCCACAAGCACGGAGTGCAAAACGGGCGTACAGGCGCGTTATCTCCCCGATAATGCGCATTTTCGAACGCGCGTTAAATCGCGACTTTTATTTTGCTCCGGCCGTTAAAGCGCATTTTCGCGGTGTGAACAACCGATTATGCGCGTTAACTGCTTGTAAAGCGCTTTTTGGACATGAATTAATGCGCTTCGCCGCCTCTCGCCGCCTCCGGTGCAGAGGGATGAGGAGTAAAAGCGTCTCCGCAATAATGCGCGTAATCGCGGAACCGGGCGCAAAAGCGCATCCTTGTGGAGGGGGCCCCAGACTCATTCTCGGACATCCTTTTTTAAAAGGGGTTCTCTCCCCTAGAAAGCTAGGAAAGACCGCCGCAAATCCAAGACCCAAGCTGATAGGAGACTGGGGCTGTATCTTGACGGCAGTGCATTGTTCCCGTGAGCCCTCAAACCCCCGTGTTTGCGCTTTGCGTTGTCCCCACGTGAAGGAGCTAATGCGGGGTTTACAGGGGAAGAGCCAGGAACCTTCACCACCTTGCTCGTTTTTTCTTTCTTTTTTTTAAACACTTTGTGTTTGACTGTGAAGTTTTTGGTTTTTTTGGAGCAGTCTTTATTAAGGGGTGAGCAACACGGGTATTTCCTTTTATAAAGATTTTTTTTTTTTTGCATTAAGAACCAATCCATGCAGCTGCTTCTTTTTCTTCTGGTTTTTAAACAACCACAGTTAAGAAAGGGTGTGGGATAATGTGAATTCTTTTGTTTTAGTAGTATATGATGTCTGAGGTTTTTGAGGATTTTATTTGAATGTTGTTACTTGCCCGTAGGGGCTTGAGGCAAGGTGGGCTAGGAGTCCAACTACAATGCAGTCATGTAATCTCTGCTCCGAAGTCCCACTGAGTTCAATGGGGCTTACTCTCAGGTAAGCGATTATAAGATTGCAGCCCAAATGTCCATTATATGGCAACCCTCTCTACCCTCCCAAAGCCATTAACATTTATAGAATGAAATCCAACTTCAATGGGACTTCCCTTTGCTCTTGTTCCCCTTCAACCCCTTGTATGTCCCCCAAACTGATGTGGAAAGTCCTCTAACCCTCCGGAGCAGATTTAGGGGTTTGTTAAGGGGTTGCAGTGTGAAGGGGAAATATGTTCTGCTGGTAGTGATACAACAATGCATCTAACCCATAGTACCCACAAGCATCAACACATCATGTCTCAGCTACTTTAGTAAAATAATGACTTCATCTATCTCAGTATCTACAGTAAACAAAGGTGTGCGCAGCACATTTCATTAGAGTGTGCACCCAGAGATTATTATTTTTTAAAGATGAACATTTATTGAATACTCAGTCATAAAGAATATTATTTTATTAAACACTGTAGACACTGATGCCCTAATCTGCATTTGGCTTGCCTGTAACCATGGAAGGGCTGTTGCAGGTGTGTGTGGGGTGGAATGAGGAGACACTCCTCAAGCCCTCGCATTGGTGGGGCTTTTTGGTGACACTGGCTTTTTCATTCCTGCTGCCGGGAGCAATGATGCTCTCTTGGAGGCAGCGGTTCTTCGGCGCAGTAGCGGAGCAGCCAGAGGGCCATTTCTGCTATGTCTGGATCCCTACTCAAAGCCCCCCTCAATTCAGCACTTATTGCTTGAGACATTAGGGTGTGCCTGGGCACACCTGGCACACTCCTTGCGCACACCTATGATAAACAAAGCGAGATTGATTGACTTTTACTAAGAAGAAATACCCATTTAAAAAGCCCTTTCTTATATGTTGGCTTGGCAGAGAAAGCATTCTGGCAAACAGCCAGAGTCTAGCTAAATGTTTACTATGTAATTTGTAACCCTCTATTCATAGTCTCAATTGAGAGCTAGTTGTCTTGAGATTCCTTTGAATCTTGTTCTTTTGCTTTCCCTTCTAATTGTCAGGAAAACTGAGGATATCCTACTAGTTGCACATGGGGAGCTCTCCCCCTCCTACATCCAAAACTTCTTAATGAACAAATTATAATTAACTGATGTAAATGGGGGTTAATCTAATGCATTAACTGCAAAGGTGGATGACAACGGCAGGTCTAAAGTTTCCCAAAAGGCTTCTCAAGCACACCACCTATAAAATAAAAATGGAATTCTCTAGCTTGCTGTGGAAGGCAGAAGTCCATTAATCTGGCGCATCTTCTTCTCTTCCAAGACTGGACCAGGAAGAAAGTATTAAAACATGGAGCACAGACAATCCAACCCACATAAGTACAATTTTTTATGATGTATTTTTGGTAGTTCTTGGTGGCTATAACTTGATCCTGTATGGCTATTAGGAATTAGGGATGTGTATCGTATCGTTAAAATGTACGATAATGATACGATAAGGTCGTTATCGTGCATGTGTTTAACAATGACGATACGATAGAAAAACCTACGATAATCATCGGAGACGATAATTTTTGGGCGATTTTATCGTTTTATCGGACTGCCATATAAATATACCTATAACTTCTGTATTTTAAAAGTTAGAGGCTTGAAACTTGGTCACAGTGCTTATGGGGTATGCCTAAGTATGTGTATGAAATTTGAGATCGATCCCTCCAACCCTCAATTTTATATGAATTTTTTAAAGAACATTTCCGTTCTGACAGGTCTGAATGAACGCACATTCCTGCTGATAGTTATTCTTTCAATGCATGAGTTGGGATGGAGCATGTGGTGTTTTGTGAGTTCAGTGCGATTGAGTCTGTAAATTTCTTCAAGTTCAGTGTGCGACCAGTGTATGATTCCGAATGAGTATGTGAGGATGAGTATTGCCTAGGTGTTGATGGCTTTGAAAATGTAGTTTGAGTTGAGTTTAGATTTTAGGATTTGTGATAGGTGAGTTTTATATTGCATTCCTAGTTGAGTTTTTACTGTGGAGTGATTGATTTTTGTGTTTTGTTGGAATCCTAGGTATTTGTATATTTCATTTTCTTCCATGTTATCTGATATTTCATTATTTAGTGTTTCTGATGTTTCTTCTTCTTTCCATTTTCCTCTTTCTATGTGTAGCATCTTGCATTTTCCTATCCCGAATTTCATTTTCATGTCTGTTGTCAGTTTCTTAGTGATTCGCAGGAGGCCTTTTATCTGTGTCAAGGTTGAAGCATAGATTTTGATTTCATCCATGTACAGGAGGTGATTGATTCTGTGCTTTGCTTGTTTTGGGTGTTTTATGTCGATGCCATATGTGGTGTTGTTAAGGGTGTTGGATAGTGGATAGAGGTACAGGCAAAACCTTATTATTATTATTATTATTATTATTCCCCAGCAACTGGTGCACACAGGCTTACTGCTTCGGATACTGGAGGTAGCACATAGCCATCAGGACCAGTAGATATTGATAGCCTTCTCCTCCAGGAATTTGTCCAACCCCCTTTGAAAGCTATCCAAATTGGTGGCAGTGAATTCCATAATTTAACTATGCACTGTGTGAAGAAGTACTTCTTCCTCATGGGGAGATGTGAAAGCTCCATTCACATCTGAAACGTAGGGCCACACACTCATCACAGGAGAGATGCACAAGCTCCCGCTCAGTTCACAACGTCCTCATAGAAAGTATAGATGAGGGAACAAAAACAAGCAGGCTGTATAGAGCGGGATGAGAAGGGGCACGGGGCCTTGCTGAAAGACTGCTTAATGTTTTCCTCTACCCTTACCGTTCCCTTTCCTTGTGTGCTGATTGTAAACTTGTGGGCAGGGACTGTCTATTATTATTATTATTATTATTATTATTATTATTATTATTATTATTATATATTTTTTACTGATTGCCTGTAAGATGTTCTGGGAGCCTTTTTGGCTGAGGAGCAGGATAAAGGTAATATGGATGAATGGATAGAGATAGATAGATAGATAGATAGATAGATAGATAGATAGATAGATAGATCTGATGTGCTAACAATGGAAGATTCTACAAGATCACCTTGGAATGTTCATGCTGGCCAATGAGACAGCAGCTCAGCTATTGAGAGAAAGAATCCTGGGTGTGGATGACAGTTGGAGAGCGAGAAGAAAAGATCAGAGCGAGGGAGAGTATGCCAAGGAGAATTGCTTTGTATGAAAATCTCTTGAAGAGGAATTTTAGGCATGGGAGAGCAGGTGAATCAACTCCCCAAACAGAGCAATGTACCGAAGGAGCTGGAAGAACCCAGCCACAACAAGAGCGGAGGATCAGTCGTCTTGGCATCTCACAGGTGGAGAGAGAGCAACTGTGTTGGGAAAAGTACAGAGAGAGCAGAGCCAGGATTTATACCGACAGCAGGCAAATGGGGACATACTTCCAGGGCCAAAGTAAACAGTGTGATTATTTTTATTTGTTTATATTCCACTCTTGTTCTTCCATTGAGCCCGGAGCAGCACACACAGGGCCCTCAGGAGTTCTCCTCCCTTCCCAGGTAGCTTATAGGGCCAGACCTGATCAGCTACAGATTCAGCAGAATATGGAGCATGCAACATCCTTCAGACCACTCCTTGGGATACAGGTAATATAGTAGTGCATAATGACGGATTATTTAATTTTTAGAGACAGAGAGAAATGATACCAGAATATTCCTCTAATTAATCAGTGATTTGACTAACTATTTACTAATATAAATCACTTCACATTGTTGGTTGCTGCTGGAGGGGGAGAGCAAGGAAACACAGGACATTGTGATATCAGAGGACAACAGGAATAAGAAGGTCTAATGGATGTTACGTGGGGCAGGAGCATAGGCGTGCGCACAGGGTGTACTGGGTGTGACCAGGCACACTCTAATTTCCCAGGGCACCTCTGCTTTCCTGCCTCCTTCCACTTGAATTAGGCTTTTAAAAGGATGGGGAAGCCTCCAGAAAGCTGCCATTAGCATCCTTGGGGGAATTACGTACTTTCCGGAGGTCCTGGAAAGCACACTTTCTCACCCCCCACTGCTCCAATCGGAGCCTTAGGCCCCAATTGGAGCAATAGAAGGGCGAGAAAGCACGCTTTCCCGTCCTCCATTCCAATCAGAGCTTTTAAGGTGCACACCCTAATGAAATGAGCTGCTCACGCCTATGTAGATTATGCGACTTCCTTCAGAAATAATTCTTATTTTCATGGGCAGATTTAACTGACTTACTAATACAGCATTCTCCACCATGGTACGCTCCAGATGTGTTGGACTGCAACTCCCAGCACTCCTGGGAGTTCCAATCCTGGGAATGATGGGAATTGTAGTCCAACACATTTAGAGGGCCCCAGGTTGGAGAAGGCTGGACTAATACACGATTAATTGACTACAATTTCTTTAATCGGATGGCAGCCTTAAAATACGTGATTCATCAAGCAAGGCTGCTATCCTATGCAAGTTAAGACATGTTTTCTGGAAGCTGTAGGACTTTTTTCTGTAAAAAGATGTGTAGGATCATTCCCTAAGGTTTCTTTAATAGGACGGAAGCTATTGATAGGAGAGGACCCACCATGCCCTAAGATTTCTTTTTTGATCTATCAGATATAGGATCATATAGACCCATTTCCCTAATTAATCAAGATGCTAAAATTCTGACAGCAATAATGACAAAAAGAATGAATAGTTTTATATATAAATATATTAAAAGGGACCAATGTGGATTTATAGCTGGGAGACAGGTGCCTAATTTAATAGGGAGAGTGTTGAATATAATAAATATAATTTAAAAAATAAACTGAAGGCAGGATTGATGGCCTTAGATATTTTTAAAGCCTTTGATTGTGTGGAATGGCCAGCCTTAAAAATGATATTAAAAACAATAGGGTTTGGAACACGATTTAAGAGTCCGATAAACCAATTATACTCACGAAATAATGCAATAGTTATGGTTAATGATGGAATAACAGAACAAATTTCTTTAACCCGAGGTACTAGGCAAGGATGTCCCCTTTCCCCGATATTGTTTGTTATAGTTATTGAAATGTTAGCTAATGTAATTAGAGAAGATGAAAGTATTATAGGGATAGGGAATAAGGAAAAGATTAAAATAAGTATGTTTGAAGATTTCTTTTTTAGGATGGCAGTTCTTTGAGGATCATGGAGGCCTGCTAAAACATTTAAGGTGCCATCCTATGCGTGTTTAGGCAGAAAAAAGTCCTACAACTCCGTGCTGTCTGGGGAATGCTGGGAGTTGTAGGACTCTTTTTCTGTCTCAACACGCATAGAATGGCACCCTAACACCCATAACAACAGGTGGTTCAGCAGCTAATGGACGGACCTCCAGGAAGACAGGAGTTACATGACAGTTGTTCTTAGTATTGCAAGACATATATGGCCGCCTGTCAACACATGTTGGCTGGTAGTCTGACAAAACACAAAATAAAAATCCGATCTTGAAATACAAATTAATAACGATGACAAACCTATGGTAAAAACTCTTAGGCAAGTTTTTTTTCTTAGAAATTCTTACAGGTGCTACCATCATGACAAAGCAATTGACCCAAGGTCTCCCACATCTGGATTGAACTGGGCTACAATTTTACTAATAAAACCTCGTACAGGATCCTGGAGTGGTTCTCTCTTTTTTGGGCTCATCCACAATAAGAGGTGCTCAGCAAGAATGCTAAAGACCAGGTACCACTACGCCCCGGGGGTTAGCCAGCATGGTTACAAAGCAGAGTCAGGGATGCTATTGGAGGCACGAAGGCTTCTTTCCAGAAATGGAAGTCTTGCCCAAATGAGGAGAATTCAAAGGAACACAAACTTTGGGGAAAGAAATGCAAGCTGGTTAAAGACTAGGAAGCAGGAAGTGGGAATAAGTGGGCTGTTTTGGCCATGGAGGGGCATGAACAGTTGCGATGGTAGAGGATCAGTATTGCGACGGATGCTTTTTAGCTTGTTCTCAAACTAGGGTGACCATATGGAAAAGAGGACAGGACTCCTGTATTGCATAGAAAAGGGAATTTCAGCAGGTGTCATTTGTAGGCATGCAGCACTTGAGAAATTCCCTCTTCATTACAACAGTTAAAGCTGCAGGAGCTATACTAGCGTGACCAGATACCAAAGAGGGCAGGGCTCCTGCAGTTTTAATGATCATGGAAACCACCTTGGGATCTTGGAAGGAAAAAGGTGGACTAGAGATATAATAGATGAATAAATAAAGCTTAATCCATGGTTATGGTGGGCTCTTCACAGTCAAACTCTGCAGCCCTGTCATGTGAGCCTGTCAGTGACATCACAGTAGTGGCTCAGCCCCTGGCTGGGGAGGATGGGCTGGGAGAGCCAAGTGATTTAGTCAAACAATAAAAGCAAAAGGTCTCCTGACCAGCCGCTGCTATTGTGCAGCTTGTGTTTTCCATTCCAGGTAATCCTTCCAGTTGCAGATTAGACCCCATCGCTTTTTAAAAGGAAAACCTCAAGGGAGGGGGGTTTACGCATGAGAAACACGTTGTTTAAAATGGGCTCTACGTTCCTACGGCTGCCCCTCTTGTGACCCCTTTCTCCTCTCCCCACTCTCCCATCCAGCCCTTTTCTCTTCTAACTCCCTTACACCCACACCATTACTTTTTATTTTGCTTACAATAGGGCTACTTACTATCTGTTCAGAGACCCAAGTGACTCAGTGAAAGAACAACAGCCGGTGCTTTCCCCCTTCCAGCCAGGTCAGTAATCCTTCCAGCTCTAGACCAGACCCCATATAGCAGAGGCTTCATAGCTCCTTTTAAGGAAAACTTTTTTTGGGGGGGGGGGGGAGAGGTTGTTTTTGTTTTATCAATAGGAACACTTGCTTAGCAAAAATGGTTTTGCATTGCTGCTGTTGCTGCTTCTCTCCTGATTGCATTAGGCAATTCCCCCATCACCACTCCCCCTTTGAGCCCTCCCCCCTCTCCCAGCCTTTCCTCTTCTAACTCCCACCCACACCATTACTTTTTATTTTGCTTCCAGCAAAAATAAATAAATAAATTTAAAAATTGTCCCGGTTTTGAGGATTCAGAATATGGCAACCCTAGGGGAAGGTGTCTTGTCCCCTAGATAGGAGGCTCCACAGTACCCTGTGAATCACTGGGATTAAGACAGACCACACCTAATATCACCTCAGGGTGTGTCCTCAGCACCCCTTTCTCTACCTCCATCCTCCCCTGTTCCTCAGTTACCAAGAGCACAAGACTCCGGAACCTGACAGCTGCCCTTGAAGAACTCCAGTTAGTAGGCAACATGGGCGGAGCCCCTGAAAGACCAGGCACAGCCAGCTCTCTCAAGGCCTATGTGGACTACAGACCTTCGCCTGAACAACAGCTCCTGATGGGATAAGCTTCCAGCCAGCACTTTCTGGACTCTGCTCTCCAAGGTCCTGCCCTGCCTCCAGTCTTCTCCGATGTCGATACGATGTGAACAACGCTTCCCTGGTTCAGACACCAAGTGAGGAAACCCACTCCTAGAGCTTCAGGAGAGGAAGCATTCACAGCCAATGTCCCTCCCTTCATCCCATTCAAGGGAACATCTCCATCCTCCTCCTTCATCTCTGTCTCCATGAGCACAACGAAAGGTCCTTGGTCCTGGCATTGGGAGGACCTGCAATGGGAGACAGAGTGAGGAGGTCAAGGGACTCTTGGGAAGGCTACCTCACATCAAATTTTAAGCCCTCTCCCTTATTCAAAGGTGGTTTAGCCCTGCATCTGCCAGAAGTCCCACCCCATCCCCAGACGTCCCAGGTTGAGGCATCACTGGATGGGGATCATGTGACTCCTCGATGAATTTGTCCATGTAGCCCCTGCCATATGTGTGGGGCACTGGAAGCAGTTAGATACAGGGGTTAGGGATGTCAGTCGCCAAGAAGTCCGGCCCTTCTGGGCTCGCCGGACTTCTGCGGCACGCCTGACTTGGTTTGCTTTTGTGACATGAGCCACGCGATTTTACAGATTCTTTTTGGTCTTAGCTTAATTTGTGCATTCGCATGCATTTCGCCTGTAAATTTTGCAGGTTTGCATAATTTACAGCCAAATTTGGGCAAAATTATATTAACGGAAAATTCCGCCAGCTGGCCTGACTCAATGCACAATGAGTGGGGCCAGTTGGTGGAAGACACAACGGAGTCCGGGGGGGGCTGAGCTGACAAACCTTGTGAAGCTCCACCCCCCAAACAGATTCCCCCAACATCCCTAACTGGGGTTCAGGCTTAGGCAGGAGGGGTCGACATAGCAGACAGGGCACAAAACACAGTCAGGCACTCGCATGCATTACACAGTTTGGAAGCAGAGTCACAGAGGGGCCCAAGGGTCAGTAGAACAGGGTGTCCATCACAGGACAAGGTCCAGGAGCCAAGGTAGCAGATGCGGGATCATTTCCAAGCCCATCCCAAGATGTCCCAGTTCAAAAGTCCTGCCCTGGATGGAGGGTTTCTCGGTTGGGATCATGTGTCCCCTCTACAAACTCCTCATGCTATGGTGGCTGAACAGGATGAGGTGGCATGATGAGTTTGTAGACAGGTCACATGACCTCATCAGGAGATCCCTTCCTCCAGGCTAGGACTTCTGGGCATGGGGTTGGAAATGATCCCGACTGGTTTGCTTCCATTCCTCCACATGTACAGCAGGGTTCTACACCCCCATCCTATTGGTCCATGGAGGTATGATGACTTCATCTAGGAGTCACATGATACCCATCCAGTGATCCCTCTTTCCGGGGCAGGGCTCCGGAAGTGGGACTTCCAGGGATGGGGTGGACTTTCAGCAGGGGTGGAGTTAACCACCTGACCATTAAAATAAGGCACAGGGCTTCCAGTTTGATGTGATGTAGCCTTTTCACTCCTCCAGGGCTTCTGTAGGGGATATGACCTCTCTCTGCCCCACTGCAGGCTCAGTGAGCCACAGAGATGGTATCCTGATGAGGCACCTTACGGGCACTGCAGACCTGCTCCAGTACCAAAGGCCCAATGGAGGGTGGCGCCACTGGCATGCGGACTCCCAGCTTGCCCTGAGAGGAGAAGAAACAGAACCAGCTTCTCCAAGCCAAGAAGTTGTTTGTCTTTTTTGTTTTTCATTGAACAGTTTTATTGATTGTATTGTTTTAATAATTTCATGTAAACTCCTTCATGAGGTCAGACTATAAAGAAATATATAAATATCTTCAATAAATCAATATCCAGTTGCTCATTGCGTTGATGATGTCATGGCTAGTTTGGCCCTTAGTTTGAGAGTTTCTGGAAGGCCATTGGAGCTGCATTAAGTTGGTGGTAAATGCACATTTTTCCCAATGTAAACTCACATTTCCTAACTGCAACCCTGTGGGGTGGTGGAAATCATGGGACCTCCATTCATACAGTAGTTAAATGAGGGAGGGATGAAATTGTTGACGCCAAACTCAGCTGAACAGCACTTCTACTTGGGGGGACATTAAATAGAGGCATGTCCTCTGAGAGACCTTCAAATAGAGGGATCTCTTCAGCAAAATAGGACACCTGTCCACTTTAGCCATAAGCTCTGCAACATCCTGCCCGTCTACGGATGCCTGTCTTGGTGTCTGCAAGGCCCCGATTATTTTATTTCATAAGTTTTTTTTAAAAAATTACAATGTGTGTTTTAAACTAAGAGGTTTTGTTTTAGCCCCACTAGTTTACCTTCTGGTTACTGTGTAGTTTGTGACAGGCTATGCCCACCATGGCAGCCATTTATAAGTGGACAGGGCACCCTTGTTCGTAGCCATTTTGTGAGAGAGCACATGACACTCCCTCAAAATCTGAAATGTGCCCATTGACCTAAAACGATTGCTGCTGCTTTTTCCTGGCCTTTTCTCAGTGTCCTCAGAATCCATCTTTTCTATCACTCTCTTTCCCTCCTCCATTTCCTCAGGGATGTTCGTCACCATCTCAGTCTCCTGTTTTTCTCCTCAGAACCTCCCTTCCTCCTGGAGCCCTTCTGGATCAAAAAGGGGTTGAACTCTAGATATTTTACTCTCAGGGCTACAGATTGCAAAAGGTTGCACCAGTTTTGCCCTGGGTGCATGAAACCATTATAGATTATACGTCTTCCTTCAGAAATAATTCTTATTTTCATGGGCAGATTTAACTGGCTTACTAAGGTCCCCTCTACAAGGATTCGCTTTTGTGCCTGGTTAGCCAATTATGCGCATAATCGCAGAAGCGCATTTACACCTAAATTGGCCTCTTTACAAAGTTTTTAATATCTGATTCAAAATGCAAACATAACTGCTACTCCCTGCCATGCAGGCAGGCACCAACCTATGGAATTCCCTGCCTCTGGAGGTCAACTTTGTATTACTTCCGGCACCTCCTGAAAACGTCATTGTTCCAGGAAGCCTTCCCTTAATGACCAGCCGCAGTTTTATTTTCACTTTGTTTCTTTTAAAAACAATGTACTTTTAATGTGTTTTTACTTAGTCTGTTTTTATTCTTTTATTCTATTTGTCCACCACTCAGAAATTCTTGAATGGGGAGCGGTATATAAATATTGTAAATAAAAAAATAAATGTTCACCCTTAAGGGTGTTCTGAGGGATGTAGCGCTTCTTGTCCACTTCTAGTACTCCGGGACAAGTAGCGGAACACCTAGCCAGAAGCACAGGAGGTTGCCTTCTAAATACGATAATTGCACTGAAGAAGCACATCGATTTTCATATTAGTTAGAGTAGTTAGAGAAGGAGAGGAATATTTAGTAGATCACTTGATTTGTTTCTCATGACTGCACTTCGAAAGTCGGAATTCAAAGCCTGGGATGCTTCCGTGGGTTTTCATGGTTCACTTCCAGGTCATTTGCTTTATAAGATTCTAAACTCCTCAGCCACTAATGGTCAAAGAGTCTCCAAGATGTCCAGGTCAGCTTGGCTCAAATCCTGCTTGAAATAATCAGTGATAAAGTCAGTTGTTCATTTTTGATACAAATACTTGTATGCAGAGGGACACTTTCAGTATTAGAGTTGATTTCAGACGGGTGTGTGATAAGGAGGAAACCATGAAACTAGAGGAACAATTTACTGGGAGAAAGAGAAAGGCCTTATTGGTCATGATATAAGCATGAGCAAACAAGTTAAAAGTTTCCCTGCTCTTAATTCAAGTGCATTCAAGTGCAATAAGCTGAGATAGTGATCACAATCCAGTGGGACATGCCCCATTGAAACAAAAGGGATTTGCGCAGGAGCTCCCATTCATTTCAATGCAGATTGTGCAGATTATGGCTGCCTCTACAAGAGAGGTTTAATGCTCTTTCAAGGCGCTTAAAAAAAATTACCTCTACAAGAACGGAGCGCAAATCGGGCGTAGAGGCGAGTTATCTCTCCGATTATGCGCATTATCGAATGCGCGTTAAACAGCGAGTTTTATTTTGCTCTGGCCGTTAAAGCGCATTTTGCCTATGTGAACAAGAGCTTATGCGCAATAACTACTTGTAAAGCACATTTTGGTCATCCCTTAATGCGCTTCGCCACCTCTCGTGCAGAGGTATTAGGCGTAAATGCGCTTCAGCGATTATGCGCATAATCGCCTAACCAGGTGCAAAAGCGAATCCTTGTAGAGGGGACCAATGGCAGCAACCAAATTGCTGCCCTTATTGGTCTTATGCAGCTAGTAACATGCAATAAACGGTTGTCCCCTCTGGGTGGGAATGTGGTCCTCACCCCTCTCAAAAGATACATCCAGCCAGTTCAATAGGTCCAGATAAACTTGGCAATGGAGATGCACATCAATTTGGAAGCTTGCACTTCCGCAGGCAGGTCTGTCTTGCTCAATTGGGGGAAGTGTTAGTGATGTATTGCAGCTAAACACATTCTTTTAAAATAATTCTCTGTCTGTCTGATTAAAAGGCCTATTAGGCTGAAAAGGATTTTTAAAAATCCTCTCTGCTGCTTTGTGCTCAGATTTTGATAGATCTGAGTATGCTGCTGCAATCTGCTCAGCTCTCTAAATCCCCTTCCCCCATCCCCTACCATCAACAACAGTGACAGTTCCCTTGTTTTAGGGGACAGTTGTGTGCTGAATTTTAGACCACCAGGTGGGGTAATCTGACCAGGAACTAGAGAAGCAGACATATATACAAACCATGAAATGAAATATTTCCAAAGTACACTGTAAATAAAGCTTCTGTGGCATAACATCCTCAAATCCTCTCTCTTGTTGACATGATCTCTCACAGGAGGGATGACAAAGCCAAGAGGATACCTTTGGAGCATGGGGGAATCTGTCTGGGAGCAGCCTGAGAAGGATGAATGCCCTACCTAGCAGCCTCAGAATGGGGAAAGGGAGCTCATTCGTCCTCCATCCCCCAGAACGACTCCCGTTCCTTCCCCCCCCCCCCCTGACTCTGGGATAAAACACTCCACCTTTGCCAAGCCTCCATCCCCAGATTTCATTTGCATTCCTCCCTCCTGTGTTGTTTCGGTGCCAAAGTACTAGACTTGACATTATTTGAATGTAACTGTATGCTTTTTGTTCTTGCTATTGTTGTTGTTGTTGTTGTTGTTGTTGTTATTAACATTTATATACCGCCCCATAGCCAAAGCTCTCTGGGTGGTTTACAGAAATTAAAGATTGAACATTAAAAGTCAATATACAAAATTTTAAACCATAAAACATAAAAACAGCTAACATTTAAAATAATTTTAAATTTTCAGCCAGGCCAAAGTGTCAGTTAAAAACTCAACTCAAGATGTTAAATGCCTGGGAGAAAATAAAAGTTTTGACCTGGCGCCGAAAAGATAACAATGTTGGCACCAGGCGGGCCTCATCGAAGAGATCATTCCACAATTGGGGGGCCACCACAGAGAAGGCCCTCTCCCTTCTTGCCGTCCTTTGAGCTTCCCTTGGAGGAGGCACCCGGAGGAGGCCCTTTGATGTTGAATGTTGTGTATGGGTAGGTTCATGTTGGGAGAGGCGTTCCATCAGGTATTGTGGTCCCAAGCCGTGTAAAGCTTTATAGGTGAAAACCAGCACCTTGAATTGGGCTCGGAAATGTACAGGCAGCCAATGTAAATAGCAGCCTCAGGGGCAGGGAGGGGAGTTTACTTCTTTTTCTCTCTGCCTGGGTTGTATCCAACCTTTGTCTAACCTAAGTCCCATTCATTTCAACAGCTCTGCTCCAAGTAGGACTAACACTGGATACAATCCCACGATCCCAACAAAAATCACCTCTCTGAAGCTGGTATAAGCATTCCAAGGGAAGTTGCCAGTGGGGCCCAGGGGCTGTCTACACAGTGCCACTTTCACTGCTGATCCCCCACCCCCAAAACCCACAGCATTGCAATTTTGAAGCAACAACTACCTCGACACACGGGCGAGTTTGTGGAATATCCTGCCCCGAAACTCCCCTTCATCGGTTTCACAGCAGTAATGCACAGCAAATAGTGGTTAACAATGGGGCTCTGGAAATATTTTTCCCCCTTCTGCTCAGCTCCATAGCAGTGAAAGGATGCCTCCATGCACCGACTCTGCTTCGAATCAACAGATGCCCACACTCTCGCAGCTGTGCTCCTTCCTAGCTGTGAAGCTTTGACTCAACAGGCTTGTCCCCTCCTCATTCATGTGCTCATAAATTGAAATAGAGGGATGTTACTTGCAAACATCCACCCTTGCGTAGGGTGTCCAGATGGCCCAGGGTTTCCCGGTCCTAACTGGGAAACCTAGGCCGATCCAGGCCAACCGGGGGGCGGCGGGGGAAAACCGGGGTGGCGGGGGTCACGTGGCGGTGGCAGCGAGTGGCAACAAGCGGCGGTAGACCCGGCGGTGGCGGCGGAGGAGCCCGGGAAGCGGCCGCCCCAGCAGGTAAGTGCCCCCCCTCACGCCTTGCGCTCCTTACCTGCACAGGCGTCCGCTTCCCTCCGGAGCGCGAGGCGCGAGGGGGGGCACTTACCTGCTGGGGCGGCCGCTTCCGGGGCTCCTCCGCCACCACCGCCGCCGGGTCCGCTACCGCCGGGTCCTCCACCACCGCCAGGTCCTTCGCCGCCGCTGCTGGGCTCGTGAGGCCAGAGGCCGCGTGGAAGAGGCGGAAGAGGGCCGATTACATCACTTCCGGATCCGGCCCTCTCCCGTCTCTTCTGCGCGGCCTCCGGCCTCCTTGGGGAGGCTAGAGGCCGCGTGGAAGAGACGGGAGAGCACCGGATCTGGCAGTGATGTAATCGGCCCTCTCCTGCCTCTTCCGCGCGGCCTCTGGCCTTACGAGCCCGGCAGCGGCGGCGAAGGACCTGGCGGTGGTGGAGGAAGACCCAGCGGTGGCGGGGGACCTGGGGGTGGCAGCTGACCCGGCGCCGGCAGCAGCGGAGGACCCGGCGCGGACAGTGGAGGAAGAGAACCCGGTAGGTCCAGGCTGGTGTTTTTTTGGGGGGTGGCTTGGTGGGGGGGTTGTTTTGGGTGGGAGGGTGGCGGGGGGGGACCGGGATTTTGGTTTCCAAAATCTGTTCACCCTACCCTTGCGCCCCTCCTCTCTCTCTGCAAAGGCAGTGATTGAGCCCACATTCGCAACAGCGCAGTTTCAAAGTAGCTGGGCTGGCTCCCCTTCCCACTCCTCTACTCAGCAAAGCGCAATGGAAGGCAGTAAGTTACTTCCGGGTAGCCATGTTGAGCCCTCTGCTCTCACCACGCCCACACAACCTTCCCTTCGGCCAATCAGTGCCGTTTTCATCAGCCCATACGAAAGCCAGATGAGGTCACGAGGACTCCCAAACGGCATTTAATCCACAGTGACGGGAAAGTCCGGCACACAATGAGATTAGGAAAAAAACGGATTTAGGGCAAGAAACACCACGCTAGCTACGGAGAGGGGTGTGCATCATTTGACATGATCGACTTGGAGGTAGAGTAGAACTGGAGTAAAAATTCTGTGTAGATACCTCCCCCAAGCCATTCTGTGGAAACGTAGATGGTGGGTGGATGGAGCCTTTGTTTTCGCTTCACCTGGCAGCATGCTTGGCCGCCCTCTGAAAAATGCTTTGCTTTCAATGGAATCCCATCTCCGAATGGACAGCAGAGAGAGAGGTCGTGCAGGTACCATGGCAGGTCTCCGCAGCAGGGGCATGTTGGAGAAAGCCAACATCAGTGGCGATAGAACAGCGGCTTTATATCAGCCTGTTCAAGTCAACTCCATGCCAAAATGGAGCCTATTGCAAACTTCCCTAGCTGTCCCTTCTGTAAACGTCCTCAGCCGTCTTCTCTAGGCCAAGATTTCCTCGTTCTTGTGCCAAACCGCCTCCTTGGCCTTTAATTTCAGCAGCTTCTGCTCATCTGGCCTGATCTTTGACCACTTGCTTCATCCTTGACCAATTTTTTTTTGTACAGACCACATGAATCCCATCTGGTGACTGCTAGGTCCCAGATACCACTTGGGAAGACTTCTACCTTTTGCCCACTTGGGTGAGTCCCTGGGACTGGTGAATGAGGTTTTGCCAGCAGGGGTGGCCCATCCTTTTAGGTGAAATAGGCAATCGCCTAGGGAACCAAGTTAAGTGGGGTACCAAATTCGGGGGGGGGGGGGAACAATTTTTTTTAAAAAAAATACAAATAAAAGAATGAAGATGTCATTATTTCAATTCCAGTATGCGTACAAAGGGAATATGACTGAGGTTGTGGAGGTGAATGAGGAACCGACTGGGGATGGTGGGGCTGAGTCAGGCTACCTACCCACCTGCCTTTGGGATATCCTCCTCTTCCGCTGAGAGGCTTTGTTTGCTACTTTGTTTGCCCTTGGAGGGCTGAGCCTAGAGGCCTATGGCACCTCGTTAGCCATGTCACCCAAAGGATGCAACTGGGACCCTTCTTCCAGGGACCTCCCTTTGGGCGTTGCAGATGGGACTTTTGTTCCTTCTCAGATTGGACGGCTTAGCTCTTCTCCTTGTTTTTATCGGACCCTCTGTGCTTATTAAACACACATCCAACTATTTTGGGTGCATTTTATTGCAAATATTTTTGCTTCCAAAGATGTAGGGGTATGTGTGTGTGTTCTTCATTAAATGAAAAATAGGGGCAAAATGTTTCCCAGTTTACAAAAACTTCAGCCTAGGTCTGCCCTTGGGGTTTGAGGATGGGGGCACCGACCACACTGTTCTCCTAGGGCGCCAGTTGCTGGCAGCTAATCTAGGACCGCCCTTGTTTGCCAGTGCAATGATGCAAGCACCTCTCTCTCCTGTTCACTTCAGAACTTGCTGAACATCTATCCTGATGTAGTTCAACTTTTGACTAAATGTGTCAGCTTCATAATTCCATAAACTAAGGCTGTTTCTCCACCAGGCTGTTTGCCTGGGATGGCCCCCGGCTGGTCCCTGTGCGCTGATGGTGTGTATTAGGTAGTTCCGGGATCACCCTCCCTCCCTCTACACCCCTGTGGTGTAGAAAGGGCCTAAGGCAGCTTTCCTCAATGTGCATTAAACTAGATTCCTGCACTGAGCAGGCAATTGGGTGTAATGGCCTGAATGGACCCTTCCAACTTCTGTGGACCTGGCACCCTCTGGATGTTTTGGACTGCATGCGTTGGACCTCCTTCCAGCCTGGGGTGGGTTGATAGGCCTTTTAGACCAAAACATTTGGAGAGCACCAGGTAGGAGAAGGCTGAACTAAAATAACTAATGACAGCCAATATTTGGGAGGAATTTTTGTCTGACATGCTTAAACGTTTTATTTTATCAGACATTTTTAGACTGGTTCTGAAAATCAAGTTTCCCCTGCCCCTTTCAAAACACATGCAAAAAAACTCCCTTGCAACCAATCACAGAAGATAAATTATGATCCGCAAAAGCCCCTTTAAGCTTAATAGATCATTTATATTCTCAGTACTTTCTACTCAGTAAATATTACTGTTCTGTTGTTGTCGTATTACAATTCTCTCATTTTACAAGGCAATAATCCGATTGCCAAATGGCTAAACTGTATGATCTATTGCTGATTAACCAGACAAAAAGATCTGATGATTATAGTCAGAAACAAAGTGCACCTTTTTATTGTCCTCATTAGAGTGTGAGAGACAATAACAGAGTGAGACAAAATTGCAGGAAAACAAGATGGTAACAAGAATTTAAACTGTCTGTTGAGCTGCATCAGTGTGACACATACAGTGGATTGGCAGTTGAATGCAACTTTTGTCTAGCAACTGCCTATTTCTTCCCACTCTTGTTCTTCCAGACCACCAGCAACCAGATGAAAGGGGGCGGGAAAGAGATAGGGTAAACTGAGGGCTGAGAAACTAATTACAAGCCACATCAGGTGGGGAAGCTGCAGAGTCTGTTGCTGTGCTGGGGCATGCCTACCCAGGGCATTTATTCCATTGTGGCTGTGAAGTTGCGCACTTGTGTTTAGATGGTGCAGCTGCCGATTCGCAGCCACATCGTGGTAGCCATCCCGAAACTGCGCATTTTCACAGTGCCGTTTGACTGCATATTTTAACTTCACTCCCCCGTCGCCATGGTTGTCTGCGCATTCGTCATTGGTGTGGTGAATGCACCTTAGGATGGTGGCTGTAATTTGGGCGCTGACTGGCAGAAAGGAAAATCATGGGGGGGGGGGGGAAGCAGAGGTCTAACCATGTCTACTCGGAAGTAAGTTATCGCCTTCAATTGGTACCTTGGCAGTACAGGAGCACAGGGGTCTGGATAATTCCTTTGCCAGTCCTTTTTCATTAAAAAAAACCCCCTGCTCTGTTGGGAACGTGGGCTCAATCGCTGGCTCTTGCTTTCAATATTCATTGAGTGCTGGGTAATTGTGCTTACTCTGAAGTAGGGATTGACAAACTGAGCCTTGGGATGTGTGAAGGATCCTTTCACACATCCCTTTGTAAACACCCCTCTCTCCCGCTTTCTCTCTTGCTTCCCTGCCCCCTGCTGCTCTTCCTCCTCCTCCTCCTCCTCCTCCTCCTCCTCCTCCTCCTCCTCCTCCTGTTGTTGCTGCTGCTGCTGCCGCTCTCAGTCATTCAGGACCAGGACAAGGGCAGCATCTGCTATTAGTAGCAGGAGGAGGAGGAGGAAGAAGGATCCATGTTTTGTAAATCTCTCTCTCTCTCTTTCTCTCTGCTCTTTCTTTACTGCTCCCCCTTCCTCAGACAGGCCGTTTCTACACCAGGCTATTTGCTTGGGATAGCCCCTGGCTGGTCCCTGTGCTCGGATGGTGTGTATTAGGTACTTCCGGGATCGCTCTCCCTCTACACCCAGGGGCTATCCCAGGCAAAAAGCCTGGTGTGGAAAGGGCCACAGTCACATTTACAGGGGGCAAAGGGAGGAAAGATGTAAGAGAAGCCATGGATCTGGTATTAGTAGTAGTAACACTGCTGCTACTCGGTCATTCACAATATCAGGCTTGGGGGAGGTCCCTCTCACAACAGGGGGGGGTGTCACAAGGGTACTCTGAAATAACTCCTCCATTTCACTTTATGAGCTTGTTGATTCAAAGCTTCACTGCTATGACAGAGCACAGATGAGAGAGGGTATTGATTCACCTGTTGATTCAAAGATGCATAGCTTCGGAGGTGCATGGAGGCATCCTTTCACTACGATGGAGTTGAGCAGTAGCAGAAAAAAAAATCTTCCAGAGCCCCATCGTTAATCACTATTTGATTCACACTGCAGTCGTGTAACCACAAATCGGGCGTAGAGGCGTGTTATCTCCCCGATTATGCGCATTATCGAATGCGCGTTAAATCACGAGTTTTATTTTGCTCCGTCCGTTAAAGCGCATTTTGACTGTGTGAATAAGCGCTTATGCGCATTAACTACTTGTAAAGCGCATTTTGGACATCTGTTAATGCGCTTCGCCGCCTCTCGCCACCTCTCGTGCAGAGGGATTAGGCGTCAATGCGCTTCTGCGATTATGCGCATAATCGCCTAACCAGGCGCAAAAGCGAATCCTTGTAGAGGGGACCCAATTCTGCAAATTTTCAGGGCAGGATATTTCACGTTCAGTCCTGCCCATGTGTCACAGGGGGGTTTACTTCGCAACTGTGATGCTGTGGGTTTTGGGGGGCATCAACAGTGAAACCCATATATAAAAACTTAGTCATATATAAAAACTTCTGGATCAGGCTTGGCGCTACCTGAACAAAATCTTGGCTGCCAGTGTGCTGTCTCTGGCTCTTGCTCCCCTTCCTGTCAGCTGGATTCCTCTCCAGCCTTGATCCTGGGAACTCATCTTGCCTCCTGTCCTCCACTCTATTGCAGGGTAGCCATGTATCCTACTTTACAGAGGACACTCCTCTGTTTGGAGGCATCCTTTATTTAAAGGCTTGTCCTCCCCAAGCCTGGTTTAAAGAGAAAGGAACATAAGGAAACTAGGGCCTTGAATATTTGTTTACTTATTAAATTTCTGTACTGCCCAATAGCCAATGGCTCTCTGGGCAGTTCACAACAATAAAAACCATAAAATACAGCATGATAAAATAGAATATACGTTTTTTAAAAGGTCAAAACTACAATCTAAAACCAAATTGAAAAAAGATTTAGAAATAGCAGATTTATTTATTTAAAACATTTCTTAGCTGCCTTTCAGGGCAGATCCCCACCCCCCCGGCAGCTTACAACCATACATAAAACAATATAAAAATTAAAAGCAGTAAAAGCATAAACAGTAAAATATCAATTAAAAACAATAAAAGCTAACAGTAAAACCTAACAATAAAAACAAAAAGGGCAGTAGCAGCAAAACAGTATTCATTTATGAGAAGGCCATAGTAAGATAAAACTTTTTAAAGACCTTCTTAAAAGCCTGTAAGGATGGTACATGGCAGACTGCCGGTGGGAGTTTGTTCCACAGGTGTGGGGCCACTGCTGAGAAGGCCCTCTCCTATGTGGAGACTCATGTAATATCTCTCACTGGTGGGCAGGTGAGAAGCGCCTCTCTTTTTGATCTTAAAGTGCAGGCAGGCTGATATGGGTGAAGGCAGTCCTTCAAGTAACTTGGTCCCAAACCATTTGGGGCTTTAAAGGTCAAAACCAGTACTTTGAATTGGGCTCGGAAACACACAGGTAGCCAGTGCAGCTGGCGCAGTATAGGCGTTATATATTTTAAAAACAACAGAAACAGAAAGACTAAAATGTCTCACAGTTGCATCAACTGTTAGAACCTGGAGAGCACAAAGGCAGAAGTCTTCCACAATATGGTGCGATGCACTGTTTTCTATTTAGATTATGATAATTATTTCTACATGTGCATCTGTAGTATATTTTATTTCTCTCTCTCTCTCTCTCTTTCTCTCTCTCCAACAAGATGCAGTGATGGCCACCAATTTAGATGGCTTTAAAAGGAGATTGGGCAAATTCATGGAAGAGAAGGCTATCAAGGGCTACTAGTCCTGATGGCTATATACTAACTCCTGCCTGTCTCCTCACTTGCATGCTCATGAAGTGCGATGGAAGAGTTCCTTCTAAGTAAACATATTTTGCAAACATCTGCCCTTGTTCCTCCCTTTCTCGGCAGGAGAAAGCTCCCTTGGGAGCACTAGGCAGTTGATATAATTAGAGCTCCATCGCACCAGTGATTTAGTGCACTCTCGCCATGCCTAACGTGCAGATTTGCAGCGCAGCCTTTTCTGTGTTTTCCTAGAATGCTAAAAGTCTGGAATATTTTCCCTAAGAGCGTTTAATGCGCCCTAAGCTGCCTGGTAGTTTTAAAGGGACTGGGGGCTTGAATGGATTGCATCAGGTCCTGGCAGGAAAAAGCAATCTTTCCCAGCAGCCGGCTCCAAGCCTCAATATAACCCCCAAACCTTGCATGCCAGGCTCCAAAGCGTTTTTTTTTAAATCATACAATGCCTGAATCTCTGCAGAGACAGGATTGTACTTCCTCAATGCCCCCAAAGTGCCAGACTAAAGGGTCGCTCCATTTTTGCCCAGCAGAAAGGCGGTCTGGTTGAAGTACTCATCTGACAGGACCTGACTGGAGGGAGAAAGAGAAGGGGAGGGGTGGAGGGGAGTGGAGCGGAAGAGTGAAGGAGCGAAAGAGCAGCTATTCAGGTGAAAGGGATCATAAGCTTGACACACTTCTGCCTGAGGTGAAAAAAATGCAGAGGCAAACCAGGGGTGAAATTAGGTGTGATGGAGGTCTTAGTCTCCTTTGTAGCTACGCTCATTTGGATCCACCCTTTAATGACGCCACTTTCCCTGCCACCAGTCAGGGCTGCTCCTCCCCCCCCCCCCCAGCCAGCATTGAAGGAAGTTCAGGTGGCACGGACACCCAAAACACGCTGAAACCGCCACGATGGGAAAATCCATCACAAAATGAGTTTTCAATAGTGCAGTTTTTAAAGCATGAAAAATCATGCTCGCTACGGAGAAGGGTGTGTGTCATCTGCCACAGTCGTCGGGGGGTGGGGGGGATGGCGCAGTAAAACTGGAGAAAAATTCCCGTGTAGAAATCCCCATGATGATCAAACTTAGAATTTTTAAAATAGAAAACCTGCGCCCGACCACAGAGTCATGGATGATCTCTTCCCCTGTAAAGTGCTCAGAAAATGCATCCATTGAAATTCTTATTCTATGCATATATGTTTATCTGCAAATATTCCTCTGAAAGGCTGTGTAGCCCCACACAACATCTTTGACTGTTATCGATGAATATTATTTTGTGGTTTTGTATGGTTTTTGGCTTCACGTTTTGGTAGCATCACCTTTTTTTTTTTTGGAGACAGTCTGTAAATCATGGGTTGGAAATCTGGGTAGTTTCTAGATGGAGAACTCCTAGTGCTCACAATCAGAAGTTATTGTGCAGCAGTTTTGTCTTGCCCTCCTTTATGGATTTTCTCCAGTGAGAAAAAAATTAGCAGTGGAGAGTTACGAGTGGAAGACATTGTTGTCTGGATGCCTCCCCACCTAAAATTCTGTAAATGAGGCAGGGCAATGGCACTATAAAAGCCTTGGCTAGAAGCACCCCTGGACTGGTCTAGCAACTGGCCAGTCTCAGGTCCCCTCTACAAGGATTCGCTTTTGTGCCTGGTTAGGCGATTATGCGCATAATCGCTGAAGCGCATTTACGCCTAATACCTCTGCACGAGAGGCGGCGAGAGGCAGCGAAACGCATTAAGGGATGACCAAAATGCGCTTTACAAGTAGTTAATGCGCATAAGCGCTTGTTCACATAGGCAAAATGCGCTTTAACGGCCGGAGCAAAATAAAACTCGCTGTTCAACGCACATTCGATAATGCGCATAATCGGAGAGATAACGCGCCTCTACGCCCGATTTGCGCTCCGTTCTTGTAGAGGTAAATTTTTTTAAGCGCCTTGAAAGAGCTTTAAACCTCCCTTGTAGAGGCATCCTCAGCCTTGGGGGGGGGGGGCACTTTGAATCAAGGAAATTTTCCTCCAATTTTCTCATTGATTATTTCACAACGAAACTACAGTATTGTCTTCCCTCCATGGGTAATGTACATATTGAATTGGGTTGTTCACGAGGGCGGGTATTTAGAAGGGTATATGTGTGACAATATAAAGGAATCACCGGTGAATTAAGCTGGCACACTGTTTTATTCTCCAACATAGTCCAATTATATGAAATTAATCTGCTTAAGAGCCAATGTTCACTTTTTAAGTGCCTAATTCCATAATAAATTATACTCAGATGATCAACACTACCAGTCTTACCCTTCGTTGCAATTTAGTTAAACATTTCCGACTATGTCAGCCTTTTAATGTACTCCTCATTTCACATTTACAAGTGTGACGTGTCTTGTGAGCTGCGGATCTGTGTGACTCCACCTTCAGCCAGTATTTGCAAAATTGTCTCAGATGCTTATGGAACTCTGCTTGAGACACAGCTAGAGCATTCTGAAATTATGCTAAGCACTTCACAATGATTATCTGTTCAGCTCACAACAACAGTCTGGTGAGGTGGGTTTTTAGAATGTTCCCATTTCGCCCATGGATAATTGTTGTGTTGTGCCCTGCTTGTGGGTCCCTGGTCAGCAGCTGGTTGGTCACTGTGTGAACGGAATCCTGGACTAGATGGACCCTTGATCTGATCCAGCAGGGCCCTTCTTATGTTCTTATGAAGCTAAGAGAGAATAATTTACCTGTTGCCATCCACTTAGAGGTCTACGTGCAGGCCTTTATACACCAGAGCACATGGCCAAATCTGTTATCAGCTAGGTAAAATTACAGATAGCCTCTCCGCCACTCCCCTGTGTCCTGCACGCTACCAGCAGATGGTCGTGGTACTGTACAGCAGGGGCAGGGAACCTCTTTTAACCCAAGGGCCGAATTCAACTTGAGAGAAGCTCTCAGGGGCTGCTTTCCAGTGATGGCAAAGATGGTGGCGCCAAAGGCAAAAAGGACAGGTTCAAACCCCCTCCCGCCCCACCCCCAAATGCAAGTATATTGTAGGTCTGAATTCCATTCTGGAGAGGCATTATAAGCTTTTAGAACTGGGGAAAAACTGCACAAAAGCTAGCAACCCACCAAACTATCAGTGGTTGGGGTAAATGAGGTAAGGCCTGGGGAAGGGGGTGTGGCCAGCCAGAGAACCCTAGAGGGCCAAATTAGAACCCCAGGAGGGCCGGATTTGGTCCCCAGGACTGCAGTTCCCAACCTTGCCCTACAGGAAAGGCAAAGAAGATTCATAGTTTTCCAGAGGTCTTTAAGGGAGGGACTGTAGCTCAGTGGTAGAGCACCTGCATTGTATGCAAAAGGTCATGGGTTCAATCCCTGGCACCTCTAGCCAGAAGGATCAGGTAGCAGGTCATGGGAAACAGGGCTACCTCCAGGTTTGAGGGTAATGATGGTAAGTAGCAGTAGAGCACCAAGCAGCCCCAGGTGGCTGGGAGCTGCCCTTTTAATTTCCCAGAGTGACACAATCGAAGGGGGGCATGATGGGAAATTAAATGGAGGTTAGAACCACCCACTAGATGCTGCTTAAAGCCTTGGGGGGGGAATGCAAATGGGTGGCTGGGCAGGCATCAGCTGTGGGCCCTGCTAGAGCACTGGGGTCCCAGCAGATGCTTAAGGATGCCAGACGCTGGTCCCAATGGAAAAGACCATCCTGAGACCCTTGAGTATCTCCTCCAGTTAGAGCAGGGTTGATAGACAAATACTTTAGACTCACATAAAGCAACTTCCTATTTTCCTGTGTAAGCAATTGCAGTCTTAAGGATTAATGTCCCTAAGTCCAACCTGGTGCCCTCCAGTTGTTTTAGATGACAACTCCCAGCATTCTAGAACATTGGCCATGCTGGCTGGGTCTGATGGGAGATGAAGTCCAAAACTTAAATATAAGTGTAATGCTTGTGTAATGCTTGTAATACAAGTTACAGGAAGCCAGATTCCAGCTGGACATCAGGAAAAACTTCCTGACTGTTAGAGCAGTGAGACAATGGAACCAATGACCTAGGGAGGTAGTGGGCTCTCCCACACTAGAGGCATTCAAGAGGCAGCTGGACAGCCATCTATCAGGGATGCTTTAAGGTGGATTCCTGCATTGAACAGGGTGTTGGACTCGATGGCCTTATAGGCCCCTTCCAACTCTACTATTCTATGCTTCTATGAATTTGGCCATTTGATGAATTTGGCCATTTGATATGTTATTTTAACATTACTACATTAGAATGCACTTACCGCTGAAGTCCACCTCCATCTCCACATGCATTCTAATATGGTCCTGTAAAATAATGTATCAAATGGCCAAAATCAAGACTTTTACACTTACACCTCGTTTCCTCTAAAACTCTATTTCTAATAACATCCATAACTGGAAATGTAGAAAAACTTTTAATTCTTCTAATATTCATTACATTTTTCTAATATGCATTCAAATTATTATTTGCAAGCAGTTAAAGTTAGGACATTTGGCTTGGTAAATTCCATCATCACCACCCCAAATTATTTCAGCTCCACAATTGTTCTCTCAATGATTGGGGCAGGAGGGAGGGCGCCCAGGTCAGTTTTATTGCTGAAGCTGAAAGTCTGCTATTTGCCTGGAGTCATCCATTAAACACAAAAGGTAGGCCCAAAGGCTAGTTTACACAATCAGTAGCAGAATTGCATAGCAAAGCTAGTCCTGGGCCCAATAGGCCATACCACTTCTATTCAGTCTGCAACTGGTATTTGTATTTGTGGGATGCTGCATTTTTGTATGCTCTCTTACTGGACGATTGTGTGTGTGTGGCGGGGACTTTCCTACACATCAAGCCTTTGCACCTGACATGCTAGCTTTCTACACATAGGTTCCGGGAGAATTCCCTCTCTACCATGAGAGATCATTAAAACATGTAATTGCTTTTGCAGGCTGAAGCTTTATCTCATTATCCTTTATTTTTATATTTATTTATTACATTTCTATACTGCCCAATAACTGAAGCTCGCCTGATTAAATAAACCACCACTTAGCCACTAAAAATAACAGAGCACCTTAAAGATGAATAAAAGTCTTCTGGCCTTTCCGATGTGTGAAGTGTTATCCTAAGTTGGTAAGTATATTATTATTATTATCATTATTATTATTATTATCATTATTATTATTTACATTTATATACCACCCCATAGCTGAAGCTCTCTGGGCGGTTTACAAAAATTTAAAAATTGAACATTAAAAAGTCAATATACAAAATTTAAAACCATAAAACATAAAACAGCTAATATTTAAAACATTTTAAACTTTTAAGCCTGGCCACAAAATCAGTTAAAACATCAACTTAAGCTATTAAAATGCCTAGGAGAAAATAAAAGTTTGGACCTGGCGCCGAAAAGATAACAGTGTTGGCGCCAGGCGGGCCTCATCGGAGAGATCATTCCATAATTGGGGGGCCACCACAGAGAAGGCCCTCTCCCTTGTTGCCGTCCTCCGAGCTTCCCTCAGAGTAGGCACCCAGAGGACCTTTGATGTTGAGTGTAGTGTACGTGTAGATCCATGTCGGGAAAGGCGTAACATCAGGTATTGTGGTCCCAAGCCGTGTAAGGCTTTATAGGTTAAAACCAGCACCTTGAATCGGGCTCGGAAACGTACAGGCAGTCAATGCAAGCGGGCCAGAATCAGTCTCCTATGTTCGAACCTTCTGGTCCCTGTTACCAATCTGGCCGCTGCATATTGCACAAGTTGCAGCTTCCGAACTGTCTTCAAAGGCAGCCCCACGTAGAGTGCATTGCAGTAATCTAACTTGCAGTAATCTAACAAAAATCTAATCTACACATTTTTGCATCAAAAGGCTTACACCGAAAACCTTAGCCATTGTTAATTGTAAAACCCATTGTTTGCAAGTAACCTTGGTCAGGGGGCCTCTTTTTGGGAGAGAAAATAAATATCCCACTGGTTAGGGGTTGGAAAATAATGACTTATGTGGATCATCCCCCGCCCCCCTACACACCACGTCCACCCTATGATGAAAAATTCTCAGATGACGAATGAAGCATCTTGAGATCAAAAATTTGAGTGGGTTTTTTGGTTCAGCGTCATTATTTTTAGTTTCCCTCAACCTCACTCAGCAGATCTCTCCCTTTGCAACCTTTCGTTGCCAATGTTTTTTTTCTTTTTCTATGAAACTGGCTTTGTAAACTTTTGTTTTCCATTATCAAATCATTAAATGGTCATGTAATTGTTATTTCATTTTCCATGCCTCTACCATGTTTTGCTGGCAATCACCATTCCCAGTTCATTAACTGATTGACCTCGGCATTAACACCCCCCTCCGCTGAAGTTGCCTAGGAGACAAAGCTTCCTGTGTGTAATCCAAGATTATCTGGCTCTTTATCCTACATGTGACCCTTAATTACTTGCTAAATTAGAATGGTTTTCTAAAAATCACAAGAGGAGGTTAATATGTCCTTCCAGAGCTGGTCAAGCTAAGATGACACTAAATTCGCAGGGAATTCAAAATACATGATCCTTGAAGGCGTCTCTTTCAGAGCGAAGATGAACTTTCCCAGTGAGTGGCCGCGCACCATGAGATTGCGCCTGTCACTCACTTTTCTTGTCTGGCTTCTCCAGCCCTGAGTAGATCTGCCCTGAACAAATTAACTAAGTAAATATTGGGGAAATTAATTACGGCGCAGGATTCGTTGTCCGTTTGTCTTCAGCAATTAAGGTTGTAATTGAAATCGAGAAATCTGCTCATGTAGATATATAAGAACACTAAGTCCCCGCTTTACCACCAAAGATGAACATTTTTGAGATACAGAATTTAATGTGAGGTTTGTGCATATTGGCATTTGGAGGTTGGGAAGGAATTGGATAGGAATCTCCAAAGCCAAAGACATTGCTTTTGGATTCTACTCAGTGGCTGGGTTTGGACAATCAGAACCCATGGTTCCTTCTTTTCCTTGCCCCTCACATGCGTACCATTTCCCTAATTAATCTCGCCATGGTGCAGGCTGTGGTGTCGTCCAAACCTGGCAAGGTACACAGTGGGGGTAGCTTCCAAGCCACCCCGCAACCCATGGCTTATTGTAGGGGTTACGAAGCCACCCCTACCCCACATCTCACTGGCTCCTGACAAGCTGTGGTGAGGGTAATTAGGGAAACAGTGTGTGCTTGAGCAACATGCCCAGGATGGGGAAAATAAGTCACAGTGGCTTCTTTTCTTCCATTGATCATCCAAACCTGGTCAGTGAAAGGCATATATTGCGCTCTGAGAAAACTAGTGAACGTCATATGTCACGTATACAAGAAAAATTCACGTTGATAAGACATGCCAAAATCAGGCTTGGAGAAACAACAGCACATAGTCACTTGTGGCAAGGAAGAAACTCCTTTGGGTAACCTGGTTGGCAGCTTTTGTAAAATAGAAGGGAATTTATTTTTCTTTCATACCTTCATTGTGCTACAAAGAAATAACTCACATGAGTAGGTGAGCTGCTCAAGATAATTGTAGACTGAACTTCGTTTATTTTAAAATATTGTACCCCACATTTTGAGCAAACAAGGCTTCAAGTTGGTATACAAAAGCTACTTCCCCCCCCCAAAAAAAAAACCAATCACAGAATAAAACAACCAATTAATTTTTGTAAACTGCCCAGAGAGCTTCGGCTATGGGGCAGTATATAAATGTAATAAATAATAATAATAATAATAAACCATGGATAAAAGGCAATTAAAAAAAACAATTTAACAATGGAGATATATAGCCCCAGATATAAAACCAATGGTAACAAAGTCCAAAAAAAGAAAGAAAAAAGAAAGAAAATTGATATTAGAAAAATAACCAAAAACACAATCAAATAGGGAGTCTGAAGGATGACAAAGATGGCACCAGCAAACATCCATTGGGAGGGAACTCCATAATCAGGGTAAAACTACAGAACAGGCCTTGTTTTGAGTTGTCATCTAATTTATAGGTAGAGATGTACAATTAAAAACAATTACTAGGATTGGAATAGAAATAGAATATACCTCACCACAATGGGAAAGACTATGACCAAGTGACTTGTGTGCTTGCTCAGTGTGCTGTCAAGGGGCTAATTGGCTGGCTGGGGCATGCTGGGAATTGTAATGCTTTTTTCCTGTTTAAATGTGCATAGGATTGCACCCTAAGCCTGACATGGACTGGGCAGCCCTACAAATAAAGGACACTTTCAAAGAGAGGACTGTTCTCTGGTAGCCCTTCAAATTCAGGACTGAGCAGGCATACAGTTAACCTAGGCAAAGGAGCTGTATTCACAGCGCTGTGTTGGCACTGCCTCCCTCTCAAACTCCACACGTTTCCTCTCCTGGGGCAGCCATCTGGGTACCTGGATACTGAGGAGGGAGCACAGGGTTTCTGGGCGGCCATCCAGGTACCGAAACCACCCCCCTCTTCTTGGTGGAAGGCAACCAAGAGCCAGTTGTCTTCCACAGGCATCGCCCCTAGATTGACCCCGGATTGGCTCCAGAATGATGGCAGGTGGCAGAAGCATTGTATTGACGTTGCTCCATTTGGAAATGTCAGAGTAAATCCCCGACTTTTTCAACCGCAGCATCGCAGGGAAGACCCACAGTGGCTGCGAAGCTGCGCTTGCATTGTCTAACTGACGCAGTGCAGATCCATGGCCATCACGTTGCTTTACCTGCATATAGACAGCCCCAGAATCTTCCTTACTATAATAACATGAACTGCATTGCTATTCAAATTTGATTTCGGCTCAGGATTTTCAGTAGCTAATCTTTAGAACAAAGATGGAAGGTCAATTGTGATCTACTGATAGGTTGCTGGGTGAATTGAAGTAGATCATCAAGGTTTTCTGACTCTCAACTGTTATCAATAGCAGCAAAAATGATGCCCCCTCTGCCCTAATTATACTGCTGAATAAAGAAAGTTTAGGATAACCAGAAGTGTTTTTTGTGTAGAAGGACTGTATACTCCATCCAGTTCTGCTACTCACAACAAATTCCTGGGCTCAGATTTATTTAATTCTTAGTGCATGTCTGTTGCACAAGGATCCAGTTGGTGTACCTCGGAGTTCAAGTAGATCCTAAAGCCTGAGGTCTGCTCTACCTCTCCTCTGGAATAGATTCTGTAGGCATGCCCTCACCTTGTATTAATCATAAAATATAGAAGAGGGCTGTGTTGTCTGTTGCAGCAAAACCAACAAAGAGTCTTGTGGTACTTTAAAGACTAACAAACGTACTGCAGGACGTGCTTTCATGTCCTGCTCTGGCTGGGTAAGTCTCTAAGCTAGGCAACTGCAGGGACGAATTCAGTAGGTTAGTCAGTTAAGCAGGCAAGTGGTTAAGTAAGTGCGTTGTTTCCAAAAGTGAGGTCTGAGGCACAGCCAAGGTCAAAACACAGATAAGCAGGCACATACAAGTCGCAGTCAACAAGACAGTCAACAAGAACTAGACTGACAACCGTTACCCAGAGGACCTTCTCTTCTGCCGCTCCCAGATTGTGGAATGACCTGCCAGGAGAGATTCGCCAACTTACTAGTCTTCAGGAATTTAAAAGATCTATAAAGACTGATCTCTTCCGGCAGGCCTACCTAGATGAATTTTAAAGTGTTTTATTGGTGTTTTATTGGTGTTTTAATGATGTACTGGTGTTATCTGCTTTTAATCAGTTTTGTATTTTGTGTTTGGTGTTGTTCCCCGCCTCGATCTGTTGGGAGAGGCGGGTGATAAATAAATATATTATTATTATTATTATTATTATTATTATTATTATTAAACAGAATCAAACAAGAATCCAAAGGTCAGTTACATGGAGGTTCACTGACAAGCAGGGCCGTGCAGAGCTGGTAATATGCCCAGGCCAGACGGGAAGTGTGTGCCCCCCACCCATTTCAAACTGCTCATTAAGTATTTTTTAATCAGTGGCACTGATTCAGTGCTAAATACATATATGAACTAGAACGATTTATAAAAAAAGGTAATGGGAAGCACTTTTATTCAAGCTGTAAGACATCACTTCTTCACATTCAGAATTTCACAATGGACGGCTTCTGCGTTGTTTCCACAAGGTGGGCTCCTCGCTTCTCGATGGGCTGCTTACTCTACGGAAGCAGTAGCGTAAGCTGGGGAGGACCTCGTCGGAGTGCCCCCTCAAAATCGTGGGCCCTGGGCCAACTGCCCCCCCCCCTCTGCACAGCCCTGCTCACAAGGCAAGATCAGGATATAAGGCACTGGACCTGATAGATCACTGTTATTACACCACTGGCCAGTCTGAAACAGAAGGCTATGTAGCCAGAGCTTCCTGTAGATGTAGAAACTGCCTGCTCTAGAAAAAGTTGAAATAAACTCTTATCTATTCATTTATTTTATTTATTTATTACATTTTTATACTGCCTGTCAGTCGAGGCTCTCTGGGCAGTGAACAATTAAACAATGAAATACAAGTATAGATAAATTAAAAATGTTAAAAGTTAAAAGAAGCAATATAAAACCAGTTAAGTTAAAATCCAGGCAAAGTCCGTGTGAAAAGGTATGTTTTCAGGAGACGTTTATAAGATGTTATGTTTTCTGCCTCCCGAACCGCATGAGGGAGGATTTTCCAGAGGGTGGGTGCCACTACAGAGAAGGCCCACCGCCGAGGTCATTCATGGCGACATTCCGTACGTTTCGGAATGGCCAGCCGGGCCTCCTCTGAGGATCGTAACTGTCTTCCTGGTGCATATAAGGAATGCAGTCTGCTAGGTATGCAGTTATTTAGGACTTCGTTTGATAACTACAAAACCTTGTATGTGGCTCAGTAGCTAACAGGCAGCCAGTGCAGTTCTTTTAACACAGGTTTTCCATGGGAGGCTATGATGGGCTGACTTAATTTGGTAATGAACAAGGAAAAATCTGGACCATGTATGAATGATTGGAAGCCAGCATACTAGAGTTCAACAAAGCCATCTGTTTAAATGTACCATTATTATATTTTATGCTGTGTTTTAAGAACTAACCTAAGGTCTTAGAAAAAAGAATCTGTGGAATGTTAGATCTAATTTGTTTCTTTTCCACATTGCTCAGCTTGAAAAATGGCAATCCACAGATGCAGGATATTTCAAATACACTATCAACCTCCAGTGCTCTCTGAAAAAAGTACTGGAAATATACAAAATACATCCCTCAATCTAAAATTTTCTGACAAGAATCATGGAGACATGGAGAACGACAATACACCTAACAACAGACAAGGACCATATAAAGGGTGCCTCTACAAGAGCGATTTAAAGCTCTTTCAAGGTGCATTACAAATTTTACCTCTACAAGAGCGGAGCGCAAATCAAGGGTCGAGGCGCTTTTTATCTCCGATTATTCGCATTTTCGAATGTACGTTAAATAGTGAGTTTTAATTTGCCGCGGGCAAATTAAAGTGCCTTATGGCCATGTAAACATGCGATTCTCCGCATGTAAACAACTTCAAAGCGCGTTTCATATAGCCCGTAATGCGCTTCACTGCCTCTCATGATTAGGTATTAGGAGTAAATGCGCTTCTCTGTATATGCGCATAATCAGGCAACTGGGCGTCAAACCGGAATCTTGTAGAGGGGGCCACAGACAGAAAAAATAAATATCAAATGTGGCATATTCCAAGGTGACGCATTCAGAGCCCTATGGTTCTGCCTGTGTCTGAATCCACTATCCAACACCCTTAACCACATACGGCATAAACATAAAACACCAAAAACAAGCAAAACACAGAATCAATCACCTCCTGTACATGGATGAAATCAAAATCTATGATTCAACCTTGACACAGATAAAAGGCCTCCTGCGAATCACTAAGAAACTGACGACAGACATGAAAATGGAATTCAGGATAGGAAAATGCAAGATGCTACACATAGAAAGAGGAAAATGGAAAGAAGAAGAAACATCAGAAACACTAAATAATGAAATATTAGATAAAATGGAAGAAAATGAAACATACAAATACCTAGGATTCCAACAAAACACAAAAATCAATCAGTCCACAGTAAAAACTCAACTAAGAATGCAATATAAAACTCACCTATCACAAATCCTAAAATCTAAACTCAACTCGAAAAACATTTTCAAAGCCATCAACACCTACGCAATACCCAACCTCACATACTCATTTGGAATCATACACTAGTCACTCACTGAACTTGAAGATATAAACAGACTCAATCGCACCAAACTCACAAAACACCGCATGATCCATCCCAACCCATGCATTGAAAGAACAACAATCAGCAGGAAAGAAAGAGGAAGAGGTCTGCTGAACATTAACAGAATTCATGCTAAACAGATAAAATCACTCAGAGAATTCGTTCACACCAAAAACACCCCCATTCAAAAAGCCATAGTAAAAGCAGATAAAAACTACACCCCACTCAACCTAGCACTACAAAACAAAGATCAAACACAACCACTCACGCTCGCAGAGAAAAAAGAAAAATGGGCACAAAAAGCACTCCATGGGAAGCACTACAACATAATACAGAATCCACGAATAAACAAAGAACAATCGTACAAATGGCTCAGGAAGGGTGAGCTATTCCCAGAAACAGAAAGATTGCTGATAGCTATACAGGATCAAGTTATAGCCACCAAGAACTACCAAAAATACATCATAAAAGATAACAGTGTAACAACAGACCTATGCAGGAAATGCCATCAGTTCCAAGAAACAATAGACCATATAACAGGAGGATGTAAAATTCTGGCAGGAATGGACTATACGGACAGACACAATACGGCTGCAAAAATAATTCACCAAAACTGGCCATCAAATGCAACCTTATCAAACAACCTACACCATACTATACATATTCACCCAAAACAATCTTGGAAAATGCAGATCATAAAATATACTGGGACAGAACAATTCATACGGACAAGACTATACCTTGCAACCAACCAGACATAATGTTCATAGACAAAAAAGAAAAACACACATACCTCATCGACAGAGCAATACCAAATGACAAAAATGTTGTTAAAAAGGAAGAAGAAAAGGGAGACAAATATACACCACTGGCCATGGAAGTCAAAGAACTATGGCAACAGGAAAAGGTCACAATTATTCCATTAGTCACATCAGTCACTGACATCACACCAAAAAAATATACAGAAAACCTCCAGAAACTGGGCCTACCAAAATACATCCACACCAACATCCAGAAAGCAGTCATAATTAAAACATGCTCAATCATCAGGAAATTCCTGCATCAAATAAAAGACAGCATGACTTGGCAAAACCTTTCATGTCCATCAAAACAACCGCCATGAGCGAGAAAGAGATTAATAATAATAACAGAATGAGTGGCAATCCTACAAATTTCAGTAGAAATGGAACTTGGGCCATTCTAGTTTTTTCTGTTGCTCTTAAATGTAATTTTTGGAAGGTGATTAGGAGCCCTCCAACCAAAAGTAAGCAGGTTAATCCTACAATTAAATGTTAAGAATTAAGGATTGCCAGCTTTTGATGTGGAAACTTAATTTGCTTTTGAAACTTACAAGAGCCTGCAACTGATCTTCCAACATCAGTTAAAATATTTCCATCTGTAAAGTCTTAAATGTAGAGTTGCCAGCCACCATTTTAATGAACAGAGGCTCCAAGAATAAATGCTGCACAACAGCCAGAATCAACATGCTTGGGGATGTTTCTCCTAGCATGTCAACGTAGTGATGAGCAAAAAATTCTGCCTGTTAAGCAGCGGTCAATAGCACGGAGCCTTGGCCAATAAAAAGTAGCAACCCTATTAACTAAAGTTAAGTGATTAGCAGAAATGGACCCATTGTTATGATTTACTTGAGAATCTCAGAGGATCAAGGATGTAGCAAAAGGGTTTTAATGGTCCTAAATAGTCCAGAATCTCTCTCCAACCTTGGAAACGTGAAACCCATTAGAACACGGGTTGGGAACCTATGGGCCTCCAAATGTTGTTAACAACCATTCCTCTCTTTCCTGACCATTGGCTATGCTGGTTGATGGGAGTTTGAGTTCAATATCATTGGGTGCCCAAAGTTCCCTACCACTGCATTAGAGTTTGGGAGAGAGGGACAGCTAGAAACCGTTCTAGTTTGAAATTTGGACACAGAAGTGGAGTCACCACAGAGTTTTAGCTGGACTAGAAGTAACCGGGTTGGGGGGAAGTCTGGTGAAGTTCCCACTGTTACCAACAAGTGACCTGTTGCAGGATCAGCAGTTTTGTTACCTGTTCTTAGGAATCTGCTTTCTTCTGATAGCCTCTCTTTGTAAATGAAACAGACATTACAAAGACACCATAGGTGATTTGCAATAGATCAGCAAGGTTTTCTGACTCCCAATTGTTTAACAATGGGCAGTATCCAATGCGCCATTACCACTAACATAATTATGTTACGCTAGCATAAGTGACTTCTGTCGCAATGCCAATAGCGCTTGGTGGCATGGCAAGTTTTCTGGAAAGCCTGCTCCTAACAAGTGCTCCTAACACTGTTGCAGCTGGTCACCCTTTTAAAAAGCAGCCCTACAGCCTTAGTTTGTTGTCTTTCCAATAATGTATGAAGGTACATCTAGCCTCTGACCTAGTTCATTTCTCTGCACAGTTTTCTCTTCCAATTGGAATTTGCTTGTGCTGCTTTTTGTTACTCTTTGTGCATGGACCTCTCTCTCCTGCTTTCCAGTTTTGATTTGATTAGACAACAGGAGAGTCTGAAAACAATGAAGTTGTTCTTTGGTGGTGGTGGTGGTAGGACATAATTATTATAGTTATGCAGGTTTCCTATGCAGGCCAAAGTATTTGTATACGTTTTCTTCTGTCTGGAAATGCAACATATCCATGGACCAAATCTGTCCCTCTTAGAGCTGTCCCCAGGACAGTTGCTAAAGCAGAGGCATATGAAGAGTCTTAGAAGAATGGCATTTGTGGTAAAGGGACCTAGAAGCAGACCATTTGGAGTGCTTGGGCTGAGCCTTTGGCCTGCCTCTTTCCACTACTTTCTCAGAGTGCCCACTGCCAAGACTACTTGCTGATCAGAAACACAAGTGGGACCTGCATCAAAACGTCACAGTGTGTTCAGGATTCCTTCCAGGATACTCTACTCCATGACCCCTCCCCTACTTTTCCATTCCCCACCTTTTGGCAGCCAGTCAACAATCCATGGCCATTGAGAATGCTCATTGGGCCGTTTGGGGTGGTGGTGGTTCCCCCCTTATTTTTTCCTCCAAATGTTTGGGTGTGTTTTTTCAAACCTTGAGGTTGCCCCAAGCATGCTGATACCTTCTCTTCTATGCGGGTGGTGCCATTTTAGCTACATAAGAGTCCACACTGATAATGAGTTTGCGATTAGTAGTATGTAACGATAAATGGTGATAGGAACTGGGTAAAACTGAAATGAGTACCAATTACCCTTGTTTCTGAACAATATTAAGATTGCTACAACCTATCATACAAAACCGCTTTTTTAAAAGGCTTATAAACTGGGTGGGATTATGTTGCTCATCATCATTGATCTCATAGGCATTATCTAATTGGTGCACCTGACACACAAACACTCTCCACTACACTTGCTGCGGCATTTTCCTATCAAACAAAACATTGCAGTTTCAAGAGTGGAAAATCCCTGCATGAGAAGCACTGAACTCCCTGGAGGACAGATGGGATGCTCCGTAACAGCTGAGTTACATCTGTGCTTTTATTTTTCTCCCTCCCTCATCATACGAGAATTTGAGGTCACCTCATTAAATTGATTCACTAATCGGAACAGAACCGGACAAAAGAAAGTATCGTTTGGCATCATTCATAATTAATGTATGGATTTCACTGCCACAATATATGTTGACGGTCACTAGGTTTTATAGTTTTAAATAAGGGTTAGACAAGTTCATGGAGGTTAGGTCTAGTAAACAGCTAATCCTGTGAGCCCGAGGAAACTGCCAAGCCCAGAGGCAGTATCGCTTCTGAATAAGAGAAGCCAGAGACAAACAAAAGGAATGGGCTATTGCTGACATGCCCAGCATGGAGGTTTCTAGGTTGGTCCCATTCATAACTGAACTAGATGGACCATTGTTCTGATCCAGCACAACTCTTATTTTTTATTTTATTTTAAATCATTTCTAGGCTGCCTTTAAGGATGGAACCCTTCCAAGGTGGCATACAATATAAAAACCATATAAAATCGGTACAAAAAAACCAATACATACATATTCAATAAAAGTTTGATAAAACAGTGATTACCATATATATATTTTTAAAAAACAATAAATGCAGATATTACCATTAAAACTCAGTGGCCCGAGATACTACCGAAAGGCAAAAGAAAACAAGTGAGTCTTCAGTCTTTCTGAACACCTGCAAAGAAGGGGATTGGTGAACCCCTGATGGAAGCTGATTCCATAGATATACCTCTGTATAGATACACTAGATGTGGTACATTTAGTTATTACATTTAAATCCGTCCCTTCCTCCGAAGAGCTCAAGGTGGAATAAATAGTCCTCCTCCACAATTGCCATGTTATCCTCACAACAACCCAGTGAGGTAGGTTAGGCTGAGAGACAGTGACTGGGCCAGTGTCACCCACTGAGCTCTATGGCCAAGTGGAGATTTTAATCTAGGGGACTGTCTATGCACGATGAAAGCCCCGGGGTAGGTGTGTGGTGGAGCAGTGTCAATTATATGATGCAGAAGCCACTGAGCATGCATCCCGGGGCTTCCCCCCGGAGCGCAGCAAGGACAGTGCATCGCCATCGAAGCATGACTGGGTGGATGGGGACCCCTGATTGGTTGCAATCTGGGCAGGGTAGAGGTGTAGGCTGACAAGCTGGCAAGCCAAATGGCCACTGGAACACTGGGTGGGGAGAAGAGTCTCCCTTTTGCTGGGGGCAAAGTTCTCCCTTCCCTTGGCTTCAATCCCCATGAGATAAGGGGGAAAAGCCAGTGAGGGACGGCCAGCGGCAGCTCCCCCCCCATGATCCATATAAACCCCACACTTGCTCCTTGGCGTGGGGATAACATGGCGTCAGGAGCCCTCAAAACCACAGGGTTTGGGGGGCTTGTGGCACCAATGCACTGTCGTCAAGACAGCCTATGGGTCTCCCCAATCCTACTCCAAACCAATAACCCAGTCGTCCCAAACCTGGTACCTTTTAGGTGTGTTGGACTGTAATTCACATCATCCTCAGCCAGCATGGTTGTCTAGATGTGTTGGACTACTGTGCTGGCTGCTGGGTGCAGATGATGGGAATTAAAGTCCCATCAACTCCATCTAGCTGCTCTAACCAATATGTATCAGTGGAGACACAAATAACTTTCTGTGAGTATGATGGTGAAAAAATAAATTTCAAAATAAAATGTTAATGTACATCATGCATGAATGACTAGAGGAAAGAATGAGAAATGTAGCAGTTAAGGATATTTCATCTCATACATCATGTTTGCTTCACTCTCTCTGATCCTCAATATGTTTATGGATTTTCCCAGAGAATAGTATCAAAAGTGTTTGTCATGTAATAAAACCCTGGGACAGTAGGAGGCTCTCATCCTCCAGCCTGTCAAATTACATTTTTGGATCTTCCCTTTTGTTGTCTGACAGAAGGCAGCCCTTGATTATAACCTACTTGATCAGGATTAAAACTATTCCTGAAAGAATGTCTGGGACTGATTTGCTAGAATCAGAGCCAGCAGTCAGAGCTGACCTTCGGGTTCAGAAAAGGAAGTCTTTGATTTCTTTGGATGTATCCCATTTTTCAAGAAAACTAAATTCAATAACAGATTGTGGGGTTTTCAGAAGGATAGCCATGTTAGTCTGTGGCAGCAAAACCAACAAAGAATTTTGCAGCAGCTTAAAGACAAACAAATATGTAATGGCATAAACATCCGTGGATTACTGTCCACTTCATCAGCTGCATGAAGTGTTATCCTAAATTAGCAGGTATATCTATACATGGAGGGGATGGTGAGATTATGATCAGCTGAGGTTAGAGGGAAATGAAATGTAAAAATACAAATGGTGATAATAACGCTAAATCTTAAATGCATGTAAAATTGTTGCAATTCCCATTCACAAAGCCGCATTGATGAAAATGCAAACATAAACTCCTGTGGTGATATAAAGCCCATTATCTAGATTCAGACCACAGGCTATAATACCGAAGGTCTTGAGCAATTATAATTCGGCAGTTTCATGCTGGAATCTCACTTTGAAGTTCCTTTGTTCAAGAATTGTTCTGGGATATTTGCAACTTTAAAAACTGGTGTCTGAGTTTGTCCCTCCCTCTCCCACCCTAATTTCTTTTTCCTTTTGTGTTGTGTCTTTTAGATTGTAAGCAGGTACTGATCAATAAGCCGCTCATGAAGACTTTTTGACTGAAGAGCAGGGTAGAAATGCTTTAAATAAACATAGAAATTGTGTGTGTGTGTGTGTGTGTGTGTGTAAGTGTAAGAGAGTGATAGCATTGTGGCTGGATAGACTTAATGGATAGACTTCAATTACATAGTATTTTGAAGCGTGACGAGTGTAAGGCTGTAAATCCTATACCCACTTAATCTGTAACACTTCTGAATTGAGTTCATGTATAGGATTCTACCACCTCATTCTGCAGCACATATAGACCAGGCTAACTTCATACATGATACAAAAAGTGTATTTGAGCCTCTTGCATTATTTGTGCCACATATGGATGTTTTTATTTATTTATTCAAAGCATTTTTATCCTGCTCTTCAGTCAAAAGGCTCCCAGAATCTGTAATTAGACAATCCCCACCTTTAGGCCTACAACCTGAAAGAGGCAATACACAAAGGAAGGGTTTTGGGAGGGAGGTGGGGAAAAACATGATGGTGTTGGTTAATTCATTTGCCCAAATGGCTGAGAATTTATACGTGTTTTGGAACCAATTGTACTGTGGTTTGCATTGCAAAATAACAGAGTCATAATTACAATTTTAAAACTCAGTTAAAACCATATAGGAGAACTCAATATGAAAGAACAGCAACTGCCATATTAAAATTCCAGCAGCAAATTAGCTTACACCAAAAGCCTGTCTGAATAAAAATGTATCTGCCAAACAGTGGAAGAACAACAGGGAACTAGCCTTGCCTTCCCTGGCAGGGAGTTCCAGATCCTGGGAGCAGCCATCAATAAGTCCCTCTCTCATGTCCCCACCAAATTTGCCCTGAAAGTGGCAGGATACAGGGAAAGGCCTCGCCTGAGGATCTAAAAACCCGGGCAGGCTCATGTGGGACAATGCAGTGTTTCAAATAGCTTGGCTGTCCCAAGTCATGTAGGGCTGTTGTAAAAAAGGAGTCACATTTTCCATTTAACTAGCTCTCATCACCAGTAGTGTCTACTGGACCAGCTGAAGTTTTCAAACATTGCAAAGGCTGCCCCACATAGAGCATGTTACAGTAGTCCAAATGGGATGCAACTAACATAACCTTTAGGAAAATGCAAAAAGTAGCTCATTTGGTAGGGAGACCAACGTAGAGCCAACATTTTATTCCCTACACGTAACCAACCTTCACACCCTTTGTTTCTTCTCAACAGTATTATACAATGTTTAGAGACTTCCATTAATCTTAAAATGGAAATTATTCACCAGCCGTTAGCACAAAAATGTTGATCTATTGGAGTATATAAATTCAAGCTGTAATCCTATACATATTGACTCTGTTCAGATTAAACGTTAAGCCATGATAGTACAGCATTTTGAGCTAAACATTATGGATTAGTATGTTGTGTGAACCATTCTTAACCAAAGTGGCTACATAACCACGATTTAAACACACTTACTAACAATTTGCTGCAAATGGGTTAACGGCCTAACCATGGCTTAGTGTGTTTTCTGAACAGGTCTGAACTCAATAGGACTTTGCTGAATAGACCCGTATAGGATTGTACTGTCAGCTTCATCAGTTAATTTTAATAACCCACATACATAAAATGAACTACCAGTACTAAAATTCCAAATGTAACCAATCTTAGAAGCCAAATAGTGCAGCATTTTTAACTGGACTAAGCTGGTTTCTAAGACTAGATGAATTTGGGACTGATATGAAAACGACTGAAGACTGGTTTACATTTTGAATTCTTCTACAGATGTCTATTAATTGACTTCACTTGAACGTCATTGTATGAGATGTATGGATTATGTAATTTCTATATATGGAAATGGTAAATCAATTAATATACTAAATCTTCCAGATCCATGTTGCTGTAATGTCTTTACTAGGCAACCAAAAGTTCATAATTTTTTTTTTTTAAAAAAAAGGTATAGCCACATGGATTTTGGAAAACTACGTTTGCTTTTTTTTTTTTTTAATGATACCAAAGATAGCTAGATTTGTCCACGTCGTTATATTAACCTTTCTTTTGTGATTACTGTATTAAGCCTTGAGTTATAGCCCTATATTTTGCAGAGTATTTTATTATCTACCAACCCCTGTATAAGGGAAGCCCACCAAAAAAAACAACAGTGAGGGAGGAAAACAAGGGACGGTTGCTCTATATTCAAACCGGCGCGAGAAAACAGTGGGCGGAGCTAGTGTCCAAATCACCGCTCCGAACCTCCCACAGTACGATTTTCTCGCCTTGCGGGACGGACTGAGGTGGGGCGGGAACAGGGAGGCCACGCCCCCTAGAGACAAGCCGCTGCGCTCTTTGCCCTTTGGCCGGGCGAAGGACCCGCCCCTCCGGGCGTCTCGGCCAATCAGCTAGCGCCCTGTTGGCCGAGCCGGGTTGCATGCAGTGGAGACCAAGATGGCGGCGCGCTGGATGCAGGAGGGGAGCCCGGCGGGACCAGCTGGGAGGTTATTCCTAGCCGCGTTGTTGTGCCTGGGCAGCCGCTGGGTCCCCACCGCAGATGCCGACGGTCAGGCGGAAGGCGGCGCTGCTGCTGCTGCTGCCCCTGCGGCGCCTCACCGACGGTTCGAGTATAAATACAGTTTCAAGGGGCCGCACTTGGTGCAGGGGGACGGGTCTGTGCCTTTCTGGGTTCACACAGGCAGTAAGTACCATTGTGTGGGTGGGTAGCGGGGTCAGGGGAGGGGATAGCGGCTTTAACTTTGAATGACTAAAGCTCAGCCCTGGAGTACATCGAAGGGAGGGGAGCGTTCCCCTAAGCATGTGCAGAGTGCACCCAAATCGCCTTCGAGTGCCCGCAGCCCACCCCGCGCCTGTGGCATTCGGGACAAGGCCTGCGGGGCATTTTCCAAGCGGCCCGTATAAACTTGCTACCACGCTTCAGGCGAGAGACAAGGAGGCAGGACCTCTCTGGCATTTAGGTCCATTTCCAAACCTGTTCTCCTTATCTACAAGTCTGCCACGTAGCCCTTCTGGACTCTTTCCTAACCTTGTCAATAGTAAGCATAGGGAGGCTATCACCAAACTTTTCCATCAGATGTCTATATGCATGCATTTGCGTATGTATGTATTATTCTGTTTGCCCTCCTCCAGGTAGGTGCTTTGTACTTGCATTTGTGCAGCTGCTTCGTTATCAGCGGTATGCAACCTGAACAGAAGATAAACCCTGGCCCCGATATTGCAGTAGCTTTGAACAATTTCAAACTATGTGGGATGTAATGGCATCCACCAAGGCACTTTTTTTTTTTTTTTTTTTGCAAGAATACATACTTGGAACAATTAGCACTAAAGACTGCTTTTACCTTAAATGTTAATGATATTTTGAGAATATGTCTTTGCTTTCAACATTCAAAATATGTGATTGGGTAGATAGTAGATAGCAGGTAGACCCATGCCAGATAGACTACCTGATAGAATGCAGCAATGGCATGCTTGCTGCTAAAGTTGATTATTTGTTTATAGTCCTTTATGGGCACTGACCCTCACATCTTCCATTATTTGAGTGAGATGAGAATGGGAGGGTTGGAGTCAAGGCCTTCAGACCTATTTCACTAGAGAGAACATTGTCTCACTTCATAGGTTTGCCTTTCTCTTTTTCTCCCCACATCCAGCATGCTGACCCCTGCTGCTACTACTACTTTACTATTTCACGTTCATTTAGCATTACCACTGTGCTGTGTGTCCTATAGAACACAGAAGAGATTTGGTTCCTACTTAGAGAAATTGATACGGTTTGGGCAAGGGATGTGGCTTTACAGGCAGAGACCTCCCCTTACAGCCTCAACTCTTAGTGCAGGGTGGGCAACTTGCGGCCCTCTAGATGTTTTGGCCAACAACTCCCATCATTCCTAGCTGGCATAGGCAATGGTGAGGAATACGTTTTGACCTACAAGTTGTTTGTCCTTGTCTTAGTGAATACCTGACACGTTGCTTTATAGCAAAGGTTGGTAAGCTGTGGCTTGCATGCCAAATGTAGCCCAAAGGGTCCCCCCAACTCGCCAACCAGCATCCTGCCACACCCTCTCTGTGCTCTCTGTGATCTCCTGTCTTTCTTTATTGTTGTTGTTGTTTTTAGAAAGTAGCTGAGCAGTGGGGGAAAGAGAGCTATGGACTCCTCCTTTCCTGTATGCTCAGCTGTTTTTCAGCCCTCAGCTTTCAGCATATCAGGGAGGAGGTGAAGGGGAAGGTGAGCTTGCCTTTGGGCAAATGCTTCCCTCCAGCTCAAAAAACATCTCTACCCCTGTGTTTTATGGCTATGATAGTCACAGGCTTATATCTGTAGGTCTCTCCCTGTTCCCCGCCCGTTCCCCAAATCCTAAGTAGCCAAGATAATAGATGGGTTGAATAAATCTCTACATAGAAGAGACTTGAAACCTTGATTTCTAGCTCTCCATTTTGCTGGAACATGATTTCATTGGCCTTTCCCCTTCTGTCATAGAGTAGTATTCATTTTTTTGTTTCATTTTTTTATTGTACACTTTTGAATGTTGTTGCATACACAATCGGCCTTAAGAACTTTGGAGTGCAGTGCCTGCTGAAAGAGCAGCATTCTTCCCATTATAGGACTATTTATTGTTTGTATTGCTTTTCCAAGCTAGGTGATTACTAGCATCTTTCATTACCATTAGGTAAACTAGACCATATGGTGCTTAAGTAAGCCATGAAGATTTCCCAGTAACACGTCAGAATGCATTTAAAAAACAAACAAGCAAACTGCTTTTTCTGTCGCTTGTTTGTTCAGGGTGTCAAGGTCACTTAATGGTTACACCCCCTTTATACTCTCGAACTAGTCTGTTATAGTAATATCCCAGTGATGATAAGGTGGGATACAAATGTTTTAAATAAAATAAATAAATAAACCTCAAAGGATTTTCTCACACCTTTTCAATGTATGTCATAGGTAATGAGGATTTTGATCCATGTTGGTGATTGTGACTAGGCTGGTAGTTTATTCCATACTAATTAACATAGGCTAAAGGGATGTGATCTTTAGAATCTGGTGTCAGTACCTTATAAAGCTTATGAGCCTGTGGCATATGTGAGAAATTTCTGAAAAAAAGTCATTACTTGCTATAGCAACTTAATAACATACCTTGATTTTCTGTAGCTAATGTATATTTGTTCTTGAGGTTAAAGTTCAGATTTTGAAATGTGAGTTGCTCACATGCAGGCTAATTCAATATGTGATGCAGCTGCCAAAGTATATCTTAAATTTATGCCTCAGGAATGAATATGTTCTTTTCATTTAATATGTGAAACTGCTTTAAGCTGAAGTCTTTTATGCTGTTCTTGATATCGGTTCTTGATATTTCTCATGCAGTTGCCTGTTCTGTTAATTTTAGTTGAGCCAAACTATGGAAATGACTTGATGTGAAACTACCGTATTTGCACCTTAATGGTGATGTGTCACTGTTGACAGAAATGAGAAGCCAACTTGTGCGTTCCACCAGGCCTATCAACACCTGTTTCCTCCTCCATCTCCCATTTTAATTTTTTTTTGCTTAATATCCATCCTGATGAGCTTTGATAAACTACTTAGTCCAAATACAGATTTTATGCTACTGCTGCTGCTGGACTCCTATTTCTAACGGGCCGACGCAGCTACCTGCAGTGCTATGTTGATATTCTGTCACTGATTAAACCAGAAGCAAATAACTTCTATTAAACCCAATGAGGACTGGGCAGAAACTCACATTTAACACAATATGCATGTAAATCAAGAACTGGGGAAAATAATTAAGACAATAATGAAGTCCCTTTCTCGTTTTAAGACCAAAAATGAAACAAACAGCCACAAGTAGTACATCCAGTTTATAATTTTTTTTATAGATGTGCTACTTGTGGTCATTTGTTTCGTTTCTGCTGCATCATGCGCATCACATCGCCTGCACATTGGTTGATTTGAAATAATGGTATATATAAAGTTTCTTAGACACCCAGGAGCATGGTTCTGCCACTAATACAAACTGAGTGTATGAGCGTCTTGCCAAGTACTTATTATTTAGTGGGATATATTATTGGGGGTGGGATGTTTGTCCAGCATGCTTATGTTATATGTTACTCTAGCCACAGAGCACAGTGTCCATGCTCAGTTTTATGGCTGGCCTACATCTCTTGCGATCATTTACCCTGTGAAGTTGTCTTTTCAGCACCAGTTGCCCAAAATGTCTTAGTTCAGAGTCTGCATACCGGTTTTCTCATTCACCGTATGTGCCAGACTTGCTAATTTTTATTTATTTGACTTCTGCCGTGCCTTTCTACCAAAAATGGTACTCAAGGTGGATCATTAGGGATTCATGTGGGTTGCTTCCTATACGGAATGCTAACTGATGTGGCCACAGAGTGGAAAGAAATGACTACCTACATTTGACTCTATCTTGCATATTCACTCCGCGACCCTCTCTGCATAGAGAAAGGGACTTCTTTTCCTTACTCAGTGCTAGAAAAAGTTCTGCCTTTCTCCAGCTCTGAGCATTGAATGGGGCCTAGGAGAGGGGTCAAAGCCTGGAAGATAAGCTGACGGGTCAGATGGGGAATTCCTACAGGCCAGAGATTCCCCATCCTTGGCTTACACACTTTCAGCCCCTAATGACTGATTGCCCTTGCTCGTTGTAGTAGGTGCTGCGTATGCAACACATGTTCTCCCTGCCTCAGAGCTCACAGTGATGGGAAGGATATTTAAATATGGCTTACCCCCTGCTTTATCTTGTTCACCACTGTGGGCATTAGCCAAGTAGGGGAACAGTCTGAAGCTGCCAATGTGTGGAGGGAGTACATATTTACTCCCTATCTTCCTCCAGTGATGTGCTGCAAAGCTGACTTTATCTCCCACTGTTGAACATTCTAGATGCCATAATCCTCCATTTCAACCTTGGACCAGTTGTTGTCATTTCAGAAATCTATCTTACAGGGTTGCTGTGAGCAACTATGGGTGATAGTGGCACCTCTTGTGCACCCCTTGCTGGAGATGGGGTGGGGAAGTTATTTTTATGCTCAGTTCTGTAAAATAATTTCTCTAAGTGGAGGCCATGTATTTTTGGAGCAGTCATTCTTGTAAGAGTTACCACTTTTTAAAGATAATAATCTGTTATGAACTTTCCTTTTAGATGCTATCCCCAGTGCTGATCAAATAAGAATAACCCCATCATTAAAAAGCCAGAAGGGATCAGTATGGACAAAAAACAAATCTGTATTTGAATTCTGGGAGATTGAAGTGACCTTCCGAGTGACAGGCAGAGGGCGAGTAGGAGCTGATGGATTGGTATGTAAGAATGGCTACTTTGCAGACAAATCAGTTGTTTAAATCTGAACATGTAAAATTTAGATTTGGATTTCTCTGAACAGGCAGTGTGGTTTACAGAAGGGCAAGGCTTGGAGGGTCCTGTTTTTGGAGCAGCTGATAACTGGAACGGTGTTGGCATCTTCTTTGATTCGTTCGACAATGATGCAAAGGTAAGTGGAAAGTCATGCAGAATATGCACAGTGGATAAAACCTTAATGCATATAGCACTATTTTGTAGGAGGTTCTACAATAGACATTAGGGTCATTAAAACAGTATATGTGAATTTACAGCCAGTTCCCATGCATGTTCTCTCAAAAGTTAATTCCACTGAGTTCAATGAATCTTATTCACGAGGAAATCTACATAGGATTGCCACCTAAAATGTACCAGTTGAATTGGTTTGTAGAACACAGCACTAAGCTTTTATAGGGTGATTCTTAAAATGGGACTAAAATAGTACTTTGGTGCATACATTGTCTTTTGTTGCAAGAAGTAGTACCTTAGCTCAGAATCCTGTGACATCTGCCTCAGTAAAGCAGCCCAAAGAACTAAGCTGTAAGAAATGCTTGGATTTCTGAAGATCATCTAATGATTTATGTTATCCTTCAGAGTTGGTAGTGTAACTCTGGTAGTGCAAAGAAGTAGAAAATATTTCATGATTTTGGGGTTGAGGGGTAACGTCAATGTTGCTTTAAAAAAAGCTTACCTTCTTGTGTGCAGCAATCGGAACTCATTGAGAACCACCAGGGAGTTTACTATAGGGAGTTAGGGTTCTGTAGTTAATGTGCATATAACATCCACCATCTGCAGCTAAGAATGTACAAAATGCTTTCACCGCAACTGGGATAATATATGGATAGCTTTCAACACATTCAAATGTAATAGATTGCATTCTTGCATCTTTCCTATTAAGCTAAAACATAAGAATAATCCTGCTGGTTCAAGCCAAAGGTCCATCTCATCTTGCATTCTGTTTTCTACGCTGGTCAACCAGTTGCCTCTGGGAAGCCCATAAACTGGGCTTGAAGGGGTAGCCATCTCCCACTGTTGCTCTCTAGTAGTTGGTAATGAGTGGTATGCAACCTCTGAATTATGGAGGTTCCATATATCAGTCTTGGGTAGTAGGATAGGCTATTATACTGATCATGAATTCTTCATCCCATTCTGTGTAGCATGCAAAGCTGCAATAAGATTGATGTTTACGGTTTGTTTGTTTTTTAAAGGCTCAATCATAATTCAGGTTTTTAAAAGCATGACGTTGGGTGGTGAGGCAGTTTCTTTTAGTCTCTGAAATGCATTCCCCCGTTTTCATGAAATATAAATTGTTATGAAAATTTGACTCATCTTAGAAGCTTAAGGGGTCTCAATTAGCATTGGAAGCTTCTTATATTGCTAAATTTTGGTGTCAGTTCTGCCAAGCAGGTATGGCCCAGTGTAAAAGAGCTATTTTGTAGGTATTTTTTGTTTGTTCATCTCTTAACATTTGAGTTATTTTAATTGGTGATAGTGGTGTTGCCCTACCTAAGTCTTTAAAATCCTTGGGTTTGATTTGTATTAAGCTGTTTTAAGTTTTTCTTGTGTGTTCACACATTTCTGAACAATGCTTTTCAGCGTTATCTACTTTCAAGTGAAGAGCGAGCACTAGTGCTTCAAGTCTGCTTTGTGTATTTTCTGATAAAATACGGAACATCTACATCAAGTATTTATTAGTGTATTGAATTATGACTGGTGCATGATTTGGAATCTGAACTTCAAAACGGCATAATACTTCCTAGCTAAATTGGACAGGTTTTGGGACATTGCAGGAAAAGTTATCAAATAATTAAAGCTAGAAGAGTTCTAGTTTAAAGCCATCCTTAAGTCTGAGCTTGCTTTTATTTTTATTTGCGTTTTCCCTCAAGAAAAACAACCCAGCAGTGATTGTTGTTGGAAACAATGGCAAGCTCCATTATGACCATCAAAAGTAAGTTGTATACTTGTCTCATCTGTGTTGATTTGCAGAGGGTTTATGAACTAGGATGGGATTATTTTGAGCAACTTCTCCCAGTTTTTCTTTACTTGATTTTTATCCTACCCAATTCCAGCGAGTTGAAGCCTGTTGTAAAATGAAAGACAAAAACATCAAACATATAGCATTGAGAGCCCCTTCCCTGGTCCTCCAGTCCAGGCCTGGCAGATCAGACCTTTCATTGATCTTTTCCCAGTCCCACCTAGCATTCCAACCTCCAAACACTAAAGAAGCTTATATCCTCCTCTGTCACTTGCCTTCCACTGGAGAGAACCGTCTTTTTCACTCACATTCCCAGTCAAGCTTTTAACATACTGCCACAGAGTGAACCCAACCCTCCCATCCCCAACCTATTCTCTTGTTTGCCACCTGTGCTGTAGGCATGCTTCAACACAATACTCATCATGGATTAACTAACAGTCAGTCAGTTTCTTTCCTTGCTGTCTTGCTGCTGCCCTCAGCATTGCACTATACTGACCGTTTGACCTACAATACACTCAACGCTCCCTTGCATCTACACATTGTGGGGGAAGTTTGGTAATTGCAGGCTGGCCCCTTTACAAGAAAGTTTGTCTTTCCACTGGGGAATCCTTGAGGATCTTCTAAGGAATCCTTGGATTCCCCAAAAATAGTTTGAAAACCACGTTCTTTGTGTTGCATGTGCACTGATGCAAACAGTGTCTAGCGATAACCAAACTCTGTCTTAACTGTGGTTTGCAAAACCCTTTTAGATCCTAGCTAAGATGTTTCTCTCCCTCCCTCCCTCTCTCTGTGGTTTGTTTTAGGGTGCATGTTATTGGAGTTAAGTTATTGTTTAATTTCTGGAATAGATTGCTTAAATTTGTTCTACTTGTTCTACTTATGTATGCTGCGTTTCTTCACTTCTCAACTGTGTTGTTCTGCTATATTTGTCTGGGTTTTTAAAATCTGCACTTATATGTTCTGTCTCTTAAAGTGATGGTTCTACACAGTCATTAGCATCATGTCAAAGAGATTTTCGTAACAAGCCTTATCCCGTCCGAGCAAAGATCACATACTACCAAAAGTCACTGACTGTAAGTACTCTCCATTCTCATTATACTTTTCTATGTCTGCATTTAATGTTCGGGTCTCTGGGGATGCATACTTTTTATGGCTCTAAAAGTTGGCAATGATTGTACTTCTGCAAGTGAGAGGTCTGAGTCGCATGTGGTGTGCCGATGCGAGGAGGGGGTACCATGTAGGGGAAAATCATCTTAAATCTTGGCAGAGAGATGAAAAGCTGTGTTATGGTACAGCACAAGGGAAAAAATAGCATTTGTCTTGAGTACTGCAGTGTAACCTGAGAAACGGCTTTCAAGTTGTTCTTAGTTATCATGCCTTCAAGTGTCAGATGTGGACTCTGAACCTCTGGTTCAGCTTATACATTGAGAAGTAACATGTTAAATGGTTCCCCTAATCAATGAAGAGTTAAATAGTGATTTAAATTACAACTATCACAGAATTTAGCAAGAGATTAAGATACAGAATCAAATCAGTTTGCTGTTGGTGTCAAGATGAGGGCTCTTGAATAATTCAGTGGAGCAGATACTTAAGGATGGATTGTGGAAGATTTGTGTGTTTGTGTAAGTGTAAGAGAGTGTAAGACAGACAGACACATCTGGTACTCCCTTCCCAGGCCATGCTGGCTGGAGATGCTGGGGGTAGCATCCAATACATCTGGTGGGTGCCAGGTTGCGGAATGCTGATCTAGCATCTCTGCCTATACAGGGCTGGGAAAGCCCTTAGAATGCAACTGCCAATCAGAGTAGATATTGCTGGATTTATATGCAGCTTCATACTTCTGCATCTCTTTTTTAGGTATTTATAAACAATGGCTTTACTCCAGACAAGGAAGACTATGAATTTTGTGCCAAAGTAGAAAACATGGTGGTACCTTCTCAGGGACACTTTGGGATCTCCGCAGCAACTGGCGGTCTTGCAGGTGCTTTTACTACTAAAGATGTACCTTCCCTCCATTTTGTTAAAGCAGTGATTCCCCCCACCCCTTTGGGGTAAATAATATGTGATAACATGCAAAATGTCTGCTTAATTCGTAACTGGTGTAGCATCAATTGTCACTGGCACTCGATGGTAAGATTTTTGGAAGGCCGCAGAGGGAAGGAGTTAAGTGGGCAGGATGTACAATTTCAAGTTGTTGCCCTAGCTGTTTCCTTCCAGTTGAGTGTTTGTGGTTCTTGGCCCTTGTGTGTGAGAGAAATGACTTCTTTGTGAGAGCTGCTCTTCAAGATTGAGGAGCACAGAATCAATAGCATCAGCTCCAGGAGGAAGGTGTATATATAGCACTGCTCTGTCCTTCAAGCACTGCTTGGCAGGGTGCTGGTCTTAACTTGTGGAAGCTCACTATGAATTGCTTTAAGATCCTTTCCAGCTAGAGTTACTATCAAAACCCATCCTTTTATAGAGGTTGGGATCCAAAGAGTTACTTCAGGTGAGTTCAAAGGATTGTTTTTTTTCCAGTTTTTTTTTTTCTCCACTTTTCCTTTGGACAGCAGGCTTCCCTCTTGCGCCAACCATATCGCAAACTGTGTCTGGAAAGTTTCAGTTTGGCATGACTCTGGGGGTTGCTGTTTGAGGAAATGTAAGCCCAACGCTCTCTTGGGCATGCAGAACTACTTGTGCTTTGGATCCCAGCCACGGCCTTGATTAGTATTTTAGTGGCTCTGCTGATTCGAAGACCCGGCTCAGAGCTACTGGGATTAATAGCAAGCAGCATGGCTGGGATCCAAAGTGCAAAACATTCGGCATGCCCAAGAGAGCTTTGGACTTGTGTTTACCTTTGAATTTGCAGTGAACCTACAGTCGTAGATTCTAATCATGTGGGCAGGATCTGATCTATAGAGCACCTGGAATAACTAGGCTTTCATGTGTAATACTTCATTAAACATATATCAGTATATGAAACTTCCCTGACTTTTTGCTCCAGTCTTTTGCCCTGTGTGGCCTTGGGGCAGCTTCTCATGACCAGCTTACGTGCATATTTTTTCATGGCATAAACTTCCTTCCTCGTGGCCTTCCTCGTGGAGGGGCAAGATAGCTTACAGATATGAAAGGCTCCAACCCCATTTTCTGTCTATCCTCAGTGTTGTGGGAGTTGTGTTCCATGCTATGATTATGCACTAAGGAGGGGAATGTATGAGTAATCAAATGTGGGATGCTTAGGTGATAAAGGTTTGTGATTTGATCTGACCCACAAGGTTGGAATATTCACCCGCTTTCCCCCAGAGGTATGTATACAGAAGCAACTCCCATGTTGCATGGTCTATTCATGAAGAGGGCCTCTGTTTGAAATGACATTTCAAATGGCAATCTTTTCTAAATTAAATTCAATATGTTTCATTTAGGATCAATATATTATGCTTTGCTTTAGAAATGGATTTTTGAGAATACTTTACTACTCACCATTACTCATGGGGCTTGCTGGTAGGCTACGTAGATGTGTTCATGTGGGTATACATGTTCATTAGGTAGGAGCTTACACACACACACACACACACAAAATTGGACATTGGCTTTTCAGTAAGCAGTTTGATCAAGCTAACTCCTGAATTAATAAATCATTGCAAGGGGGGGCAACTTTATATTGGATCGCATTTCAGATCTCGCTGTATGTAATTCTTGCACCAAAGGGAAGGGTGAGATTGACACAGGCAGACTAAAGTAGTTTGAGAAACCTTGAACAGTTAGTATAGATAGCTTGTTCAGTTCTGCCTTTGGTACAGTAAATATGAGGCCTAATAATCTCTGTCTGATGAATTCAAAGGAAAACGACTAACATAACTTGCAAATGATAACATTTGCCATTTTTTTTAACAATAAGGGCAACGTTATACATGACAGTTGTTTCAGGAATACCAGCCTGTTGCGCTGCTGATTTCTGCAGCAGTAGGTTTGAGGGGGCCCTCACTGAAATGCCCCCTGCCCCATCATCACCAAGAGCTTACCAGAAGGGTGGTGATGCTGCGCCCAGCTCCACTCTTAGGTCTTTTGAGGTTGGGCCTGGTGCTGAGTGGAGGACTGGTGGACAGCTGCAGTGACACCCCCCTCTCCCAAATGCCTGTGGGACCCTGCCCCTAATTTAGTGTCCATTTGTTTTGTTTTGTTTTTTTAGTTTTAAAAAAATTGTTCTGTTTTCATAAGTCATACATGGACATTCAGTTTCAGTACAGATTTCAATACAATGCATGGATTTAGTCTTATTAACCATTAACTTAAGATATTTAATTACTTTTCCCTGTACCTGTACTTTCCATAATTCTGTATATGCCGATAGAGGTGCGCTCCCGTCTTCTTTATTCAGAAAGTCCATAAATTCCCTCCATACCCCTTCGAATTTGCCTTCGCTTAGTTGTCCTCATATTATCCTTAATTTTTGCGTCAGTTTTTCTAAGAGAGCAATCTGCCATAACCTTTCGTACCAGTTACCAATTTGGAGCCCTTTACTGTCTTTCCAGTGTTTGGCTATCAACCATCTAGCTACTGACAGTAGATGGCTTATTAATTCCTTACTTGTCAGGTTACAATCTGCTCCTCTATATAAATTTAGCAGGGCTAGATGAGAAGATGGGTGAACCCATTGTCCAGTTATTGAGCTAATCTCTTGAAACAATGAGCAACCAAAGGCTTGGCCTCCAATTTATATAAGTGGATACTAGCTCAGGAAGTTGGTACAAGTGACTCACTTCGGATGGTGTGGGAAACAGATTTAGGAATTCAAATAGAGGGAAAAGACTGGAATGCTTTGTGGGACAAATGTCCATTTAAACAATATCAACCAAAAATAAGGAATTAATGTTAAAACTGACACACAGATGGTATCTCACACCTAGGAAAATATTGACGAGCCCAGGGACATACCCAGAATGTTGGAGGGGATGTTCTGGCACAGGTCCGTATATATACATATGTGATGGTCGTGCCTTAAGGCAAACATTTTTAGTGTCCATTTGTGATACTACGTTGGAGACAGCGCACAAAGGCATTTGGGGAAAGGAGAAGGTAGTTGTTTAAGCTGCCCAGCCTGCTTCCTCTCCTTTCAATGCTGGGTCTCTTAAGTAAAAATAAAACACAACGGCGCCAGCATTGGCTGCATTGGGTCTTAGGGCACCTGGGCTTTAGCCACCACGTTATGTGCTGATGCTGAGCCTAAAAAAATACATAAACATATACGCATCCTAGCAATAGGAATCTGTAGTGTGGCCGTCTGTGTCATGGCCTAGAGGTGATCATGCGATAGGGGAGGGGAGAGTTTTATATTGATAAAAGTTATTCTACTAGAACAACTGGGACTAATAACTTCATGTGTTTGGGATTTTTATTCAGATGACCATGATGTCTTGTCTTTCCTGACTTTCCAGTTGATGGAGCCTGGCAAAGTAGCGGTAGGCATCTGTAGACAGCAACACTTACTTTGAGATGTACATGCTCATGGGGACTCCCCATTCACTTCACCGTCGGATAATATGTCAGCCTCTGTGAAAAGCAAGTGTTCCCCATTGTTTAAGTGGAAGAAGGGATGAGTATATAATTTGCAGCTGGGGAGATTTTAAGTAAAGTGGGATTCAGGTAGCAATCTCTTTCCAGTGAGCTTTATTTGCCTATTGGTATTTGAATTTTAATGTTTTGCCTTAATTTTTTTTGCTGTCCATTAATGAAGCTGAATCTTGAGTTAAGGAGGATAACTTTGCTGGAAAACTATGTATTTTACATGATAGAGAATTTTACATTGATTTTTAAGAGCCATCTTGGTCTTAATAGTAAATTGCAGAGCGCTCCATAACTTTTAGCTGCATGTCACAGACAACAGGGTTTGGATACGATCTTCATTAATATAGTGGTTTCCAAGTAGTAGCTGGTGGCATATTTGTTTTGTAAAGCTTTCCTCAAGCTCTCTGCAATTTTTGATTTGGCCTTTCCCAGCTCTTGATCTGTTGGGTATAAAAACATGTGAGGACGGACCAGGAAAAAGTGGTATACTGAATATTTGTTAGTCTATTCGAAGAACTTAATCATGTGAACCATTGCTAACTCTAGCCCTATTCAGGCGCTTAAGTCCTCATGAGATTGCACACACACACAAGGGGAGGAGTGGGGCAGAACGTCCTGACCTCACCCCCACCGTTGTGTCCCCATTGCTACACCCCACACGTACGAGGAGGGTTTAAAGTCGGGAGCTTGCCTGCATGATCTGGATCCCTTCTCGCACAGCCTTCCAAATGCTTGGGGAGCCTATCTGCACAGAGCCAGCTCTCTGCTTCTGATCTTCCCCAGTCATGCCTGCCCCAGAGCATCAGTGGCAGCGTGTGGGTCTGGCAGATCAGGCCCATGAGTGCAGCCCCGCCGTTCCTTTTACATAACAGTCATCATGTGTTCACTTGATACCTCAGTTGGGCTTGTTCTGAGTATTAGTTGTGTCCATGGGGGTGTGGCCCTGATTGCGAAATACCCCCAAAGCTATTTATTTATTTATTTGTTTATTTATTACATTTCCATACTGCCCAATAGCCAAAGCTCTTTGGGTGGTTTACAAAAAATTAAAAATCCCAGCCAGAACTTCTTTTTTTAAAAACAACAACAATATCCACTGAAATAATCTCTTAAAATTGGTTTTCTAGCCTCCTCCTGATTCAGAAATTCCTGAAAAGGACAAGGAGAAATATCAAGAAGAGTTCGAGCATTTCCAGCAGGAGCTGGACAAAAAGAAGGAGGAGTTTCAGAAGGAACACCCTGATGTGCAAGGGCAGCCTAGTAAGTTGCTAATTGAAAGGTCTGATGGGCGAAAGAGGCATGACTGACTTTGAAGGTTTATTTCCCCAGCGATGCATTAATCTTGGTTTAATACTGTATGAACACGAATCTTAGCTATAGTGCCTGTGTGAGAAATGGTTAGAATTGTATTCTGCAGAGTCACCATACTTGAAGCCACATGAAATTGGAAAAGGTTCTCAGATTACATTTTTTTTCAGTTAGCAGAGAAACAAAAAGTTGCATGCTTCCTTCATGTGAACTTCAACTACAAATACTTATGTACTTGTGACACCCCTTGCCTAATTTGTGGCTCTATTCCAACATGTAATAATAATAATAATAATAATAATAATAATAATAATAATAATAATGTATATCACTCTTTAAGAACAATTATGGATATAATATTGCCCAGTTTGTGTCTTTATTGTATCCTTTTGTTCAGTTTATGGCTTTTGCCCAACATATATAACACCATTTGAAAACCATGATTAATATAATATTACAAAATTCGAAGAACCTTCTTCGGTTGAAGTTCCATCAGGTGCCCCACCTTGCCTTCTAAATAGCAGTAATTCTTGTGAAGGTCTGAGGAGAAAAGCTTGAGAAAATGGAATAACGATGGTAGAAGTCTCAGTTTTGGCCTTGAATGATTACATCCTTCCTTTTAGGAAGCAATCCTGTACCTAGTTACTTATGCATAAATCCCATTGAACTCAGTGGAACTCGCTACTGGGTATAGGATCGCACTGTTAGCTGACAGCCGCATGAGGAGAGATCTTTACCTGCAGGCTTTCTTGGTACTTCTAAGTTGTGCTGTGTTGTTCCAAGCATCTTCCCATTGAATTAAAGACGTTTCAAAATGGTTAACTAGATTCTTAAACGCTGTTCTGTTGTCAACAAAGCTACCTGCCTGCACTTGTCTTGTCTTCCTCACTTTCATCTGTGCTCATCGCTGCCAAATTAGGTCACTTGGAACTCCTTGGGGTGTAAAATAATACAGGTTGTGAGAAGAAATTGCACAAGATTTGTATATAGTACTTGTGCACTGAAAAATACTATGGAAGTACTTAAAGGGAAAAGCGCTAACCATAGTGCTGAATGCCCAATTGTCACCCTTTGAGAGCATTTAATTAGAACACCCTTTTTGTCTTTTTTTTTTTTAAGCGGATGATCTCTTTGAGACAGTGAGTGATCGTGAGCTGCGGCAAATCTTTGAAGGCCAAAATCGAATTCATCTTGAAATAAAGCAACTCAACAGGCAATTGGACATGATTCTGGATGAGCAGAGAAGATATGTCTCCGCAGTGACAGAAGAGATTTCCAAAAGAGGAGCTGGTGTCCCAGGCCAGCAAGGGCAGGTAGCGAAGTGTTGTTTCATGTGCCATAGACGGCACAATCGTCTACTCTGTCATTCTTCACTAACACCATTGGATGTATTTGTTCATCTGTTCTTTTTCTCTCTTTTTTTAACACTTAAGATCTCCCAAAAAGAACTTGACACGGTTGTGAAAACTCAAGAGGAGGTCCTGAAGCAAGTCAGTGAAATGAAGTAAGAGCACCTGCGTCAAGAAGGACGTTAATAGCACAGGTGTTTTTTTTCTGATACAGGTTTCATATTGTCTGGTGCAGATGCAGAATGTTGTTTAGGTAGGAATTATATCAATACACAGGACCGCTCCAAAGAGAACTTGGGATTGTCTTCATAGCACCAATCGCTGTAACATTTGCAGTGCAATTTTATGCAGGTCTATTCAGAAGTCTCATTGGGTTTGGTGGGGCTTGCATCTTCTGCTTATAGTTCGATTGTTTATCCTCCTATCCGTATTTGTTCTGTTCAAACATTCGAGTAAAACTTACCTAGAGATTTCCCATCGGATCTCTTCACACCAGCAGATAGATGTGGGGGTTGTCTGCTGAAATAGCACATGTTTGTGTAAACAAAGATTAGGTAAGTTCTTTGTGATGCAGTGGGAGAGGATACCAGGTATGAGCCTGCAAAACCATCCGTCTTGGCAGCAGAATCATGAGTCGCTACAGGACAAGGCTTGTTGATGCAGGAGGAGAGCTTGGGGCGACCATCAGGATGCGGATCTGAATAAATTCTTGGCTACCTTGCTGTAGAAATGTTTGTCCCTGAACTGCTGCTCTTCATGGCCTCTGTGCCATGGGTTCTCTGCTTTTACAGAGCTAAGTTCAGGACATCTAGATAGCCAGGTAGCTGGTGCTTAGCCCTCCCTCCCAAAAAGTAATGTATGTAGTGTGGACATTTGGCCCTGGAAGCAGGGTGAGCACCTTCATGATAGTTTCCTTCCCCAAAATGCTGCATTGGTGTGCATTTCTCATAAGGAAGAGAACATAGGGGAGGGGCCGTAGCTCAATGGTAGAGCATCTGTTTTGCATGCAAAACGTCCCAGGTTCGATTCCCGGCATCTCCAAGTACACCTGGAAAGATTCCTGTCTGAAACCCTGGAGAGCTGCTGCCAGCCAGTGTCGACGATACTGGGCTAGATGGACCAATGATCTGACTCAGTAGAAGGCAGCTTCCTATGTTCTTAAGTTTAGGATTAGAATGCCTGTGAGTTTGCTGTGTTGCTCCCCTGTATCCAATCATGAGAAGGGGAAGGGGATTACCTCCTCTAATACCTTGTAAGACATTTTCTTGGGGTCTTTGCACAACATTTCTGAATCGTGATGTTTACTAATATTAGTAGTTCAAGGACAGCTCCTTCAGTGTACCTAAGTAGGTCAGCTTTTATCGAATCAAGATTATAGAATGTACTTCCATTTTCACCCATGTTATTTGGGAACAGCTTTCGTTTTAATATTCTTGACAAATCTTTATACTGGAAAAGTAAATTAGATTTCCTTGTTAGCAACAGAAGCCTGCCCTTTTAGTGACTACTTATTAAGAAAGCTTTTGCATAACATCATCTTAATATTTTCAGTTTGAGATTAAAGAACGTCTTGTAGTGGATAAAACAAAAACAAATGAACATCCCTCTGTCTTCCGGGCCATCCCTAGATGGAAAAGATGTATTGCCCATGTAATTTTTCATGTTAAGATCTGTATGTTTCCTAATCATGTCATTAGAAAAGACCTCTGGATTACGTAGACAATAGAAGAAATCTTGTCTCTCTCGAACAGAGCATTTCTCTCTTGAACACTGTTGAAACCAAGTGCTCCACATCAACTATTTACCGGACCATTTTGTCCCTAAAACTTGTATTTCTGTTACCTTTATCTCAAGTGATTATATTTCAAAGTGTTGATAATCACTGTAGCTAATGCAGTAACTTGATATAAGTGATAAGTAAATGCAGTAACTTGATTTAATCTGAAACAATATATTCTTAAACCTGGGTATTCCTTGTAAACATGTAATAGATCAGGAAAAGCCTAAACTGTATACATTGATGGCAGGCACATATCTATCTCTGGAACAATGGTGTCAAGTAGAGGAGGCCAAAAAAGGGTTTTGTCCAAGAACACCCACTGACCCTCATGTCTCAATAGGGTTTGAACTCCAGTCCAAAAATGCAAAGTCTAAATTCAGTCTCCTACCCCATAGCTTTCTTTAAATGTAAGGTTCTGAGCTCCACGAGGGTTCAGAGGCAGTTCATATGATTTTTAATACTTCTTACTCTGTGAATATATTTTTAAAAATCATCTGTATCAAATGAAATAGCTGAGATGGACATGATAAATGTTCTGAAGATTTTAAATCTTATGTAGCCAGCAACTGTTAACTGAGTAATCATTAATGTTGTCAAATTTTGCGTCTTAACATCAGCTCATAGAAATGTTTAAAGAAACTTTATAGGGTATTTGGTTGTTTACCGCAAAGTAGTGATTGAATGTGTTCTAATTACTTTAAAGTTGCAGTCACAATGATTGTTATTTGACTCAACAAAGAGCTTTTCTAAAGACCACAGAGTAAGGGTCTCAACAAAAGGTTGCACTAAACCTTTGCCTGAGGAAATGTAAAGTTTAAAGCAAATTAATAGAAACAAATTCAGGACATAGACTTTGATTATTCTGTTAACAAAGAAAGGGATTATCATTCAAATAATATTTAGCTGTAGACATTAATCCTCTTTGCAACTGGGAAGAGGCATCACAACAGGAAAAACTTATATTATGAACATATTGATTAAGGACCATGCCTGCCTCCTTTATCCAATCAGTTTAGATGTCTTATATCACCAGTTACAGCATCTGCACTTCTTATGGTTTTAATTTCCTTTTCTATAAGAGCAGAAATGAATTTATGCCAAGTTAATACTATGTTGCATTGATGCGTGCGGCAAATGAATTTGTCATGTAAAAGGTAATCATGAGCCACATGTCTTAAGTCTTTTGCTTATCCCTAAAGCATAGTGGGGTTTGTTTGTCATCTTTAGCTTCCTTCGAATTATGACATTAAGAATTTAGCTTCCTTGGAGTTATGGCATTATTTAAAGCTTTGGGATTCAGATTGGTCTTAGAAGCCTTCTGATAGCCACATGATACTTTTTGCACATAGCTTGTATTGAAATATGTTTTGCTCCACATCTGCATTGTCACCTGCAGATTTATTTTTAAAATCGTGGAAATTTGTGCTTAGAGAGATGAAGGATGCAATCCTTTCCCCTCTCTGTCAGTCTTCTGAGTATACATGTATAGGTTTGTGTTGGGAGAGCTGAAATAATTTGCCATGTCAAATGGGGCTTGGGGGAATAAATCAGATTTAATAGATACTGACTGCACTCTGGAAAAGTGCATTGACTTTGAAAGTTGTGGTTATCAACGTTGTGTGGGTCCTGCTAGAGAGATGCAATTGGCTGCCACACTAGCTTGAAGTTTTTCCTGATATCTATTCCAGTATGCCTTGATTTGGGGCAAGTTTGACCAAACCTCCACAATGGCTCAATTTGGATGACACGATAGTCAATGGTGGGGTAATAATTAACTTTACAGTTGTTCAACTAGGGGGTACTCCCCATACAACATGGTAATAAATAATCAACTGTGGTGTGGATTAGGATCAGCGCTGAGTTGACTATGGCAGCATTCGGATGACACAATAGTCAAAACAACTGACGATTGTTTCCCCCACACCAGTTGTTTATTGTGTCGTCCGAATTGAGCATTCAGTCAGCACAGCGCAGGAAGCTTGGTGTGGACTGACTTTTAACCAGGGCTGTATTTTGAATCAAGCAGTATTGATCATCTAATAAGATTTCTTGTGTCAGCTGGTGCACTCCTGTGTGAAACAAAGCCCAGGAAAAAGGGTTCCATGACCCCTTCTGGCCGAGGGTTGTCCCACAATGGAAGAACCCAGGGTCATCCCACGAAGCTGATTGGTGGGCAATCCAGGACAGATAAAAGGGGGGGGGGAGAAATCTTCACATTTCTTAAAGCAATTAGAACAGATTCCATAATTAAACTGTGGAATTCGTAGCCACAAGATATAGTGATGGCCACCAGTCTGGCTGGCTTTGAAATGAGATTAGACAAATTCATGGAGGATGAGGCTGTCAGTGGCTACTAGTCGCAATGGCCGTATGCTATCTACACTATTCAAGGCAGCATGCCCCTGAAGGCTGGTTTTTGGGAACACAAGTGATGGGGTGCTATTGCACTAAAGCCCTTCTTTTGGGCTTCCCAATGGAGCCTTTGTGTGGCACTATATGAACTGAAGTCTGGACTAGAATGCAGACCAGAACCCCTGGTTTGATCCAAGAGCAGAATTTTTCCTTCACCTGCTATTCCATTTGCTGCACCTTATTTATTTATTTATTAAAACATTCATATCCTGCTCTATATCACAAGGATCTCAGGGTGGTGTACAGATAATATGATACATATAAAAGAATAAATATACAATTCTAAAGCAAATTAAACCATTAATATATTAAAACCAATACGAAGTTTTAAAACAGTAAAATCCAATTAAAACAAGATAGTGTGCAGGCTGGTGGATAGTGTGCAGTCGGGGCTCCAGGGGGAGGGCATTCTGCAGCCGGGGTGCCACAACAGAGAAAGCCCTCTCCCATCTTCGCTCACCCATGGGAATGAAGGGCTGAGGCCGTTCTGGCTGAGCGCTCGCTGCAGTTACATTGGGGGAAGAACCCTTTGCCTGCCTCTGCTCACTCTCTTCAGTCCCATTGGTCAGCAGCGCAAATGGTGCCAGGAGAGCTGTTAGGCTTCCAATTGTAGGGAGGCTTGAGGAGCTTTTACCTCTTATTGAGGGAGGCAGGCTTGCTACAGGAAAGACTGAGCACCTCGGACAGGGAGGAAAAGGAGTTGTCACCACTGACGGTGGATGTTTGCCTCTTTCCAGGAACTCTATGGGAGACACACTGAGGCTCGTCAGCAGCATCCAACATGCTGGCCCTGCTGGTGGGATCTATGAAACAACCCAGCACTTCAATGACATCAAGGAGCATCTCCACGTAGTAAAGCGGGACATCGAACACCTCGTCCAGAGGAACATGGTACTGTGATATGTGCCTGATGTTCAAGCAGTTCATTCCAGTGGAGCTGCTTGCTGCCAGGGAGGGAGGGAGGGGATCTTGGTGTCAAGGCATGCCTGTCATTCAGTTAAGCCAGTCAGAGGAAACCAACAGCACGACCAGTATTCTTATGGGGGGAACAAAGTGATGATCTCCAGGCCCAGTTTGTGCATGTGCGCAAGTGGCTGCTGAATTGAGTACTGATGTTCACTTGGGATAGCAACTGAGTGGCACCTGTAAAATTGATCATGCTCTAGCGTAGCTTTGTCAGGCGTTGTCTGTTTGGGAAGAGGTAATGTGACCAGGATGAAATACCATCATCTACTACAGGGGCAAACCTTGCTGTAAATCCTGGCTATGTAATTCATTTTCCCAGGCTTGCAAATCCACAGAAGAAACCAGCCCATGTGTACCTATGTAGTTGCTCATTTGTCACACATCAGTTAGCTGAAGAAGGAGGGAGAACCACTCCGAATATACAAGTGCCCCTTCTGGGTCACCGAAAGGCATTAATCCCCACAGGCGAGTGGTTATTTGCAAGTCCATCTGCCCCCTTCCTGATCCACACTCTTGGATGATTTCAGCAAGATTTGAACATAGGTATGCCATTTGGATGTGTCAGTTGGGTATCCCTGCAACTCAGTGGGAGGTTGTTCCTGCAGACCTCCCTATACCAATTGTGGTATGTGCAGGGCTCAGCCTTGAGTCTATCTGCAGTGAGCACATGGTAGAGATGTTTCCGTGGTTTGGAAGGAGGAAGATGCATGCAGAACTCTGTTGGGTTCTGCCTTTAGAGGGGCAACTCTAGCATGTAGTCCCTCACCCACCTTTAGTTCTGGGATGTAACTAGCAGAAAAATTGCTGATGAATGTTTCTGATGCGCACCTGGCAAGAGGAGCAATAGGTGTTTTAGTTGATCTTCAGGCACTTGGGGCTTCACGGACTTTATTCCTTTATCTGGCACACAGACTTCAAGGCATTTATTGCTTCCTTGTGCTATGCCTATGTCAAGGCATTTTGCGATCGGAGTTCACCATTCGAATGGCAACATTGCCAATAAACACATAATGGGGAAATCTCTACCCTTGAATGGTCTTGGGCCAGATTCAGGGGCCGGCATACATACCTGCAAAAGTCCCACTAGCAAGGGCTCCTGGTTCCTACTGCTGCTGCAGTTCGTTACTGTTGCCCCCTGCTTCTTCGCTTGGCCTTTTCCTCTGTCTCAGAGAGAGCAAGCAATGCTGGTGATAAGGAAGGGCATCTACTCCCACCTACTCGCCTCGCATGTCTCTTCCTGGCAAGTAAGGAGGCAACAATGTTGACGAGAAACAGCAGCATCTGGCCACAGTTGCAGTGAGGATGAGGTTGCAGAATGTCTTAATGTAAACCTGGGGTCCATACTGTAATGGTGCCCAAAAGAACTCTCTACCTGTCGGTGGGACTGCTGCTTCTGTACACTTGCATGAATATATTTCTGCATCACGCTTGCTGAAAAATCCTTCTACCGTCTTGCTTTCTAGCCATCCAATGAAAAACCAAAATGTCCAGAGTTGCCACAGTTTCCATCATGTTTATCTACAACACACTTCTTTATATTTGTAGCAGTCCAAACAGTACTGTTCATTGGTTACATCATGTACAGGTAAGTGCCTTTTTTTTTTTACCGTATTTTACAAAATGAGGGTGAGCCAGAATAGAACTGAATCAGTAGCTCAAAAGTGTAAAATAGTTCTCCCTAAGCAGGCACTAAATAGCTGCAGGGAAGCGTAAAATATATCTTGTTTTAAAGCAGTTGAAAAGATAAATAGAGGGCTGATACGACCTGTCATCAGTGCAGGGATTTAGAGAGCTGATTTGCCCTGTCATCAGGGCAGTTCTGCCTTGATAGTCATCCAAAAACTGTTCTTGCTCTCAGCCTTGTAGGGTTTCTCTGTAATGCCTTGCCAAGTTTTGCAGGTCTTTGTGTTTTTTGGAAGCCCCGCTCAACTGTGGGGGCAAGCCTCTGTTTTCTCAGTTCTGAGTTGAGTAAGAGTAGAAGAAATCTCCCTGAAGTGTATTGAGACACAGGAAACTCTAAAAGGGAGGCATCTTGCTGCTCTCCAAATCTCTCTGAAGCTTGGTGTGAGAACCCCTGGCCTCCAGAGCTTGGAGAAGGCTTGCTTTTTGTCAGATTTAAAGGTGTGCATTCTTGTGGATCCCTGACTTTAATATTTTTTTTAAAGCATATTTCCAGTCCTCATGCTTGCTTATAAATTTTGAGGAGTTCTCTCTCTCTCTTTTTGCAAAAGACTTAAATGCAGTGTGTGAAACTGCATGGGATTTCTGACAGTCTGAAGTCCTCACTCTGCCTATATAAATCCCCTCTGTGGCCTCTATTCCCAGCCCCTTTAGCACAACAAAATATCCGTTCTCCCAGATTTCAGGAGTCCTAGCCATGCTTTTCCAGCCTGTACTAGAACATCTGTACTAAGAGCATTGTGCCACACCAGCAGTAGGTGCTAAAAGTTAATCAAATTATAACGGCAGGCAAACATGCCCAGTTTTGGAATCTTGTCAGGTTGAGCGGGTTGGAAATGCAAGTCTCATCAGCAGCACAGGCTTGGCAGCTCCAAATAGAATACCTCTCTAGATTAAGGGTACCCAAAATGTCAGTAAGACACCTCAGAGTAAGGAAGCAATTGTTTTTGACTTTTCCCTAGTATCAACATGTAAGAGTAGCATGACCCACACTTTTGGCGCAAGCTCCCTTCAAGAATGATGAGCTGTCATCATGCTTTACACTGGCACCAGGGGACAAGTTTCTAAGGGCCAAACTACATGTTGCATGGAAGTTGTGCAATGATGGCCTTAGGGTGCAACCCTGTGCATATTTACACAGAAATAGGACTTATTACTGTCTAAGCACTCGTAGGATTGCGTCCTCCCAATCTCTTCTCTTGCAGAGAGCGTCCTTGGGAATTGTTGCTTTGCGCTGGAGACTGGAGTGCTTAAGTCTTCGCATTCCAGCCATTTCTTCCCCCGCCTGGATTTCAAACCATTGTTTGCAGAGTTAGCAGGGACAGCTGGTGGAGAGATGAGTTTCAGAAGGATAACAGCTGGTGGAGGAAGAGTTCAGCACCACCTCTCCCCATCCCTTCTGTGCTGCAAAGTTCTCCCTTCCAAGAGCTCGGTGCAACACAAAAGCAGCCATCTGGCTCTCCTTGCATGCAGCTGTAACGTGATATGTATTTCCCCCCTAAAAGATCAAGGGAAGGAACCAGAGGTGTCCGGCTGCGAGTGTTAAACGTTGTTGTACTGCATAAACCACCACGTTTGCAGTGTAACCGGTGCAATGGGGGAAAGTAGCGGTTTGCTGCTGCTTTTGGCGTCACTGCTTTTTTTCTGTTGCACTAGTTATATTGCACAAGAGTTGGTTTACGCTAGTGCAACGTCATTTGCACTAGTGGCTGGACACCATTGGATCCTAACCCAAACTGTTACCGGGAAATAGAATAGGTCAAAATGGTCTTACTCCCACCAGTCTCTTTATTTAAAACAGCCTGAAATAATTTTGTAAACTGGGCTTGTGCTCAGCAAAGCTAAGCACTAGTCTGTAGGCCTGAAGGGTGGAGATGGTTCACGCACAGGGCTTGGTTTTAGTCTTAGCTGTAGAAGAGGAAGCACAGGCTGGTGGCATACCGTTCTGGCTGGTCTGTGAGCTCTTCCTCTGAATTCAAGGGCATTCCTGGATCTGCCTTGTTCAAACAAGCAAAAAGCTTTCTATGTTCAGTTTAGCTAATTGATTTATCTTTTGTGTGTCTGCAGGAGTCAGCAAGAAGCAGCAGCTAAGAAGTTCTTTTGATGGCCAGTCTGCGTGCATTCAGGGTGGGCATGCAGAGCACATTACACAAGTTGCGTACGAGGGAAATGTTAGTGTTTAAAATGCTTCAATATTATAAATTATTGAGTTGGGTTTTTTTTTTAACTGAGTACACTGAATTCCAGGGGAAAAAAATATTGTGAAGTTGACAATAATACCGAAGCAAAAATTAGGCAAATTCTGCCCTTGATATTCCAGGAGAGGTTGGAATATGACCCTTACTCTAGTGTGAAGATACTTCCTAAGTAGAGTACTGGAACAGACCTTTTGCTCACACTGAGTATTACACTCTTTGATTGGGGGGGGGGGGGGTGAGCAGAGATATGTACTGTAAAATATTTGTGACGTACCTGAATTTTGTTTAGGGGAAGAAATATTAAAGTTGCATTCCCCTTCTGTTTTATGGAAAGAGGTTGCAAAACTCACTGCTTCTCTGGGCAATGTTGCTTGAGTTGGAGGCATACCGTTGCAGGTCTCCCTTTTAAAAAATGCAGAAACAGTGATCAGCAGAAGCATTGAACAAAGGTGTGTCTAGAGTAGCCTTTGTCAGCCTCCAGACGTATTGGACTGCAATTCCCATCATCCCCAGTCAGCATGCCCCTTGGTTGAGGATGATGAGAGCTTGTAACCCAACGACATCTAGAGGCTTCCAGGTTGGGGAAGCGCTGCTCTAGAACAACAGCTCAATACTCAATGGAATTTCCTTTTGCATACCGGGGGGGGGGGGGGGGGGAAGCTCTACAGAAATCCATACCCGCTTTCCAGCATGTTTTTGCTCTACTTCTTTGTACTTCTGACACTGACCATACTTTTGTAGAAGTGTTCTTTAATCTCTCTTCAGCGAAGAGATCTTGCCATGCACGACTTCAAAATTTGCCTGACCTGAGACTGACAGCATACATTCAGTATAGTGGTGGTCTCCTTTAAAAACAGTCCCTGAGCATCATTGCAAACCATGCCGTTGTGGCAATGAATCCTTCCAAGCGGCACAGCTGTCTCCAAAGTGTTGTACAGTTTCATCGAGGAACATTGTGTGTACACACAACATTCTTACAAATCGTCCCATTGTTAATCCTCTCATTTTTACTGGACCAGTATTGTGTGCTAAAAGAGAAGATTGCAAGTATGCTGTGTTTATCCGCCTTTATCATGTAAACATTCTTAGGGAGATTCCCAATTGGAAACTACTTCACTCTGCCTCGTTTAAGTCTTGTAACTTATCCTTGTATTGTTGCTGTGGATATTTTTTTTTAATCTCATGGAAATGGTAACTGATTTGATCTCCAGTATCCTTAAAATTAGAGTCAAATGTTATTACAACTCCTCTAAACTGAACGTTTATGAAAAGGCAGCATTGGTCTACCATATTCAGTATTACACACGTTGAAAGCATTGTCCCTGATAGCTTTGAGGAACAGAACAAATCTATGCATTAGTAGACAATTTCTGGAATATAACCCCACCCCCTTTTAACATCGGTAGCATTATGTGCGGGATTGTAGATGGTAACAGTTTCTCATCAAATTTTTATTTACAGCCGCTGAAAGAATCTGCTGCTCAAAATTAGCAATTCGTAGCTCACACAATAAGGACATGTAAAGAGCAGCGTCATTTTAACTAACCGAAATGACAGAAGAGGGCAGCTCGCCCACTCAGTTTCACACCAGCAAGTATTTTTACAGGTGCCTTGGACAAATTAATACAAAAAGAAAGAAAGATAGTGTTGTAAAAACAACCTGCTGGCTCAAGGGCTTACTAGTGTTGAACTTTTGCCCTGGCCTTGCTCCCACCAGCAACAAAGAAGATGCCACTTCTACTGCAGAAAGACTTTTCAGTGCTTGTTTAGCTTACAGAACGGATTCTGTTGGGGTGTTTCTTCTCACAGTACACTTGTGGTTAAATACAAATCCGCTTGTAGAGCACACCTGTATTTTGTTTTGGCATAATGTGAATTTTCCCAGCTGTGATGCATTCGATTTGAGAATTAAAATATTGAAGCAACCAGTGGTATGGCATCGTGTGTTCAGATAGGATGAAACCAGGCTTTGAAGCTCCGTGCATACTGGAATTAATACCACAGCAATGCTCTTCTGGAAGGCTGCAGCTTTTTGAACTTTTGTTTTTAATGGGGCGGGGTGGGGGTGGGGGGGAATCCAAACCGGGCGCCTTTCAAATGGCAGTGCTCTTCCAAACAGATGCATCTGACTTTCTGCTAGTGAAAATGTAGGGGCTTGCTACCTGTTCCCATCCACATCTGCATGTTTACTCACCTATGTGACATACCTGCATCTAAGCCAGTTTGGTCCCATTTGAAGTTCAGTCGGCATGCTGAGCACATTGTGCTCTTTCTCAGTCATAACCCTCTTCAGTATGGCATGTGGTCAAATGTAAGCCTTTTATAGGCCAATCCTATGCACGTCTGCTCTGAAGGAAGTCCCAGTGCATTCAATGGGGCTTATTCACAGGTATAATAACCTTCCCGAATCTACTGCCCTCTTGACGTTTGGGACTACAACTTCCAACATTCCTGACGATTGGCTGTGCAGGGTAGGTGTGAGAGTCCAAAACATCTGGAGAGCACCAAGTTGGCGAAGGCTGGGGTATAGGATTCCATCTGTAATGTTCTTGGTCTCCAAAAGGCTATTTGTATGAGCATTTCTAATTGGTGTGTGTAGCCTCTTCTTTAAACCACAACAGATGTTAACAATTTACGATCAGTATAAAAAGCAACTGATGTCAAATTGGGTGTGTTAAATCACTGTTGCCCATGGTACTGCTGATGGGGAAAGCTGAAACAAGTACATGTGGAATTCTCTTAACTATATGTACAAGCCACCTTCTGTTAGTGAATTCCACAGTCGTTTTGTGGAAGCACTGCTGAAGAGGATTAAATTGTGTTGTCAACACTTGTATGCTTAAAAAAACTGTCCTATTGTCTCAAAATTCAAATTTAAGAAAACCAGAAACATATTTGAATAAATATTTTTAATCAATTTTGTTGAAATTTATAATTCGGTAAACATTTATTGATGGTGGGATGGAGAAGCAAGGCCCTTAGCCTATTTATATTATACTTTGCTTAACTTGTAAAGTACTCTATGCGTATAAAATAGAAGATCCTCAACTTCTTCTAGGCCAGTACTAAGTATTCTAAGAACATCTTGAACTTTTTTTTTAAGGAGGAGGGTGTGCTTTAATTAGAAAGGTACTAAAGTGCATTAAGAGATTAGCTAAGAATTCCTCCCATATGTCCAGTGAAATGGTGGCTCTGTTGGGAGGCCCAGTTCACACTGAATTAATTCAAAAAGTTATTAAAAGTATACCCAAGAACTTAGTTTACTTTTTTAAAATATATATATATCAATGTTATAACAGTGTTCCTGATTCTAAGCTACGTGGGGATATGCAGCAAAACTTTATAGCAAACCCTACTGTTCAAATCATGCTTATCCACCCCTTTAAAGATGTATAGATTAAAAGCATGTTATGAATGTTAGTAGTAACATTTACTGCTAACCTGCTAGTTAAACTTCCAGTGGTTTCAAAAGCTGGATCCTTTCCTTTGCCAATTTACTGCTTGTTTACCATTCACTTCTCTTGCATTTTTTTCTGTATTATCAAAACTTCGTTACTTATAGTTTCCTATCACATCAACCTACATTAGTCCACAAGTCCAGGTCTGCAGATAGTCAGAAACCGCAAACTCCACCATGCTGTTGTGCAGAAGTATGGGTTGATGCCATCATCCGCCTACATCTGTGAGCCAACATTATTTGGACCCAGCCTCAATAAGGGAAGTTCCAGTTAGGAAGTAATCTATAGTGGATTTTTTCTGGACTAGAACCAATACTATTTACAATTTTAGCTACCACACACAAAATGGAGGGGTGAGATTGATAGATGGCCCACCCATCTGTTGGGATGGGTGCTATATTCTGTAATAGTCATTTTTATTGTATCTTGATGTATTATTTTTTAAATCAATTTTAATTGTGTCTGTAAGCCACCTTGCGTGCTTATTTTTGGTAGAAAGGTGGGGCATCAATCAAATAAACTACTGATCAGTGCTGGACACAATATTCCAGATGAGGTGCGATCAAAGTAGAGTAGAATAGTACCATTACTTCTCTTGATCTGAACACTATACCTCTGTTGATGCAACCTAAAGCTGCATTATCCCTTTTAGGTACCACATTACACTGCTGATTCATGTTTTGCTTGTGGTCTTCTAAAGGCCCTGGATCTTTTTCACAAAAGCCAGCTGTCACCCGTTTTGTATTTGTGCATCTGATACTTATCATCATCCTGCAGATTGCATCTGTGGAAGGAAGGTAGAACTCCCTTTAAATATTACATTTGCCTTACCCTTAGTTCTGTTTATTGGGTGAGGAGGATATACAAACTGTACTGTCAGATTTCTTGGACATGCATTGTTTATGTGCCTCTCTCACACTACCTTTTAGGCTTGATCAGTCCATTGCTTCTTTCTGATCTGGACAGAATATACAGGCTGTGTCTGTACCTGTTTGTCAAGCAGTTGTCTTTGTCTTTCATAAAACTCCTATTCTGTCCAGTGCTTGATGTGAATTGGGATCCAGTTTTCCAAAGTGTTTGCAATCCCCACAAAGTTACTATCATTTATATAATTTGGAAGTGTATGTTCCCTGTGGTCTCTGCAGTTCCACAAATGGGTTCCGGGCCTATGCAGAGACTACTTTATGAAGCTTCTATAGGTAGACTAGAGTTTTGATGGTCTCTTCATGCATTCTCTTATTGCATGCTCAAGAGGGCATGGCTCCGACCTTTCTACGCAGTTCCTTTCTGACTGCTGCTGGAACCATTGCAGAAATCTATTTGGGTAGACATTTGCAAAGGTTAAAGCTGACTTTTCCACTTTTATGGATTTATGCTGCCTTTCTTTCCTCTTGTATTTATTGTCCCTGTTTTAAGGTTTGAGGTTTCTTCAGTTCTTTTCCTTCATTGCCCTTGGTGCAAACTCTTCATAGGTGCGTATGGCCCTTCCGAAAGTGGTCATTGTGTGATGGCAAGTTGCCATCATTGAGTGGCGACTCCCTATGCCTCCTGTGTCTGGGTGAAGCCCGCCTCATGAATTTGGGCAAACACTCTCAAGCCGTCATGATCAGGCTCAGAGAAACAGAGGGTCCCACTTGGGAGTTCTCAAGGATTCCACCATAATCTCTCTCCCTCCCTCCTCCCTCTCTCTCATACACAGAGAAAGAGAGAGAGAGAGATCTTGAGCAATAAACAACATCAAAATACAATAGATAAAATATAGCAGCTGGCTGGGCTTTTTCTCCAACATCCCTAGGGATAAATTCTGGGGTTATACATAACATCATTATTGTTTTCATCCTAATCAGTCCTGAAGCAGGTCCCATGGTCACACTATCATGAATGGTGTTAACCTGCCTTCTGCTGTAATCTACAAGCCAACTCCATCTCCACCTCAACCTTTGGAACGGAAAGGTTCTGGTCCTAGTGCTAGTCTTCTCAATTAGGTGTCCACTGTAGTTACTTCGGAGGTGACTACTCCACCCCTTGTTTCTTCCTCCTTCAGAACCAAGGTCATTCACAACTGCTATGGGGCAGAACATAACTCTCGTAGAAGTTCTGAAGGATATGCTCTTCTTGCTGGAACCCCCAGTGGTGCTGCCTTTTATTTCGGTTTCCATGCATCCTCTGCTGTCAGTTATGACCTCTATCACTCAAAAATAGCCACAACAGCCATGTTACATTGGAAGCCCTTATTCCAAAACCAGGAACTGTCTCAGCTTCAGTTATTTGGTACTATCTTCAGGGTAGAGGAGCTGCCATTAGACTCTTGAGTCCTTGTCTTTGGTTGCTCCTTCTATTTTGTTGTTGCCTTGCCTGATGAAAATATTGGGGTCTTAATCCCCATTTTTTCTACACTCATCCATACACTGTACAGATTTATGAATGGTGAAATCATTGAGTTTAGAGGCAGCACACAGCACCCCATGTTCAAGATCCCCATGTTTGAGCTTGTGCATTCTGACATATCGCTGCTGGCTGCCATCCCTATTCTGCCAATGTTACTGCAAGTAGCAATGAGTTCTTGAGTGAAACATTTCTCTGTCCAATGTCAACCTTTCTTCTTTTAGATGGCCTCTTATCTCCAGCTGGTATCCTATATTAAAAGAGTAAATCTTGGCACTCCCCTAGAAGGGAGCAGTAGAGACCATAACCATCAGGTTTTAAGAAAGGGGATTCTATTCAAGGTATTTCACTGTACCCAAGAAGGATACCTAGTCATGGATCTTTGTGATTTGAACACCTTCAGTAGGCTCAGGAAATTAAGCACTGATGGCATTCTCCCCTTGCTCCACTGAGGAAACTGAACCTGGGACCTTCCACATACAAAACGTGCTCTACCACAGAGTTACAGTCCATCCCCTTAGACTTGTCTTTTATCCTAAATTTATGCTATTTCCCCTCTATAGTGATGTTGCTCTTTCATTGTTAAGAAACCTGGACACAGGGTATACCAGCTTGAATGCTAACAGTCAAATTCTATAATAAAGTGTAGATCAACCTTCCCTAACCTGGTTCGCGCCAGATGTTTTGGACTTGAACTCCCATTGCTCCAGCTAGCAAAGCCAATGGTAAGGAATTCTGGGAGTTGTAGTCCAAAACAGCTGGAGGGCACTAGGTTGGAAAAGGCTGGAGTAGATAAAGCAAATGACGGGGAAATGATCGCAACATACCTGCACATTTGCAAGGCACACATGACTGTGGCCTACTTCTCAGTGAGGTGGTAAACCTGTGTCTTGCCTGTATCACTTCAGTCTCCCCACTCTGCCATGCACATACTTTATCCTTGAGAAATGTTAGACACAGAGAGAGAGGAGGAGAGAGGCTCAGGATCAGCCAATGAGCTTTGTGGCTGAGTAAAAATTTGAAGCTGAGTCTCGAGTCTGACACTCTAACCACAGCATCACACTGCCCCTTCATCTACATATCTGGCTTGTATTCTGTGATCACACTAAGTATAATTGACAGGAATGTTTTTGCTCATTGTTTTAAATAGGGAGAGTAGTACCTTGTCCCTAAATAAGTTGCGCATAACTTTCCATTGACCAGCCACAAACCATTAAGGAATCTGAAAAAGAAGGCTGGCCTGAAATCCAGGGCCCAATGGATTAAAAGAATATTAATGGATAAAAGGATTGATTCTCAATGAAGAATCCTATTGCTCCCTCCACAACCACTACAATTCTCTTTGGTCCCTGTCTATCCAACATGATTTGCTGACACGTTCTACAGTACTCACCTAATCAACTGGGTCCTACCATTTAAATTTCAGCAACTCCATCAACTAGACTAGAGGCTCAAACATCTAAAAACCAAGGAAAACTTAACATTGTCTCAATGTCTCTTGTGATTTTTTTTGTTTGTTTTTAGAATTAAAATTGGCTTAAGGTATTAATATAAAAAGTAGGTAGCTGCATCTAATGATTTTTTTTCTCCGAGTAATCTGAACCATCTGCCTCTGGATACTAAGGAGTTCACTGCCTTAATCCAGATTATGTCTGACAAACTGTTTTTGGCATACAGTTTTCACTAGCACTGTGCCCTTCAAGAGCTGTCCAGGACTGTAGAAATTTTCCAACTTGTTTATTCTTTTATCTTGGAGTTGTGTTTTTCTGTTCTCGGTTTGTTTATCTTTTTTCCCCCTTTTTTGGAGGGGTGGAGTTATTTTTTGGGGGGGCAAAGGAGAAGAAAATGGCTTTCCTAATGAAAAGTATGTTGAGCAACCAGGTGAAAAATTTGGGACTTGGTGGAGGGGGTGAAGAAAACAAAGAAGAAGCGGCTCCTGCTGACCCAGCCACGGCCGCAGGAATGACCCGGGAGGAATATGAGGAGTATCAAAAGCAAGTGATAGAGGAGAAGTAAGTACACGTTCTCATATTGTCACTACATAACTGTTTGTCCCCACAAGAGGGGATGTTGGGTTGTGTGCAGTATCTATGGCTGAATTCGGATGACACAATAAGCAACTGGGGGGGGGGGGGGGACAATCGTCAGTTGTATTGACTATCATGTCATCCGAATGCTGCCATAGTCAACTCAGCGCTGATCCTACTCCACACCACAGTTGATTATTTATTACCATGTTGTGTGGGGAGTACCCCCTAGATGAACAACTGTAAAGTTGATTATTACCCCACCATTGACTATTGTGTTGTCCGAATTCAGCCTATGTTTCTTCCCCTAACAAAGCTTCATTGATCGATTGGTTTTTTTATGGCTCTGCCTCCATGAAAATTACACCACCACATTTCAATTTCCTTCATCCAGATTCCTAGGAAAGAAAAGGGAGAGATGCCTCAGATGTCCCAGCTACTTTCTCCAAAATAATATCTTCAACTTTGAATGTATTTTTACTTCATATTTCACACTGTCCTTAGCCTCTAAAACATATTTTGATCAGCTTTTAAAGGTTGTACCATAAGTTGGATAGGTTTTTTTAAATTTTCTTTTTGTGAATTTAATGGTACAAAGTTAGATTTATTTTAAATACACACATACAGTTAATGTTCAATGTTACATGAGCCTCCCTTTGAAAATACCAGAATGTGCTTAAATTCCCCTTTCAGTCGTATGATTCATGACAAATATGCAAAAATGGAGTCAGCTATCATTTACTTCTCATTACCTAAAAATAACTGTGAGCATTTTCATTTCTCCATCCCTCCTATATCACTTCATGTTGTTAAAATGAAGTTGGTTATTTGTAGAGAAGGGTTAAAATAAGATGCTTGCAAAAATCCAGTTGCCAATGATATGAATAATGCAACTGTAAAATCATGTAAAGCAAAACAAAAGGTTTCATAAAAGCCAACCACAATTTCAGCTACAAAAACAATTGAATTTCAAATCTCCAGTGCATCATTTCACTAATGATCAATTACATAATGGTTGGCTAAATCCCACTTCTAAGATGATTATGGGTGAAAGGTTAATGACCTATGGAATTTAAGGCAAACCAGACTAAATTTAGAAATAGCCATTTTTGTGACATAGATTTAGAAATCTATGAAAACTTAAATACAACTTCTTTGTATTTTACACTTATTAGACATTTTCTCAAAAGTCCAATAGGAGGAGTGTGGGGAATGAGTAAAATACCTTCCATTAATGATATCTTTCAATAATGTTTTTGAATGAGGCTGTTTTCAAGGCTAAATTGTGTTTCCTCTTAGCAGAAACAGAATTAGCATGCTTTTCAAGGCTGGAATTAAACTTTGTACCCAGGGCAATATATAAATGGGAAAGAAGCAGCCATTACGTAAATGGGTGATTGAGTCATCAAGGGAATTTGATAATAGATGCAATGTCCATCCCCCCCTACCCTCCAGTAATATTGCAGTTTTATAGTTGAACAAACTGTATTTCCCAGAGGTTAGGTGATTTGCCAAAGGTCACCCAGTGAATCAGTGGGTGACCCCTTCTGACCCTCCTTTTTTCCTCTTGCTTTCCTGCTTTTTTGTACTTGCTGCATTATCAATATTCAGAGTGCTATAGTGCTGTCAAACTGTCAATAATAGATGTGTACAAAGGACAAATGAGAGATCCAGACTTCATATAATGCATAACGAAATACCAGGAGTGTTATTTGACCACACTATTATATGGCACACCACTGGACATTTTTAACTGAGTTTCATAATCATGGATATAGCTTGTTACTTTGGTTGATGACCTGCACTTCACCTCTCTCCCTCTACCATATGGCAGGTTGGGTTGCCAAATAATCAAGAAAAAAAATTATCTGACCTGCTCTTGTGCCTTTAACAACATCTTGATCCACAAGGGAAGCTTTTCACAGGATGGAGATAAACATCAGCACCTGCTAAGTTCTGCTGTTAAGGGCACAACTAAAGTGTTTGGTTGAAACGTAGACAACTCTAATTGCAGGGCGGACAACCCTACGTGGCATTGCTAATGCATAGCACATAGCCATCAGGACTAGCAGGAGAAGGTTATCAATGGCTACCAGTCCTGATGGCTATGTGCAACTTCCAGTATCAGAGGCCTGTATACACCAATTGCTGGGGAACATGGGTGGGAGGATGCTGTTGCACCATGTCCTGCTTGTGGGTTCTCAGTCAACAGCTGGTTGGCCACTGTGGGAACAGAGTGCTGGAACAGATGGACCCTTGGTCTGATCCAGCATGGCTCTTCTTATGCTGTTCTTATGAAGTGTGGCCTACTTGGACAGAGGAGGCAGAACTGTGGATGAGTTATCTTCACTAAGCACGACTTCCAGATTAAGGTGGAGGAGCATTACTGACTTCCTGACAGCCATGGCCATTTTACAGGAACAAGGGGAAGAGGCCTGCTATGGAAAAGGAGGCCTAACTCTGCCTTTCGCTTTACCTGAGACAATGGTCTTTCATGATGAATGAGAAAGTGGGCAAGGAAAAATAGAATACTTGGGGTGAAAAGCCTGTAATTTTCTTCATACTTGTCAAACTTGACAATAGTCCAGCTCAGTGTTTTACCACCAAAAAAAAATGGAACCGAAGTCCCACCCTTCTTCTAAACTTATGTTACCTCAGGGGACCCCATCCCTTCCAGGGCCAGCTGCCTGAGGCAAAGAACAAGATGTCCTTTCCACCCAGTCCATGTATAAAAACTGGCTGGTCTGGCTATTTGAATTTTATTTCGCTGTTGGAAATGGGACATCATCTTCCACCACACCTGAGGGCAGCAGGCTAGTTTAGGGGGCAGAGGGCCAAGTGGCACGCTTACTCTGTCCACTACTCAGCCCTCAGCATCTGTCATCTAAGGTGGCTGCCTCACTCTGCCTATTGGTAGGGCTGGCTCTGACCTCCCCGCCGAAGCCAGGAGCAAGTATATGATCCACAGGTGAGTGTGCACAGATCCCTGCAAACAGCCGCATTCACATTAGTCTAGGAAAGATCTTGTGAAAAATCATGGGATGTGGGCAAAATTGTAACAGGATCATTTGAAAGTGTTTTCCACTCAGAAGTAACAGCCGATTAACATATCAAAAATCTATTGTTACATTGTTGCCCACATCAAACTCTATTTTTTCCTAGACTACATTTCCTATTACTCCACGTGCCAATCTGCGGATTGAGGTGTTCAACACCTGCATTAGAAGAGGAATGGAGCAGGAGTTCCTTGTCTCTCCCCACCTCCTCAAAACCACATACGACAGCAGAGCAAAGTAGCAGCTCTTTCTAAATTCCTTCATATATCTTCAGGACGCTAGTGGTGCAGAATGGATATAGTCACCCTGAAACACCCAGTGTGCATCAGTAGGGGGTCCTTTCCCAAAGGACATCCAACTCTCCCATGGTGGGTGGAGAAGGCATCACTTGCATCACCATCTCAACCTTCCCTTGATCCCTGTGTGACCCATACTTCCAGGTCCCCCACTTCTCCCGCTTCCCAGTTTGAAAATCACTGCTTTAACTACTGATACTAGTGACACTTTGATGTTATTTCTTGCTTTTCTAAAGTACTCAAAACAATTTCAAGGACATTACATGTTTCCCTAATCCATCCTTCCCCAACCTGGTAGCCTACAGATGTTTTGGGCTACAACTTCACTGGCTGATGCCCTCTTCCTGACCATTAGTTGGCTAGGGCTGATAGGAGTCCAAAACATCTGCAGGGTAATCCATTGGGGGGCCTCATCCCAGTCATGGGTGGAGCTGGAGCCAAAGTTGGCAAAGTGGACAGAGTTTGAAACTAGGCCAAGGATCTCCACCCGTGCTGTGTACCAAGGAATACCAGTTGCTGGGCAGCTTGTGGGTACAACATCTGATTGGCCATGGTGGGGAAAATGGTAATTGGATGGACTTTGGGGCTGAGATAGCAGGGCTCTTCTGATACTAGGCACCTGGTAAGATGCTAAATGGGACCTTCACTGAATGCTAGTTTTTGGGGAGAAACAGGAGAGGGGGCTACTCTTTCATTAACCTATATGTGGACTTTCCTTAGAGATCCGATTGGCTGCTATGGGAAGCAGGATGCAGAACTGGATGGACCTTTTGGGTCTGATCCAGCAGGGCTTTTTTTGACATCCACTAATCTAAAAAGTCATCTCTTCTTTGGAGAGTTGTCGGGAAAAGATGAATGAGCAAAGACTTCCTATGGCTTTTGAATGGAAAATGGTTAAGGTTTCTGAAGTGGTACAGCCATGTTCTTCCCCCTCCCGTTTTCGCCTGGTGACTTCTTAGAGATCAGTTCACAGATTGACCTCAAGGATGCTCCTGTACCTTAAATAGATCTCCTACGTGGAGATGTGTAGGATGTTTTTCCTGTTGTAATTCTTCACTGACAACGAATTTGGCAAATCTCTCCAGTTCAGGAGGAAGAGGAGGAGGTTTAGCTCAAGGTCAGATCACACGCTTTGCAGGCAGAAGTTCCCAGCTTCAGTCCCTGACATCTCCAGTTAAAAAGATTGGAGGAGAACGCTATTTCTGGAGGAGAAGGCTATCGATGGCTGCTAGTCGTGATGGCTATATACTACCTCCTGTATCAGAGGAAGCAAGCCTGTATACACCAGTTACTGGGGAACACGGGTGGGAGGGTGCTGATGCCCCCATGTCCTGCTTGTGGGTCCCTGGTCAACAGCTGGTTGGCCACTGTGTAGGCTGACCATCTGAAAAGGAGGACAGGGCTCATGTAACTTTAACAGTTATAGAGAAAAGGCAATTTCAGCCAGCATCATTTGTATGCAATTAGTGCCTGGTGAAATTCCCTCTTCATTACAACAGTTAAAGCTGCAGGGGCCCTGCTTTCTTTTGTACATGGTCACTCTAGTATAGTGCCTGCAACTTTAACTGTTGTGATGAAGAGGGAATTTCACCAGGAACTAATTGCATAAAAATGTAGGCTGACCATCTGAAAAGGAGGACAGGGCTCATGTAACTTTAACAGTTGTAGAGAAAATGGGATTTCAGCCAGTGTCATTTGTATGCATTAGTTCCTGGTGAAATTCCCTCTTCATCACAGCAGTTAAAGTTGCAGGGGCCCTGCCTTCTTTTGTATATGGTCACTCTAGTATAGTGCAATAACAAATAAATAATAAATAAATAAACTGGAGGGGGCACAATTTTGCTTTTTGCTTCAGGCAGCAAAATGTCTTGGGCCAGCCCTTCTTTTTCACCCACACATACCACCAAGATCCTTCTTTTAAATGTTTTTTGCTGCTGCTTTCCTGCAGTGGAGGCCCACCATGATCTGCAAAAAGATGCTACGCCTTGGGAAAGCAGTGGCAAACACTGTTGGGAGGAAGGAAGGAAGGAAGGAAGGAAGGAAGGAAGGAAGGGTGGGTGGGTGGGTGGTGGTTGTGGTTAAAAGAATCTAATTTCCTGTTCATTGGGAAGTATTGCCTCTCATCTCCCTTTGAGGAACATCCACAGTTGTGAACTCAGCCCTGTAGACTGAAGTGGGGCAGCCCATTCCACCAAGTCAGGCCTGTGCCATCTCCTTCTGTTGCATGCACAGATCCAGCTGCAACCTCAGGCAGGCACTGTGGAATCACCAGTTGGAGGATGAGGCTGTGCCAAGTTGGTCCTACAGAACAATGCCAAAGCAGGCATTTGGGCCCCATTATCTCCAGAACTGTTGGGATATGATTTTTGATGATGATGATGATGATGATGATGATGATGATGATGATGATGATGATGATACCCATGCTGGGTTATCCAGTTAGAAGGAAAGGGAATAGGGTTGCTGTCAAGCAAGGAGATGGGGGTGTGAATGGGATTTGGGAAGAGAGGAGAGCAGAACACTCCTGGTAAAATATTTTTCAATATTCCTTCACCTTGATCCACTGATTGTTACATATAGTACCTTTATAGCATAGTATACTGCTGTACCTTTCCTTGAGCACCTCTCTTTGCACTAGCAAAAGAGATGCCGGCTTGATGGTTGGGGTGGAAGCTAGAGAAAGTTCAAAGCACATAAGAACATAAGAAGAGCCATCCTAGATCAGACCAGGAATCCATCTAGTCCAGCACTCTGTTCATGCAGTGGCCAACCAGCTGATGATGATGACCCACAGGCAGGACATGAGTGCAACAGCGCCCTCCCACCCATGTTCCCAAGCAACTGATGTAAAAAAGGGATACTGCCTCTGATACTGGAGGTAGCATACAGCCATCAGGACTAGTAGCCATTGTAGCCTTCACCAGGAATTTGTCCGAATTGGTGGCCATCACTAGGTCAGTCCCCCAGCCCACTTTAAAAATGGGCCAGCCACTGAGTAAACCCATTCCTCTTTATTACGGCAGCACTACAGGGGTGGTGGTGTCCTGATCTATCCTCACGACAGCCCTGTGAGGTAGCTGAGGCCGCTCAGAGAAAGCAACTTGCCTAAAGCTTATCCAGTGAGCTTCCTGGCTGAGGAGGGATTTGAACTCAGGACTCCTCAATGACACAGTAGTTGCATGTTGTCACCTACGTATGAAAAAATGCAAAAGGAAGTTTGTGCAACCCCACATATGGGATAGATACTTGCTATGTAGCCATGACCAAATCACAGCTCTCTAGCCAGGCTTTAGTAACACAGTTTGTGTATGGGGGTAATTGGAAGTAAATTCAATTGTGTTCAATCAATGGGACTTACTTCCAGGTAAATATATACAGGATTTAACATGACAGTCTTAGGAGCAATCCTGTACATGCTTAGACAGAAAAAATGTCCTACAACTCCCAGCATTCCCCAGCCAGCCATGCTGGCTGAGGAATGCTGGGAGTTGCAGGACATTTTTTCTGTCTAAGCATGTACAGGATTGCACTTTGAATGTGAATTGACCCATGCGGTTCAGCCCTATGCATGTCCTGTTGTATTCCGCAGGGATTAGTTTTAGATAAGCAGGCATAGCATTGCAGCCTAACACTGCATTCAAAGTGTCGTCTGGTGGGGGTCCTCCTACATTGGTGGGCCTCTTCCAGCAAACTAGGAAGCAGGCCACACAGCTGGGTTTGGGAGCCACCATTACGTTTCCCACAATGCCTCTGATGTTGCATCACTGTGGGAAATAAAAATGGCAGCTCTTAGACCCAGGCCCTTTCAATGGGCAGATGTCTGTGGGGGTGGGTGCTGATCTGGTCCTGACAGGAGAGTAGATTTCAGTTGACTATTAGGAGAAACTTCTTAATGGTAAGAGAAGTTTGACAAGGAAACCAACTCCTGGGGACCAGACTTTCCCTTGCTGGAAGTCTTTAAGCAGAAGCTGAACAGCCATCAGTTGGGATGTTCTAGCTCTGGATTCCCTGCATTGACCTACAAGGCACCTCCAACTTGATGAGGCAGTTCAGTCAACATGCTAAGTGGTGGAGTGTGGGTTGTTGTTGAACCGTGGGTTCTTTGTTGAACTGTGGGTTAGAGTGTTGTCTGAACCCAGGACAATTTCTTTTTAACCATGCACCTCGAACAATCCACCTTGAGAACCCATGGTTTATTGTTGGATTGTTCAGAGGGGATAACAAGCCACACTGCATGTTTAACAAGACACCCTGAGGAAGATGTCCTGGGTTCAGACAACGTGCTAAACAACCCACCCACTCACCCATTGACTGAACAGCCTGATCCACCCTTCTCCAACCTGCAGTCCAACTCCTCTAGAGGGAAATAACTCCCATCACGTCCAGTCATCATAGTCCAACACCCTTGGAGGCACAGGGTTGGTGAAGGTTGCTGGATTCATTCTCATGTCGGCTTGATAATGGCAAGCACAGTACAGAAAGTTCTGAGAGGGGAAAATGCTCAACTTGCAATGACAGAAACTCCCGATTTTGCTTGCAGGATGGAGAGAGATGCCGCCTTTACACAAAAGAAAGCCGGGAGAGCTGTCCTGAGGGTTCATTTGCGAGAGAAATACAGACTCCCAAAGGTAAGTGTCCTAACTCCCGCAAAAAAAGGTTTAAAAAACATTTCATGTAATAGTCTGCTCCTATCTCAATGACTTAGGAATTTTAAATGACATGCAGACATCCATGTCCCTTACTGAGTTTGCAGTCAGATACCAGGAAAGAATAAACATTTTATAACAATACATTATATATTAATCTAAATCTTTTTCTCAATAATAGTGAATAATAGTTTTAACAATCTATCTTAGGGGCTGTCTATATGTGTTCAAAGCCCCACAGTGGCTGCAAAACTGCACTGTGACAGTTATATGACGCAGCCACAGATTCGTAGCCACTGTGGGGCTTTTCTGGGAAGCTATGCAGTAAAAAAGTTGGGGACTTAATCGGACTTTTCAGTGGGAGCAAGGTCACCCTGGCTGTTCTGCTATCTGACCTCACTTTGTGGCCAATCTGGGGGGGGGGGGGTTCCTGGCGGAAGGTGACCAGCGATTGGTGGCTGGAAGTGAGGAAGAGAGATGGGGGGGGGAGCTCCAGTATCCAGATGTCCGCTGGAAACCCTGCGCTTCCTCCTTGCCATAGGGATTACCTGATGCCATCCTGGGTAAGCGAAACCGCAGGGTTTAGGAGGAACGCGGCGCCAATGCAGCGCCGTGAAGACAGCCCCCCCCCCCAATATTCCACAACCTGGTCCTTCCAGATATTTTGGACTACAACATCTGTCAACCCAACCAGCATGGCTAATGGTTATGGATGATGATAGTTGTAGTCCAAAACATTGAGGGGGGGCAGTACATTGGGGAAGGTTGAACTATTTATACAAAGAATAGTGGACATAATTCTGATATCCGAAATAGTAATATTCAAAAAAAATGTGTGTATGTGTGTTGGGGACACTTCAGCCTTCCAGGACAGTGTAACCGAGCTTCAGGTGGCTATTCTTTAACAAAAGCATTTCACAGGGAGACTACAATGTGAAACTATTGAAATATAGTATATCAAAAAGTTCAGTTCTATCCCCAGTGGTTTTACTCAGGATAAAAGGTGTGTACACGTGTTATCACACTAGGTGTGTGTTAATTAGCTTACTCGTGTCAAGATGTCTGTGTCATTATCTACAACTGGCTACTATTAATAACGTAATTGTCATTGTCTAGTTTCTGCAGTTTGTTTTGATCTCGTCTCACTTGTTACAATCCCATCACCGTGTGTGTGTGTGTGTGTGTGTGTGGTGTGTGTGTGTGTGTACACCTGTAACTCAAGATGTCATTTCATGCATCTGATGAAGTGGAATGTAGTCCAAGAATGCTTATGATATAACAAATTTGTTCGTCTTTAAGGTGCCATGCCACAACACTCTTTGTTGTTTTTATCTAAGAGCCAATCTACACACTAGTTTTATAAGGGTTACGAAAACAATTTGGGCCACATGACGCGCTCCCTTGAACGTTGTATACCCAAGGTTTTTTAAAACTCATTTCAGCTATATACAACAGTTTTTACTTTTAATAAATCGTTTTAAGTAAAATAATGTGTCCTTCCTTACCGTTTGTGATTTGTGGGGGCAGTGCTTCGTTTACCAGCACCCAAATGCTTAGCCGTTGTTTGGTGGGGAAGAAAGAGGGGCTAAGGAGGAAGTGGGCGAATGAACTACAACACCCACAGTGCTTAGCCCAAACTCATTGAAAGCTAGGGAATGAAAGGGGAACTAAGGAGGAAGTGGGCGAGTGAATTACAGCACCCACAATGCCTTGCCCTAAACTCATTGTAAAAACGAAAGAGAAAGAGACAGACAGAAGGGTGTGAGACCGCACACACCGCTTTGAAGACTGAAGAATTTTTCTCCTGTAACGTGAGTACACCTTAATGTGGCCTAAGACGTTTTGGAACGCACCTATTTGGAATGTTTTAAAATACTATTTAAAACATTCCAAGGTACTGCGTAGATAGGCTCTAACCTTCTGCAGCTCATTAACAAACAAAATAATAACCTAAAATATATTAAAATGAGCATTTTTACATTAGTGGAAGCTGGAAAGAAGAATGCCAAAGCAATCTTAAGGCCTGAGGAGTTTTATCAGGAAGTTGCTTTATATAAGTTTAAAACAATTTTATATTACCAGGCCAGAACGTCGTATGACAACTGCCGGCGGCTGAACAGCACGACAGAGTTAAGGCTTGGTTATTAGGTTTTAGCAGCTGGACTTAGATTCTAAGTATAGAGGGCGCGACTGTGTTACTTTCTATCTTCATTCTATCTCTTTTTGTCAGTATCAACGCCAGGAGCAAATTCTTATGTTGTGTATGTATAACAGTGCGGTGTAGTGGCTAAAGTGTTGGACTAGGAGTCAGGAGATCCGGGTTCTAGTCCCCTCTCGGCCATGGAAGCCCACTGGGTGACTTTGGGCCAGTCACAGACTCTCAGCCCAACCTACCTCACAGGGTTGTTACTGTGAGGATAAAATGGAGAAGTGAGGATTATGTACGCCGCCTTGGGTTCCTTGGAGGAAAAAAGGCGGGATATAAATGCAATAATATAAAAAAATAAAAATAAAATGTATGTATGCTCTTTAGATCTACATCCAAAAGCTACAGATCTATCCAAACCGGAACCTTGTACAATTGCACAAAGCAGGGGTGGGCAGAAGGTAGATCAGGATCTACCGATAGATCTCTGAGTGATCTGCAATAGATCTTCAAGGGTTTCTGACTCAGTATACCTCACCTGTAAAATATGATCTTTGCATTAACCAGGCCTTTGTGCCACTCTGCTGTCCAGTGTTAGAGGTTGTGTAGAATTCCTGCTCTGTAGTAACTTGGATGTAGATTTGAACTTGTATATGCAGGCTCATAGGGGATGGGGTGCAGTAGTTTACCAGCTCTGAGTTAGCATTTTCCTTCTGACTCCACCCCTCTCAGACACAATTTTGCATCTGTCTCAATTTTTTATTAGGACGTGGAACGCAAAGTAGATCCCGCAAGCCTGAAGCCTGCTCACCCTAGTGTTGAGAGCCTAGTGTATACAGCTAACATAACCATGAATTGTCAAAAAAGAAGAAATACATCACCAAAAAGAGTGCACCAATTCGTTTCAAATTTGCACAAGCTAATTTATACATATAGACGCAAATATAGAAAAAATACTATAATTTAAATAGAAATACAGTACTGTGACCAGGCAATCTGGGTGCTCAGCTCTCCCTTCTGGTGGTTCTCCATCATTATATTGGACTTGGCCTGTGTTGGAGTGGAGCAACAACAATTATGATATGTTATCTGTACTGGGGGGGTGGGGGCGCGATAGACAGAAAGGGAACCTGTTTTTTCCTCCACTAGTTTCTTCTTGTAACTAAATGTTGATGTAAATTGTAGCTCTTAGGCTTCACTTCCTTCCTCCTTCTTCTCAGTTACATCTCCTCCACAAGGATGCGCTTTTGCGCCCGGTTCGGGGATTATGCGCATTTTCGCGGAGGCGCATTTACGCCTAATCCCTCTGCACGGGAGGCGGCGAGAGGCGGCGAAGCGCATTAATTGATGTCCAAAAAGCGCTTTAGAAGACGTTAATGCGCATAATCGCTTGTTCACACGGCGAAAATGCGCTTTAACGGCCGGAGAAAAATAAAAGTCGCTATTTAACGCGCATTCGAAAATGCGCATTATCGGGGAGATAACGCGCCTGTACGCCCGTTTTGCGCTCCGCTGGTGTGGAGGTAAAATTTATAATGAGCCTTCAAGGCTCATTAAACATCTCGTGTGGAGGAGGCCTTAGTTAGCTTCCTCTTTGTCTGCAGCATGCAACCATAATGGCTGCACTGAACTCTCTCTTTGAAACTACTTTTGTTTTCCCAGGAGCTATAGGCTCTTAACAATGCTATCTCTTAACTAAAAGTACCAGTGTGAGTGTGTTTCTGTCTATAGCCTTGCCTTGCACCAATTACACGCTAAAGCTACTCAGCTGTAGTTTACCAAAAACAAAACATAACTCTAACATGGCCTGGACATCCCCCTTCAAATAGAGGACACATTCAAAATAGAGGCAAGTCCTCTGGCAGTCCCTTAAATAGAGGATTGCTCTCTGAAAAAGAGGACACATTGTCACCCGAATGTGCATGCAGGGTTCCCTTTTCAGACATCCTGCTGAACACATGGATGTCAGGGGTGGGATCAACGGCCAAAGTCCCACTCCCCCATCCACACATTTACCCTACGCATGGACTGGAACGAGTGAAGCAGCCTATATTATTGTGAGTTTGTTGTCCGGTTACTAGGAAGAGCCTGAATGAGACTATTGCTGTGGAGTTGTGTCAAGGATCTGGCATAAGAATTTGGATGTGGGTGCCCCTGGTTTGTCCAATTCACTCAAAGACTTCAGTTAAGAGTTTGGCAGAGTTATGTGCAAAATAGCAGGGAGCAGTTTTGAGGCTGAGAGAAAAAGAGAGTGAGTTGGTTGGAGATGATCCACAATGCACTACAAGGTTTCTCTCTCAAGTCAGACTAATGGGCTGATTCAGAATAATGCAGCTTCTCATAGAAAAGCCACTGGGGATGACTGTGACCAGGTGAACTATGTGCCTGCTCAGCCTTTGCTCTCCCTTCTTATGGTCCCTTATCTTTTAACCGGCTTGGACACGGGCCTTCAAACAGTCCTCTATTTGATTATTTAGTCCTCTGTAAAGTAAGGCACTTGACTATAGCTAAGGGCCGATCTACATACGAGGTTTTTGACGTTTTATAAGGGTTATGAAAACTCTTTGGGCCACATGACGCACTCCTTATAACTAGGCTGACCATATGAAAAGGAGGACAGGGCTCCTGTAACTTTAACAGTTGTAGAGAAAAGGGAATTTCAGCCAGTGTCATTTGTATGCAATTAGTTCCTGGTGAAATTCCCTCTTCATCACAACAGTTAAAGTTGCAGGCACTATACTAGAGTGACCATATGCAAAAGAAGGCAGAGCCCCTGCAACTTTAACTGTTGTGATGAAGAGGGAATTTCACCAGGAACTAATTGCATACAAATGACACTGGCTGAAATTCCCTTTTCTCTACAACTGTTAAAGTTACAGGAGCCCTGTCCTCCTTTTCATATGGTCAGCCTACAAACGTTGTATATCTGAGGTTTTTTAAAACTCCCTTCAGTTATATACAACGGTTTCACTTTTAATAAATCATTTTAAGTAAAATAATGTGTCCTTCCTTACTGTTTGCAATTCCTGGGGGCAGTGCTTCATTGACCGGAGCCCAAATGCTTAGCAGTTGATTGGTGGGGAAGAAAGAGGAAGTGGGTGAGTGAACTACAACACCCACAATGCCTAGCCCAAACTCATTGAAAGCTAGGGAATGAAAGGGGAACTAAGGAGGAAGTGGGCGAGTGAATTACAGCACCCACAATGCCTTGCCCTAAACTCATTGAAAAAACGAAAGAGAAAGAGACAGGGCAGAACAGTGTGTGATCGCACACACCGCTTTAAAGACTGAAGACTGTTCTCCTGTAATGTGAGTACTCAGTAATGTGGCCTAATACGTTTTAGAATGCACCTATTTGGAACGTTTTAAAATACTTTTTAAAACGTTCCAAAGGACTGTGTAGATCGGCCCTACGTCTCTAAGGTTAGGTCTCTTAGGGTGCAATACCATGCATGTTTAAACATGTTCTTAATAAACGTTGTGGAAGGATCTTGGCCATGGCAATGGGCATTGCAGGATAATTATAGTGCAATATTTAGTGCCCTGAAGATTCTGCCACAACACCAGATTCATGGCTTTTATTCTGCATTTGAGCAGAATCAGGGAATATACACAACCCTGGTTTCAGATACTATAATGCCATGCCAGCATCCAACTAATGTCCCCTTGTTTCAAACAGCAGTGCTTAATAAGATCAAGTCAAAATTCAACTCATATTGCCTTTGTTCAAATAATTGATTATTTAGTTTGAGAACAATCCAGGGACCATGGGATGCTCTCAAACTTGGAAATCCTTCTGAGGTCTGCAACAGCACTCTGACCTCAGAAGGGGGAGTTGGAGATCTGATCCCCCTCCGACACTCACTTACAACCGGTCCCTCCAAAGTCACAAAAGCAACTTCAGAGGAGGAGGAAAGGGGACATTCCAGTGGGCAGAGTGGGGAGGAGACTGGAGAGGCCAGGTACAAATAACCCTGAGCCTCCTCCAGCATTCCACCCTCCCCCTACAAAGTGCCCTTGCTAAATGGGCTAAAAAGCCCATCTAGTGAAAATCGCCAAAGACTGAGGTTACAGAGGCTGAAATTGCCTCCACTGCTCTACCCATGCTGCCGGCTTCAGCTGGGTGCAATTGATAGGACTGCATCCTTAGTTAGTTAAATTATTTTTAGGCTGCCTTGAAGGGTAAAGAAGACCCTCTCAAAGCAGCATCCAAGATTAAGTGCTGGGCAACAATAAAGAAACAATTAAGTAAGGCTTTATAATACTTCAAATTATCAGCAGAAGAGAAATGTTAGTAGTTAATTGCTGACATTTTTCCTTGCACAGGTTCTTTTAATATAAAAAATTGAATTAGGTATTTATCTGAAGTGATGGCTCCAGGAAAGTCCCGGAAGTTTCTCTGCATTCTTTGTAGTTTCTGTATAAATTAAGCTGCAATAATGAAATTAACAATCCACAGGGAACGCGACACATTCAAAAATGTCCTCAGGTAACCAATTATTGACTCTTCAGGGTATTTTATTCATAATCGCTTAGGGTTACAATCACTGAGGCTACGGAATAACAGGGATAAAAGTGTTAACTGTAGGCTCACATGCAAGCACCTTATTAAGACTCAACTTAAAGAAAAGTTAAGGGAAAATCTTCACGGGAGCTATCAGGCCTCATAACTTTCATTTTGCCAAAGTGCAGGCCTGGGAACCATTTTTCTCAGGGTGCAGGGAAGGGAGTTAAGCCTTTGGCATCATACGGCTATTGCAAACTACAGACTGAAATGGAGTAATGAAGAAGCAGGATACAAGAAATAATTGTTGCACATTTCAAACCCACTTACGCCATGTTATCCGAAAGCTGCTTTAGCCAAACCTGGCATGCTTTGTGAGAAGGGTGGGGAAAGCCTTTTTCTGTTGAGGGCCACATTCCTTCAAGAACAATCTGTTGAGAGCTGCATGTGGCAGTGGTGGGTAGTGGCCAGAGCCAGTGTGTGCTGGGCAAGAGTTATAAGAATTAAACAAGTGCCATGCTGGATCAGACCGAGTCCAGCATTCCGTTTACACAGTGGCCAATCAGCTGTCGACCAGGGATCAACAAAGCAGGACATGGTGCAACAGCGCCCTCCCACCCATGTTCCCCAGCAACTGGTGCACACAAACTTACTGCCTCAGATACCAGAGGTAGCATATAGCCATCAGGATTAGTAGCTATTGATAGCCTTCTCCTCCAGGAATTTATCCAACCCCCTTTTAAAGCCATCCAAATTGGTGGCCATCACTACATCTTGTGGTATTGAATTCTATAATTTAACTATGCACTGTGTGAAAAAGTACTTCCTTTTATTTGTCCTGAATCTCCCAACAATCAGCTTCAAAGGTGGGTAGGGCCTACGATGACCATATTTGGGAAACCAAGAAACAGGATGCCCAGTGGGGGAGGGAAAGCATGCTTTCAGGGGCCTCCGGAAACTGCATCATTTCCCCCGCCATGACAATGGTGGCCACCACTAGCATGGCAGGGGAAATGACGCACTTTCCAGAGGCCCCAGAAAGCGTGCTTTCCCCTCCTCTGCCTCAGTCAGGGCTTAAAGACCCCGATTGGAGTGGGGGAGGGGAAAGCGTGTCATTCCCAGCCCCCAGCCCCACCCACTGCTCCAATCAGGGCCTTTTCCATAATATCTGGCAATGACAACATTTTCCCCTTTAAAGCAGTGTGGGGGGGGGGGGAATGACGCGCCTTCGGAAAGCATGTCATTCCACCTGCCACGCTAATGGCGGCCTTAAAGGGGAAAGTGTGTCATTCCAGGACATTATAGGAAATTACAGGGAATCCCCCCTGACACTCAGGATAGAACAAAAACCAGGACAAATCTGGGGAAATCCTGACAGTTGGTCACCCCAGCACCTTCACTCTCCCTCAGCGAGTCTACCTTCTCACTGCCACGGTCACCAGTTACTCTTGCTCCTCAACCTCTCTCTCACCACTGATACCATTTCCTTGCTTGATAGGCAGAGAACCCACGTGCAAGCAGGCTGGGGCATCTCCTGCTCTTCCTTCTCACCACCACCCTTGTCTGGGCCGGAGCGAGAGGCAGGCAAACAGTGCCGGTTGCAACGGTGAAGAGAAGCAATTCTTGTCAGTGGGTCCCACCATGGCTACCGTCTTGACACTGTTCCCCACTCTTTCTCCATTCACACACCCTTCTCTTTCTCCCTTTTCTGACCCCATGGGGGCGTGGGGGCGGGGAAGGGACAGATGGCTCTTCTCAGAGGCCAGGACTGACAGCTTGCAGATGGCTTTTGAAATTAGGCTGAAGGTGACAGGATTCCCTTCCTTGCTTTATGAGAGCAGAGCAAAAACCTACAGATAATGGGGTGGGGGGTATTTTCTTATACAACCCTGCCTGTTCCTGCCTTTCTCAAAGAGATGCTTGTTCCCCCTGTGGGTGTTTGTTTGTTTGTTTGTTTGCACTATTTGTATATTTGGGCAGAATTCACCATATTTGCCACCATTCTTTGGTTACTAAGCATAACCAGTTCTTCTAAATTTCCCCCTCTCTCTTCCTTCAAAACCTTTCTCATTTGGCACAGCCTTTGGTGCAGCATCTTTTTAGATGCAGCTAGCCATGAGGGTTCTGGCTCTACACATTCCCTGCACAGCAGGGTCAGGGGTTCAATGGATTTAAAAGATGCTTCCGAACAGAAGGCTCCTGTCACTAGCAGTCAAACAGCATCGTGCAGATATTCCATCCTTTCTTCCTTAACTGACTTTTTTTTTTCCTGGGAAGAAAAAAGATGGAAGATGCATTGGGAAAATCCTGGAGGACTACAAATTGAAGACGACGGGCTTCTTTAAATGAATGATTTCTGGCGCACTCATGACTGGCCACTCACGGAAGTTCACGGGTTATTTTGATGATGCCATGAGCTTCCTGCGCGTCTCCTGCTGCTTTCCACAGTTTTAGAGTCACGAAATAAACCTCAGAAAACCCGACTCTTCTGAGATACATTGGGTTTGTCAGGACTTTCCGCCGTGTGCAGGTGAGGTTGCAGTATAAAATGGTGTATACTAATAAAACACATAAAACTGACAGGATATTAAGAACGATAAAAACACAATAAAAACAGTAAGAACACACTGGAAACAGCAATACAAACCAACAACAAAGCCAGCAATAAATAAAGCAACACAAACAGCAGTCGTATCAGGAGAAGACCAAAGTAGAATAATATGTTTTCAAGGCCTTTTTAAGAGCCTGAAATGATGGAGAAGGGCAGTCCCCTGATGGCACCAGAGGTATGGGGCCACTGCTGAGAAGGCCCTCCTGCTGAGAAGGTGGTCACTCACCTAACCACTCTCACAGGTGGGCAAATGAGGGCCTCTCTTGTTGATTTTGAAGTGCCGGCAGGCTGTTAAGGGTGAAGATGGCCCTTCAAGTAAGTTGTTCCCAAACCATTATATGCCTTTAAAGACATCTTAAAGTGGGCTTGGAAACATACGGTAACCTGGAAACCAATACAACTGGTGCAGTCTAGGGGCTCCATCACACCAGCGTTTTATCGCACTCTCGTTCTGCCTGGTTTGCCATTTTGAAACATGATACGCACATGACGTAATTCCTGTCCTGCAGTCACCTCGCCTCTTCCCCTGCATGTTCCGTTTTTTTCTAAGGTGGGGTAAGTGCAATTTATTTTCTCCACGTGAAATAAAAGCACCCTTCCATCCTGTGTATTGCCGTCCTGCTGAGGGAAGAGGAGGGGGGGGCAGTTCTCCAGCTTGCTGAGTCTGTTAGTCAAATGAACGGACTTGTGCTGTCCCAACCCCACCCTCACTACCCACAGAAACAGCACCCAACCGATTAAACGCTGAATTGGTAAAACCCTAGACAACAAAACTAGAGTGAGGAGGGGAAGGCAACCATGTCCATCACCTGACAAGAACCAATGAACTGGAGGAGGAAAGAGAAGGGGCGACGTGGGCGCAATAGCAGGAGAGCAAACAACATCGGCAATCATGAAAGGGACCAGCGCTTGCCACGCTAATGAAACAGAGGTCAAAACAGCGGGTGCATCCCAGGGGGGAAAAAGTAGGGGCTTCAATGTGGAGAAGTCCTTACTGAAACTAATTCTGGAACAAATCTGGTGGACCAAGACTCCAAAATCTGCCACCAAAATCCAGTTAATTTGAGATATCATCAATGTCCTTAATATAATTAATATGGAAATCAGGTGAGAATGGCTTGAATGGAAGATACAGGCACAGTTTGACTTGTATATCAAGCCTGTGGCATAGTAGATAGCCTATTGAATGTGGGCCAGAAAGATATGGGTTCAAATCCCCACTCTATCATAAAACTCTTTCATCCTAACCTACCTATCAGGTTGTGGTGAAGATAAAATAGAATAGCCCTCACTACACTACCTTGGATTTCTTAGAAAAAGGATGGGATGCAAATGTAATAAATTAAATACATATATTAGGCAGTCCGGTGAACAGATACAGTGTAATCCAGTTGAAGTGGTACCTCTTAAACATTTTAGATAGCTATTCAAAATTATACTTCAATATTTTAATATGTAAGAGGCCTCAGGTTTTGGTGCAAGACTTAAAGCTCCTGGGGCATTTGGGGCAGACTTCTACGAAAAAAGCATGTCCTTAATGAATCTTAATCCTATTAATGGGATTGTCAGGGTAGATTTGTCATTGAAAAGATGTTTTCGTCCATGACTCATATGCCTCATTCATACGTGGGACTGTTTTGCTGGAATGGTAAGAGAATGGAATGGTAAATATTACTTAGTATGAGATTTGATATACGTAGGGGCGGTGTCTGCCACATGTTTGCATGCTCCACAGGGGATACATGTTCTTCCTCTCTGTAGTTCTCAAACATTTGTGGCTTTCACTCTCTAGGGCCAGATCTACACCAAGCAGGATATTGCACTAAGAAAACAGTACATAAAAGACAGGAGCCACACTACTGCTTTATAGCGGTATTGAAGTGCACTGACAACTAGGGCTGTGGCCGGAGCCGGAGCCGGATCCCGAATCCAGAGAGGATTGGGCCGATTCGGACCGATCTGGGCCTGATCCAAACTGGATTGGATTGGACCAGATCGGATCCGCGATCTGGATCTACTCCAGGTCTGTGCGGAGTCCTCCCTCCTGCTCTCCCTGCTCTCTCCCTCCCTCCCCGCAATCGCCCTGCTTCCCTACAGCCTCCTCCACATCGTCCCATGTCTTCCATTCTCTTTGCTGTGCGCCACCGCATTTCCTGGTCGTGGCAGTGATGTCATCACCCGCTGTGACCAGGAAATGTGGTGGCCCACAATGAGGACGGAAGACGATGGCAGGACAATGGCGGAGGAGGCAACAGGTAAGCAGGGCGATTGGGGGGAGAGAGGGAAGGAGGGAGGGAGGGAGCGGGGAGAACAGGAGGGAGGGCTCTGCATGGATCTGGAGCAGATCCAGATCTGAGGCAGATCGGATCAGGCCCGATCCGACACAGGTCAGATCAGGCCCAATCTGGACAGCCCTACTGACAACTGTTGTGGCCCATTGACGCATACCATATACTGCTTTCATACCGCTACATCCTGCTTGGTGTGGCTCCTGCCTTTTATATACCTCTTTCATATTGCTTTCATAGTGCTATATCCTGCCTGATGTGGATCTGACTTAGGCCTCTACTGGTACTTGCCTGAAGTTGCCTGTCCACAATGCAGACATTAGTGATTACAGAGCCAGTATTGTGGAGAAGGATCTGTGCTTTGACCCACCAATGCCTTGGACTGAAAAAAGGGCACCCCGCCCCCAGAGCATGGTATTCAGAAGAAGGTGGCTGGCAGGGCAGCATGTGCTCCCTCACACTCAGAAGCATTTTTACTATAAAGCCTTCTATGGTTTGGGACTGCAATACTTCACAGAGTGCCTTTCCCAGCATGAACCTACCCATTTACCACACTCATGATCTACGGACCTTCACCAGGTGCCTCCTCTGAGACATGCTCGGAAGGTGGCAATAAGGGAGAGGGCCTTCTCGGTGGTGCCCCCCCATTATGGAACTATCTCCCTAATGAGGCTAGCCTGGCGCCAACACTGTTATCTTTTTGGTGCCAGGTTAAGACATTCCTCTACTGTCAGGCATTTGGCAGCATATGATATGGTTTCAATGAAGTCCTTGTTTTTTCTTATTGGGCTTCTTTAAATGAACGATTTATAGCACACTCATGACTGGCCACTCACGGATGTTTGCAGGTCATTTTGATGCCAGTCTGAGCCTCCTGCACATCTCCCGTTCTTTCTCCGGTTTTTCTGTAAAAAAAATTAATGTCAGAAAACCTGATTCTTCTGAAATATGTCAGGATTTGTCAGGATTTCCTGCTGTGTGCAGTTGAAGTTGAGCTATGAAACACCCACTAGAGGGCACTGTCCCATTGAACTATATATGCTGGGAGGTTTAACACTACAGGCCATGTGGTCATTGCTCTCTTCCCATGTAATTTCAACTCATTTCAAATATGGTAGAGAAACTGGAAGTAGAGTGATGGTACGGAAATGTGATTTCCCCCTTGTCTGAATGTCCTCATTGTTAATTATTTAAAATTGCAATAGGGGTATGTGTGTGTTAGTGCTGTCTGTCTATATGTTTGTATGTAAACAGTTAAAACCCCTAAAAATACAATCTTATGCATAGCATAAGATTGTATTTTTAAGGTTTTTAATCTTTATAAACCACACAGAGAGCTTCAGCTATTTGGTGGAACAGAAGTGTTATAAATTAAATTAAATGTTAACTCTGTCTTCATTCACTGACACACAGACTTCCCACTCAGGTAGGAACATAAGAACAGAAAACGAGCCCTGCTGGATCAGACCAAGGGTCCATCTGGTTCAGCATTCTGTTCACACAATTGTCAACCAGCTGTCGTGGGAAACCCACAAGCAGGACACAGGTGCAACAGCATCCTCACACCCATATTCCCCAGCAAGTGGTGCACGCAGTCAGCCCAAACCAGCCACAGGGATTCTGCTAGGTGTCAGAGTCTTGAAGTCTACCCTAGTGGAAACTTTTCATAGATGTGCATGCTGATTGTGGCACTTATTCCAATTCTCACATGCCCAGAGGCATTTTGATGATTTCCTTTGGATATTCTCTCTCTCTCTCTCTCTCTCTCTCTCTCTCTCTCTTGTTTTGCATTCTGAATATTTTAGCATTTGGGGAGTAGGTTGGTTAGAGCCACATATGAAAATGTGCTTTGAGAATTGAAAATAAATGTGTGTTTGGAAGATCATATTAGAAACAGTCTTTCCTTCAGTAATCTTGGCCAGATTGTTGTATTTGTTCCCCTTGTGCAATTTGTGTAAAATAGCATGAAACCATTTTCTTTGAACAAATATTGGATGGTATGCAATTGGGGAAGTGAACTGGAAAAAAAGGCAACCGGAGCACAGGTAAGGAAGGAATGGAGGATCCATGGTCATACTTGGGCCCCACTGATTTTTCTTTTGCTAAGGAACCTGGGGATTGGGGGGGGACCAACTCTGTGCCTGTTTAGTCTCTTCGCTTATTGAATCCACTTAATGGATCTATTTATGCCAGTCTCACAAGTAGCATGAAATGACACATGGGAAATTCAGCTCAGTAGTACCCATGATGCCACCTAGTGGTGGAGGATAGTTAACCTAGAAAAATCTTTTGCCTAAGGTGAAGCCTGAAGAATAGTCATGGCCCTATGGATGGCTTCTTGTCTATTTGCAGTCTATTTAGGTTAGCTTTCCAATGCAAAATTGCTCAAGGCAGCAGAAATGACATTATTTTATGCTGCATTCTTGTATGTACATGACTCTATGTGCTAAGAACTGTCTTTTGAAAATGCACTGCAGTCACACACACATGAAAAGCATTATGGACTATTAAACTACTTAATAGTAAGAGACTAATATAGCCGTTCCTCACCTCCATGCATTTTCTAAAAAGTGCCTGGAAAACTGCCTTTTAAAATTATCTTCCCAAGCGAAGATCATTTGGCTCCTCCTTCTTTGACTCCTTTTCCCCATCTCTTTTTCTTATTGTTTGTCAGATTGTGAGCAGGATTTGTCGCTCTTTATTATTTGATGAGATTTGGCTCTGCCATTGATTGAAAAATGATTCTCTGGTTTGGGTTTTAAATACGACCAGTAAGAACAAAACATTTTGATTAGTTGCTTCAGAGTAAAAACAGTGCAAAAGAGTGATAGACCGGACTCTGACTTCCAACAATTTTAAAGCAGGAGTAGGCAATCTGATACCCTCCAGATGTTTTGGACTAGAGAGCCCATCAGCCCCAGCCACATGGGGATTTGGGGAGATGTAGTCTAAAACATCTGCAGGACTTCGGCTTGCCTACCTCTGACAAAATAATCATTTTTTGGACTCTCCTAAGAGGCAGCTCCCGTACAAGAGTTCAAAAACACGCCCCAAAGGGTGGAAATTTTCACCTGAATTTTCAGAGGAACAGTAATAACATCTTTCACTCCCTGAAAGCCCCATATGTACGTCACAATCCTATGCATGTTAGCTCAGAGGTCTTAATAAATTCAGCTGGCTAACTCTCAAATTGATTGTGTGTAGTTTCCTGTTGTGTTATTTCTTATATATCTGATGCAAGTGGGACCAGCCCATTCTTTAGACAATGGTCATGTTGTTTTAGTACTTTGGGGGTGAATTCTGATGGCCCCAGCCTTCGTATGTACAGGATTAAAAAAACCAAAACCAAAACACAGTTCACACATCAAAGATAAGCATTAATGCAGCCAAAGGCCAACAGGAATAAGCATTAATGCTGTCGGCAGAAGGTGCTTCAGAATGCACGATGGGATCGTAGACCTGAATAAAAGTAGGCAAAAACGAATGAATAAGTGTGTGTTCAGTGCATGAATATAGGCCCAGTCCTTCATGAGCAGAATGGGTTGGCTGGCTATTTAACCAGTTATTTATTTACGTGCTTCACCATTGTAGATAGAAGGTTAGTGTTGTTATTGAGGATGAACTTGCAAACTATAATGTGGTGAATGAGCATCTCAGCAAGGAAACTGCACAGCTACAAAGAGGAACAGAGGTAGGCAACCAGGTAGCCTCCAGATGTTCTACAACTTGTACGATCTCAGGCCATTGGCCATGTTGACTAGGGGCTGATTGGAGTTGTGTTCCAAAACATCTGGAAGGCACTAGATTGCCTATCACTCTTGTTGGTGATCCAATGCACATGCAGATCTCTTGCGAGAACAGGCTTTCCCATTCACTTCAATGGGAAAGCCTACATCATTTTGCACATATGCACTGAAGTGAATGGGGAAAGTGTAGGCAGGAGAACTCTGTGATTGCCTATTCCTTCCTGCGATAGCTGGATCGGAGAAAAAGTTGTTTGATGGCGTGGATTAAGGCCTGATTAGAAAGTTCCTTGGGGAAAAAGAAATAGGGATGAGTTTTCATGCTCAGCACCTCATTTATATGGTGTGAAAATATGCTCCTATTGAGCAGGTGGCAAAACAATGAGAGCCTCAAATAAAATAGAAGGTTACCCCGGCCTTAAGAAAAAAGTTTCACTCTCAGCACGCAACACAAGAAATGTAATTGAGTAAGCCAGATTTATACTTCTGTGTAATTTTATTGTTTGTTATTTTACCTCTCCAGCCGTAACAAAAAGTATGTTGTCTGGCGAGTATGATGTAGTGGAAAAATGAATGGGCAGTGAATGCTGACTTGGAATAAAAGTGACTAATGCTGCTTCTAATTGAGGACTGAAGAACTGGTGGGCAGGGAGGACTAAGCCGCGTGGCTGAATTCAAAGAGAACCACTACAATTTTACCATCATTTTTTTGGGCTGGAGCTCTCCCGCCCTCCCCCCCCCCCGCCCGCCGCTACCACATCTCCCCCAATTAAAGAGATTTCATTGGAAATTAAGCTACCCCCCCCCCCCACACTTTCTGGTGGCTTTCACTTGGGTTGTGCAAATGGCTGGGCAGAACAGTTCCACGTTTTAACAGAGTCATTAGTGTTCCTGTAACAGCAAGTATGAGCAGAAGCAAGCAGGTGCCACTGCCGAGCAATCTGGATTCAGTTAATGTGGCGCCCCACATGTGACTTATTCCTTCCTCCACCCATTTCTGCCAACGGTGAACTCACTGCTCTCTAACCTTAAAGGTGTTGGGCTGGATCCCGGATCTGCCTTCCTGCTCTAACTAGTTTCAATACTCTACTACACAAAACACAAAATTGAATACAATAGAGAAAAGTCAAGCAGAGTTTTACTGGTTAATCCCTACTGGTCTATCTTTTAAGGTGTCAACTCTCCTGGGGGCCAGGAGATTGCTCAGCCTCTGCCTCAAAGGTGGACTCCCATGCACCTTGCAGGGATGGGGCCATCTCCCCTGAGGACACAGGCTCTTCCTGATCTTCTAAGGTTGGCTGTTATGGCTTTTGATGTCCAGGAGTTCTAGTTCTTCCTTTGAGAATTCCTCCAGTGGGGGCATGACAGGAAGGGACCTTCTGTGAGAGGAAGGGCTTTGTTCATGGAAGATCCCTTTGGCCAATTTATGAGAATCCCTCTTTCCTCCACCCCCTCCAACTCACCCATTCAACATGATCTCAGGTTCACCCCAAGACATTCTGCTGCCTGAAGTGAAGAACAAGATCTGTATTCACTCAGGAGTCATTGCTATTGAGTTCAACCGGACTTCCAGGTAAGTGTGTACAGGATTACAGCGTTCACACAAATATGAATGCCTAAATTACACAGATCATAGGACTCAAGTTTTTATTGGTGCAGAACTTTGGTTGACTAGCTGCAAGAATTTAAATTTAATTTTCTCTTGTAGTAGAATATGCACACTTTTCCTACCCTACCTACATTTATACTCTGCTTTGTCCCTTCTTTCTCTCCCCCCCCCCCCCCAACCTCAGAGTGAACTGGATGAGAATCAGATTCAGATGGCTGGAGATGATGTGGACTTGCCAGAAGACCTCCAGAAAATGGTGGCAGAAGATCAAGTAGAAGAAGAAGACAAGGAATCTATTCTTGGACAGCTTCAGAACATCCAGAACATGGACATGGATGCAATCAAAGAAAAGGCTCAAGCTACTTTCACTGATATTAAGCAGGCAGCTGAACAGAAGTGTTCTGTAATGTAGTCGAGACATTCACAAGATCTGTGTACAAATGCCCGATAGAAATGGATGGCCGCAGCAATGGTGGCTCACCCACCACTCTCTCTACCCCTTTATGAGGAGGGATGCTTTGTTTCATTTTTCCAAATAATGTAAAACTGATAAGGTATGCATGTTGTCAGATGAGGGTAGAGGTAATGGGATTCCAAGATGACAGGTATCTGCAGTTGTAAAGACAATTGCTTGTAAATTGTAAAGACAATTGCTTGTATTGATGTTCACCAAAGCCCATCACTCTTTCAGGTTCTGAACCATACGACAAGACTCACCTTGTTAACAGTGAATGGAAGCATTTTTAACTAAAAATTATTCCATTTCCCATGACTTAAGAAGAGTATGGTAGTTCTCACCTGGGGCCATTAGGACAACGTTTCTTAGGTAAGGAACATTAAAGATATGTAGTATCTATTCTATGTATGGACTTTGCTGGACAGTAATGTTCTAATATAAGAGATACCCATTACATCCTATGTTGTTGTCATAGAGTAAAAGTCCAATTCCCAGTTGTACTCTCACCCCATATAAAGCATAGATTTTGTATTTATACATTTGGTCAGTTTGACAGGGTAGAATCCTCTTTTAGAAAAGAAAAGGGTTCAAGATACTTTCAAAACATGGAATGTCTGATCACTGCTTAATTAGAACATTATATTTCTTTTACTGACAACGAGGGATGGCTGAGAATTTTGTTTGGCTCATTTTGTTTTTTATAAGAACTTACCAAAGTTTGCAAACTTTTTCATAAACAGTCTGGAAAGAAGTTGATGTTGAAAAAATCTGAATGTGGGAGAAGCTGAAACTGATAGATTTATCCATCCAGGCCCAGGACTTTTGAGTGCTTTGGAGCATCATCACACGGAAAAATCGCATTTGCTTACTGTCGCTTCCCCGCCCATGCATTTGTCCTTCATTATTTCCTCTTTTGAAAGAGGAAGTAAACAATGTGCTCGTGGCCCATTCAGAAAGCCGCTTTGATCCCGCTACTTCTTCTGCGCACAGCAGGAGATAGCGGCAACTTCCATCTTTAAAAATAATACGGACTTACCGTGGCCTTTTTTTGTTGCGTGAAGCGGGCTAGAACGGGTGGGAGGTAACGGGAGGCAGACGACGTCGTGAGAGGGACCAGCGAAAATCCGTGAGTGCCCAGTAACGAGCGTGCAATAAAATGCTCATCTGATGGAGCTCTTGGTCTTAAAAGCCTGGGTGTCAATCCCTGTGTATTCAGCTATGGCTATAGTGATGAATCAAGGTTGCTACCTTTTTTCCTTCTTCTTTTTAATAGGCTCCCCATAGCTGGGAATAGTTGTAGCTGGTGCAGATGGGTGAACATTTCATTCGGTTGTTTTTTGTTTTGCTTTTTAAATAAGGACTTCCCATAATTTGCAAATTCCTTTATACGCAGGATGGGAAAAACTTGAAATTTAAAAAATTAGAATGCAGGAGCAAGCAAAACAGACAGATTTGTCCATCCCTAATGCAGAAGCATCAAAACACAAATGCTTCTGTGATACCTAAAATTTTCAGCAGCCTGAATATCATCTCACCTGGGCTTAGGGAACTGTCATCTCTTTTTTCTAGGCCTGCTCCTATGCTTTTAATAGCAGCCTGGCAGACAGAAATTTAACTATTGAAGCTTTTCTCTTCTCTTATTTCCATTCAAGGAAAATCTTTGCCTGCTAAATTTGTGCATTCCCAGCTGCTATCAAACACATAGACCTGCACCTTAGCCAGGAAGATGTGGATCAGCTTGCAATGCAAACTGAACAAAATCCTCAAGCGTTCCATGGTGATTTATTCCCACAGCAGGCCAGTCTTTCAGTTTTTCTGGCTATCAAGAGATCCACTTCTTCTATTCATGCCTGCATTTATACAGAAGGCCTTGTGGAATCATGCTGTTGGTTGGCATACAAAACAATAGATAAATGGCACATCTGGATTTCCATGGGTGCTTTTGAGTGCCAGGACATGCATAAGCCAAAGGGTGGGGTGGGGGTTGTGTTAATGGGGGCAATTGACCCAGGCATGGAGAAAGCAACATCAGCATTGACAAATAGTACGTTCCAACTTGTGGAGTGAGAATGATATTGGTGCAGGATGCGGTGGTAGCTGAAGCATTCTGGGCAGTTTATAAAAATTAAAATCCTTAAAAACTAGGGGTGTGCATGGGAGGAAAAATCATATCTGAATCAGGACCTCAGATTTTGCCCTGGATCGGACAAAATTGGAGGTCCCTCGGATCGGATCCAATCCGATTCCAATACGAAAATCTGACGTCCGATTTTTGGATTGGACGCCATTTTAGGTGTTTTCACTATAGGCTTGCATTGGGGGAAAGAAAACTTTCCCCCAATGCAAGCCTATGTGGAAAACATGGGGGTGGGTGAGTGGGGACCTAACTCCCCCCCTCCCTGTCCCTCCCCCCCCCACTCGCTCTCCTTACCTGTAAGGGCTGTCCGCTGGTCCCTTCTACTGAGAAACAGGCTTTGCGGGCTGCCTCTCAGTAGAGTGCCGGGTGATGACGGCCTGTTTATCAGTAGTATAAAAGCAGCGGATGGCAGCGCAGGACGCCGGCAGGTAACGGGGACCTCCCCCTCCCTCCCCCTCCCTCCCCCTCCCCCCACTCGCATTCCTTACCTGCTACCTCCTCGCTGACGTCACCCGGCACGTGGTCGCTCTATTGTGGAACAAGCCGCAAGGCCTGTTTCAAAGTAGTATGGAAGCAGTGGGCAGCAGCAGACGGCAGCGAGGAGGCAGCAGGTAAGGAGCACGAGGGGGGAGGGGGGAGGAGGTCTGAACCTCTGATTTTTTCCGATCCAGCTTGGACGGTCCAAATGATCGGGATCGGATCATTTCATCCGATTTTGCCCGGATCGGGTGTGGATCGTGGATCAGACCCGATCCGCTGCACATCCCTATTAAAACCCTTATACCATTTACATACAAGCATATAAACAGATAGCACACTCAGAGACACACATATATCTAAACAATTTTAAGCAATCAAGAATAAGAAAAATTCTGGACCAGATTAAAATATCACATGCTGCCAAATGCCTGAGAGAAGAGGAAGGTCTTAACCTAGTGCCGAAAAAAATAACAATGTTGGTGCCAGGCAGGCCTCATTGGGGAGATAATTCCATAATTGAGGGGCCACCATTGAGAAGGCCCTCTCCCTTGTTGCTGCCTCTAGAATGCCCCATGGAGGAGGGCCATAGATGATTAACGTAGTGTATGGGCAGATTCATACCGGAAGACAACTCCATCAGGTATTGATGGAGCTATCAGATATCCATCAGGTGCCCAAAATCAGGACTGCAGCACAGCCAGCACTCAGGCTGATCCTGTTACCTCTTCCTCCCAATATGTTTCTGCTGATTTTAGGTTTGTACTGGTATAGTCAAGTAAGCACTGGCACAGCTGAGGCCGGATCCTGGTGCCAAGGTCCAGGCCCCTTCAAATGATATCCAGAGAACAGCAGGTGATGAGGGCATCAGGGCAGCGGAAGCAAACGATGCTGTGATTTCAGTGGTTTTAAAATACAAAAATGCAAATGCTCAGAGTTTGTTTGTTTTTAAATCAGGGTTGGCAAACAGTGTTGTTCTTGCTTTAACATATCAAGAATTTTACAGGACCTTTTCAGACACCATGCTAAACCATGGTTAGGCTGCTAACCCTTTTGCAGCAAATGTTTAGTAAGCATGTTTATTCGGTGGTTATGTAGCCACCATTGTTAGGAATGGGTCATATGACACGCTAAGCCATACTGTTTAGTTCAAAATGCTTAACCACTGTGGCTTAGTGTGTCATCTGAAATAGCCAACAATAAAACCAGTAACCACAACATGATGGCTGGTGAATGCTGGCAGTTGTAGGACCTTTTCTGTCTAGATACGCAAAGGATTGCACCCTAAAAGGGATCCCCGTTAAACTATTACATCCAGGGTTTAAAATTGCATAGCTGCACCACTGAAGGCGGCTGTGTTGATGGCATCTGAAAGTAGCCTTAGTTTGAGCTTCAATTGTCCTGTTCTTTTTTCATACTGCTACTTCAGGCACCAAAAAAGGCACACACACGTACACGCACATATACACACACACACACACACACACATCCCATGAGCATATGTTCCAGACTGTATCTCTTATGCCAGAATTGTGCTGCTGATATTCAAATACATTGAACATGGAAGAGGGAAATGTAGCCATAAGCCATAACTAATATTAACCCCCCCCCCCCCCAGCATCTGATTTGGGGCATTTTGTTGTTGTTGTTTGCTAAAATCCATGTATCTTTATTCTGCACAGCTTTCCCTAATATAACTATGGCATGTTTTACTCTTATTTAATTACGAATGGTTTGGTCTAACGTTGCAATCCTATGCAATGTTATGCATACTCCTTTGCATCCTTGCTTCAACTCAGTACACTCCCATGGACATGTACTTCACTGACCCAAAATGTTTTACAGCCTCTGAATGGGCCACGTAGTCTTTGTTTACTTCCTGTTTCCCCTCCGGGAAGATTGAGGAAGTAATGAGGGACAAAAGTAGGGGCGGAGAAGTGACTGAAAGGAAACACGATTTCCCCCCGTGTGATGATACTCTTTGGGGGAGTCTACACTACTGCTTTAAAATGGTTTATAACAGTTTTAAACTGGTTAATAACCGTTATTAAACTGTTTAAAACTGCTATAAACCGTTTTAAAGCAGTAGTGTAGATAGGCTCTTAGACGGGGCAGGGCAGCTAAACTTTGCTAGAAGAAACCTAATAACATTTTCAAAGGGCCAGAAGAAATAAAGAAACCCTCCATTGTCTCAAACACACATACACACACACACACACACACACACAGAGGAGTGGTATCATGGTGGAATGGTGTGTGTGTGTGTCATATGAATCCACTACAGATCAGGGATGATTCTCTTTCAGGAGACTTTCAACCCATTCCTGGCCAGATTGGTCCAAAAAAGAAGGGTTCACCTGCTCCAAAGCTAGGAATGGGGAAGAAATCTGTTTAAATTTTAATGCAAATTTACCCAATTCTGCACTTTCCAAACAAATATGTGAACTGAAACTTATTTAGCCTTTGAAATTGATACTTCTTTGAATTTTGCAATGGACGTCTCCAAAAAATGTGCACAAGAATGTATACTTCGGGGGAAAGTGCAGGCAAAATACATATGAAAGTGAAAATAATGTTTAAAAATCCATTAGGAAACTTGATTGCAAAAAATGTGTATCTTAGACAAAATTGCATTCAAAAGCACATATCTTAGAAGAAATGTGTACAAAAGTGTGTACACATTTTCATGCAAACTTTTTTAAATGCTCACTATTCACGATGGACCACACTTAGGATTGGAAACTGATAAACAGATAAAAACCGAAGCTGACAAACTGGGGGACACCTGAAATTGACAGATTCATTCATCCCTACCAAAACACAAGAGCCCTACTGGATCAGACCAAGGCTGCCTCTACAAGAGAGGTTTAAAGCTCTTTCAAGGCGCTTAAATTTTTTTACCTCTACAAGAACGGAGCGCAAATCGGGCATAGAGGCGCGTTATCTCTCCGATTATGCGCATTATCGAATGCTCGTTAAATAGCGAGTTTTATTTTGCTCCGGCCGTTAAAGCGCATTTTGACTATGTGAACAAGCGCTTATGCGCATTAACTACTTGTAAAGCGCATTTTGGTCATCCGTTAATGCGCTTCACCGCCTCTCGCCGACTCTCGTGCAGAGGTATTAGTTGTCAATGCACTTCAGCGATTATGCGCATAATCACCTAACCGGGTGCAAAAGCGAATCCTTGTAGAGGGGACCCAAGAGCGTAATCAAGTCCAGGATTCTGTTTCCCATGATATGGTCAACCAGATGCCCCTGGGAAGCCCAGGAAAAGGGGAATGAAAGGTAAAGCCCATCTGCACTGTTGCTCCCTGGGAACTGGGATAGCTTTCAGTTGCATATCAACTGCTTGTAACCATGGAGAGTCCAGACTGATCTTCCATGAATTTGTCCAAACCCCTTTCAAAGCCATCAAATTTGGTGGCTGTTACCAAAACATGTGGCACCGAATCCCTTAGATTAATTATGCACTGCATGAACAAGGACTTCCTTTCATCGCTCCTGACTCTACAGCCAATCCAATTCCTTGGGGGGGGGGGTGGATGGAGCAGTGGGGGGGGAGGAGGAAAGAACCTTCTCTTTCTCCATTTTTTTCTCACATGGGTAGCTTTATAAACTCTATCATTATTTGTTAGACAAATTCCTGGAGGAGAAGGCTATCAATGGCTACTAGTTTTGATGGCTATGTGCTACCTCCGGTATCAGAGGCAGTAAGACTACAAATGCCTGTTGCTGGGGAACATGGGCGGGAGGATGCTGATGCACCATGTCCTGCTTTGTTGGTCCCTGGTCAACAGCTGGTTGGCCACTGTGTGAACAGAATGCTGGACTAGATGGACCCTCGGGGCTCTTCTTATGTTCTTATGTTTATCCTTACAGCACCATCCTACACATATCTACTCAGAAGTAAGCCCCATTGAATTCAGTGGGGCTTCCTCTCAAGCAACTGTGTTTAGGCTTCCAACCCGTCTTTTTTCTAAATTAAAAAGAATGATTAACCTCTGAACCATTCCGTTGACCCATTTCAGTGCCTTTTCCAGCTCTATAGATGGAATTCTTCCCCCACTCTCAAATTCTGCAGTCCTGCTCCAGAATGTCTGGACTAACAGGGTGATCCTGTCCCACAGATTGAGAACCCCTGATCTAGACTCTTTGGCTATGTTTACATGATGGATTTTTCCTGGGGTCATCCCTGTGGGTCCAAATGATGCACAGGGCATCCCGGAGGCAGACAGGGATGACACCACCATTTTCCCAGCATAACTGGTTCCCCAGTTATCCTGGTTTTTCCCACGGTCCTCCTCCCTGTGAGTAGTGGGATTCAGCAAAGAGGGAAGGAACCCATCCAGGGGGAGTCCAGGGACATCGGGGGTTGGAGGGAGTGGGGTTAGGGCTTTTTTTTTTGCTTTTGCTTTTAATCTTATTTTTCCAGTGGAGTGCTATTGCACTCCAGACTCCTGTTTTGTTTGTTTGTTTGTTTGTTTGTTTTAAAGGCACCTGTGATGTCCCTGTTTGTTTCCGGGGTATTGCGCTGGCGTTTGTACAGTGGGGGATGATCCCGGAAGCAGGTAAGTCTGGGATAGTCCCCCCTCCCTCCCTGAAGGCTGTGCGGTGTAGAAAGGGCCTTTGTTAACCTGGAGAAAGTTTAAAAAATTGATCTAGGTCACCCCAGTGCAGGGTGCAGGGGTATAGCGGTACAGTGCAGGGGTATAGCGGTACATTTTGAACTACAGGAGCTCAGCAAAGCAGGGAAACTCTTTCTTTCCACAGTCTGAATTCAGTTTCCAAAGAGCTTTGGGGAGGAAAAGCTTTCCCATGCATTTGGGTGGTGGACTCAAAGGCAAGGGACTTGTAGGGAGGTCATGGGCAGGAAGATGAGGTTGTGCGGAGGTTTGAAAGCAGGGACAAGGTTCTTCTGCTGGAAATGGAAATCCAGTGAAGGGTTTAGAAGATGGGCATCAAGTGGTCTGGATGACAAGAGATGATTTTGGCAGCACAGTTCTGGAGAAGTATGACAAGAAATGGGGGGCCTGTTCAGACGACATGCTAACCCACTGTAGATCGCTCAAAACTGCGATTCAGGGTAGAGCAACATATTGTGTGGAGGGAGAATTACCTCCCCACATGATATACTTCCAATGCCTGCTAGCCCGCTTCTTTGCACACTACCAACGCCTGCTACCCTCTTCTACAAGAAGATTTGCGGGTGTCCACCATAGTTCAATGTCATGTGATGGGAACCCCGTGAGTATTTCTACCCATTTTAGCAAAGAAAATAAATGGTGGTGACCATAGAGTCCTCTGGCAAGAGTGATCACCACTTCTGGCGGCGCTCTTGCCTCTGCAGACTACGACTATGTTTGGTGGCCATTTTTTTCCATTTCCAAAATGGGGTGGCTGCCATCTGCCCAATTGGCATGCAGAGGATGGTGGGATGTCTGGTTAAATCACACAGTGGGAAGTAATCTAACCATGGAGGGTGGGTAGGTAGTGGAACTACAGGCAGTGGCATTGTATCAGCAATCTTATGGTGGGCCCGCTTGTCGTGATTCCGTTACCCCTCTCCTCTCTATGGTTCCCCATCACAACCTCCCATCCAAGCGTGTCTGAACAGGCCCGGGCAGAGAGAAATAGTAGCGCTAGTTAAGGCTGGAGATGATGACATCTACATTCTCAAGGACATATCCGAAGTGTATAAAACACACACACACCAAATGCCACCCTGGGATGCTTTCTCCAAGCAAAGCTTTCTTCTCATCCTGCCTCCTCGATCACAGCCTGCAAGAGAAAAGAAAAGAAAAGAGCAAGACCCAACTCAAAACCACAACATCAATGTCTTTGAAAAGTGGTTGGTACCAATAGATACCTGCCTGCATTGTTGTTGCTTTTCCTTTTGCCCCCATCCAAGTAGATTTGTTATAATAAATAGCATCTTGCTATAATTATCCCTGAAACTCTGTTATTAAAGAAGCAGGACCTGCTAATCTACTAGGTGCCTAGGAGTGTTTCTGATTGACTAATCCTTCCTAATCCCTTACAAATCTTATCATTCACCTCATGGCAACACTGGGCAATATTTTCCCATGAAAATCAAGTTGTTTGTGTGGGCTAAGGGAGGAGACACAAATGAACAGCCCACATGGGAAAAGCTGTTTCAAAGTGCCAGAATAATCCGGTTCTCCATTCCATTTATGCCCATTCCTAGCAGCAAAGGGCAACTACTAGAATGTCTGTTCTCTGGCACCATGAATGTGGTGTGCCATGAAAGAGAGCCAGTATGGTGTAGTGGCTAAAGTGTCTGACTGGGAGTTGGGAGATCTGGGTTCTAGTCCCCACTCAGCCATGGAAGCTCACTGGGTGACTTTGGGCCAGTCACAGACTCTCAGCCCAACCTATCTCACAGGGTTGTTGTAGTGAAGATAAAAATGGAGAGGAGGAGGATTATGGACTCCGCCTTGGGTTCCTTGGAGGAAAAAAGGCGGGATATAAATGCAATAAAAATAATAAATAATAGTAGCTGTTGGGGAACAAAAGCTGGAAGGAGCTATTCTTTCATGCCCTGTGTGTGGACTTCCCAGATGCATCTGGGAAGTGGAATGATGGACCTTTGTCTGATCCAGCAGGACTTTTCTTGGGATTGTGCCTTTAAAGTAGAGACCCGGAATCTCTTTCAGCCAAATTCAATTTCAGAGAAGCTCCAGTGGTGGGTGGGGCCGAACTGGGTGGGGCCAAAGGCAAAATGAGCAGGGCCAATATATCAAAAATACCAGCATATTTCAATTTAGGACACAATTCTATGCCTACAACTCCCAGCATTCCCTTGGCTGGCTGAAGCAGGCTGGGAGTTGTAGCCCTTTTTCTGTCTAAATGTTTGTGTCCGTAGTAAGTTTTAAGCAAAGGAGACCACCCACTTCCTCTGCAAAATCCGGTAACTCTCAGGGATAGCGGTATCTGCGTTGGAAGGAGGAAAAAAATGAAACAGCCATGCAGTGAAGTGTTTGTTTATTGCATTTCTATACCGCCCAATAGCTGAAGCTTTTTGTAAAGCAACCTTTTTCAAAACATTTTAGGCAGGATTATGAATGTAGTTTTAATTTTTCAGGAGTCATCCTAAAGTCTAGAGGGCCTTATGTTGTTTTTTTCTTTACTATTTAAGAAATTCTAGCGCTCCCTTTATGGCAAGAGGAAAATTAATATACCCAAATATTCTTCCCTCTGGTTCAAGAAGATTGCTCTGTAGTGTTTTACACGCCCTATTTCCTACCTAGAGCTTTCCCTATAGATCTCCTTTGCGTCACTTTACAGAGCAAAGTACCTTATCTAAAAACACGGCACTAAACAAACCTAAAGTTCTTGACCTTTGAATTAAAATGTGACAGGAACATCTCGAAAATCTTATTGAAAGCATCTGGTGGTTTAAAGGAGCTAATTAAATTCGTCAGCACATATAGGATCAGCATTTTCGTGGTTTAAGGGGTCAAAGGAGAAAGTACAATCAGAATCGCTAAACTAGTGGCTAATGAGATTCCATCAAATTTAAGGGTTGATAGGAGTTAACAGGTTTGAAATATAATTATAAGGATGAACTGTTGAGGGCAGAGAGATGTTTGGTATATTGAGGCCCTGTTACTCAGTATCTCATTATCTGTATATCCGCAAGGCTAGTCAACTAGCCACATTGGTCTGTTATCAGGAAATCCACAGGGCCATATTTTGTATATAGCCCCTCACTCTTAACTGATAGGTAGGGCCACCCACGTTTGTCATTATTATTGTTGTTGTTGTTGTTATTATTATTATTATTGTTGTTATTAATTACACTTATATACCGCCCCATAGCCGAAACTCTCTGGGCTGTTTACAAAAATTAAAAAGACTGAGCATTAAAAGACAATATACAAAATTAAGAGGTGCTGTTCCCTGGAAAATTATGTAGTGGTCAGAAATTCCACAGGTGCAACTTTTTCTATTAGGGAGATGGGAATCCAAGCTTCAACTCTCTGATCAAATAAGAAGTTCACCAGATGACACATCCACAACCAGACTTTAGGGCAAGGTGAATGGAGAACATCATTAATCGATATGAAGAGTCAAGTACAAGTCATCCAAGAGGACCTGTTCCTGTGCCTTACTAGCAGCCTGGCACAATAAAAACGAACTATGACTCCCTGGTGTGGAGAGAAAAAGGATGGAGAATTCTTCCCTGACTTGATTTATGTTTGTTGTTCTGCTTTTTAAAGGAACCTTATGAGGGAGAGGCAGACCGCTGAAGGATGAGTTTCCAGTTTATGGTTGCCAACTGACGGGAGGGATAGTATTAGGGTGACCATATTTTGGAAACCAAAAAGGAGGACAACATAGCCGGCCCCCAAGGGGGCGTGTCCAGCACCAAGGGGGTGTGCACCTGAACATAGCCTTGGTCACATGTCTGATTTTACAGCACACAATTAAGACAAATCTGTTCAACTTAACATCTTAATGTTAAAATCGCTGAAATAACAAGTGAGACGTCCAATGTATCTGAAATTAACGTCACTCCTACTTTTGTAGCTTTTGCTGTACTTCGTTGCTATACTCTGTGTGATACATTCTTCCCTTCCCTCAAATATCTTACCTGATTGTATCCTCACTTCGCTGGAAGCTGCTGCTTAACAGAGCTTGCTGCTGGCTGGCTTTTTTATTTTTAAAGTTCAATATATATATATATTTGAAACTTGTGTATAATTGTCACAAGTTTCTCTACTCTAACATTAGGGTGGGTATTGTGGGCAGCAGACACTACTTCGCCCATCACACTTCTCACTTCTATACATTAGCTTCTCAAGGCTTGTGCATTGGCACCACTTTTCACACCCAGACTTTGAACTCCTGTTTACTTCCTGCACCAACACGTGACTGCTTTGACTGACCTCTTCTTTCCCACATTTTAATCTGTGGACGCCTCGCCTCTGCTGAGCTCCAGGTGCCCGACTGCCCACCAAATCTGCAGCAGGAAAGGTGCCGTGCTTGTCCAGCATTTCTTAGCTAAAACTCAAGATCTCCTAAAATGCCAAGGGCTGAAACTGCTCAAGGTGCAATACCCCAAAGAGGAGGTTTGACAACCTGAGTTTGAAGGGTATGACTCCAGTGGTTTTGTTTTTTTAAAAAAAAAATTAAACCTCGAACTTTCAAAAATTGTTTAAAACCAGCAGATGAACAGATCTGCTTGAAACTTGGCATGGCTAAAGCCCTACTTAAAAGATATCATGATGGCAAGTTTCATCTCCTTATCTTAAAAAATGATGTTTTTTTAAAAAGAATAATTTTAAAACCTCAATCTTTAAAAAAATCCTAAAAATCAATGGATGGATGGATATGCTTCAAACGTGGCATGGCTAAAGCCCTACTTAAGAGCTATCAAAGTGCCAAATTTCATCTCTTTTTCTTTAGAACTGATGTTTTTTTTAAAAAATAATAACTTTAAAACCTCAAACTTTTTTTAAAAAATCATAAAAATCAACAGATGAATGGATCTGCTTCAAATTTGGCATGGCTAAAGCACTACCTAAGGGATATCATGGCACCAAGTTTCATCTCTTTATCTGTAAAAATGATGTAGCTGTAAGCATTTTTGTTAATTCCCATTGACTATAAAGGAGAGCTGACATTTGGGTGGGGGGAGGATGGGGAAAATCCGGGTTTTTCTTCAAATTTCATAATCCCCCCCTTCCCAGAGTTGTTGCCAAAGATCCTGACATGTTCTGGCTTTTCCTCACATATGGTCACCCTAGAGGCCTCACATGCTCTTGTGCATTTAATAACAAGTTAATGCCTATAAATTAGCAAGTGATTTTCACAGCATGGAAACACATGATCGATTGCTGACCGCAATCAAAAACATGATTGGCTGCTAGCTCAGACAGTTTTTAAAGGCATAGCTACAAAGGCCTTGTAGCCACCCTAAACATGCTGCCCTTGCAAAAAAATAATAATTAAGGGGTGGCAGTTCATCTTGGTTGCAGGCCTTTTAAAGACAAAACTATAAACTGTTCTTTAATTTTTTGTTTGTAAAAAAAATTAGGGGGCAGAAAAAAATTATTGGGGGCAGACCCCCTAGCCTCCCCACCCCAGTTGTAGGCTTGCAGCTATAGTAGCCAGTTGTAAAATTATAGCTTCTCCCAGCCTCTCTCCCAGAAGCTCAAATTTTAAACTTTTATTTTGCTTTTTACAAAAAAAATGCCCTATGTGTGGAACAAAACAGAGAACCGATAGACAGCCAGCATCATCAGATGGGTGGATTTTTGCATTTCCCAACCGTCACTATGGCCTCCTGCTGCTGTCCCACAATAGTGATGGTTTCTCTACACAGTGAGAGAAAGAGGAAGCAGCAACGACCACGTGGCCCATTCAGGGCCGTTTTTATCGCAAGGCTTTTCCTGCACACAGCAGGAAATGGCGGCACATTCCATTTTTTTTTTTAAAAAGATGGATTAAAAGAGGTCTATTTTGCGACGGAAAAAATGAGCAGAAGAAGCAGGAGGCGCATGAAAGGTGGATGTCGTCGTCTAAAGGACACGCGAACATCCGTGAGTGGGCAGTAGCGAGCGTGTGATAAAACGCTTGTCTTATGAAGCTCTAAAATCCAGTGTGAAAAACTGTCAGCATTTATAGAATATAAGAGGAACAGGGGACAAAAACACTGGTTAGGTAGTCCAAAGGAAACAAGCCATACTTTAGAGGAAGATGCAAAGTGGCTGCCTCTTTATGACATCGTTTCGGCGCCTTGTTATCCAAAAGCCTGCATTTGCACTCCTCCAGAGTAGTACACGCTAAACGGAGCACCAATGTGGGCTTTTGGATAACGAGGCGCTGCACACACACCCCTGGACAATTTCGCCAGCACGGAGACAGCCCTCCCCTCCCCTCCCCCCCCTCACACACACACACACACATTTCTCTTTAACTGTGCAATTTCGCAGAGACAAACCACCATCTCCCCACTATCCCGGTGAGCCTGTGCCCCTTATTAGTATCTTTAAAATGTATTTATTTATTTTTTTAAAAAAAACTTTTTCAAGCTCCAGCAACCCAGTGGCCATTTGGCTCGCTGGCCTGCCCCATGTCCCTGTCCAGCCAATGCGACCAGTCAGGGATGGCATCGGCTGGGGCACTCCCCCGACGCAGCTCCGACTCAATGGGACAGACAGCAGATGCCGTCGTTGCCTCCAAGCAAGCCAAAAAAGTCGCGGTAAGTCCACGACTTTTTAAATGGGGAGCTTCGGGGGGTTGTCCCTAGATGGCTTTAGGACGACGGCTGCGTCATCTGTCCAAAATGCCGTCAGTGCACATTTCCTGCGGGCCAACAAGCCATCTAGAGGTAGCCAGTATTACCGCTAAATTAGATGCTGTGGAGGCACAGAACTACCACCATGTGAACATACATCTGGAACTTCTCAGATGAATAAACAGCTGGACTGATTCTTTATTGCATTCAGTGTTATTTCTACTTAGAATGTAGATCCATTGAAATGAATGGGACTTACATTAGACTAACATTGGATGCAACCCTTTGCGTCAAAACACAGACATTGGGGAATGGGTTCAGCACTTACTTCCCTCTCACTGCTCCACCAATCCTCCACTCAAAACTCAACCACCCTGGGCTGCTTTCCATTTCTAAAAAGTCAGGGGCTTCGTCCCATGTGTAACATGCACCCCTGGCAAACATGGCTGCGGTGCCGTCAAGTGAGCAGCGACTCTTCTGTGCAAGCTGAGCTGAGAAGAAGTGCAGCCGCTTACTGAGTTCCCATCACGTGATAGCTGCTGCCACAGTTGCTGCAGAAGGAGCAACACAACCGGGGATTTTCATTCTTCTTACAGCTAATAGGATCGCTGGAGCTCAGAACCGTCATCCCATCAAGATAAACGTCTCGGGTGCCCTCTTCTAAGCAATCTGAATTCAATTAGGCTAATTGGAAAACAAGTAAAGAAGGATGGCATTAATTTTGCTTTACTATGTGAAACTCGAAAACCTGCCCTCATGGGAGAAACAGGTGGGAAGGAGAGGAGGGAAATGAATCTTGCCAATCCATCATCGCGATTCATTCACAAAAAGATAGAGGGCGGGAGTGTTGTTGGGCGGAGGAGGAACGGAAAATGAAGAGGGAGGGGGAACAGAATGGGGTATCCTGGAAGAAAGCATAGGAGAACTCCACGCTGCAACTTTCTGTTGCAGCTGCCACTGCTTGTAAATAATTTCTAAACTGACATGGCACTGAACAATAAAACCAAAAGCCATTCCCTGCCTTCCTACATTGTTTCCAGATGCGTGGAGTGTTACACAGACTTTCAGGTTCATATTCAGTACATATGGGGAGGTGTGGACCAGGCAGGGTGGGGGAATTCTAAATAGTGGGGCTGGAGGGAAATTAAGTGCAGAAAGTAGTGACAGTGAGAATCACATTATTAACAGTGGTCATTTATTGTACAATTTCATTTGCTGCTGACAACACAAACATCCTGGTAATATTGCCTTACTTAGTGCCAGGATGTTTGTGTTCTCAGCAGCCACTGTACTGTGAATGGCCACGGTTAACAATGTGATTGTCGCTGTCATTACGTTCTGCATTTATTTTTCTTCAGGCCTCACTGTTTAGAGTTCTCCCTCCACACCTTGGGCGCACACACATGCGTGCGTGCACACACCACAAGTTCTGATCTGAATATAAATGTGAATCTATAACACTCCATCTGATGAAGTGGGCCAGACTCAGGACTCCATCACACCAACTTTTTTTTCCTGGCTTGCCTCCGCGATTTCCACCTCCGTTTCATTAGTGCGTCAAGCTAATGGTCCCTTTCATGCGTGTTTGTGTTATCGCCACCGTACTGGTGAAATCTCCTTTTGCTTGCTTGCTCTTCTGCTCCATCCCGCCCCTTCTCCTTCCCCTTCCAGTTTATTGGTTGTGACATTGTGATGGGTGTGGCACAAGCCCATTCGTTCGATATGGCATGCTGGAGGAGGAGAACCGCCCGGCCTCCTCTTTCGGCAGCAAGACCTCCCTTCAAAGCTCATGCCCCCAACAAAGGACATGGTGCATGCGAGGACAGCAATACACGGGGGCGGAAGGGCGCTTTAATCCCACATGGAGGAAATAAGACAGACTTTCTCCGCTCTAGGAAAACATGGAAAGGCGGGGGGGGGGGGGGGGAAAGGTGGGGTGACTGCAGGACAGATGCGACATCATGTGAGTACCATGCTGCAAAATGGCAAACCAGGCATAACGAGAGTGCGATAAAACGCTGGTGTGATGGAGCCCGAAATTTGTTGTTAGGGCTCAATCCTATGCATGTTTAGACAGGGGGAAAAAAGTCCTGCAACTCCAAGTATTTCCTTGGCTGGCTGGGGAATGCTGAGAATTGCAGGACTTTTGTCTGTCTAAACATGCATAGGATTGCACCCTTAGTCTTTAAGGTGCCACAAGACCTTTGTTGGTTTTGCTGCAATAGACTAACACTAAACGGATACTGGGAATTCTTCTAATCTTGTCTGTGCAGGGATGGGTCTGGCGAAATACCCATTAACACACATCCCCAAAACCAGAACCCCGATGACATTAGGAGCATTGCACCACCTATTCACTGTCTCTACCAGAGTTTCTTGGAATGACACATGTGGTTTTAAGGGGCACAATGACCCCCCCCCCCCCCCCGCTGATGGCTTTGAGTTCTCTCTGTTGCCTCCACAATACTACCAACTTGCTTTTTGCAGGAGGTTCTGCAACATTTCCTTGTTTGGCTTTCGTCCCCTCTTCCAAAGGCCACCAGGGCCTTTCTCTTTCTCCCTGCAGAAATAAAACCCGGCTCCATAAAGGGCAACCTTGCTTGGCAGCATTAGGTAGGCGCAGGGTGACTGGTGGAAAGAATTAATGGTGGGAAACAAAGACCATAAGCCCCTTAGCAGCATGTGGGCAGAGAGCTTAGGGAAAACACTGCCAATAGCAGTTTAGGAGGATGTCAGCCCACCTTGCCCATCCAGCCTGGGGTTCGATTTGGCCTGCCTAGCTGCCTTGCTACCAGCAAAAGCAAAGGAGAGCTTTGACTATTATAGAAATGTTATAAATAAATAGACAAGGAGAGCCCTGTGGGATTATTAAACCTTTAAGATAAAGCTTTATGAGCTTTAAACTAAAATATGCTGGTATATAATAATAAATAATAATAATAATAATAATAATAATAATAATAATAATAATTTCTTACCTTCCTCTCCCTCCAGATCGAGGCAGGGAACAACATCAGTACCCCCTTGGCCTTTGTGCACCTGTCCCAGCAAACTTCTCCAGAACTGAATTTAACCCATAAGCTGAAAGAGATTCAATACCCCTTGACTAAACCTTGCCTAAGCTATCCGATCCATTGTTTACTATATTTATATCCCACTTTTTGATCAAATGATCTTCAAAGTGGCATGCAAAAGATTGCAATAATGTGTTGGGAATATTGCAACCTGGTCTGCAAGTTACTAGAAGGGGGCTGTGGTGCTGTTAGTTCATGGGAATTTTGACCACGGTTATCCTCAGGATCTCTATAGCCTGCAAAGTGGTTTCCTGTCCATTCTTCCTTTTGCTCCTCCCCTTCCTCCCCCCTTTCTCTCTGACCTTCCACCATTGCTGGGAGCAGGTGTGTTTGCTAACTTGTTCCTGCATGTGCAATGGAACCCAAAACAGACCGAACAAACTTCTTTTGAAACTCTACGCTGTACCTGCATTGTATATGCAAGAATATTTGTGAGTTAAGCTGTTTTCTTTCTTCCACTGAATAAGGATGTACTTATTGTGCTAAGATAGCTGGTGTGCATGTGGGTCTGGTAAATGTTAATTCTATTTTGCTTTTCCCTCCTCTGCTAATTGCCTTTTTAACAGGAGGCATTATTACTAAATAATCCCATCGTAATATACAAACACCACACCCACACACCCACACCGGCACCCTTTAGTCCCTTGGCCAATAGATGAGGTCAGAGTGTGCTTCCTTTCAGTTCTATGCTTCCATCACTCTGCCTCATTCTCGGAATTTTACTGGAGACCCAAACAACATCATCTTCCACTCGTAACCCTCCCATGTTTTCCCACCGCTTCTTCCATCTTTTTTTCTTACAGCAGGAAATCTGTTAGGGGGGGGGGGGAGATGGAAGAGCTGCCCCATGCCTTTTTATTGTGCTTCGCTTCAGCTCTCTGGTCCCAGAGCAACTAGTAGCTACTGCCACATCTCGTGGTAGCAAATTGCATGCATCAGTAATGCTCTGTGTGTGAAGTGCACCTTTTCCTTAGGCCTGTCCTGAATCCACTGCTGACCAATTTCATGGGCGGGTGGGGGACCCCCCCCCCCCATGTTTCTAGGGTCAGGAGAGAGGGTGAATAAGGCCTGCCAACCCTCTCCATCTAGTTCATCATTTTATGAACCTCTGTCATGTCCTAGTCTCCTGGCCCTTACAGAGCAATCCTATGGGGGTAGGGGAAGCAGCTTAGATAACTCCTTTAGAGTTCTTGCTGATTCTGACTGAAGCCTGGAGCAGAATCACCCCACTGACAAGGGACCCACCAGTCTGATACGGACCCACCCTTATCAGGAAACAGCCCCTTATGCTGCCTTTCTCCTGGAAGGTGACCTGATGTTGTCCTCCACAATCCTGACTTTGAGTTGGTGGCCTGCAATGCTCTCCAGCAGCTAGCCCAGCACCGGATGACGGTGGCCCAATCCTGGCTGTCATCTTTCCTTAAGATACTGTGCATGTGTTGGAGGTGATAAGATTATATGGTAACTGGTGTTGGAGCACCATCAACTACAGTGAGCTGCTGTTTCACTGGGGCTGCCTCTACAAGAGAGGTTTAAAGCTCTTTCAAGGCGCTTAATTTTTTTTACCTCTACAAGAACGGAGCGCAAATCGGGCGTAGATGCGCGTTATCTCTCCGATTATGCGCATTATCGAATGCACGTTTAATCGCGAGTTTTATTTTGCTCCGGCCATTAAAGCGCATTTTGACTATGTGAACAAGCGCTTATGCGCATTAACTACTTGTAAAGCGGATTTTGGTCATCCGTTAATGCGCTTCGCCGCCTCTCGTGCAGAGGTATTAGTTGTAAATGCGCTTCAGCGATTATGTGCATAATTGCCTAACCGGGCGCAAAAGCGAATCCTTGTAGAGGGGACCTGAACAGGGAATGACCAGGACAACAGGGGTAAAAGTATTGCTATTGATGTGCAGAACGTCTTTCAGCCTGAGGTCTGAATTCCATTCCAGAGAAATGGCCACATTCCGTCGGTGGGCAGGGCTGAAGGCAAAAGGGGCGGAGCCAAAACACCAGCCTATTGGAGCTTAAAGCTCTTCTTGCCAGTAACTAAACCAGAGGAGAAGTATTTCCATCTGTTAGAATGGGGGGGAGGGACCCGCACAAAGTCGGAAAACCACCAAATGATCAGTGGTCAAGGGAAAGGGCGTGGGAAAAGAGGAAGGGGTGTTGCCATCTGGGGAGCCCAGGAGGGCCAGATTTGGCCCTGAGCTGGAGGTTCTGCAATCCTGCTGCATAGGGTGTTAACCCTACACTTTACTGTCCCAAGTCCCTCCATGGTCTACCTTCAAAATACCCTTCCCTGGAAAAACAACAACAACCTGCCATTTCCTTAAAGCTCCTGCTTTACCTCTCAATCTTCCTTCCCAAACTACAGCAGAAATCAAAGCATATATTCTGTCCCCTTATTCCACGTGCACTTTACCCATGCCATGACTTCTTTTCCTATGTCTCTCCCATCCTTGACAGTGTGAAAAGTTAGAGTGTAAAAGTTTAGAGGGCTATTTTTATTTTTGCTTATGTAGTGATGCAACATTAATTGTGCTGCAGTCGTCAAAATCAAAGTAATAATAATAGCAATAGATGATGATGATGATGATGCAGAAAGTCATTGGTGCCGTTAGGTACATAAGAACATGTGAAGAGCCCTGTTGGATCAGATCAAGGGTCCATCTAGTCCAGCATTCTGTTCGCACAGCAGGCAACCAGCTGCCTGTGGGAAACCCACAAGAAGGACCTGAGTGCAACAGCACCCTCCCCCAAACCCCATGTTCCCCGGCAACTGGTGTACATAGGCATGCTGCCTTTGATACTGGAGGTAGCATATAGCCATCCAGAGTAGTAGCCATTGATAGCCTTCTCCTAAATAAATTTGTCTAACCCTTTTAAAAGTTGGGATGTTCATCACTACATCTTGTGGAAGTGAATTCCTTAGTTTATGCTCTGTGTGAAGAAATCCTTCCTGTTATCTGTCCTGAATCTCCCACCAATCAGCTTCATGGGATGACCCCTCTGAGTTCTAGTATTACGAGAGAGGGAGAAAATTGTCTTCCTTTTCCACTTTCTCCATAGCATGCATACTTTTGTACTAGGCAATAGGTAATTTTAGATTCTGGAGTTAATGGTCTTTGTCCACCTCCAAACCAGATTATGCTGTGTTTTATTTTATTTTACTTCAAAATGTGGTAAGATGGCTTTGCTGCATTTGAGGAGCCCTCCTGGTCATCCTGCTCAGTGGGGCCCCTGGCGTCTGCCCCCAAATTCTGCCTTGATGGTACCACTACAGAGGGGACCACAGATGACAAAGACCTGATGCAAAAATAGAAGTGACTAAGGCTGCCTCTTCACGAGAGGTTTAATGCTCTTTGAAGTCTCATTAAAAAATTTACCTCCACACCAGCGTAGCGCAAATGGGGCGTAGAGGCGCGTTATCTCTCCGATTATGCGCATTATCAAATGCGCGTTAAATCGCGAGTTTTATTTTGCTCCCTCCGTTAAAGCGCATTTTGACTGTGTGAATATGCGCTTATGCGCATTAACTACTTGTAAACCACATTTTGGACATCCGGTAATGCGCTTCGCCGCCTCTCGTGCAGAGGGATTAGGCAGAAATGCGCTTCTGCGATTAAGCGCATAATCGCCTAACCGGGCGCAAAAGCGAATCCTTGTAGAGGGGACCTCAGTATTTGGTCTCCCTTCCTTTCACATGTTGAATCCCGTGAAGAAAAACAGAACTATCCCCAACATTTTAAATGTACCCTTCTGTATTGATATACACATGATGCCTCCTCTTATCTTTATGTAGCTGCTGTATTGATATTTTTCTTTTTATATTTATTTTTAGGATGAATTAGACCCTGTGAAACATAATAGTTTGCATTTGTAAGTTCCACGTGTAGTAAAAAGGTCTGTGAGTTGGGTTGTCTTTAGTAATGTGATTTGATCTGTTTGTGCCTTATCCTTAACAAAATGTCTTTGTTTTACTTATTCTTTTTTACTGTTTTATTTGATGTCCATTTTCTATGTGCAACAGACATTATGTGAATTGTTTTGTATAGTTTTGTATAGTGGAACTATATATTGTTCAACTACATTGAAATAGATTGTATATTTCAAACTGTCTTTTTCAATGTTAAAGGTTTTATATTATGTTTTTATCACGTTATGAACTACCTGGAGGGCTTTGGGTAGTATGGAAATGTAATAAATGAAATGAAAAATTAGGATAAACTGAATATTTCATTATCATCTTTCCACAATAGTTGTAGTTCTGGTCTTTCCAGTTATTATTATTATTTATATATCACTTGCTTGATACTCGGGCTACTAGCTTAGCAGAATGAAGAAATCTGAAGGAAGTGATCAACCAGATAAATTTTGCCAGCCCTTCTGAAAGGTTTAATTTAATCCGGGGTTCAAACTAAGAACTCGTGAGTGAATTTAAGCATCAACCCTGGTTCAGTGCCCAGGGATAGCTCTAGAGGACGCACATTCATAATAAAGGTGGTAGTGTTTCTGAGCATGCACAGAGTATATTTTCCTCCCCACTGACGAACACTGACCCACACATCTGAGAGGACATCAGTCGCTTCCGTGTAGAACCGCTGACCCCTCCCCCCAAGTATCTCTCCGATTAGAAGGTCCCTCTGTGGTCGTGGATCCACACAACTTTCAGCGGCATCTTAAACCGAATTCATCAAGGTGAATTCTTTGGTGCTTGAAATCTACATTCTTGGGACAGAACGGGGCCATTCTCCCCTGGCGTCTTCCTAGCTTTCCTTTTAATAGTTCCCCCCCCACACACACACGAGCTTTTATTTCTAAAATAAGAATTAAAAAAAATAAAAATAATCATTTTACTTTTTAATCCAGTTGGACAAGACCGCACCTCAGTTAGCAAATGCAAAACAGTTTAAAAATAATAGTCATAATTAACCAAGCATGAAAGGAACAGTTAATTAGTGGGGCAAATCGATTAATGCCTCGGCTACAGATTAAGAAGTTCCATTTTTAATAGGATTTTCAGAGAAACTTTATCTGGGAGGGAGAGTGCAACGTGCCGATGGCATCTTGGGGTGTGAATCGTCTTAAACACCACATCTTTCTATTCGGAATCGGCGTTGGGAATGACGATCCACGTAAGATACCAAAAAGGCCAAACCATCCCATGGAAATGCCCGGGCTTAAAACGATTTTTAAAACCAACCATTGCTTTGAACTGGGGTTTACTTCAGAATCTGGTTTTCTGGGTCCTGAGGGACCGTCCGCAAAGTACATGACTCACTGCGTGTGTGTAATCATATCCCACTGGAAGGGTTTGATATTGCTTAAAACGGGGGCAAAATGTGCCAAAGCGAGGGGTTGGAGGTAAAAGACCTTTCGAAATCCGACATTCTTTAAGGATGATCTATTTATTAATCGCTCTCCTCGTCCTATAGTCTTCCTTATTCTTCCCAAAATTTATTTTAATAAACTAATCGTTACGCAATATAAGCGCCTTTCGTCGGTTGACAAGTAGGTTCTTCAAGCCCTTCCCGATGCTGAAAATACCTTTATCTGAAAGTAAGACCCCGTTGGTTTCAACAAGGCTTTCAAGTCACTCCTTCCGTAATTCGTTTCCCGTAAATCCAGATCCTAATCTGATCCACTCCCAAAGACTTCCAGACTCCCGAATGACTTCTTTTGACAAAGCTCCTCTTTTCTTCCTTTTACGCTTGCAGCCCCTTTCCAGCCCTAAAAGCGAGCGCGTGTCTCTGTACCCCCCCCCCCCCGTATTTCAATAGTTTCTCAATCCAGTCTAGCTCAAGACTTCTCCTGGGGAGTAAAAAACCTAAAATTGGGAGGGGGAGGAGGAGGAGGAGGAGGAGGAGGAAACCTGAAAGTTGGGACGCCCCAAATAATTTCTTAGGAATTTCTGCGCCTTCCTCCCTCCGGTTACCTTTTTCTTTTCCTTTTTTTTTTTTTTAACCTGGCCCTTCTAAAATAGGGGCTTTTGCTTCTTATTTATTTTTTTAAAAAAGAAAAGTTCGTTTTCTCTTCCATCGGAACGAGAGCCAATCGCCCTCCCCCCCAGTGTCTTCTCGTAAGGAAACACGCCGCCGCTGCCCCCAATCACCTGGTCCGCCACCCTCCAGCCCATCGTCACGACGACCACCTTTTCTGCTTTGCTGGTCAATTTCCTCTGGTCAATTTCAACCCCGAAGGGGCGGCCCGTTCTTTGGCTCTTAAAGGGGAGGCGCTTGCGGCGTTGGTGACCGGGTGGGGGTCTCCCATTAACAGCGCTGGCCCCGGCCCCCGCGTCGCACAAAGCCCCCGGGGACTGAAGCCCGCAGGAGATCGGGAGCAGCAGCAGCGGCACCATCGAGGGGACGGGCTGAAAAGCGCCCCTGGCCGCCCCTTCCAGCAGGCAGCGAGCCTGGCTGAGCTACTTGTGCGCCCGGCGAAAGGTCGGTCAATCCCCAGCCGCTGATCCCGGGCTCTTCAAGGCCAATCCGGCCGCCTGTCACCTGGAAGGAGGCGGGCGGGGAGGTTGGGGCGAGAGCCGCTTAGCGCAGCCAGAGGACTCGAGGCCGCCTCGCCTGCTGCCCTCTGACATCAGGCGATCCGACGTGGGCAGCGGCGGGCCGCCTGCGGAGATCGGCGAGCCGTCCGTCGGAAGGGGCGCTGGGCGGGGGCGGAGGGCAGCGCTGGGCCCGGCTCGCGGCGGAGGTGCGCCCGGGGGGACTTGGAAGGGGAGGTCCGAGGGCTGCCCCCCAGCCCCGCCATCTCCATGCACCTGCAGCCGAGCGCCCTCCTCAACATGACCGACGGCGGCTTCTCCCTCGCTGGACACCTGGTCAGGAGCCCCGGCGGGGCAGGGAACCCTTCCAGGATCCACAGCATCGAAGCCATTCTGGGATTTACCAAAGAGGACCCCCTCTTGGGCGCTTTCCAAGCCCACGATGCCAGCGGCGGAGGAGGCGGAGGGGCCCGGCCGGTCAAAGAGGCGGACAAGATAAGCCCCAAGGACTGTTTCTCCAAGATGCCAGGCGAGCAGCCCCCGGGGCAGCCGGGACAACGGCAGGAGGACGCCGCGGCGGAGCACTTCGAAGGTGAGGCCCCCTCTACAAGAATTTGGCTTGATGCTCGGTTGTCCGATTATGCGCATCTTCTCCCAATTCCTATAAACAACAGGCGGTGAAGCGCATTACCGGCAGTATGAAACCCGCTTTAAAGTGGTTGAAATGTGGAGAATCGCTTGTTTGCATGGTCATATGGCACTTTAACTCCCTCATAAAATTAAATCTCGCTATTTAATGGGCATAATCGGACAGAAAAAGCCCCTCAACTCCGGATTTGCGCTCCACTCTTTTAGAGGTAAAAAATTTAATGCGGCTTCGAAGAGCTTTCAATCGCACTTGTAGAGGCACCCTCTGAGAGGAGGCGGAAGCGGGGGGAGGCGCGCGCATGAGAAAGTGCCCGTCAAGGAACCCCTTAAATGCAGAGGTAGATGTCGTTTTAACCAACAGGAGGATGCCATCCATGCATTTGCTGTGATGTGCCAGTCCAAAATATATCCTCCTTTTTGGGGGAGTCTACACTACTGCTTTAAAACGGTTTATAACAGTTATTAACCAGTTTAAAACTGTTATAAACTGTTTTAAAGCAGTAGTGTAGATAGGTTCTGTCTCTCTCTGACCCCCTCTAGATGGATTCCGTTTGACGCCTGGTTCTCCAATTATGCACATCTTCTCGGAAGCGCTTTATGGTTAAATGACTGTACGCAGGAGGTAATTGAGCACACAACTGGTGGCCTTACCGGTTGTTTGAAATGCGCTTTACAAGTAGTTAATGCGGAGAATCGCTTGTTCACATAGTCAAAATGCGCTTTAACGGCCGGAGCAAAATAAAACTCACTATTTAACGCGCATTCGATAATGCGCATAATCGGAGAGAAAAAGCGCCTCAACTCCCGATTTACGCTCCACTCTTGTAGAGGTAAAAATTTGAATGAGACTTCAAAGAGCTTTAAACATCTGGTGTAGAGGCAGCCTTTCTCTTTCTCTCTCCACTACTGCTTTAAAACGGTTTATAACAGTATTGACAACTGTTGGGGCCCAGGACACACTCCATATACAGTTTTCAAACCATTTACAAAGTGTTATATCTTGCATATTAGTAGGTGCAGGAGACCAGATCTGGATCAGGACCCTGGGGCTAGGAGGAGGGGCTTTTAAGATTTGGATTTGGATTCTCGCCTGCACCTACTCTAGAGTAAAAATTTTTTAACAAGGCATAGGTGCTAGATATAAATTTAAAGTAAGGTCTGATTTGGTCCATATTTGGAATCTTAAAGTGTATAACACATACACCACTTTTCTAGGCTGACCATATGAAAAGGAGGACAGGGCTCATGCAACTTTTACAGTTGTAGAGAAAAGGGAATTTCAGCCGGCATCATTTGTATGCAATTAGTTCCTGGTGAAATTCCCTCTTCATCACAACAGTTAAAGTTGCAGGCACTATACTAGAGTGACCATATACAAAAGAAGGCAGGGCTCCTGCAACTTTAACGGGAGGGATGAAGAGGGAATTTCACCAGGAACTAATTGCATACAAATGACACTGGCTGAAATCCCCTTTTCTCTACAACTGTTAAAGTTACATGAGCCCTGTCCTCCTTTTCATATGGTCAGCCTAACTTTTCTAAGTCAAATGCAGCATTATCAAGGAAGAAGGTGAGGGGAAAACATTTAAAGGATCAGTGACCTGTTCCCAGTCTAAACCAAAGTGGGTAGGGGTGGAATTGCATACTTTTAGAGAAAATCGGGCACTTTGGCCCTTGACTTAGGACATTTTGATATACACAGAGAAAGAGAGAAAGAATTTCTCATATGAAAGCAGGGCAAATTGTGGCAGCAAGCACACACAGAGGCTGCGCTCCTTTGCACACCTACTTGGGAGTAAGTCCCACTGAATCCAGTGGATGGCAACCCCTGTGTGCATAAATCTGCATATGTGGGCTGTTACTTGGATGCAGGCACCATTCATAACAATGGCAACTACCCTGACATACATGTCTTGGTGACGAGATCCCTGTGGGAAGATCCTCAGTTTAAAAACATTTCCTATGGAAGTTGCTTCCAATATTGAGACGCTAATGAAACTGCTTCCATGCTTGAAATACCCCTAGTGTTTGGCAGAAAGAGAAGTTTGGCATTGTCTGGTTGCTTGTTGTCATCTTGTCTGGAGATCCACAGGTGGCTTACTCTCAAATGGATCGATGGAACTGATCATTGGTGAGAGGCTCATCGATCACAACACGTCTGGCTTCTCTGCCTCAGTCCAGTCCAGTTTTAATTGGCCACTTGCGTAACGGAGTGGGGCAGCTCCTTCTTCTTCCTCTGAGCACTAACACCTCCGCTCCTTTTAGGAAGATATTAACTGGGTGCACCAGTTCATCAGATTTAAACATTCATAGAGGAATAAATCCTCTTGCCTGTCACATCTGGTTTGCATGCAGTTAGGATAGACCTGTTGATCTATTTCCAAGATGCAAATCAAAGCCTCTAAAGCTGTGATACACAAATCTTTGGATTTGGGTGAGACTTGTATGCCAGTCTTAAGGTGACCATAGGGAAAGGAGGACAGGGCTCCTGTATCTTTAACAGTCACATAGAAAAGGGAATTTCAGCAGGTGTCATTTGTTTGTATGCAGGCAGGCAGCACCTGGTGAAATCCCCTCTTCATCACAACAGTTAAAGCTGCAGGAGCTCTGCATTCTTTTGTATTTGGTCATTCTCGTATAGCTCCTGCAACTTTCACTGTTGTGATGAAGAGGGAATTTCATCAGGTTCCGCATGCATACAAATGACACCTGCTGAAATTCCCCTTTCTCTACGACTGTTAAAGATACAGGAGCCCTGTCCTCCTTTGGAACACTTTGATTTTTAAAAGAACGTTTTGATTTTAAAGGAACGTTGACACCAGGAACTGGGCTTTGCGATCACTCTTAGTTCTCAGTTCACATGCCCCCTTCTGTGCGTGGCCAAGGGCTTTTCCCACTGCACATTTCACTTGTGTCATGTGAATCATGCCCTGCATGTGAGCATCTGGCTGGCCCACAGTGGGAAACGGTGGGAGTGCTGGTTTAGACAGACCTTGGTCTAATCCAGCAAGAGACACTGCCTCAATTATTTCCAATATGGGTGAGCGCACTGACAAAAACCACAATTTGGAACAGCGGTGGATGGTTCAAATGACCCCATTTATCATGTGCTTGGTACAGAAGAAGTTAGCCATACTGATAATTCACTTGGATCTCAATTGGTTATACAAGCAAGGGCAATATTCTGTGCCTCCTTGGATGGGCATAAGCCCCACTGAATTCAGCATAATTTACTTCTGAGTAAACATGCACAGGTTTGGGCTGTGGGATCCCATCTTACGGCTGATATGGAGGCAATTCAATCAATGGGATCCACATCTACATTACTGGGTTTAGGATCTAGGGTAGAGTTCCTAGCAGCAGCAGCATTAGTAATGACAGTTGTAATACTAACAGTAACAGTATTGTTGTTTTTAACATAGCATTTTATTTGAATTGCTGTTATAGAAATGGGCAACAAAAAGGAAGAACACACATAACACTACCTTAAGAAACATGATTGGGATGACGATTAATAAGAATGCATACTTTTTCTTATATATATATAAAAAAACTCCAACAGTATACAATCAAAAGGATAAAGAACAACAATGTCTAATACAGGTGTCCGTGAAAGCAGCTCAAAATGTTAAAACAAATGAGCAATCGAGGCGATGAGCCTGAAAATAGATGAATTTGGAAGCAAATCACATTGCAATCAATAAGACTAGGATTCATCCAAAGGTGCTATGGATCATCTAAATGTCCTGTTGTAAATTAGCTTAAACCTGTGTATCTTGGCTTGGTGGACTAGCCTTGCCTATCTCTTCTTGCCTCTCAGATCCTTACTGCCCCAAACGCTCAGAGGACTGCCTGAGCCCAGAGTTGCCCACGTGCAGCAACAGCGACGGCAAACTATCTGATGAAGACCAGCCCAAGAAAAAGCACCGGCGGAATCGTACCACCTTTACCACCTACCAGCTGCATGAACTGGAGCGAGCCTTTGAAAAATCCCACTATCCTGATGTCTACAGTAGAGAGGAGCTGGCCATGAAGGTTAACCTGCCTGAAGTGAGGGTTCAGGTAAGAAGACAGGTGGACTCTTCTTTTCGCCCTCCCCTCCTCCCCATGTAACCATATAGTGAAATCTTGGATGGTTAATCCTCTCTTGCTCTTTGTTTCCTTCATTAGAAGATCTCCATCAAGAGCAGCCTTTTGCTTGCTAATCCAGTTTAAGGTCTCTCCTTCTTCTCTATTTCCCCACCGCCACCCAAGAGATAATTTCAGACTTGCACGCATGCTAAATGGTGTGTAAAGGGGCTTTCCTTAATCTGTTTTAAAAAATTCAGACTGTAATCTCTAATTATTAGTGTTCAGTTTCAATTCCTCTGACTCTGGTGCCTTCCACTTAGATCCACTAGTACATATATTGGAGGCTGGGAACTGGAGATCATGCAATTTGCAAAATCGCTTACCGCTTACGGACATATGTTCAAACTAATTGAAGTTCCCTATTCATTCATAGGGTGCCATAGACCTGGGGGAGAGAGGGGAAGACACAGGATCAAAGGGGAAACATATCCAGAAATTCAGGTTATGTCTGGGTCAGCTAATTTTCGCATACTTTTTAACGGAGAATACTGTGGCGGAGAATGTGCAACATCAATATCTCGGCCTAGTCCTCTGCTCATAGGACTCAACCCCGTTTCCTGAAAGTTAGTGAAAGAGCTAGCTTTCCCATGACGCCTGAATGAACAACCTTTTCATGATGTTCATTCATACATTCTTCATACATTCTTCATACATTCTTCATACATTCTTCACTATCAAAGCATCCCTCTTTTAATAATAATAATAATAATAATAATAATAATAATAATAACTTTTACTTCTGATAGAGCAGAAAAGCAATTTCTAGCTGAATCTATTTATGTAGCCAGCTATGCCATTTGGGATTTTGGAGGGGATGGGGGCAAAAAGAGAAGAGTCACAGCAAAGTTGGAAGTCTGCTCTTGGATATATTCAAAATGAAACTGCAAAAAGAAGAAGAAAAATGGCGTATTTAATAGCCTGTGGGATGGATACACATGTTAGATTTAAGCTGGATCAATTTGTACTGGTTAGTGTGGACTTCCCTGCCCCCCTCCTTCCCATAGCTGCCCCTCCTGCCCCCTGAAAATGCTACACGGAGGGTCAGGAGAACCTGCAGAATGGGGTGAGCTGTGGTGCGGGGTGAGAGGGGGATCCTCCAGATTCAGGCAGATGGACCTTTCCCTGGTGGAGCTCTTCCTTCATGCAAAGTCCCTTCTTGTTGTTGATGGCAGATCCTTCGTTATGCTTATTTTTTCTTTTATCATGACCTCCATCACACTTTATCCCCCCACCTGGTTTGCCTCCACATTTTTTTACCTCTGAGGCAGAAGTGCGTCAAGCTTATGATCCCTTTCACCTGAATAGCTGATCCTTCGCTCCTTTGCTCTTCTGCTCCTCTCCTCTCCACCCCACCCCTTCTCTTTCTCCCTCCAGTCAGGTCCTGTCAGACGAGTACTTCAACCAGACCACCTTTCTGCCAGGCAAAAATGGAACAACCCTTTAGTCTTCAACACAACAGTTAAAGTTGCAGGTACTATACTAGAGTGACCAGATACAAAAGAGGGCAGGGCCCCTACAACTTTAACTGTTGTGATGAAGAGGGAATTTCATCAGGAACTAATTGCATACAAATGATGCTGGCTGAAATTCCCTTTTCTCTACAACTGTTAAAGTTACATGAGCCCTGTCCTCCTTTTCAGATGGTCAGCCTAATTCAAGCCCCCACTTCCTTTAAAACTACACTGAGACTTAGGGCGCATTAAATGCGCTTAGGGAAAATAATCCAGACTTTTAGCGTTCTTGGAAAGGCTGGGGAAGAGGTGGGGTATCAGCAGGACAGGCATGGCATCATGTGAGTACCATGCTGCAAATCATCACACCAGGCATGACGAGAGTGTACTAAATCGCTGGTGTAATGGAGCTCCATATCTACGAGCAATGTTATGAACAAAGTTCAAAAGGTGACCTCTTTTCTTTTAAAACAAATATATTTGTGCCTTTGGCATACATACTTTGGGCATGGGCCCATTTAATTCTTTAATACAATAATCGCTTGATGTGTACAGAACCACTAACAGGACCAGGGATATGGATGCTCCTGAGGAATAATCACATGTGATCTGGGGGTGGGTGGAGGGAGATATCTCCTTTCACCCTCTGTAAAATGGCACCCTGGCGTTTGCAATCCTGGGAGATGGGCAGGTTTTTCATGTTCTTCCTGTTCATGTGTTTGTTTCTGAACTGAGCCACTTCATTGGTGCTCTAGTGACATTGCAAAATGTCCTTCCACCCACAATCACACTACTAGCTTGAGAGAGTAAAGACTCTCCTCCTACCTGCTGCCTATTTCCAGTGGCCTACCATGGATATGAGGATACAGTGACCCCCTCTTACATGTGCCTGTACACGTAGCTTTAAGTCTCCTGATGCAGCGGAAGTAAGGTGAGCTGTAGCTCCTCCCACCCATTTGCTGCCCAGTCCCGTTTCTGCCCTGTTCCTCAGCAGCTGTACAGAACACCTGGAGACCTGAGTGCCACAGCAGGTGAGAAAATGGGGCAGATGACAGAAATGGGGAGCAAATAAAGGTGGCAATCGCCAGAGGAAAGGCATCGGCCAAAGAGAGATTTGCATATACTAATTCATATGTATAAATGCATATCTAGAAATAATTATTATAATTTCAATAGAAATACAGTGTATGACACCATACTTTGGAAGATTGTGACTAGGTGACCCATGTGCCTGCCTGTTAAGTCTGCCATGCTGATGGTTGATGGGGAACAGATTTTATTTATTTAAAATTTATTTTTAGGATGCCTTTATGGGTAAAACTTTATGGTCTTTATGGGTCTTTATCTTTAAGCTAGAATTGGACAGGACAGCCCTTCAAATAGAGGACGGTCCTCTGTAAATGATGACACCTGGCCACCCTAAAGCAAATAGATGGGGAGGACCCATGGCGGTTGGGAGACTTAAAGGTCTCTGGGGAACGAGGCAATTGACAATGCGTTATCAGGCCTGGCCAAATGGAGGTAGAAGTGTTGCAGCCTTGATAGTTGAATCTTACTTCTGTACTGATGACAGGACAGTGTCTCCCATCATATTTGAGGCAGCAGGCTAGTTCAGGGGCTGCAGGGCACACTGTGTGGCACACACAGTCCTGTCCCCCAACACCTCGCTGCCATTGCTCACCCCCCACCTCCAGCATCCGCCATCCTTGTAGGGGTGGCCTATTATAGAATATATCTGCAGGAGCTCCAGGTACGCATTGCAGCACATATGGGGCTGTGTAGCCTTTTCCCCCCTTGGGCTGGGTCCAAACTTAGCCGTGCTTAGCGTTGTTTCTGAAATGAGCTACTTCATTGGTCCTCTAGTGACATCATGACATTTCTTTCCACCCACGATCACACTACTAGCATGAGAGTCAAGAGTCTCCTCCTACCCAGTGCCTCTTTCTGGTGGCTTACCACGGATATGAGGACACAGTGGCCCTCTCTTACACATAGCTTTGAATCTCCTAACTGTACGGGTGGCCTATCACTGAATATATCTGCAGAAGATCCAGGTATGCAGTGCCGCACAAGTGGGGCTCTGTTGCTTTCTTCCTTAGGCTGGATCCAAACTTAGTCATGCTTAGCATAAATCCATTGAAAACACTGAGACAAGTTAGTCATGGTGAATGTAAATCCATTAGTTTTCAATGGATCTACCCTAAGCATGACTAAGGTCCCCTCTACAAGGATTCGCTTTTGCGCCCGGTTAGGCGATTATGCGCATAATCGCTGAAGCGCATTTACACCTAATACCTCTGCACGAGAGGCGGCGAGAGGCGGCGAAGCGCATTAACGGATGACCAAAATGCGCTTTACAAGTAGTTAATGCGCATAAGCGCTTGTTCACATAGTCAAAATGCGTTTTAACGGCCGGAGCAAAATAAAACTCGCGATTTAACGCGTGTTCAATAATGCGCATAATCGGAGAGATAACGTGCCTCTATGCCTGATTTGCGCTCCGTTCTTGTAGAGGTAAAAAAATTTAAGCGCCTTGAAAGAGCTTTAAACCTCTCTTGTAGAGGCAGCCTAAGTCTGGATCCACCCCGGGTAGATTTTCCCCATGTTTGTATTGCACTTTTTCTTTCTTTTGTTTCTATGCAGCTAAAGCCTTGTGCATCTACACAATTAAATTAGTTTAGTAGTATTTTCCTTACCTCAAGAAAATCTGGGAACTGGAGTTCCGGGGGGGGGGGGGGGGTCTACTGAACTCTTAAAAGAGAATTCTCAGCACCCTTAACAAACTTTCCTTTAAACAACAATTAACGAGGTACCAAATTCATATGTGTATGAAATGTAGTGATGTCCTCAAGAATACCCAAGTTTTAATGAAGTGCATTGTGGGATATTACTGGCATCTGAGCAAAAATCAAAACAAAAAACATTCCCCTCCTTGATCATAAAATACAATAATCAATTAAATAATTAACAGTTTGCTGCTGCCCTTTCATGACATGCAAAATCGGCTGTCCAAGGCAGCTGTCTCAATCTGCCTAGTGGCAGAGCCCGCCCTGGTGCAGAATAGTATCGAACATTTGCTGGGGACTTAAAAGTAGGGTGACCATATGAAAAAGAGGACAGGGCTCCTATGTCTTTAACAGTTGTATGGAAAAGGAAATTTCAGCAGGTGTCATTTGTATGGATGCAGCACCCGGTGAAATTTCCTCTTCATCAGAACAGTTAACGCTGCAGGAGTCCTGCCCTCTTTTGTATCTGGTCAAGAGGCCAGGGCTCTTGCAACTTTAACTGTTCTGATGAAAAGGGAATTTCACCAGATGCTGCATGCACACAAATGTACCTGCTGAAAATTCCGTTTCAATACAACCGTTAAAGATACAGGAGCCCTGTCCTCCTTTTCATATGGTCGCCCCACTAAAAAGCACTTAACCTATAAAGCCTTACACGGCTTGGGACCACAATACCTGATGGAACGCCTCTCTCGACATGAACCTACCCGTGCACTATGCTCAACATCTAAGGTCCTCCTCTGGGTGCCTACTCTGAGGGAAGCTCAGAAGTTGGCAACAAGGGAGAGGGCCTTCTCAGTGGTGGCCGCCCAATTATGAAATTATTTCCCCGATGAGGCCCGCCTGGTGCCAACACTGTTATCTTTTTGGCGCCATGTCAAAACTTTTCTGTTCTCCCAGGCATTTTAACAGCTTAGTTTTTAACTGAATTTTTGGCCAGGCTTAAAAGTTTAAAATGTTTAAAATATCAGCTGTTTTATGTTTTATGGTTTTAAATTTTGGACATTGACGTTTTAATGTTCAAACTGCCCAGAGAGCTTTAGCTATGGGGCAGTATATAAATGTAATAAATAAATAAATAAATAAATAAAAAATCTTTGGCTGGATCTTGCCAGTTGCAAACTATCCTAGAAGTATGCAATTAATTATGCTTGCACCATTCCCTATATGCTGCTGTTTCTGCCTTCTCAGCTCCGTTAGTTCCCAGTGTAAAGAAAAAAGTTGGAGATTCTCCCTCGGCCCCTTAATTGTAAGTGGGAATGAACTTAATTAAAGCTGAATGATCTTTAATCCTTGGATCATGAAAAAGTTTGAAAAGCCTGAAATATTTACTAGTCATCTGTTAAAAAAAAAAATCTGGGAGGGTTTCCAAAAACAGGGTTGGATTTTTTTGAAAAAAAGAAAAGAAAAAAGCTGCCTACCCAACGGTGGAAAACAGGACTAATTTTATCCCATCTATTGGATAATGAGAACAGATTTAGATTTTATGGACTACGGGGCATTATTGATGGAGATCATGAGACAAAGCAACAACAAGTTTCTCTTTAAACAAATCAAATTTCAATTTCCTTAGGTTTGTTCGGACTTTGTATGGGTTTTAAGGGTTTTAGCCAGAGTCTAAATAAACCAATGTTCCTCCAGATGCACCAGTCAACAAGTCCCATTGTCCCCAGCTAGCATGGTGGTTGAAAATGATGGAAGTTGTAGTCCGACACACCTGGAGGGTGCAAGGTTGGATAAGGCTGAAATAAATGAAGACTTACTTAGACGTAAGTTGCAATGAGGCCAGTGGGGCCTACTCCTGGAAAAGTGGGCAGAGCATTGCTTCTTAGTTGAATGGAGACAGAGAGAAAACCCCTCTTTTGACAACTGGGAGACCACAATCAAACAGCACTGGTTGGCTTTCAAGGTACCCCCAAAGGCAGTGGGAAGGCAAAATTCTTCTATCGAAGCAGACTTTAATAGAAGGCTGCCAAGAGAGTTTTACCCATTACTGATAGGGTGACCATACGGAAAGGAGGGCAGGGCTCTTTTATCTTTAACAGTTGTATAAAAAAGGGAATTTCATTTGTATGCATGCAGCACCTGGTGAAATTCCCTCTTCATCCCAACAGTTAAAGCTGCAGGAGCCCTGTCGTCGTTTGTATCTGGTCAGCCTAGTATAGCTCCTGCAGCTTTAACTGTTGGGATGAAGAAGGAATTTCACCAGGTGCTACATGCATACAAATGACAGCTGCTGAAATCTCCTTTTCTATACAGCTGTTAAAGATAGAGCCCTGTCCTCCTTTCCATATGGTCACCCTAATTACTGTGGTTTGGAAATTCATTAACGAGCTAGGGCCTTGTCACAAGTGCTGCTTAGTATTATGTGTAAATATATGTTCCAAATATATTTCCATTTTCATTTGCATGTGAATTTGAATATTGGAAATTGGCTAGAATGTTCATTTTTATTTAAATGGGGCTTTGTTGCTGCTCTATGTTCTATCTGAACTATTTAGGAAGTGACTCATTTGAGTTATTAGTGCAAAAAGGCTCCTTTAAGTCAATGGAGGGGGTTCATGAGGGATTTTCCCATCCATATGCCGCTGGCAAGACCTACACCTGCTTCACAGCCAATGGCACAGAGTGGCAGGTGGCCATGTGTCCTCTTTTACATAGGAGAGTATTTGAATGGCTGCCAAAGGACTGTGCTCTATTTGAAGGCACCCTCTGTTTGCAGGGCTGTTCTGTCTAGTTCCTTAAAGCTAAAGAGCCATAAGAATTGCACATCAAAAGTTAGCATCCGGACCGAAGGTTGAACAGGCAGACACATGGTGGTCACAGTCTTCCACAGCATGGTGATATGTATTGTATTTCTAATTCAATTAGAGTAATTATTTCTAAATTTGCATCTATACCGACAAATTAGCATATGCAAATTTGTGCAAATTGATATCCTTTCCTTCCTCTTTTTTGGGTGTTGCGTTTCCTCATTTTTGGGGGGCACTTCCTAAGGCATAGGGCAGTGATGTTCAAACCTCCGACTCTCAAGGAAGCCTTCTCACATCAGTATGTCAGATGGAGGATCCCTGCACACTGAACCCATCTATGGGACAGGGTTCAGGAGGTGTTCTAAAATATAGATAGGAATAATAATAATAATAATAATAATAATAATAATAATAATCTCCAAAGGTTTTGGACTTCTACTCCCAGCATACCTGACCATTAGCTAAGCCAGGGGCTTCTGGGAGTTGAAGTCCAAAAACTCTGGACATCTACTTTCTGCCCACCCTTGGTAGACCTTTGGGTGATTTGTAGTAGATCAGCAAGGATTTCTGACTCCCAATAGTTGAAAAATAATAGCACCAACTAAATGACATCTCCCCCCATGATACTGCAGAAGTGATGAAAGCTTGAAGTAACCAGGAGTAAGTTTTTGTGTGAAAGAGCTGTGAGATCCATTCAAATTCTGGTACTCAAAACATATTCTTGGGGAAATGACTTTTGCATCAGACCCCAGTTAGTGGATCAAGGGGTTCTAGTTTTTTGTTTGTTTGTTTTTAAAGTAGATCCTGCAATCCTAGAGGTAGAAGGGAAGAGGGAGGCACATTTGTTTCAGTTGCACGTACATAGGCTTTGTTACAGCGGACAGGGTAGACATGGCTGAGCACTTGCTAGGGGCCCACATCCCAGCAGAGGCCCACTGATTAGAACCCCCTGGACTTGCTGCTCCTCTTCAAGCTGCTTCTTCACCTGCCTCTCACTCTGGCCCAGACAACGGCAGTGATGAGAAGGAGAAGATGCCACTGCTTATTTGCTCCCTGACATTTGCCTGTCAGGCAAGCATAGAAACTATGATGCGCAAGAGGATGAGGAGAAAGAGCAGTTGGTTACAATCATGATGAGATGGTAGGCTCACTGAGGGAGGAGGCCTCTTGAATGTGTCTCGTCAAGGGCCCTCAAAAACCTGGAGCTGGGCCCTGATGGAAGGGTATGGAAACAAAGGGGTTGCGCCAAGGACTTTGTAGAAAATGGAGGAGAAATTGGAAGGAAGTAAATGAGGCGTCGTCATGTAGGTGTTTTGTGAGGCATTTCCAGGCACAAGGGGTAGTGAGGTCACAGCTAAAGATGATGGAGCTGGAGGTCACAACTAAAGGTGATGGAGCTGGAGGTCACAGGTTGGGGTGGATTGGGACATAAGCAGTGGTGTAAGAGTTGTGCATTTTGAACTGCAGACACTCATCGTAACAGTTCCCTATAGCCACGCCCCCATGCTACACCCCCAAGTACAATCCAAGAATGCAGAGAGATGTGTTGGTCCATATCACCTAACCAGTTCTGGTTGATTTCACTCTCTACCAGGAGCAGGTCTTTTGTAAAGCTAAAGGGTCTTGCCCATGAAAGACCAAGCCACCCCAAAGCACTTTACATTATAAAAGAAATAGCTCATAATATAATATTGTTACAGGGAAAATCCATTTCTCCCAGATACTGTGAGGACTGTAGCTAAGCTCAAAGCAAACAGGGAATTCAGAGGGTTGGAGGGAGATTACATGTTCATCCCTGCTATTCAAAAGGCCCTGGCACTTCGACCCTGTGAGACCTGGCTCCGCTACACCACTGGGCCTGGGAGCAGAGAAATTAGGAGGACTACCGCTATGGAGACCTTTGAAAGCAAGGATAGTTTGTACTGGATATGGGAATAGATAGAAATATAAGGGATATCATGAAGGGCATCATGTGGTTAGAACATCAAGAAACTTGGCCATCTTTACTGGAAGGCAAATATGATAAGCTTTGAAGGAAGGCAAGGTTTCCTAAGGATATAGTCTGAAAACTAGAGAGTCTTGAACATGCTATGGAGAGCTAGGTAAGAATCCCTCTCGCCACAACAAAACTCACCGGGTAGCCTCGGGTACACCTCTGTGGGCCTGTTCAGATGACGTGCTAATCCACTGTGGATTGCTCAAAAACACGATCCACCGTGGGATCGTGTGTTGTGTGGTGGGAGAATTCCCTCCCCACGGTGGGCAGAATACCCACGCCTGCTACCCATCTTCTGCGAGATGGTTAATGGGCTTCCAGGGTGGTTCCCATGTCCTGTGACAGGATCCCCATGGGTGTTTCTACCTATTTTGCTGGTGTGTATGTGTTTAAGGGCAGCAACTATAGAATCCACTGGCAAGAGTAACTGCCACTTCCATCTACACTGTTGCTGCCGCCGCAGACATTTTTTATGGTTGGACGGACATTTTTTCTCATTCTCCCAATGCTTAGCACGCGGAGGATGGCAAAATGCATGGTTAAACCACATTGAGGCAAATGATCTAACCGCAGAAGGGGCATGGGTAGCGGAACACAGGATGTGGTGTGGTGAGCTTGCTTGTCGTGCTTCCATTACCCCTCCTCTCTCTGTAGTTCCCCTACCCCTCACTCTGTGCGCATCTGAACAAGCCCTATCTGTCATGTTAACCTGCCTTATATGGTTGCTCAGAGGCTAAAATAGGATAATACCCTCTCCCCCATGTACCCACCTGGAAGAGGGGTGGTGTGGAGATACAAATATGACCAATATAGCTCAGCCCTTCATTTTCTGTTGGGCATGGCACTGTTCCTTTGCCTAATAATCACTAGGGCTGTGCACGGACCCCCCGATCCAATCTGGATGCTGATCCGACCTGCCTCGGATCTGGATCCAGATCCGCTCTGGGTCCATGCAGAGCCCCCCCTCCCGCTCTCCCCACTCCCTCCTTCCCTCCCTCCCTCCCTCCCTCCCTCCCCCAATTGCACTGCTTACCTGCAGCCTCCTCTGCGGTGTCCTCCGCAGCGTCCTGCCTCCTTGATATTGGCCGGCCGTTTTCCCGCCGGCCAATATCCTGCTGGGTGATATTGTCACCCGGCGTGAGTGGGAAAGTGGCCGTTCGACATCAAGGAAGCAGGACGCCGCGGAGGAGGCTGTAGGTAAGGAGGGCGATTGGGGGGAAGGAGGGAGAGAGCGGGGAAAGCGGGAGGGAGGGCTCTGCATGGACCCAGAGTGGATCTGGATTGCGGATCCGATCTGGCCCGATCCAGCCCTGATCTGGATCGGGCTCGGATCGGGCTGATTGGCTCTGGATTCGGGATCCAGATCCGGTCACAGCCCTAATAATCACTTGCTATGAAAGTTCTGTTATAAGAATGAAGGAGACAAGAATGGTAAAGACACATAGATGAGGTGAAGCCCAATCTTATGCACATCTATTTGGGAATAATTCAGAAATAAATCCTGCTAAATTCAATGGGATTCTGGTCCCAGCCAAAGGTGTATAGGATCTCAACCTTATTTATTTTTTAAATCCCATTGATTGCAGTGTGACTTTATTGTGAATACATGGGAGTTCATAAATGCATAGTATTTGGTTGGAATTATGGGAGTTGTAGTCCAACACATCTGGTGGGCATCAGGTTGGGGAAGGCTGGTCTCCAGAAATAACCATTTTTCAAAGAGCAAAAAGCAACACCAGTATTTCAAATATTTGTGTAAACAGTTAATCACATGTATTTTCAGTAATGGTGAAATAACCAAAGCCAAATGGGCTAACAGTCCATGTAATCACACAGATGTTTAAAGGTTTTAAAAGTGAACATCCGTACACTTGGGGAAACAAAAAAAAAAGGTCTTGGCTCTATACTTCTCTCATACATGGAATAGTGGGACACAAAATGTGATTGAATCCATTAGTTTGATATCTCTTTGTCTGGTTTGTTCTATGTCACATACAGGACACCATCAAATAGAGGACTGTCTTTTGAAAAGCAGAATACATGGGCACTCTATGATTCTGAAAAGTGTTGAAAGTTTGTCAGTAACAAAACATGGTTCCCATTCTGTGCTTCTTTCAGTTCAGCATGTTGCTGTTATGAGAGAAACTTGTTTCTTTTAACAGAAAGATGTGTCCTATGTATGCTTATTCAGAAGTAAGTCCTTTTCAATTTTATGGTACTTACTCTGATGCAATTGTCCATAGGCTTGCAGCTCTATAAGTATACATTTTCCACTGCCTTTACAACTAATGGTTTAACCCACAGAAACAGGGACCTCACAGTGAGGCATGTACTATGTGGCTGAATACAGCATGCATAGCCATGGTGTGATGGAAGCAGAGCTCAGAGGATTGATGCCCTGGGACTTTTTAATCAGCAGGGACAAGAGTGTTATCAGCGACCTGCTCAGGCTTCCCTGTTCCCTAGTTTCACGGTCGCCACTGCCCACCATGGCTTCAATAATATCTTATATAAGATTATGGTAGTGTAAGGCATATTACTTGAGATCCGCCACACTGATTTTGCTTATTTTTGTTTTAAACTGGAGCTTGAGCAGTGTAGACTTGCAGAAAAAATTGAAACTTCAAAAAAGTTCAAACTCAAGCTTTCATAGCCAAACAATATGTTTCCGCACCCTGATCAGGATCTTGAGTTGGTCAGAGAACTGCAGCTCCCATGTACCACTGCGCCACACAGGTGTGCAAGGAGAAAAACACAAAGGTGGGGACGGAAGGAGGACCCCGGGCCCACTCTTGGAGAGGCAATATGAGCAGCAGGGAAGGTGGTGGAGGCGGTGACAGACATTCTGAGGTGGTGGCGGAGGAGGAAAACAAGTAGCCCTAGGAAAAGCCGAGTTTTAAAACATGGGGGAAATAGAAAAGGAGGTGGTCTTGAGGCCTGAGGGGAAGAAGTGAATGTCATTCAGCAGCAGTGGGTGTGAGGAAGTAAGGGCCCAAAATCTTCAGTTGCGCTGAAGGAAAGTAACTTCCATACAGCCTCTGGAGAACTTGACATAGCGGGAATCAAGGAACAGTATTTCGCCCTCAGACTACAAGTGCCCATGACAATATGGGCTTTACACTCGTATTTAATAATATATTTTTAAAATATTTGAGTCATGATGGGTTGTGGTGCATGCTGGCTGTTTTAGGGTTGTGAGTAGTTTCTTAACCATGGTACCTTTGCTGGGTTTGGACAACATGATAAACCACCAGCACCCGCCCTGCCGTGGCTTGAATATTCAAAATGGCTGCTGACACACATCACAACCCATTGTGGCTTATTTAAGTGATCATGCTCACCGGGTCTCTCAGGTTAGCTGCAATCCTCACAGTAGCTGAGGTGAAAATGGAGTTTCTCAGCAACAATGTGTCGTTGTGAGCTATCCCAATGCAAAGTATTGAGGGATGGCTTAGCCTTGAATGGGCGATTAAAACCCATTAGCTTTACAAAAGACTTGGTAGAGATCAAAACTGCTAGGACTGGTTTGTTGATATGGAGCAATATAGCCGCATTTTTGGATTCTCCTTGGGGGCGTAGCTGTGGGGACTGGCACAATGAGTGTCTGCACATCAAATGTTACCACTACATCACAGGTGCACAGACACATTGCACCTCCTTTCAGGGGGCTCTGCAATTTACCTCTCTTCACATGGCAAACGCACACTATCACAGTGACAAGCATTTAATAACCATAGCAGCTACCATTTGATGGCGATAACAGCAAGCTATGGGGTCTGATGTTCGGCTAATTCTGAACTGTGTTTTTCAGGTTTGGTTTCAGAACCGGCGAGCCAAGTGGAGGAGGCAAGAGAAGTTGGAGGTGACGTCCATGAAGTTGCAGGATTCCCCCATCCTCTCCTTTAACCGCTCCCCCCAGCCCTCCACCCTCGGGACCATTGGCAGCAATTTGCCCCTGGAGTCCTGGCTGAACCCCCCTATGTCCAACAGCAGCCCGCTCCAGACTTTGCCGGGTTTCGTGGCTTCTCCCCAAAGCCTTCCCAGCAGCTACACCCCTCCTCCATTCCTAAACTCTCCCCCCATGGGACATACACTGCAGCCCCTGGGAGCCATGGGGCCTCCACCGCCTTATCAATGTGGGACCAATTTTGTGGACAAATTCCCCTTGGAAGAGGTCGACCCTCGGAACACCAGCATAGCCGCATTAAGGATGAAAGCGAAGGAGCATATCCAGTCCATTGGGAAACCATGGCAGACAATATGATCAGGCAACCTCTCTGCCCATGTCAGTTACGAAGAGCCAGCCTGCCTCAACTTTGGGAAGAGATCTCATTCCTTAGAACTTCTGTTGGACAAATAGGCAAAGACCATTGTTGTCAAGAGTGATCTCCTACATAGAAGCAACCTGAACACTAAAGAGAAGTCTTTCAGTCCCTGACCCACCAACTTAGCCTCCATGTGCTTCTGGTTCTTCTTTCCCATCATCAGCATGAGATTTAGGGTTTTATTCTAGTTTGTTTGTTGTATTACTGTTGTTGTTGTTGTTGTTGTTTTTAAATGATCTAATCATTTGATATCCCTAACTCATTGGCTGGATAACAGTAGAGGCAAAGAAATTTGTTGTAAACCTTCTTAGGGGCATTCCATAACATTAAAGCACAACTATTTTCAGACTGTACCTTGGACTTGTTAATTCTCTATAGAATCATCCACTGAATGTGGTTCGTAACGGCCTACTGGATCTTTAGGATTTTGTTGATGTTTTCATTGTTGCTAACCCAAGATAAGATATCTATCTTGCCCTCAGAGAGATTGCATTCTCATGGACAGACTTCCCCAAGTATCTCTCTAAAATCTGACCCAAATATTGTTCTCTCGGCACGTTATACATAGGACATCATATAATCATGTGTGCAAGATTTTCCACCTGTTTTAAGCCACAAGGACAGTTATGCTTAGAATATGGCCTATTCCTGTACTTTACAGCTCAAGGTGTCCGATTTAACAGAGCTTTAGTCAAGGCCTTTCCATCTCTAAGACCCTGCAAACCGTTTAAATAACAATGCGGAACAAAAGGCATGCAAGGGAAATTCTTATACAATGACACTGTTTGAGAAACTGATATCTTTGCTCTGTCCATCTGTAGGGATATGCCAGTCAGTCTGTGCCTTAGAAATGGTTTGGTAAATTCCACACTTCAGAAAAGTCTAATTTCACCAGTAGGGATGTCAAAGAAATCCGCAATGGATTCAAAAGAGTTTGGGTATTTATAAATCCAGCTTGTGGAGTCCGCAGCAGCCTGGCTTTTTCCAAGTCACACGGATTTGATGGACCTGCAGACCACTTTTTTCCACTTTTGTGGGGGATTTACGCTAATGCACATGTGTGCAAACACACATTATTATTAATTTGCACTTGCACAAAGTTGTTTATCAGCATTATTTAATTCTCATTGTACATCTTGTGCAAGGGCACATTCACACTAATACAAATTAATACGAGTAGAATGATGTTCTGATTAAAAACAATCCAGTTCCGTCACTGAACAGATGACAGAATGAAAGACCCCTGACAATCTGCCAAACACAGACAGAAAGATTCAATGAAATCCATACATCCCCACTAGGAAGGAAACAAACCTTTTCACACTTAGCTGAAAACCTTCACTGGATTCAATGGGATTTACTTCTGAGTAGGGTGACCATATGGAAAGGAGGACAGGGATTTTGTATCTTTAACAGACGGAAAGGGAATTTCAGCAGGTGTCATTTATATGCATGCGACACCTGGTGAAATTCCCTCTTCATTACAATAGTTAAAGCTGCAGGAGCCCTGCCCTCTTCACTAGAAACAAAAGAGGACCAGGCTCTTGCAGCTTTCACTGTTGTGATGAAGAGGGAATTTCACCAGGTGCTGCATGCATACAAATGACACCTGCTGAAATTCCCTTTCCCAGACAACTGTTAAAGATACAGGAGCCCTGTCCTCCTTTCCATATGGTCATTTTACCACTAAGGATGAAACAAACCTCTCACACTTACCTGAGAAGCCTTACTGGATTCAATGGGATTTACTTCTCAGTGGTTGCCCTATTGAACTCCTATCACCTGACCTATTAAAAAGTCATGCCCCTAACCCTGGCAAGAAAATGCTTTTTTTTACATTTTGCATTTCATTCACATTCCCTTTTTGCCCCATTTCCTCCTCTTTAGCTATGTGTACCTATACCAGGGGCATTGCTAGGCCCTTAAAAGATTCACATCCCAGGCCCCATAGGACACAAATCCACATAAAATCTGCTATATGATCATTGATAACTATATATGTGAATTTAGAAATAATTACTAGGATTTGTTTAAATTTCACAAGAGGCAAAGCCAACAAATCAATTTCTCATCCAAATCGGCAATTTGATGGACCTGCCCCGGTTCAACCCAAACCAATGGAAAATGGATTCTCTTTCTTGTAAGCTTTATTGCCATGCAGGGGAAGCCTGGGGGTAGGAGATCATGTTGCAACAAATGGGGAGAGAAGGGTTAACCCTTTCCTTCGCAGCTGCAATCCCCATTGAAAAGTGCCAGCAGCATGGCAGTTAAGCTAGGGTGACCAGATAAAATCCTGGTCAGGGCTCATGTAACTTTAACAGTTGTGGAGAAAAGGGAATTTTCACAATACCCTCTTCACCACAACGTTCGAAGCTGCAGGAGCCCTGTCCGCTTTTGTATCTGGTCAAGAGGGCAGAGCTCCTGCAGCTTTAACTGTTGTGATGAAGAGGGAATTTCCTCCTTTTCATATGGTCACCCTAGCACCCTAGCACCCTAGCATGACAGGTGGGTACAATATGGTCCTCTCCCTACTGGGAATAGCTGTATCTGTTGAATTTAGCCAGAGTAGATAAGTTGAAGCGGGGGCAGGGATGGATAAGAACTTACATAAATAGCCATCAGCCATAGCTCAGTGTTGTAGAGCACATACTTTGCTTGCAGAAGGTCCCAGGTTCGATCCCTGGCTTCTCCAGGTAGGGTGAATCCCACCTGAAACCCTGGTGAGATGCTACCAGTCAGTATTAACAATATTGGGCCAGATGGACCAATGGTCTGATTCAGTATAAGGCAGCTTCCTATGTTCCTAATTATTGGTAAATTCATGGCTGGGAAGGAAGTATTAAACCTCCCCCCCAAGTCCTGCTGCACGAGGTCCCAATAAAAACCACCCCTGCCAACGGTAAAAATATAAAGAATAATAAAGATGTAGCTAGCAGCTATGTCTTCAGTGCAACATGTAGTTTGTCCCTAACCGGGGGTCTCCAAATGCATGTTTTGCTGAAATGTAGGCCCCAGATCAAAGAAGGTTGAAAACTACATTCTGTTAGGGTACAACCCTATGCATAGAGGTGTTCAAAATGATGCAGAATTATGGAGAATGCAGATAGGGAAACATTTTTCTCCCTCTCTCAAATACTAGAGCCTGGTGTCATCCCATGAAGCTGATTGGTGGGAGATTCAGGACAAATATAAGGAAGTACTTCTTCACACAGTGCATAGTTAAATTATGAGATTCACTAACACAAGATGTAGTGATGGCCACCAATTTGGATGGCTTTAAAAGGGGGGTGCGGTGGATAAATTCCTGGAGGAGAAGGCTATCAATGGCTACTAGCCCTTATGGTTATGCACTACCTCCAGTATCCAAGACAATAGGCCTGTGTGCACCAGTTGGTGAGGAACATGGGTGGGAGGGTGCTGTTGCACCACGTCCTGCTTTGTTGGTCCCTGGTCGATAGCTGGTTGGCCACTGTGTGAACAGAGTGCTGAACTAGATGGACCCTCAGTCTGATCCAGCATGGCACTTCTTATAGGCTGACCATATGAAAAGGAGGATGGGGCTTCTGTATCTTTAACATTTGTACAGAAAAGGGAAATTGAGCAGGTGTCATTTGTATGCATGCAGCACCTGGTGAAATTCCCTCTTCACTACAACAGTTGAAGCTACAGGAGCCCTGTCCTCTTTTATATCTGGTCAAGAGGGCAGGGCTCCTGCAGCTTTAACTGTTGTGATGAAGAGGGAATTTCACCAAATGCTGCGTGTATACAAAGGACACTGGCTGAAATCCCCTTTTCAATACAGCTGTTAAAGTTACAGAAGCCCAGTTCCCCTTTTCATATGGTCACCCTAACTTCTTATGTTTTTATGTTTAGATAGAAAAAAAAGTCTTAGAATTCCCAGCATGCTCCAGCCAGCTGGCTGGGGCATGCTGGGAATTCTAAGACTTTTTTCTGTCTAAACATGCATAGGATTGCATCCTTAGTGTTTCAAGTGTCACAAGATTCTTATTGTAATGCTATGTCTACTCAGACATGCACTGCAGATTTAGTTGTCACTTTTCCCTCTGAAAAAGCCAACATCCATTTTTCTGTTTGGTGCCTGATGGTACATTTTTGTAAAAAAAATCTCTCCTCACTTTCCCCCAATTCCCTTGGAGCAATCCCACCACACTGTGAGCATTCTGTCTTGGGAGGAGGCATTCGCTTGCACGGAACGAACGCGCAGTCAAGAAATGTATCACATCCCTATGTGAGGATGAGAATTGGCCCCCAAACCCATTCCTATTCTCTGAGCCGGGCAGAATTTAAAAACACACGCATTTTTATTTTCCATTATCTCTGTTACCACATTTCATGGGGCTGAGAACCTTCTAAATAAAACACTCCCTCCCTCCCTCCCTCCCCCCCCCCCATTCCGCCCACTTTCTTGGGCGCAGGGTGCTTTAGACACTCTGGAAATTGTTGCAATTAACGTTCCTCATTAGGGGCAGGAGCAGGGCTCACAAGCTTCCTCATTGTTTCCTGGAAGGGGGGGGATGCTTCAATAAAGAGCGGAGGACCTCTTCTTTCAACATTTCCCACTCATTGTGGGCACACAAAGAGAGGCCCCTAATTATATTTTCACTGTCTGTGCGTATCTTGAAGAGGCCTGTCAGAAACAAGCCTGGCCATCTTTGTTCGGCTTCGTTTCAGGGAGCTTTTTAACCTTAGCAATTTCTCAACATCCCTCAGCGATGGGGGCTTCCCAACAATGCCTCTCCCGTTTGCCGACTGGAGAGGTTCTTTTCTCAGATAATAAAGGGGATCACTGTATTTTGAAAACAGTCTCTCTCTCTCTCTCTTCTCCTTCTCCTTCCAGGCCCTTCGGCTTTCTCCTTTCTTTTGTAACCAAGTCGACAAGCCCAGAGCAGCTGGGAGACAATGTGTTGCATTGGGTGCTCACAAGCCAACGGAAAAGCAGGGAGGACTTGGGGGGGGGGGGGGGGGGAGAGAGACACTCCAGTCTCTTCCCATGGAGGAGCTGGTATTTCGGGGGGAACGGCGGGTTCTCTGGCATAAACTTCAACTCTCATGCTGCTTTCGTGAATGCGTTTCTCCAAAATTCGCTCGGGACCAAAACGACCTATGACTTTAAAACTGTATGCAGGAGATACGTCTTTTCCTCCCATTGGTACTCTAGAGGAGGTGCAGGTCTCCCAATCCGGATCAGACCCTAACATGGGTATAGGGGGGCTTTTAGGAGCCAGATTGGAGTTCTCCACCTACTGTGGTGGGGAAACATCACTGCTAAATACAGTAATGTCTGTTTCGGCCCTACGCGCTGATTTTATTTATCGGAACCGTATTTATCTTGCTTTTTTTTTTTTTTTTACCCATATCAGCTTACAAAGCCAACATACAAAAAGAATGATGCGAGATCATCAAAAAGCAAAACAAAACACACAAAACAGGACATTGGCAGAAGCCACCTACGGTTCAACAGAAAATGGTAACTGAGCAAATCCCGGGCACTTTCCGCAACAGAATTGTTTTCATCCAACGTCAGTAAAAACCAGCAGAGAAGGAGCAAGATGAATCTCCCTGAGAAGCAAGTTCTACAACCTCAGTACTGCCATGGAAGAGGTCCTATTTGTTCCACATCACCCACCTTCTGAACCTCTGGTGGAGGTCCTGATGGAGAACGTTGTGTTTAGATTTGGATTATTTAGGCATTTGCATCAGCAGGGACCATATTTTATACAATCCAAAGCTGTAAAGTCAAAACACCTTCACTGATTTTTACTTTGATTACTGCTATGTAGGGCAGTGCACAGGGCTGTGTGTGTGTGTGTGTCTGTCTGTCTGTGTGTCTTGTTGCTTAATCTGCTTCCCAAAGGGGTAACAGTGGGCATGATCCAGCCAAAAGTAATCACTTTTAAGTCCCATTGAAACACATGGGGCTAAACTATCTTATTTAAATCATTTCTATATTGCCCTTCATCAGATCAGAGCAATGTAAAACTTAAGTGTGCTTGACTTTGGCTGGACTATGCTTGATAAAAATAATGAAGCCCCTACAAATATTAGAGGAAATGTCATGCAACCCTGTCCAGGGCCAGCTCAACCATAGAGGCAGACCAGATAAGTACTTGGGACATTGAATTCAAGGGCCACCTCCCTCATCTCTCAAGAACATCTTGAAGAAAAAGCTGCTCCCTGCCTTTATGGAGGAGGTGCATGGTGGTAGCACATCTGTTGGTGATATCGTCTGTATTCCAAGGGACATCCTATTCCTCCCATTCATGTATGTTTCCATGCCAACAGAGGTGGCTAATGGGAAAGGAAGGGGGAAGAGCAGGCATTGTCACATAGGGTGGACAGGTGTCCTACTTGATAGAGGAAAGACCTCTGCTTGAAGAGCTGTCCAGTCCAAATCTGGTTGAAAGGTAACGAACAAGAAGTAGCCTCAAAATCACCCATCATCAACAGTTAGCACAGCAGACTGAACAAACTCACAGCTCACCTTCTCTCACTATGGGTGATGCACTGTATTTCTTTTTAAATTGTAGTAATTATTCTTCAGTGGGCATCTCTAAATATACATTAGCAGGGCCGGGACTACCCTTAGGCAAAGTGAAGCAGTCGCCTCAGGTGGCAGATGCTAGGTGGCTGCAACAAAGTGTTGGAGGAGAGAGCTGTGGGCCATGTGGCCTGCTGTGCACCCACTAAGTTAGCCTTCAGCCTTCAGGGGGCAGTGCAGGGTACTGCCCCATCATCAGTGGGTGCCTCCACACGAGACGTTGAAAGCTCTTTGAAGGCTCATTAAAAATTTTACCTCCACACCAGCGGAGCGCAAAACGGGCATACAGGCGCGTTATCTCCCCGATAATGCGCATTTTCGAATGCGCGTTAAATCGCGACTTTTATTTTGCTCCGGCTGTTAAAGCGCATTTTCGCAGTGTGAATAAGCAATTATGCGCATTAACTTCTTGTAAAGCGCTTTTTGGACATATATTAATGCGCTTCGCCGCCTCTCGCCACCTCCCGTGCAGAGGGATTAGGAGTAAATGCGCGTCAGCGATAATGCGCATAATCGCCGAACCGGGCGCAAAAGCGCATCCTTGTGGAGGGGGCCAGTGTTGAAGACATCTGTCAGTCCAGACACCAGTGTTGAAGACCATTTTGAAGCCACTGCCAGTCCAGGCATTGGTATTGAAGACAGTGTTAAAACACCAGCCAATGAAGACATCAGTGCTGAAGACCATGTTGAAGACTCTGTCAGTCCAGACATCAGAGTTTAAGACACTGTCAGAGTCCAGACATCAGTGTTGATGACAGTGTTGAAGACATCTTCCAGTCCATGCACCAGTGTTGAAGACCACGTTAAAGACACTGCTGGTCCAGACATGAGTGTTGAAGACACTGTCAGTCCAGACATCAGTGTTGAAGACCATGTTGAAGGTCCTGCCAGTCCAGACGTCTGTGTTGAAGACAACTGCCAGTCCACTCGCCTTTTCTACATGGAATGGGAGTGGGAGCCATCTTGTCCTTTGCCTCTGGCAGCAAAATTTCTTGGGCTGCCCCTATACATTAGCATAGGTCAGACTTCCCCAACTTGGTGCCAGTTGTAATCCATCGCCTGGAGGGCACCAGATTGGGTAAGGTAGCACTAGGTTGTTGTTGCTTTTCTCAAAGGCAATGGATGGTGTAGCAGTCCCACATGCTTGGCTAGAATCATTTGATCTGAGTGTAAACTCTAGAACAAAGGTATTCAATTTCAGGCCACATTCCAGTGGTGGGTGGGGCCAAAGGCAAAAGGGGGTGGGACCAATGGCAAAGGGGGTGGAGCCAAAGGCAAAAGGGGTAGGGCCAAAATACGCACAATGTAAAAGATTTCAGCTTCAAGCTCTTACTGCCAATAATTAAACTTTACAAGATGCATTAGAACGGGGCCCAGATTTGGGCCACAGGCTTGAGTTCAACACCCCTTTTCTTGGAAAAGCAAGGTCCAGGGTCCTTTCCACCATGCAAGAATTGCTTGTGGACTCATTGTGAATAAAGGTTCTCTCAAGGTAATGGTGACCATATGAAAATGAGGACAGGGCTCCATAGTAGCTAGAGTGACCATATGAAAAGGATGGCAGGGCTCCTGCAGCTTTAACTCTTGTGATGAAGAAGGGATTGCACCAGGTGCTGCATGCATACAAATGACACCTGCTGAAATTCCCTTTTCTATTCAACTGTTAAAGATACAGGAGCCCTGTCCTCCTTTCCATATGGTCACCCTACAAGTAGAAAGTTTGAAAACCACTAGTTTAAAGAGAAAGAACACATAATAGCATTTTCTCTCCCTGAACAATTCACACACACACACCTCCTTCTATTCAAATTAAATTAAATTAAATCTGTGAAGATTGAGGAGGAAAGTATACATACAAGTCTCTGCCTTTTCTTTACTACATGGGCATGATTATCTGGCATACTCACGTACTTTCTCCTGCAATTGTCCTGTTGCATTTTAAGTTCCTATTTGTAGGGGATTTTTTTTTTTTTTTTTGTAAATATCTTCTTAATTGGGTGCCTGGTCTAATAATCCTGCCTCAGCTCATTAACTGTACAATGGCAGTCAAAGTTAATGACCCATTAGTGATTAATTCCTTAACCAGCATCTAATTGCTCACTGTAAAACCTTTTCTTAAAACTGGATTAAATCATCTGGATCCTTAACCACTTCTTTACTCTAAATTCACTAAGGCTCTTAAATTGGCCCTTCCCCCTCTTCCTTGAATTATCTATTTCCTCTTTCACTTAAGCGCTTTTTAAGCAAAGAGGACAAGATTTTAAATACTGGCTGCTAAGAGGAGTATGGAATAGTTTAAAGCTTAGGGAAAAGACTAGAAAAAGGAACAAAATGGAACAATAGAAAATAATACAAAATTAATGAAATAAAAAGGTGAGCCCCCCCTCTCTCCCCCTTTCTTTCTTTCTTTCTTTCTTTCTTTCTTTCTTTCTTTCTTTCTTTCTTTCTTTCTTTCTGGTCAGACAGATTAGAAACCCAGGCAGGTTTGGATTTGTTTCCCTGCCCTGAAGTTCAAAATCCGCGTTTTAAAGCCTAAGGATTTATTGCCTCTCCATTCTAAGTCAGGCAGTAGCCTTCCTGATATTGTTAGCATTCATCTCCCATCCGCCCCAGCCAGAATGGCCAGGGGTCAGGGATGATGGGGGTTGTTGTCCAACAAAATCCAGATGGTCACACTGGTTCTCCTTTCTAATCTGGGGTAAACAGTAATCTGCAAAGCCGTGTCTCCTGCTCATGATCAACTCTTCAGAAAATCAGAGTAACAAACAGAGAGCCTAGCTACACTACTGCTTTAAAACATTTTAAAGCAGTAGTGTAGATAGGCTCAGAGTTGGCTGCATGAACGGTGCAGTTGTGTGGAGCGGCCATGAATCCACCTTCCTGCCCCCTGTCAAGCTCATGTTTCCTCCTACCAAGGCAACATGAGTGACATGGGTCAATCCACAGACTGGGATTCAGATACCTGAGTGATTTGACCAATTTAACACTACACAATCTTTCAAAAATCACGCATCCATTCATGAATGCATGGAAAGATACTTCTCCTGCCATCCAACAGTGCTTGATTTTCCTGTGTAGGAAAGAGATTTTCATTGCACAGACACAGGACAAAGATGATGAACTCTTAATAACCATAAGCAAGAGTAAAGACTCCCGAGTAGGAAAGTAGCTTTAGGTATTAATCTAAGCTGAACTACCAAGGTCGGCAAGACTCCGCCTCTCTTTGATGAAGCCATTTAGAAAACGGGCACTCTCTGGACTTAACTGAGGTCAAGGCTAGACATTCGTCATCATGGGTAAGTATAAAATCATATTTCATCAGGTTATGCTTCAAGCCTTCAATGGCCTGTAGACGTAACAGCTAAAAATTAACATGACAGCATAAGGACATAAGGAGGAGGGCCCTCCTGGGTCCAGCTTTCCCTTTCCCATCAGGGCCAGCTCCAGGTTTTGGAGGGCCCTTGGAGAAGACACTTTCAGTGCCCCCCCCAACCCTCAGTGCATCTATCTTTTCCCCAATAGGGTGACCTACTGTCAGGATTTCCCCGGCTTTGTCCTGGTTTTTGTTCTATCCTGGGTGTCAGGGGGGATTTTCTGTAATTTTCTATAATGTCTTGCAATGGCATGCTTTCCCCTTTAAGGCCACCATTAGTGTGGCAGGAGGAATGACTGCTCCAATCGGGGCCTTAAAGGGGAAGATGTTGTCATTCCCAGATATTATAGAAAAGGCCCTGATTGGAGCAGTGGGGAGTGGATGAGAATGACACACTTTTCCCCTCCTCCACGCCAATCGGGGCCTTTAAGGCCTGATTGGAGTGGAGGAGGAGAATGTGTGCTTTCCGGGACCTCTGGAAAGTGCATCACTTCCCCTGCCATGCTAATGGCGGGGGAAATGATGCACTTTCCGGAGGCCTTGGAAAGCGTGCTTTCTCGCCCCACCCTCACTGGGCAGCCTCTTTTTTGGTTTCCCAAATATGGTCACCCTACATGAACCCTACCACTTGCAAATAGCAAGTGAGCACACAGGCAGGGTCATCTTCTGCTCCTCCTTCTCACCAACCCCGTTGTCTGGGCCAGGGTGAGAAGCAGGTGAGCAAGTAGGAGAAGAGGAAGAGTAATTCCAGGGGGCTCTTCTCAATGGGCCCCTTCTGGAGTGTGGGCCCTTGGCAGGTGCCTGACAGTGACCAGGTTTGGACAGCATGTGGCGGCTCCTACAACATGCCGCAGCACCTGCGGTCATGAGGTTGCATATCCAACCCTCACTTGGGGGTTAAGCAATCCTCACATAACCCTAGTACAGACCACTGTATAACCCTCATATAACCCATACTTGCTGGGTTCACACAATAGGATAGCCCTTGAGCGGATGGTTACATATTTACAACGGTGTCTGAACATGTGGCGCAGGCAGACTGTGGGTTAAATAAATCACACTGGGCTGTCGTGTCATGCCTTGCCTGCCCTTGTTGCCGGAGTTGCCCATAATACCCAACTATCTGCCTCTAGGAAAACCACAAGCAGGCCATGATGGAGATAGCCTTTCTCCACAACTTCCAATATACCCCCAGCATACCACTTCTGAATATGAATGTTCAGTTTAGCCATCATAAATAATAAACCATTGATAGAACAATTTTCTGTGAATTTGTGCAGTTTGGGATCAGCCTAAAGATCATGCTGTGAAGTTGTATACAGAAATTTAGATGTGTGTGTGTGTGTGTGTGTGTGTGTGTGTGTGTGCTGAAGCTCATTGTGCTCTCTGATATAAAAAAAATCAGTAGTAGTGCAGTAATAATGCAACATTGAGTTGCGTTTCTCAAGTGTGGCTTGTCCCACAACAATGGAGGATTATCCCCACTACAATGGGGGATAATTCTCACAGCAACTGGGGAATTATTGGAGTTGCAGTCCAGCAACATCTGGGGACTCAAGGTTAGGACAAACTGCTAGCTTGAAGGGTGAATACCCTGACCAGCCACCAATTTTTGCTGCCTGAGGACAAGATGGAGGAAGGATTGGAAATGAATACAATAAAGAAATTTGCAGATATTGCCTGCTTTGGCAATGACTTTTAGATTTTTATTCCAGGTGAGAAATAAATTGCAAACTGTTTTTTCCCCATTAAAGAGTTAGTTGTGGGGAATTGTGATTATTTTCAGGGAAGACTGGAGCTTTGTATAATTGGTGGAACTTTTCACTCCAAGCTCATCAAATTAAATTCATTAACTATGATGGTGTGAAGATTATTATTTTTTTGGCCTTTTGGTATTGAAGTTTTGGACTCATGATTAGGTTATTTGAGAATATGATCATTAAATCACTATTATTACTGTTATACAACTATGATTGATATTATCCACTAGTGAAATTTTAGCTCCTCCATTGAAATGTGTCCTAAATCATAAAATGTCCAACTTGGATATGTTGCCAAAGGGTGCCATCTGGTGGAATATAGTAGAATTACATCAGACCTAATGGAGGGGGTGAAGATCCAAGGATTGGGTTGTTTCCAGATGAGGCTAGTAGGGCACAATCCTATGCATATTTAGACAGAAAAAGGTTCTACAAATCCCAGCATGCCCTAGCCAGAGATTCAGGCTGTTGTATGGTTTTTAAAAACACTTTTGAGCCTGGGATGCAAGGTTTGAGTTTTATATCGAGGCTTGGAGCCGGCTGCTGGGAGAGTTCACTTTTCCCTGCCAGGACCTGATGCAATCCATTCAAGCCGCCAGTTCCTTTAAAACTACACGGAGACCCCCTCTAGATGGATTCCGTTTGACGCCTGTTCCTCCATTTATGCGCATCTTCTCGGAGGCGCTTTATCGTAAATGCTTGTATGCAGGAGGTAATTGAGCACTCAACAGGTGACCTTACTGTTGTTTCAAATGCGCTTTACAAGTAGTTAATGTGGAGAATCGCTTGTTCACATAGTCAAAATGCGCTTTAGCGGCTGGAGCAAAATAAAACTCGCTATTTAACGCGCATTCGATAATGCGCATAATCGGAGAGAAAACTCGCCTCTACCCCCAATTTGCGCTCTGTTCTTGTAGAAGTAAAATTTTTTATGCGCCTTGAAAGAGCTTTAAATACCTCTTGTAGAGGCAGCCGGAGGCTTAAGGCACATTGAATGCACTTAGGGAAAATAATCCAGACTTTTAGCATTCTTGGAAAGGCTGGGGAAGAGGAGGGGTGTCAGCAGGACAGGCACAGCGTCATGTGAGTACCATGCTGCAAATCCACACACCAGGCATGGCGAGAATGCACTAAGGGTGCCTCTACAAAAGCGATTTAAAGCTCTTTCAAGGCACATTAAAATTTTTACCTCTACAAGAGTGGAGTGCAAATCGGGGGTCAAGGCGCTTATTCTGTCCGATAATGCGCATTATTGAATGCTCGTTAAATAGCGAGTTTTAATTTGCGGAGGGAGTTAAAGCACCTTATGACCATGTAAACAAGCAATGCTACGCATGAAACAACTTTAATGCGCGTTTCATTCAACTGGTAATGCACTTCACCGCCTCTCGTGTATAGGGATTAGGCGTAAAAGCGATTGCGAGAAGATGCGCATAATCGGACAACCGGGCATCAAACTGAATTCTTGTAGAGGGGACCTTTATTGCTGGTGTGATGGAGCTCTCAGTGATGCCCCCCCCCCCCCAATTATGGAATGATCTCCCTGACAAAGCCCGGATGGCGCCAACATTACTTTCTTTTTGGCGTCAGGTCAAGATTTTTCTCTTTTCCCAGGCATTTAGCCACATGTGATGAGTTTTAATCAATCCTGAATTTGCTTTTTAGGTTTTGCTGATTGCTCAAAATAATGTTTAGATATATGTTGTCTTTGTGCATACTGTCCATTGTATGTTTTTATGGTGTTAAATTTTGAATATTGTTTTTAATATTTTAAAGTTTTCTAAACCATCCAGAGAGCTCTGGCTATCGGGCGGTATAGAAATGTAATAAATACATAAACAATAAAGCTGTGCAATAGCACAACAAGGACACACATTTACATGTTTAGACAGAAAAAAGTTCTACAAATCCCAGCATACCCTAGCCAGTGTGGGGATTGAAGGAATCATAGGGCTTTTTTCTGTCTCAACATGCATAGGATTGTGCCCTTATTATGCTATTTCACTGCCTTATTCACAGAATTTAATGGAAGTTTGGGACCTCATCATTTGTAGCCTTCTCCACCACTTCTGTCTTTTTTTCTTACCAGAAAACAAATGGTTAAGGAAGAAAATATTGAATAAGTGCAAAATGCCTTTTGATTGTTAGCAACATGAGCCTCCACCTAGAAGCACGTTGGTTAAATGGTCAAAGTTTGAACAAATGGGTAAGGAAAAATAAATTAAAAAGGGGATATATTCCCTTCCCAAACTGAGGTGAGGAGGAATAACTCTTCCTGTTTAATATTGGCTCTTTTCCCTACCTGGTGTTGGAAGAAGGGGCAATTTGTGAGGCAGTGAAGGGAGAAATTTGGCTCAATTTGGAATCAGCTCAGGTATGATGAGCTCTCTTAGTGAGTACTCAGATGAACCATTGTTTTCTCTCCCAGCTCATCATGGGAATTGTCATCACCAGAATTTCCCATAGCATATCATCTCCTCCTCCCACATCAAAATAAGCAACACCTGGGAAACACACCTGCCCAGGTATGGAGATCTGACAAGGTGGTCTCCTGTGTGTCCCACCATTGGGAGCTGTACATTATGTGGAGCATTGTGTGGAGCTGTGAGGGAGAGCCTTATCGGCTGTGGCAACCCGTTTATGGAATGCTGTCCACTCAGAAGGCCTAGGCTGGTCCCACGTTGGCCTCATTTCAGTGCCAGGTTAAGACATGGCTCTTTACCCAAAGTTTAGGGTTGCCTTGACGGTACTTCTGTTTTGATTTGTTTGCTTGGTCTGTTGAAGACTATAATGGATTTGTTTTATGTTGGATTGCTTTTATTATCATACTGCACTCTGAGATCAATTGATATAGGGTGGGTTAGAAATATTTTAGGGAAAAAATAAAATAAAAATAAATCAAGAAAATGTTTTAAATGTGCATAGGAGGGGGAACAATCACGTCAAACATTTGCAAGAAAGAAATGGCGAGAATTGAAATGGAGTATCCTGAAAAAAGGCATGACTGGCTGGTTGGAACCTTGGACAATTCACACTAGGGTCGTTGAACGTGGGTCTTCTCTGCCTCGAAATTTGAGCCAGAGCTCCGCTGAGGCGATTCTCTGCCCCGAGTTTGGAGCAACTCACCTTACTCTGACCCGTCGGATTACCTGCTGGAGAACCGCCCATTTTCAGATAACCACTCTAGTCAATACAATAATGTATTTGTTTTTATCTGTTTTAATGGTTTATCTATTTTATTGTTTTTATATTTATATTTGGTGTTGTTCCCCGCCTCGATCTAGATGGAGAGGTGGGTTAGAAATGAAATGAAATAAATAAATAAATAAATAAATAAATGAAATGAAATGCTTACCTCCTTTTTGAAGAAAAAGAGCTGAACATTGGCATGGTGATAGCTCTTAAGTACGTCTTTAGATACAGCAAATCTGGAGCAGATCCCGTCAAGCCTAGGTTGTTTAGGAGGTTTTTTTTTTTTAAGTTCATGGTTTTTATTATTATTATTATTATTATTTTAAAAAACACTATCATTTTCAAAGTTAAAGAGATGAAACTTGGCATGATGATAGCTCTTAAGTAGGGCTTTAGGCATGCAAAGTGTTCAATAGATCCATTCATGCCTTGATTTTTTTTAAGGAATTTTAAATATTTTCCCCTTAAACCATTATCCCCCTTAAACAGACATATACACACACATGTACATTAACACCCCCCTCCGTGCATTTATGGAGGGAGCTTTTATCCTTTACTTTGCTGATGCAGAGCTCCAATGCTGCTGGTGGAAGTTTCTACTCCAGCCTTCTCCAACCTGGTGCCTTCCAGAACTATTGTATGGAGCCTTCCCCCATTGCACTGGAAGCTCAGCCAGCAAATAGGAGTAATAGTTTAACTGAAATAACGAGCCTGCCTGACTCAGGTGTAGAAGCTTACTCACTCAAGATGCCAGCCAGCCCAGCAGCATTTTCACACTGTGGATAATTGACTTCTATGAGTCAAAGCAGAAACATGCTCTCTCTCCCCATCCTCACGTCCATAACCAGGCACCAGTTAGTGTTTCCCACTCCCCCGAACACTGTGATTGGAGGAGAACACAGTCACGGACAGTGCTGTGGCAATTCCTAACTGGATAGCCACAATATCAAAGCTACCCCTCGCTCCACTCAGTGTCTTCCAAATATGGAGATTGAGACACAGAAAGAGAGAGAGAGAGAGAGAGCATTGACACCTGGAAAACAGTAGGATAATTTCGGAGACTTTAGAAACTCCGATTGGGCACGCCTCCGCTCTGATATTAATCGATGGGTTTAAAAGCGGCCAATCCCCGCTCTGGAAGTTTTAATGCTCTGTGGATGTTCACAGTTACCAGATAATTCCAAGGCAGTGAGCACTCTCCTCGTTCACATTGTGACATTTTAATTGTTGGTCCCACATGAGAGTTTAAGCAATAATCCTTTCCCTTTAAACATGGAAGTTGTGAAGGGAACACACAGTGGCTCTGAGGCTATATTAGCATTTCAAGGCTCAGTTCAGTTTTAACCATTGTTAGTGCGATGTCTCTGGCCCCCTCCACAAGGATGCGCTTTTGCGCCTGGTTCGGCGATTATGCGCATTATCGCGGAGGCGCGTTTACTCCTAATCCCTCTGCACGGGAGGCGGCGAGAGGTGGCGAAGCGCATTAATTGATGTCCAAAAAGCGCTTTACAAGAAGTTAATGCGCATAATCGCTTGTTCACACGGGGAAAATGCGCTTTAACGGCCGGAGCAAAATAAAACTCGCTATTTAACGCCCATTCGATAATGCGCATAATCCGGGAGATAACGCGCCTCTACGCCCGTTTTGCGCTCCGCTGGTGTGGAGGTAAAATTTATAATGAGCCTTCAAAGAGCATTAAACCTCTCTTGTGGAGGTAGCCTCTGATGTCTTTCCCACCCACTCACCCCCTGTCATTTCTGGCTACCTGAGACTAGCCTTCTTTTGTTGCCACCTGATTTGCTGTTGGATGTTGAACCACTCAACAATGCAAGAACACTTCATTCCTCATCTTCCTTCACAGCATTTTGCAAACTGCCATTAAAAAAAAAAAAAAAAACCACCACTGCTGCACTGCTGAAATTTGCTGGCACATCAGCAACACAGCCCATGGGGGGGGGGGGGGTCATGGATGCTAAGTGGCCCCCAGACAGCTGAAGTTGCCTACATTGGTGGCCCTCAGCATCCCAGAAGATCACTTTACCATGGCAAAGTTGTAGGGAAAAGTCAGCTCATGTTGCGTTTTCCATGTAAAATGTGGTTGCGTAAATGAGGCCTGAGAAAGGGAGTCATGGGAAGTGTGAGCGTGTACCCAGGACCTGCTGAGCAACTGCTGTCCTGATTCATCAGCCACAAATGCCCAACGTAGCCTTCCTTAAAGCCCCTTTGTTTTATTTACATCCTGCTCTCCATCCAAGGACATGGCAGTGGCTCACATAGGGTTCCTAGGTGCTCTCTTCTTGGGCCTTACTTTTCTTCCCCACCTGGGCATTGTGCCATTTGTCATCTTGCCCCCTAAGGCATTCCATTTCTAACCACTTTGATCAGGCTTTAGCTTGTTAGGATGCACTGATTGGTTGTTCCTAGGGAACCCCCCCCCCCAATCTTGTTTGGCACAGTTTCCCTCAAGTGGAAGCACAGCCTCCCTCTGGCCTGGCCCTCGGCTGCTGTCCAGAGTTGCAGACCAGAAGACCTAGCCTTGCATTGTCTTTTCACCACATCCATCCTGTTTCTTTTCTTTCAACCGCTTCAACTTCCCCTCCTCCTTCTCCTCCTCCTCCTCTGCATGTATTAGTTGCTATCAGTTCCAGTTCAATTCTCAGTAAAGCTGAAGGATGGTTTGAATGATCGTGTGGATTGGATCCGGTTTTGGCTGCCTGAATAGACACACAGCCCAAGGTGAGTTGAGGCCAAAGCAGTTACTAAGGACCAGAAATGAGTATCTTCCGCTGAACCATAGGACGTGCCTTCAGACCATGCAATGGGCGATTCTTTTGACCGGCAGTTCATAAATCCCTATTAGTGGAGGCTGGTAGTTCCGATTTCAGTCAGAACTCGAAAGGAGATAGCCAAAGTGCAAATCAACCACCAGCCTCCACTATGCCTGGTATCCAAACAGAAAACCTACCATGGCTAACATTGCCATGGATATGGGAGGCTGAGGTCTCTAGCTCAGTTGCCTGAGCCGAAGGTACTACTCTATCCCTTGAGCTGATGGTGGGCCTTCCTGGAATTTAGTTCAGCCCTGGCTGCTTGGTTTTGCCCTGTTTGTGCTGTCATATTATATTTTTATATATGGTGTTTTTATGCTGTTTGTTTTATACTTTGATTTACATTTGATGGTTTTAACGTTTGTGAACCGCCCAGAGAGCTTCGGCTATTGGATGGTATAGAAATGCAATAAATAAATAAATAAACAAACAAACAAACAAACATACCTACATCTAAATGGCTCAGGTTCTTTCCCTGGAATAATTTATTAGGAAATAAAGACCAAGAAGAGGCAGTTTCAATGGGTTTATATGCACCTACCTCTGCGTTGGATTGTGGCCAATATACCAATGGCTTACTTCTCTCTATTAGCCAGGGACAACTTGGAACTGCAACAAAATGTTACAGTGGCCTTGTTCAGAAGACCCCTTAAAGCATGGCTTTAAAAGCCTTACTCACCATGGTTTAAGCCGTGGTTTAAGGGGTCTTCTGAACAGAACCACTGTATCCTTACTTCAGTTAGGCTAGGATTCAGCCCTCCTCCAGGAAACTTCATTCTACCCTCTCCTCCCAGTCTCACAGCCTTACTTTTTTCAACTTTCTGTGGCTGCTGTGCATGTTCGCTCCTCTTCACTGGACTGTTACTTCGTGTGGAGGGGGCGGGGGAATTGCCTGCATAGTGTTGTTGATTTTAGGTACTTCTGCAAACGTTGATCCCTCCCTGAGTTCACTATTAGGCTGCCTCTACAAGAGGCATTTAAAGCTCTTTCAAGGCGCATTAAAAATTTACCTCTACAAGAACGGAGTGCAAATCGGGTGTAGAGGCGCGTTTTCTCTCCGATTATGCGCATTATTGAATGCGCGTTAAATAGCGAGTTTTATTTTGCTCCGGCCGTTAAAGCGCATTTTGACTATGTGAACAAGCGATTCTCCACATTTAACTACTTGTAAAGCACATTTGAAACAACTGGTAAGGTCACCAGTTGAGTGCTCAATTACCTCCTGCATACAAGCATTTACGATAAAGTGCTTCCGAGAAGATGCGCATAAATGGAGGAACAGGCATCAAACGGAATCCATCTAGAGGGGGTCATAGAGGGAGTGGCTTCAGGATGCAAGAACAGCCTTTCTGGATCAGCTCACCAACACATTCAGCCTTCCTTTTCCAGGCTGGTGAGCTAGATGTCTCTGCAAATTCATAAGCAGGGTGTGTAGGAAGTGGCGGAGTAGATCCAATAGAATCAATACTTTTTGATTAACAAGGGTGCTGACATCATCTCCCACCCCTCTCAGAATTCTGTGTTTCCCATGAGCGTAGCTGCAATTCTCATAATAGCTGGGGAGGGGGGAATGAATTTCCCCAACACCAATATATTATTTCCTGTTGCAATGCAAACTATTTTAAGGTGGCTTGGTCTTGAATGGGCGTGAGCTTTACAAAAGACCTGCTTCCTGGTGGAGATGAAGACCCCTAGAACTGATTTGTTCATATGGATCAACACAGCTGCCTGCATTTTTGGACTCTCCTTTCTGAGATAGGGTAGTATCCAATGCCAGTTCTACAGAGAATAGACGAATGAGTCTTGATGGCCATTACTACATCTTATGGTAGTGAATTCCATACTTTAACTCTGTGCTGTGTGAAGTTCTCCCTTTTATCTGTCCTGAATCTCCCACCAGTCAGCTTCATGGGATGACCCCGGGTTCTAGTATTATGGGAGAAGGAGAAAAATGTCTCCCTATCCACATTCTCTACCCCATGCATAATTTTGTACACCTCTATCATGTCTCCCCTCAGCCTCCTTTTTTCCAAGCTGAACAATCCCAGCTGTTGTACCCTTCCCTCATAGGGGAGATGCTCCAGACCCTTGATCTTGTGCGTTGCCCTTTTCTGCACTTTTTCCAGCTCTATAATGTCTTTTTTGCAGGTGTGGTGACCAGAACTGTACACAGTATTCTAAGTGTGGTCGCACCATAGATTTGTATAAAGGCAATATGATACTGGCAGTTTTATTCTCAGTTCCTTTTCTAATAATGTTTAACATGCCTAACTTATGTTCCATTCATGTCAATGGGTCTACTCTACATAGGACTAACATGGCTATGAAGACTGTCATGATGAGTGGCTGAGGTTCAAAATCTACCACTACCCCACTGTATACAAGTGATGAACCATATAAATGCGGGTGTGCAACTTATGGCTGATGTTTCCCACTATTTCCCATGTTTACTGTTTATTTCTCTTATTTATATCCTGCCTTCCGTCTTGGAGCTCAAGGCTGCTTAGGTTAGGCTGACCAGATAAAATCCAGGTCAGGGCTCATGTAACTTTAACAGTTGCAGAGAAAAGGGAATTTCAGCCAGTGTCATTTGTATGCAATTAGTTCCTGGTGATATTCCCTCTTCATCACAACAGTTAAAGGTGCATGCACTATACTAGAGTGACCATATACAAAAGAAGGTAGGCCCCCTGCAACTTTAACAGTTACATGAGCCCTGACCTGGATTTTATCTGGCCACCCTAGCTTAGGTGCCCAAGCACCGAACCAATCAGGACTCGCTTAGCTTTACCAATGCTGCTGCGTCACCAAAGCTGCTTCAGATCAATAAAAATGCTAACCTCTGTGTCTTTTATAGAGATATATACTCATTTATTGTGAATGCTGAGATGTCGAATGATTGCAACATAAAAGATGGAGTGATTGGAGAGGGAAATGGCAAAGTACCATCAGAGAATTGGAAGACCCTTCATTGACAATTATGTACAACAAAGCAGTTCAAATGAGAAAACAAAAATGCCGCTTGGAAGGGGTGAGAGGGGTGGGAAGCCACTCCAAAGTGTTGTCATTGTTAGGCATACAAGTGGACAGGTTATTTTACACCAAAGGAAAAACGTGTTTAACACAAAAGATAATTTATCCGTTATCATATACAGTAAAATGCTTATGAAAAACCATAGTCTCTTAAGGATATTACTCTATGCCTTCAGTGTTGGGTCACAGTCACTTCAACTTGGAGAGGATTCTTTTCTATCCATCACTTGCAGCAGATAATCCATCATCTGATGAAGAGGAAAGGAGGGAGGAAGAATAAAGAGATATGGAGAACAGTCTTATCAAAAGCCACCTGCTGGTTTAATGCATATTAATATATGTACAGCAGTCGTTTCGCTCAACACGCATCATTTCCCAATTGCTATTACTTCATGGGCTGTATTTGTTTTAGTTAATCCGCTAATTACCAAAGGTGAACAAAAATGTTATGATTTTTTCCATGCAAATGTCAAAAAACAAATCTATCAAAATTCAGAACAAACTTAAGACTGGAGAAGTTATCCAAGTTTGAGATGAATCAAACTTAAGATGAGGAAAATGAGAAGCTGAGGGAAACCAAAGCCAACAGATTCATCCATTATTCCCAATGGGACACTTTTTGCCTGTAAACTCCATGTGGTCCTCCACAGCTCTCCATGCGGCCCGCTGAGCCCGACAAGAGCCCCATCAACTGTTCCAGGACTGCTACTAAAAGCACAAGGACAGACATCCAAATTGGGGTTGCTGGGGTAGGAGATGATGCTTTAGCGTCTCCCCGCTCAAGTGATCCCACAGCAGCCAGAAACACTTTTCAGGGTTGCTAGGGAGTGGGAATGACTTTAACTTGCAGTGAGTAGGTGAGGAAAAAAGAACTAAGTGAGCAGTCTATTGCAGGGGTGGCGAACTAAGTATACAGTCTATTGCAGGGGTGGCAAACTAAGTGAACAGTCTATTGCGGGGCGGAGAACTAAGTGTACAGTCTATTGCAGGGGTGGCGAACTAAGTGAGCAGTCTATTGCAGGGGTGGCGAACTAAGTGAACAGTTTATTGCAGGGTGGGGAACTAAGTCACTGTCTATTGCAGGGGTGAGGGGGAAAAGGGCCGAATTTAATTTCGGAGGAGCTCTCAGGGCTGCGTGGGCAGAGGTGGGCAGGGGCAAAGGCAAAATGGCCAGAGCAGAAATACAAAAATACCATCATATTTCATCTTAAAGCTCTTACTGCCAGTAGGAGAGGCATGTCAACCTGTTAGAATGGGGGGGGGGGGGGTGGAACTGCACAAAACCAGGAAACTACCAAACAATGGGGGGAAAGCAGGTGGGGGTCAGGGGAAGGAGTGTGTCCATCTGTGCAACCCAAGAGGGCTAGATTTGGACCCGAGGCCTGAGATTCTCCACCCCTGGTCTATCAGTCAAGCGAATTCTTTAATTGCAGTTCATTATGACAAATGTAGTAATAATAATTGGCTGAGACACCAGGAGAAATCCATTTGAATCTCATCTCTGCCGTCAAGTCCCTAGGAGCCTGTCCACCTCTCTCAGCCTAGGTCCCTTAATCTGCAACAGGGAGCTAAGAATGCCAACCTACCTTAAAGGACTGTTGTAGAGATTACAAGAGTCTGCCTGGTAAGTGCTATGAACGCTGAAAGCACTTTATAAATGTTAAATTATTATTATTATTATTATTAATAATAATAATACATATATTGTGTTATTGATTTGTCTTGTACTGGCTGCTTGCACAGTTCAATATTATACTTGAAAATTAGTTATATTGTGACCTGTGCTTGTTGAGAGTCTTGGTTTTTCACCTCTGTTGAGCCACTATTTGCATGAGCCAGTGATTTTCACAGCAAAAGGTTGAACTGAAAGACTATCAGAGGTTATTTGTGATCGTTACACTTACTTCTTTGAAACTGCCGCTGTCCTCTGCCTCCCAAGCGCTCTTCGGGGGAAAAGGCAATTCTTCCCTGAGGACCTGAGCGCTTCGGCTTTCGTTCCCCTCCAGAAGCCTGAGGATCTGCTTGTATTTCTCTCCCCATTGCAAAGAGTCTCCCAGCTGCTTGGCGTCATCAGGTAGTGAAGAGAAGGGAGGTTCGTTTTGCTCTTCATATATATAAGGAAACTCTCCAGTGCTCTTTTTCCCCATGAAGTGACCTGCGAGACAAAGCGGAATGCCATGCAATGAGTGCCAACAGCTGGGATCCTATGCTCTGGCGAGGAATACTTGAATTGGATAGGATTGCATCCAGAGTGGGAGTTTTGTAACAGTACAAGCAGAGCAGTGGCAGCTGTCAGTATCAGGGCTCTGCTGTGTAATCTGCCATTTTGCGCAAATACAAAATGTGGTGCTGCGCACAGAACAATGAGTTTTCCAGAGTTTTACTGACACTTTCATTTCAATAAAAATTACGCAAGTTCCTAGCTCTCATGACTACAAAGCTATACGGGTAGTGGTGCTTGGTTAACCATGCATATGGATGGTGCTGTGGCTGAATGTGATGTAGGTGGCCATGGGATAGGGCTTCAGTGCCCCGGACAGCTCCTTGCCACTCTCTATGACAAGCAGAAGTGGGATAAATTGTGAAGAAAATGCAACTTTGCATCATTTACGCATGCCGCGGAATTCACCGTTTCTTGGTGGACAATTTGATTTCATGGAATATCGGGTGTGCTTGTTTAGTGCAAAGTATTGATGGCCCTGATCTTTGTGTTCCTTTCCCTGATCAGGTTTACCAATAAAAGGACACTCTTAATGGCACAATCAAGTTTCTAGTTCTTATGCGCACAAAAAAGAAAACCTGCTCTTTTTGACTTGGTGCTCAGCAATGCTATAGTTATGTCCATAGCTCCCAATTCCTTCTTCCTGAACCTTCTTCCAAATCCTTGTTTCTCTTTAAACCTACTGCTGCCACTCCCTAAAATTCTCCAATTATTTTTTGCATTGTTTTTAAACTAAAGTGAGCAGTCAGAAAGAGTGAACATTTTTTCTGAAATGCTTGAGACCCTGCTTCCAATCTCCTTTTCTCTGTCATCCTGGGATGAAAATAAGCAGTATCTAGAAACTGTTTGTGATCCTGCTTCCAGGTGGCGAGAACTCCTTCTGTGAACAAAACATTATGTATTTGCAGCTTGCTTTGCTATTTGGTAAATCAGAACAGGTGTTTGCTAACAGTGCAGTCCTATGCAGCTTTACTCAGAAGTAAATTCTTTCATATTCAGTGGAGTTTATGCCTAGGGAGTGTGTTTAAGATTGCTGCCTAAATGCATTTCTTTGCATTTCACAAAACTAGAGTACACACAAAACCACATCCTAGTACATCACACTTTTCAAAACCAGGAGAGCTACTGGTTTTGCAGTCAAGAACTCTAAGGTGGGTTAGAATCTCCACTCCACCCATAAAGATGCACTGAACAGGTGGCCAGCATCCACTGCCAATCAAAACATGGCGCTTTTAAGGGTGATAGAGGGAACCAAACCATGATAAAAGTCAGTCATCAACCCGGCTGTACTGAAATCCTTGGGACTTAAGGGTTTCACGCTGTTCAAGACAATGGCGCTAAAGAGACATCCAACTCAAGTGCTTTGACTGAATTGAAAAATCAATATTGTGCTCTTTTCTCTTTCGCTTTCATGGGAAAATGCTCACATACCCCTAAACCAAAGGTGCTTCAATAAAAAGGGTTTCATTTAAGCTGTCCTATATACCAATGGGAAACTTAATCTCTGGGTATGGAACCTTCTGTAGGCAAAATGGCACCACCCATGTGCAAAACTGAGATCTCAGCAGGCTTGGGGGAATCCCACGTATTGCAGAAGTACAAAAAGAAAATAAGAAGAACCAGAAGAAGAAAGAAGATCCCTAGAAAAAAGGATTGAGGGGCAAGATCAACCTCAGTAATAGTTCAGTAACAACTGTGTGTGCCACAGAATGTTGACTGATGGTTGTGGGGGGATAGAAAACGGGAGAGGGGAAAAGGAATGGCATATCCTGGAAAGGGACATGGCTGTCGGACTGGCTGGCTGGGACATTGAACAGGAACATAAGAAGAGCCCTGCTGGATCAGACCAAGGTTCCATCTAGTCCAGCATTCCATTCACAAAGTGGTAAACCAGCTGCCTGAGGGAAAAACACAAGCCAGTGGAGGTTGGTGACTCCAATATCAGTGGGGTGGTGAATCCACTATGGGTTTCAGCCAGAACTCCAAAAGAGCTATCGAAGGTGCTGGACCTATTTGGGGGTTAGGCTTCAGCACTTTGGATAGCTCATTTAGAGTTCTGATAGTTTCAGCAGCCTCCACTTCCACAAGCAGGACATGAGTGCAGCAGCACCCTCCCACCCATGTTCCCCAGCAATTGGCGTACACAGGCATACTGCCTCTGATACTGGAGGAAGCACATAGCCATCAGAACTAGTAGCCACCGACAGCCTTATCCTCCATGAATTTGTGCAATCCTCTTTTAAAGCCATCCAAAGTGGTGGCCATCACTACATCTTGTAGAAGAGAATTCTATCATTTGTATGAAGAAGTCCTTCCTTTGATCTGTCCTGAATCTCCCACCTATCAGCTTCATGGGATGAGCCCATTGGGATCTTGTATTGTGAGAGAGGGAGAAAAATGTCTCCCCATCCAGTTTCTCCACACCATGCACTCCACAATACAACATTACTTGTTATTCTTAGCGGGACCCTCTTGTCTTGGTTGATCAACTGCACCATCAGAGTAGGACTTCGGGGCAGAGGTTCAGAGTCCCACTCAGCAGAACGAGCAAGAGGGACCCTACTCCCGCCAAGGCTAGCGTACTACATTTTGAAGCAAGTGAAGTAACCCCCATATCCATTTTAAGAGGGGTGGAATGGGGATAAAAAGACCATCACGTCTGTCATTACCTAACTGCATCACTGTGCCTTAGACCCATTGGGGGAACTATTCTCCTTCTAAGCTAGCAAGCGATCGCATGGAAGTCAATCCCCCAGATAAATGATACATGGTGTGAAGTCGTGATTCCTTTACCGAAGAGAGAAAGCCGCCATCCAAGAAGTCATGTATGTCCACACTAAGTGGTTTGACACCAATTGGGGCGGGGTGGGGGGTGGGGAGGATGGAGAAAAAAGTGATGGGCAGACAGCTAAAGATGGCCAACCTGAGGTTGATGGTCACTGGAAATAAAGAAGCTACTAGGTTGTTAAAGTGGGTGAATACTTTGATTGGGAGGAAATGGTCCAGGTGCTCTCCAAGACAACTGACTGATGATGAATGAAGAGCAGTGGATTGTCAGTTTTTTAAAGTTTGGGGGACGATTGTGATAGATCCCTTTCTCAAAGGCGGCTCAACAACAACATGGCAACAAATGTAAAGCATTCAACATAACTCAAGCATACAAAACATAAAACAGCTAAAAACAACGATCCACTAAAATACCACCCCCATAAAACTAGAACCACCTTGCTGAGCCTCTGCTCCCACCCTGTTCGCCTGTGCCCCGGGCCCTCCCCGCGCCCAACGACCCCAAGATGTGTCCGTCCCTTGTTACTCTTAGAAGCCGAGCCTGTAAGCGCTTCGCGGCAGAGACCGACATCGCTTAACGTTCATTCTGCCTCGCAGCTGAGGTTCCTCCGAGAAGCACCAACCGGAGGGGACGGGGGACCCACGCCCGATTCCCCTAGCAACAGGGGCTGCTCACTCACCCACTGCCCAATGGCTGCCTCGGGGATAGATCTTGGCCATCGGAGTCCCGTTGCCCTGCAAGGGAGCCGCGCTGCCGGCGCGTCCCTCGAGCAGCAGGGCGAAGGCGAGCAGGGCCAGCAGCGAGAAGGGCTTCGGCAGCAGCTGGAGCTCGGGGCGCGCCATGGAGCGTCGCGTCGCCTGGACGGGGCGGACTCGGCTCGAGCGGGAAGGGCGAGCCTGACAGGGCGCGGGGCGCCTCCTCGTCCTCTTGCTGCTGCTGCTGCTGCCGCCGAGTCTGAGAGCGCGGCGCTACTTCTCGCCTCGCCGGCTGACCCGCCCTTATATGCAGGCTGGGCGCGGCGGCAGCAAAGGTCAGGCGCCTGGCGCCTCCCCTCGAGGGGGCTCCGAGAACTCGGGCGCTGAAGGGAGGAGGCGCTTGTCCGTCCGCCGGACTGGCTGACTAGGCGGCGGAGGTGCAACCCAGCCGCTCCCCTCACGCCTCACGCCCTCCTCCTCTCGCCTCTGCCGCCCTCCACCCCACGCCCGTCCATGCGGAGGCGCCTCGCCTTTCTTCCAGCCCCAGCCTGGGCGCGCTTCGTCGGAATTATGCCCCCCCCATTGAAGTCAATGGGGTTCACTCTTCCCTCAGAGGACAGGGAGACGAAGGGGGAAAGGGGGGGGGGGCGTCGGTATTTCTTCATTCAAGGGCTCGACAGGAAGGTTTCCCCCACAGTGGAACATTAAAGGAGCTATCCAAAGTGCTGTTGAACTTAGTTTGGGGGTGGGGTTCGACACCTTGGGCAGCTCTTTTAGACTCCCTACTGGTTCTGACCGAAACCCAGAACGAAATAGGAGCCACCAGCCTCCACTGGGTCCTCCCGCCCCCGCCCCCCCCCCCCGCCTCGCGCAACAGGCTGTAGTTGTCAGTCCGACTGGTAAAGCTTCCCGCCCAGAATCAGCCAAGAGGGAAAGGGCGCCCACCCGTAAACGTTCTGCGTGTGCCAGCAAGCATCTGTCGACGTGCGGAGAGGAAGGGGTGGGAAGCAATCCTAAGGACGGGGCGTCAGCCCCCGCAGGTTGAGTTTTCAGCTCCGAAGTTCATCCTTCTGGAGCCAGGCTGAAGAACACAGTGCTCTTGAGCCTGTGCAGAATGCCCATTGAGCTAACACAACCGGCTCGACATAAACGTGTAAGGAGAGGGGAAGGCTGAGGGATTAGCATGGTTTTCCCACAGGCGCTGGAGGAGGGAGAAAAGGGTAGAGGCGCAGAAGCTTATCTCTAGCCCAAGTTTCTTGAGGAAGGTAGCCCTCAGAATCAACATGGAGCCCATATCAGAGGGAAGTTTGCCCCAAAGCGTGTGCCAAGTGTGCATTTCCCTCCCTTCTGAGAGACTACACAACAACTGTCCATTATACACGCGAGGGCATATTAAGAACTCAGGGCATGTCTTAACTTTAGTTGTAGCATTTTATTTAACTGAGGTGTCTATTTCTGCTGCTCCTCAGCCCCCCCCAAAAGCTCTCAGAGGCTGCCTCTACAAGAGGCATTTAAAGCTCTTTCAAGGCACATTAAAAAATTTACCTCTACAAGAACGGAACGCAAATCGGGCGTAGAGGCGCGTTTTCTCTCCGATTATGCGCATTATCAAATGCGCGTTAAATAGCGAGTTTTATTTTGCTCCAGCCATTAAAGTGTATTTTGGCTATGTGAACAAGCGATTCTCCACATTAACTACTTGTAAAGCGCATTTGAAACAACCGGTAGGTCACCAGCTGAGTGCTCAATTACCTCCTGCATACAAGCATTTACGATAAAGCGCTTCAGCGATTATGCGCATAATCGGCTAGCCAGGTGTCAAACAGAATCCATCTAGAGGGGGCCAGAGTGGCTTACAATCCTTGCTCCCAGGTTTACAATCTGAAAAGTCACAACAGGCAAGGAAAGAAGGATGGGGAGGGAAGGGAGGGAATCCAGTCTTTCAGCAGGGCTGGTAGAAAGGCTGTGCTCCCCCTCACATCTCCCTCAGAACTGCCTGCAGGAATGGATGCTGATGGTGACCATTAAGCAGTTGGTGACTGCTTAAGAGTTGAGGGCACAGCTTAACTTCATAAGAACCTAAGAAGAGCCCTGCTGGATCAGACCAAGAGTCCATCTAGTCCAGTACTCTGTTCACACAGTGGCTAACCAGCTGTCGACCAGGGACCCACAAGCAGGACATGATGCAACAGCACCCTCCTGCCCATGTTTCCAGCAACGATATATAGCAGGTTCTCAGGATGCTAAAATCCTTTATTTCAAAGCCATCCAAATTGGTGACCAATCACCATATCTGGTGGCAGTGAATTCCCTCAATGAGCTATGAGCTGGGTAAAGAAGTTCTTCCTTTGTCCTGAATCTCCCACCAATCAGCCTCATGGGATGACCTCAGGCTCTAGTATTTTGAGAGAGGGAGAAAAATGTCTCCCTATCCACGGTCTCCACACCATGCATAATTTTGTACACCTCTATCAGGTCTTCCCTTAGCCCCCGTTTTTCCAAGCTAAACAATCCCAGCTGTTGTAACTTTTCCTTGTAGGCGAGATGCTCCAGCCCCTCGATCATTGTAGTTGTTGTTTTCTGCACTTTTCCCAGCTCTACAATATCTTTTTTTAACTTCACAGAAGGTTTCCTGCCTAGCAAGAGGGAAGAACTGTTGGCTAAGCATTGATGACCACCAATGACAAAATATGGTCTTTAGAGGATCCCTCCGAACATGCTACCTTTTATATCCCCTTATTCCTCCATACTTCACTGTATTCCAGGATAGGAAAGGATCTACTTACCTTTTTACTAATATTCCGAAGTCCAACAACCAGAGCTCATGAGCAAAACAAACGGGTAGGTGGGCAGATTTATGCTAAGAATTAAGTGACAGGCTCTCTCCATGCTCAGCCCAGAAATGTGTGTTTAGTACCAGAACCAAGCTCGCAAGTTCTTTTACACAAAATCCTCTCCTGATTTCCCCCCAAGCGTTCTTTTTCACTAACCTAATGCAGGTGGAAAAAGTCTCTAGTGTTGGTAACTGTTCGACAATTGGAAAACAGGAACTTTTGCCAATCTACTGCAAATCACCCAGGGATATACCAGTATATTCTGATCTATCCTCTACCCACCCTTCAAATAGGCATCGTCCTACACCAATTGTTGGCCACCCAAGTATTCCTGCAACTGGGAGAACCACAGGAAATTCTCTGCTAACCATCCTGGAGATTCCCAGTCATTAGACATGCTTCCCCCACTTCCATTCCCAAATGCATCCAAGATCTTGTCCATAACAGAACATCTTGGAGCTTCACCACACCAGGCTGAAATCCTGCACCCTTAGCAGGGCTTCCTTCTTCTGGTTTCTTTGTGGGTTTATGATGGGTTCTTTTAGACAGCGGACATGTGATTTGAATTGAAAACTTCCTTTCTTGGCAATGCTCTATATGTTCAATGAAACAGTACCATCTAGTTGCTGTATTATAGCACACCACTGGCATTACACACTACTGATATGCCACATTAATTTTTATTTCAGTTTATCTCTGATCTTTTTAAAAGTAGGATAAAGCTCAAAAAGTATGGGAGACGCTCTGGAGGTTGACGATGTCATGTAAAGGACTCAAAAATTTCTGTGAGTGGCCAATCACAAGCGTGCAATAAAAGCTTCGTGTGGAAATGCTGTTGGACTTCCCCTCTTTAATACACAAAAGGAAGTCAACCCTATTTCAGTCTTCTCTTCCCCCTGCCCAAGCTATGAAAGCTATGAATAAGTCTGTGGAAACCCTTCATGTTTGGAGGATCACATCTAAAAGTCAACTAATGATCATGCCCTCTAACAGAAAACTCTGGTAGTGAGTGTCAACAGGAATGATGCCAAAACAGTGTTGCTGTAAAATGAGAGAGAGAGAGAGAGAGAGAGAGAGAGAGAGAGAGAGAGATTTGCATGTTCAGGAAAACCCCAAGTTTCATAGAATAACATTTTTTTAAAAAATACTACCCCCCCCCCAAAAAAAAACCCACAGCCCAATGAGGACCTCACATGCTCAGTAGCCATTGAATATTGCATATTTGTTGGAAATTGGAAACTGAGGGACGATTGGAAGGAATGGCTGGCTGGAACCCTGAACAAGAGCACTCCTGTTAGTGGGATGAGGACACACTGTAACATTGTGTTACAAGTTCCACTTATTCTTCCTGTTAGGGGAGCGCACAGATTGTTCATTTCCCAAGCCCACTGTTGCCCAGTACTGTCTCTTGTCTGTTGTGTGGGGAAGCCCTTGAGTCAAGAGAGTCCCATATCTGATCCCTGGCATCGTCACCTCAGGAGGCAGAACTAGGAATGGTCACACCTGCTGCGATCCCTCACCCAAAGAGGGTTCTGGACCAATGGTCCGACTCAGTGTATGTCAGCTTTATATGTTGATGGAACAATTTTGTTTAATCTAGCTTCTTGTCCATCCCAATTGCCCTGCTTATGGTTAATATTATGCTTAACTCTCAGGTTTCATCTTGCCAACATCATGTCCTCTTGACATTGATCATATATAATTGATGATAAAGCTGGCACCCATTCTGAGCACAGGCCAGATTTCACTTTAGCTTCTTTTTGGCTTTCTGCCTTTTGGTCGTCAAAACGAGTCCAGTTGCAGCCCCCTGATATTTTCTGATTAATACGCAAACCACCACTCTTAATGTCCGCCATTCATTCATCTCTCTCCCCTATTCATTAAACAAGCCCCACTCCGAAAAGGAACTGTCAGCGGGAAGGAAATGTGGCTTACCTTGTCTAAAAAGCAAACTCCGTCTCCCTCTCCCCATTTCGGAGACCTTCCCATTCATAAATGAAGTGGGAATCTTTGTTTCTCCTGGTGGTTGGTGAGACTCGATAAGGCCTTCGATTGCCAGCCCCTTATCAAAGGGGTTCTTTATCTATGGAGTTACCAGCACTGATAACCACAGGGATGTTCACATCCGAACCCTCTCGCCTCTGATTGATGAAGCCCTGAACACTCTGTTTATTGTGTCTTGCATACTTCGTTACGCCTGCAGCTGTTGAGAGATACTAGGGGACACCTCTGCTAATACCCACCATATGACCCGGCCTGTTCAAGTCTAGCATTATCCAGTGTTTCTAAACGCATCTCCACCAACACACAGCCTCCTTCTGTGTACAAACACACACCACCTCGATCCAGGGAGCTAGGTTGGGGTGGATTCTGACAGTATCTTTGCTCGCACATTGCTTCCCTTATTAAATCTGCCCCCACCAGTTTCTAATCTGTGTTATGTCCGTAGCCCAAAGTGGATATACATCAGATCCATCTGAGTGCTAATGTATTGTGCCTGCAACTTTGAACAAAAAACTTTTGAGGTTCCCCCCCCCCCCCATCTGCATGTATTTGGTTTTCTCTGGGTTTGTTTACTTCTTAGTACAAGGGCTATGAAGAATGTCCGGCATTTTCAATTTGGGGGTTAAAATTAGTGATTTAAGCGTTAGAAAGTCCCCAACCCAAGCTCTGGGTTGGATTACGATTTAAGCTGAATCGCAAGAACGTTTGTTTCGTGTCTATTGGACGCTGCAACATCCTCTGAATAAAGGTTTGTCTAATTTGGCTAATTGCTGGCGGTGCAATGCAGCTAGTGCTTCTTTTAAACATATGTTTTGGCAATGTCCAGTAGTTGCTTCTTTTTGAGAGGAGGTTATTGCAAGGATACATTTTGTACTGGAAGAGTCTTTAATATTTAATATTAATATGCCCTTTTAAATTATCTACCTGCTTCCATGAAATTAATGAATGGTTCACATAAATGGATTCTCCATGTTCTTTTTACACCCAAAAGACTGATATAACAACATTGGAAGAATAAACACCCACTTCCTATAATATAATGGATTCAGGACATCACAACCTGGGATGTCGTGAGCACCTAACTGGGCTTGGGAGTCTGGCGGACACTCCTGCGTCTGACCTGCTGGACCCAGTTGGGCACCCCTGGCACGAGTGCAAACTCCACTCGAGCACCCACTCCGTAGCCAGCCACCCTCCCACTAAAATTGCGTACTTCCCCCCCTCAATTCATGCCTTTACCCTTGAGTTAATGGGCCTTTTTGGCCGCTATTGACACAACGGGGGGAAGTGTGCAACTGACGGAGGCTCCGGAAATTGTGCAATTCCCCCCTTGCTCAATGGTAGTTGCCATTGACACAGTGGGGAGGGGGGATGCACAATTTCAGCAGGAGGGAGGGCGGCTGCAGAGCGGCCAAGCTGAGCCTCAGAAGAGGCTCACACGACTTGGCAAGCAGGGGTGGACAGCAGCAGTGGTGATGGGGTGAGCACCCACCGAGGTGCGTGCAAGTGAGTTCGCCCACTCCAACACTTTCAATATTTGAACAGATGGCACATAGATGCCACCTTCAAATGGATATTTATTTGGATAACTGGTCCACTTTTGTTGAATCTTATGTATACTTGGTAGAAAGAAACCCGGAGGGAGAGGTGGGTTAGAAATAAATATATTATTATTATTAATATTATTATTATTATTATTATTATTATTATTATATATCATTATATGCATTTCATATGTATTCATTGATGTGAATATATGCAGATCTCTCTCTGTGTGTGTGTGTGTGTGTGTGTGTGTATGTGTGTGTGTGTATTCTTTCTTTTTGTTATTTGCCTTTGTTGAAATCTCACAATAAAAATTTAAATAAATTAGGTTTTTTTTAAAAAAAAAAAAAGAGAAAAATTTAAGTCAAATCAATTGTACTGGCAGAAGTAGAATTTCCTGACCCCTCCATCCCAAGGCAGGCCCTCCAACCCCTTGAAAATGCTACACAGCGAGTACGGAGACCCTGCTGAATGGGGTGAGCTGTAGGGGAAAAGGTCCCGCCCCAATATTTTCAAACTTCCCCATATTTTGAATATTCAGCCCCTGCTTTGGGGGGATTATTGTGTTGTATGAACCTGGTGAGCATGCTTTTTTTTCTCTAGTAAAGGAGATTTTATAAAAATAAGACCAATGCAAGATTAACATGATATCTGTCTTTCAGCATGTTTCCTTGCACAATCCATGGTCTGTTTTAGGTTTATGTGAGGGTTGTTTAATCTGTGCATAACCCATAATTGCTGGGTTCACATGATACGACACCCTCTGAGAGGAGATTATATATACAGCTTGGCATCCAGAGGTGTTGTAGCTTATCATGGGTTAAATAACCCATGATAAGCTGCAATATATTGTCTGAACCTGGTCACTGTCTTGTTTTCTGAAATAGTTTGGCAATTAGAGTATAATTTCCAAGACCTGCATTCAGCTTCTTTCCTATGTTATAGTTCTAAGTTACAAAATTGATTTGTGTGGATGGATGCACTATTATACCATTGTATTGTTCATCATTATAATTCATACTATGTTACTAAGCATATATAAAGAAAGAAAAAATGGAAAGGCAATGAAAGTACTAATCTGCTTTTAGTGACTCAGTCATTTTCCTTTGAGACAGCTCCTTAGAGGTAGACTGCATTCACATCTGTTTATGAACTGTTATGATAATTCATCAAATTTTCAAACTTTTTCTACCTAGCTCTAGGCAAGATGTGACACAACTAAGCTTTATGTATCAGGAAGACATTAATCAGTTTTAACTTCTATAATCACATTGTCAATGTGTCCTCTTTTACAATAGACAGTCTTCTATTTCAAGGACTGCCATAGGACCGTTCTCTAGTAGGAGGTGTCCTCTAACTGAAGTACTGCCCAGTCTAATTCCAGTTTAAATATAAAGAAGTTCCTCATCAATAGTTAGCACCCAGACTACTTTTTCTTCAACAAGCCACCTTGAGAACTCATGCTATTTATTGGGTCCTATAGGGTGGTTAACAAGTCACACTGCGGAAAATGTGCTGGATTCCGACAACACACTAACCCACAGGTCAACAAACAACCCATACTCAACCACTGAGTGTGGGTTAGCATATTGTGTGAACCTGGCGTATGGCATAAAGCTGAAGGGGGAAGTCTTCTGACACCAAATCTGGAAGCTACACTCAATTGTGAACACCTCAACTTTCATTTTGTTAAAGGCGGGGGCGGGGAGAATACAGGTTTCTAGTCCTTATGGCTACAGACAGGCCCCTGAAAACATATGGTGAGGTTTTGCTGAGTGCTTAACAGTGTGATCCGATGCTGAAGTTATGCTTGCTAGTCAGAATAGGATCATTTCTAAACAGTGGCATAGTGGAGCCAAGACTTGCAGGGGCACAATGCCAACGTTTGTTTTACTAGCAGGGTCGTGACATCATCTGTCTCCCCCTTTCCAGTGCCAGTTTTATCCTTAAGCCACCGAAGCTAGGAGAGATAAAACATGGCAGATCAGGAGTGGAATCCTATACTGGCTCTGGTGTCAATTCCATTCCCTAACAATGGTATAATGTTATGCCTGTAATAGAGGTGCCATGACTTAAAACACTTCCATTGAAGTCAAAGGAAAGCCCAAGATGCTCCACCCCATGTCCTACCTTCCTGTTCCCCAAAGTCACAACAGAAGGTAGGATTCTGCTTAACTCTTCAGCCAATCTTTATTTATTTCATTTCATTTCATTTCTATACCACCCAATAGCCGAAGCGCTCTGGGTGGGTCACAGAAATTAAAACCACAAGGTACAGCATGAAATATAAAAGCTTGAACCACGATATAAAAGTACAACCAGAATAAAACCAAGCAGCAAAACAGAGATTTAAAATACAGATTTAAACAGCAGAGCTAAAAGTCTAGGATGCTAAAATGCTAAAATACAGAGAAGATAAAAAGGTTTTCACCTGGCATCAAAAGGAGTACAACGTAGGCACCTGTTGAACCTCTCTAGGGAGCTCATTCAACAGCTGGGGCGCCACAGCAGAAAAGGCCTTCCTCCTGGTAGCCACCCACTAGGCTGACCATCTGAAAAGGAGGACAGGGCTCATGTAAGGGAATTTCAACCGGTGTCATTTGTATGCAATTAGTTCCTGGTGAAATTCCCTCTTCATCACAACAGTTAAAGTTGCAGGGCCCCTGCCTTCTTTTGTATATGGTCACTCTAGTATAGTGCCTGCAACTTTAACTGTTGTGATGAAGAGGGAATTTCACCAGGGAGTAATTTCATACAAATGACACCGGCTGAAATTCCCTTTTCTCTACAACTGTTAAAGTTACATGAGCCCTGTCCTCCTTTTCAGGTGGTCAGCCTACCACCCACCTCACTTCCTTTGGCAGGGGCTCATGGAGAAGGACCACTGAAGATGATCTTAGGGTCCAGGCAGGTACACATGGGCAGAGGCGAACCTTCAGATAACCTAGCCCCAAGCTGTTTACGGCTTTGAATGTTAGTACCAGCACTTTGAATCGGGCCTGGACATGGCACACCATCCAGTGTATATAAATCCTTTAGCATGGGGATATAGATCTTGTAGAGCAAGTCATGCTGCACAAGGCCATCTTGCTCTGTCTCAAGAAAAATACCATGGTATACTTTTATTCAGCCTGCTCCTGTAGCCATTACAGTGATGCTCTCTGGGGGGGAGAAGCTTGGCTTTCAACCATAATACTTAGAGTGACCAACTGTAAGGGTTTCCCCGGATTTGTCCTGGTTTTTGTTCTATCCTGGGTGTCGGGGGGGGGGGGGATTTTCTGTAATTTTCTATAATGTCCTGGAAAGAAGCACTTTCCCCTTTAAGGTCGCCATTAGCATGTTGGGAGGGAATGGCATGCTTTCTGGAGGTTCATTTCCCTCCCGCTGCTCTAATCAGGGGAAAGTGTGTCATTCCTGGGCATTATAGAAAAGGCTCTGATTGGAGCAGTGGGGGGTGGGAATGACGTGCTTTCCAGAGGCTCTGGAAAGCTGCTTCCCCTCCCCCAAGAGTGTCCTCTTTTTTGGCTTCCCAAATATGGTCACCCTACTAGAACTGCCTTTCACTTTTGCCAGCAGGACCATAAAAACCTATGCTATGGCTTGTGGATACCACATTCACACCCCTTGGGGTAAGATGACGAAGCCTTCATGTTGTTTCCCATCACAGGTTTACCACAAAAACATACAACTTGGCCAAGAGTTTAGAAAGCAATTCTTCTTGGTGCCCACCTTCTGGCTGTGTAGACAGAAGCCGTCCATATCGAAACGCTGGACCTAAATAGGAGCCTCAAAAAATAAATAGTGGACCTACTGTTTTCTGCTAAGGCCCGGATTTTTGTGAGGATGAAAAGACAGATGGCGTCTCTTGGCTCTTAAGGTGCAGGCGGTAAAGATTTGCTCCGGGAGGTTTGAAAACCAAAGCAATAAAGCAGATGACACCTGTAGCTGTTTGTTTCTCTTGTCTAATTCTCTGCCAAGATGAAAGCAGATATTTACCCAGTGAATCACAGGGGAAGCTCAGATCTTCCCTTTATTTAAAATGTCCTACTCATGATTATTATATAAGACAATCATTAAATATGATTTCTGGCTGAATATACCTCCTTATGAAGAGGAAATATACATTTGTCATGGCTCTGGTAAAAAATAATCTATGGGTATGCAGTAATCACTCATGCACGTGCGCACACATACAGAAGGTGTAACCACATCTTGAAATATTAGATATAATGGGGTGGGCAAACACTTTTGGTCTGATGGCTGGATTGCCCCCCCAAGACCAAATAATTTCAAGGGATGCCCCCCCCCACCTCCCATGACATCTAGCCCCACTAACCTTTTGGGAGGGTGAGTGGTACTCAGGGAAATTCCCTTGTTATCTCCAATCAGAGATGGAAGTAACATGAGAATTCCTCTCCCTTGCCTCCTTGCCAAGGGGCAGGGATTGGGTACCTCTGCAGGCCCAATTAGGGTCAGGGGTCAGAGGTTGCCTTCCTCTGAGATGAAGCATTTTGTTATGCTCCTTAGTAACATGGATTCTTCATATTGCAGGAGCCCTTTCAACAAGTAGAAAGATTATTATGGAGTGAATTCATCCATTTTGTGTGTATGTGAAGGTAGAATGGTTTCTCTGAACCAGTTTTAATCAATCCTGCCTTCAGTTTCAGAAATATATGCCTGAAGGGGAAAAACGGGTTTCTGGAGGAAACAAAGGATAAGTAATCTTTAAAAAACAAACAAACTTAAGGAAAAGTTGATTGGTGGGGAAAAAAAACAAAGCATAAGATTGTAATGGATTTTGTAAGTCATGCCAGTTCTGAAAACTGAAATTGATTTTCAAGAAAGGAGCTATAGTGACCATCAGGTATTAGTGATCCATTTCCCAACTCCATACTCCATCATTAAGACAACATGACACGCCATTATTTGGTCGCTGCAATATGGTCTTGGGCTGCCTCTACAAGAGAGGTTTAAAGCTCTTTCAAGGCACTTAAAAAAATTTACCTCTACAAGGAGGGAGCGCAAATCGGGCGTAGAGGCGCGCTATCCCTCCAATTGTGCGCATTATCGAATGCGCGTTAAATAGCGAGTTTTATTTTGCAGCGGGATGTGCTGCTGCTGCTGCTGCTGCTCGCTCCCCCGCTCAGCTCCTGGCTTCCCTAGCCGGCTCCTCTGGCTCTGTCTTTTCCCTTCCTCGCCCGCCCACGTCCCTCGACAGACTTCCCTCCCTCCGGCGGGGGAGGGCGAAGCAGCCAGGCACGCAGGTAGGCAATGGAGCGGAGCGCTGAGGCTGCAGCCAGCGCGCGCGGGAGAGCTTCGCGTGGCCGAAGGAGGGGTCGCCCTGCCGCTGCCCCCCCTCGCCCCACCGCCGCCGCCCCCGCCGGGAAGGAGACGCTCCCCGTCCAGCAGTGACAACTCCTCCCGGCTCCCCTGAGCGCCCCCCCCCCCCCGGTTTCTTGCCTTTGCAGAGAGAAAGGCCGGCGGAGGACTCTCGCTGCCCCCTCCGCTGCTCCCCGGCCGAGATCGGCTCCTGCCTCCGGGGGTCTTGCCTCCCCCCTCCCCTCTCCCTGCCTGCCTCTCGTGCAGAGGTATTAGGGGTAAATGCGCTTCAGGGATGAAGCACATAATCACTTAACCAGGCGCAAAAGTTGAGGTTCATCATTACAAGGCCAGAGAGAGAGGGGGGGCACAATAATATCTGGATGTCGTTCAGCCTGCAAACTCGGAAGCTGATGGGCATCCTATGCAGAACAGAAGGAATGCCAAGATGGTCTTTTCCTCTGCGCTCCTCCCACTCTGCATTTTCCCCTCAGGGACAATCTGTCCGGGGTCCTGTGCTAGAAGCAGGTGGGGCCAAAGCAAGCGGCAGGTAGAACCAGAGCCAAATGTAGACACGTCTACCCCTTTTCACTCTCTATTTCTGCTACTCCCTTCTCTCTCTCTCTCTCTCCTTCCCTGAACAGGGAGTTCCCAGGGAAGGGTTAAATCACCCTTGCAAAGGTCTGAACGATTGCTTGCAGATCGCCTTCAAAACCAGGGAGTTGTCTATAAGTTGTCTTTGCCCCGGGGTGGCTCCAAATCTGCGCTGCATTGGTTATATGATGCAGCTGCTGATTCGGAGACACTCTGGGGCAAAGAGCTGAAGATCTGCAGCTGAAAAATCAGGGACTTACCCTGAGTTTTCCTGACCGAGCGAGGTCAGCACGGCTCTTCCGCCATCTGTTCTCACTTGGGTGATGCACCCGGGGTGTTCCCGTGCAGAAGGTGACTTTCCGTTGGTTACTGGAAGCTGGGGGAGGGGGAGGGGGAGGGGGAGGGGGAGGGCCTGGCGAGCCTAATGGCTGCCGAAAAGCCTGCACTGCCTCCCCCAATGGGGATTATTTGCTGCCACCCCGCAGCAGGGAGCAGCACCAACTCGGCTCTGTGAAGGCAGCCTCCCAGCCTAGGGTAGCTGCAGATTGGACTAAAGTGTGCATAACTTAAATTCTGGTAATTTAAGGGTCAAGTTGCCCATTACATGTCAACATGTGTAACCCAATGATCCCTGTTAAAAGCAAACAAATGGCAGGGGCAATTGAGAGCAGGGAAACAGCAGACAAGGAATGGTTTAAGCATCCCTGCTCCCCACCAATTCTCTTGTCTCAATCACCCCCTCCTGAAATAGCTTTCCATTCAATGAGCGGGGCAGCATTGGATGAGTGTTTTTTCTTGTAATTTGGCCCCACGTGATAGTTTGTTCCAAAAATTGACCAGTGTTTCAGATTTTCTGCAGACTTTATTGTTTCGTTTCATTGGGTTTATATCATTCAGGTCCTTTTCGATATATAAGAGCTTTTTGATACAGCTTTCCTCAGATGCACTTCCGATAATCAGTCTCTTTTCTTTTCTTATTTCTTGGCCAGTGTATGGGATTCAACAGCTGAAATGCACAAGAGAAGAGCTGTGTTGATGTTTTTATTGGGAAATGGGGTACATTGAACCTCTGCCTTGGCCCAGATGGGAAACTTTCATGGCAGAGATGGGGAAACTTTTTCTAATTGCCTTGGAGTTGCAAAGGAACAGAAAGGTCCTCCATTTTTTTATTTAGTTGGTATTAGGATATTATGGTATTAAATAGTGTGTGTGTACGCGTGCCCTCTCTCTCTCTCTCTCTCTCTCTCTCATCTATCTATCATCATCTATCTATCTATCATCTATCTAATCTATCTATCTGCTGTCCTCTCTCTCTCTCTCTCTGATACCTCTTCTTCAATCTCTGCCCATCAGTGGCTGGGAGTGAACAGATCATTTTGACCAGTGGTCATAACCAGTCATTTGCAGAGAGCTTTTGAAATTTGGCCACAAGTTTTTCTCACCCCTGTTCTGAGGGCTGGGTCAGGGCCCCAGGTTGCCAGTTGCCTATCCCTAGTTTATGCATTGGGGTCAGACTGAATGTTTGATCTACAGAAGTCTGAGATTCTTTCAAGGACGGATGACTGTGTGAATACTGAGATGAGCAAAACTGATTGAGAAGTATTGTGTAAAAAGCAGAACAGGCTTGTGTTAAAGAAAGCAAGAGGGTTATCGGGCAGCCTGAATTCAAGCAGCAGAGAAAAGTAATCAAAGGGCGAGAGGGAACTGTGCCTGCAAAAGCTTCCAGGACAATCAAGGCTTGATGGAAGGCCCACGACTCAAATCTGTGCTCGTTCTGAAAAGCCTTTTTCCATCAAGGAGAGTCCTGATCTCCATCATCGTTTCTATTCACAAGATTATGACTTGAAACCCAGGAAAAGAAGCACCTTTTGCTTCTAGTGTGATTATGAGCGGAGCGTGGCCTTGTAACGAGCGATTCTGTGTTGAGGGGGCAGTGAATGATTGCGGAACAGCCCCATTGTATAAATACAGGTAGCTCTGTATGTTTAAGGTAGTTTTAATTCCTCTACTTTTGCTTCTGCTTCCTCTTCTGCAGTTGTAGTGGGGTGTCAAATGTACAAAAAACAGGCTCCCCTGGGCTCCTTGATGATGCAAGTGTGGGAGTGAAAACTCTGCACTTTTTTGCTTATATCTCCACAAATAAAAGGGCTAGAGAGAGCAATCCATAAGTGTGGAGTGGTGGAGGAGATGATGGTGGTGGTGGCGGCGGAGGTAAAACGGTAGACAATCTGCCACTTCCAGCTCTGCCATTTTGTGCTAGCCAGGGTGAGAGGTAGCCATGGGTTTTTCCCCACTCCCACCCCAATTTCCTCCCTCCATTGGTTTCAATGGGAAGGAAATTACCTGTGTCAGGCTGAAGTAGAACTGCCTGCTAGTGGAGTGTGGCTAGCTGGGGAATTCTGGGAGTTGTAGGCCTTTTTCTGTCTAAATATGCATAAGATTGCACCCTATGCTGCCTTGGAGGGTTGTAAAAAAAATCAAAATCAAAAGAAAGCTTATCAATGTTTTAACAGCAACAAATAATTCTGATTAGTATGCAATGTTGTCCCGGCACTAGTGCTAATATGCTAGTGCCAGATTAAAGTAACGCTAGCACATAATGGGTCCCCTCTACAAGATTTCGGTTTGACGCCCGGTTGGCCGATTATGCGCATCTTCTCCCAATCGCTTTTACGCCTAATCTCTATACACGGGAGGCGGTGAAGCGCATTACCGGTTGTATGAAACGCGCTTTAAAGTTGTTTACCTGTGGAGAATCGCTTGTTTACATGGTCATAAGGTGCTTTAACTCCCGCGGTAAATTAAAACTCGCTATTTAACGTGCATTCGATAATGCAAATAATCGGACAGAAAAAGCGCCTCAACCCCTGATTTGTGCTCCATTCATGTGGAGATAAAATTGGTAATGCGCTTTGAAAGAGCTTTAAATCGCTCTTGTAGAGGCACCCTTAATCAGTTCACCTTGGCCTAATCTACACCAAGCAGGATATTGCACTATGAAAGCGGTAGACAAAAGGCAGGAGCCACACTAGTGCTTTATAGCAGTTTTGAGGTGCACTGACAACTGTTGGGACCCATTGACACATCCCATATACTGCTTTCATACCTCTATATCCTGCTTGATGTGGCTCCTGCCTTTTATATACCGCTTTCATACCGCTTTCATAGTGCAATATCTTGCTTGGTGTAGATTGTTTGGAAGGAAAATTGTCCCTTTTTTGCTGCCGCGCTGCTGAATTTTAGTAGCAAATCACTGCTTTCCCCATTATGCAAGTTACATTGTGCAAGCATTAGTTTACACTAGGGCAAGGCCATTAGCGCTAGCACTGGGACTACACTGGATACTGCCCAATAATAGTACATCTGAAGCTGCCTTCTAATGGATTGGACCATTGGCCCAGCTAGCCACAGTCTGACAGTGGCTCGCTAAGGTCCTAGGCAGAGCTTTCTTTTCCAATCTGAGATCTCTGAACAATTTCATTTCATTTCAATACATGTGTTGTATTTCTATACCACCCCATAGCCGAAGCCCTCTGGGTGGTACACAAAAAATAAAAATCATTCAAATACCTTATATAAAGTATAAAAGCCATTCATGTAAGGACATAAACAAATAGCACACAAAATAAAAGCATATATCTAAAATAATTTAAAACGATCAGCCAGAGACAATTCAGGGTCTGATCAAAAGGACTCGTTATATGCTGCTAAAGGCCTGAGAGAAGAGGGCAGTTTTAACCTGGTGTAGAAAAGATGACATTGTTAGTGCCAGGCAAACCTCATTGGGGGGAAATCATTCCATAAATGAGGGGCCTCCACCGAGAAGGCCCTCTTCCTTGTTGCCGCCTTCTGAGCCTCCCACAGGCAGAGCATAGTGTATGGGTCAGTTTATGCCTGGAGAGGCATTCCATCAGGTATTGTGGTCCCGAGCCATGTAAAGTTTTACATTTGCCGGGGAATTAACTTGGTTCCTTGCATATACCATGCATGTGCTTTCATTCTGAGCCATTCCTACGCCAGTGGTTTGTTTCCCAACAATTACGTGCCTTAGTTGGCATGCAGAGGAGATACGTTTGCTAGATAATTTAAAGCTCTAAACGGCTTGGGACCTTTATACTTGAGGGAGCGCCTCTCCCTATATATGCCTATCCGAGATTTGAAATCTGTTGGAGGAGCCTTCCTCTACATCCCACCTACATGAGACATACAATATTGTGGGACATGGGAGAGGGCTTTCTCTGTGGTGGCACCCGGCTTGTGAAATACCCTCCCCATTGAGGCCCGCCTGGCACCAACACTGACTTCATTTCGGTGCCAAGTTAAAACATGGCTTTTATCAAAGCCTTTGAGGGCTAAATTCTCCATGGTTTCACATAGTTTTAATTGTTTTTAATTGTTTCAATTGCTTTAAAAATACTTCTAGTTTGAACTTGTTAATGGTTTAATATGTTTTTACTTATGTATATTATGTATTATTTTACATTGTGCTAATTTTATCTGTATGCCTCCCTGAAATCCTAGCGATATAGGGTGGAATACAAATGTTCAAACAAACAAATTACAGGTGTGCACCCAGATTTTTTTGTTCCATATTACCCTTAGATAATGTCTTTTGGGTCGCTTTCCTCTTCTTTTCCTTCTTGTTTTATGAGCCAGAGTCCTATGCAAAGTTGAGTGTGCCTAAACCTGGGTACAAAAACGGGGAGAAAAGTCTCAGGATGCTCTAGAGAAATGTATTATAAAAAAACGCCTGACCCGTGTGTCAGCCGTTTCAACCTTTTGCTTTCTATTAGGCCTTCTTCAGGGGGTTGTAACAATGTCTGCAGAAATGGTTATAACTCCCCAAAGAAGGCCTAAGAGAAAGCAAAAGGCCGAAACGAGTCAGGCTGTTTTTTTTTAAATAAATAAATAAATAAAATAAATAAATAAATAAATTTGTCTACAGCATCCTGAGACTTTTCTTCCTTTTTTTGTGTTCATCTGGGATGCTCACCTGCCTTGCACCCTCTAAACCTGGGTACACCTAGCTCTGCTTGCGATTGGATTGTTACTTATTTGTCTTGATTTGAATGTATTTACCTAAAGTTATGACGATTTCCATTTTAGGCTGCAATTTGTACAAAACTGATGCCAAGCAAACCGTAGGTCAACGAAATCCACATCACACAAATGGTTAGCCAATTCCGATGAAACCAAAGCTGTAAAATTTAGTGCTCCCAATAAAACACCCACCCACCAAAAAAACACCATGCAGTTATTGGACTTGGAAGTTTTTTTTAACTTCTATCGATTGAGGTTTTTCATTCTGTTTCACGACATCGTGGCTCAGACACTGTTTTCCACATGAACACCTCCTTGATACCGCAAGTCATCACTGTTGACACAATTTGTGTCCCCAAAGATGATCAGGTTCACAAAGCATGTCTAAAAACTTCACCTGAGAATCCAGTCATCAAATGGCGAAGCACATTTCTTTAGCCTTACCACTCGCATCTAGGTGATCTGCACTGACATGGCTAGCCACTTTCTCTAGGTCCATTAATTATACTTTGGCTCAATTCGGACGACACAATAAACAACTGGTGTGGGGGAAACAATCGTCAGTGTTTTTGACAATTGTGTCATCCGAATGTTGCCATAGTCAACTCAGCGCTGATCCTCATCCACTCCACGGTTGATTATTTATTACCATGTTGTGTGGCGAGTACCCCCTAGATGAACAACTGTAAAGCTGATGATTACCCCACCATTGACTATCATGTCGTCCAAATTGAGCCTTTGTCTTAGCAGAAAGGACAGAGGAAAAGATGGGGAATACGTCCATTGGTTTAGGAAGATTCAATAGCACTGAAACAGAAGCAGGAGTTTCCCCACTGCCCTCAGTCAAACTAGTGCCGGAGGCTGATATAGTTTACCTGACTAAAACCTTTAATGGAGGCTGGCAGCTCCAATGTGGGTGGGGTGGTGAATCCGCTCCGGGTTTCAGTCAGAACTCTCAAAGAGCTATTCGATAGCTCCTTTAGAGTTCTGACTGAAATCAGACTCCAGTGTCAGTGAGGCGGTGAATCCGCTCCAGGTTTCAGTCAGAACTCTAAAGAAGATATCCAGGATTTACTGCCACACTGACATCGGAGCCATTGAAACAGAAGAATGAATGGAGGAAGGACTGATAGCTGAGGCTAGAATGGAATGGTGGGGGTGGGGTGGGGAGGGGGAGGGGCAGTTGGGGAAAGTCAGAAGGAGAACGAAAGACCATTAATGATAGGTCAGGAAAGTGGGAGCTGAGTTAGGATTGAGAGATAGTGACCTGGTTGGCTAACCCATACTTTATTTAAAATCAGCCACTCTACATACCAGTATTACACCTCCCAGCATGCCTTTGGCAGCCCACAGGTGCCTGCATCATCTGAGATGTCTGCTTGTTGCTGATGCTGCTCCTTGATACAGCATCGATGAGTAGCATCACCAAGGAGGAGATGTAAGCAGGTGTCAGTGGATGCACCCAGCTCCGGCCAATCCTGCTGGGATTGCCTTGGCCTGCACTTCTCATCCACAAAGTGCTCCATCAGGAGCCTGTTCTGAAGGGATAGGGCTGGGATGGGCACCTCCCCCCCTTTGTTGGCTCTGTTTCTGAGCATGCACAGAGTGCCTCCCCTTCCTCCCTCCATCTTAAGGGCAAAGGCTGCATGCTTGCTTCCCCCAGATTGAGAAAACAGCGATATCAAGACAGGGTGCCTTTGAGCATGTTTGGCCTCTCAAAGTCACGCTGTTGTATCTAGTTATGATTTTAAAACCATGCACAGTGGGCGGGAGGAGGCAATGTGGGTTGTTTCCTTGACTTGAGTTGACTGCTTGAGAACAACCTTAGGAGTCGGGGTTATGAAAAACATGCAGAGGCCACCCACCCACACACTCATAATGGCTGCCAAAAGGCAGTAAGCCTGGCCTTCCACTCAAGGCATGTTGGGCGTTCTGCCCAAGGCATGCTGGGAGTTGTAGGCACAAGCCTTGGTTTTTATTAAATTCTTTAAAAATACTTAACAACCCAAATTCTATGTTTTTAGATTGGTACATTGTAAAACCAGACCTATCAGCATGCCAAATTTCAAATTTCTAACTCATCTGGAAGTGGGTAAACATTTCTGGACATATATTGCCCGAACATACTTTCCACTTTATAGGTAGTGATAAAGCCCCAAACAACTTGGGATACCTGGCAGACTGCATTCCCTTATATACTGCCAGATAACACTTATGATCTTCACAGGTTTTGCTGGTCATCCTGAAATGAGCAGAATGTCGCCATGAAGAACCTCGATGGCATGCCTTCTCTGTAGCCACACCCACCATCTGGAAAAACCTCCCTCATGCAGTTTGGAAGGAAGAAATTGTAACATCTTTTAAATGCCTCCTGAAAACTTATCTTTTCACACAGGCTTTCCCTGGGCTGCAACTTGTTTTGGTTTCATATGGGTTTTTTGTTTTTGTTTTTTCTACTTTTAAAGCTTTATATTATGTTCTGACTTGTTGCATTTTATGGTTTTAATTGTGAACTGCCCAGAGATCCTCAGCTATTGGGCAGTATAAGAATGCAATAAATAAATAAATAAATAAATAAATTTGATGGGCCTTATCTCCACTGACCACTACATGTCTGGAAAGAACAATCAAGCCAGAAGTTTACGACTACTCTTGGCATCCAGATCTGTGGCCCTCTGTCTGTTCAATTCAATGTTTTCTGTCCCAGCCCTTCCGCAAGGAACTGCAACCGAACCCTCTCTCCCTGTGCATCATCTTGACGTCCAACTAACATCTTTGCATCTGACACAATGTGGATGAAATTATGGCATGGGGCAGCTTAACCCCCATATTACATCCCTTGACTTTTTATCAAATTGCTATGCTAGCGTCACAAGATCCTCTTCTCTTTTCACTGAAAACCTCTTGCATCATTTGCTTTCCTTCTGCTTCCAGGAGTACACAGAACTGCATCATCACCAATCCATAAACCTAAGAAGAGACCCTTCAAAACAGCAACACGATTAACCACTTCTAACATTTCTGCCATCCATCCATCCACTCACTATTGGCTTCTTTCATCCCCTGCCAAGCTTATGTGCAATTAGCAGATAGACAGCCCAGAAGATCTCCTGGTGTACATGAGTTTAATTAGCAGGAGACCTGCATGTAGATAGACAATGTAGGTGAACATTGTTCTCTTTGGAGCCTCAATGCAAACATGTTTCTTCCATTTTGCAGCTGGAGGAAGGTGATCAGGAAAATGGCATTAGGTAGTTGGGGTGGAGAGAAAGTTAACCCCAGCCCTTTGGTCTGATCCAGCAATACTCTTTATGCCTTATGAACTGAGATGTCCCGCAGAAATTCTTGTGACATGCGAACATGGTTGGAAATAGATGGCAAGCCAGGCGATTCAGTCAGTACATGATATCAACATGCAGGAAAATGGGAAAAAAGGAAATATTGTTTGGCTAGTATTATAAAGCCTGCTGGACATCTCTGTGGAACATTGGAAGTTATTGCGCATAAGATGACAGCCTCTTTCAGCACAAAATATAAGAAGGCTAATTGACAATAAATATAAAACCATAAACAGTGTAAGGGGTTGAGTCAGATATACATACACTATCTTATCTGCTCTGGGGACTTCTAGTTTTCCCCTACTGCAACCACGATAATACTCTAATTCATCTGAACAGGCACACAATGCCTAGCAGATTGCTTTTAACATGGGACAGTGCGTTCCCCATAAAACAGCTGCCAATAATCAATACCAGAGATTGCCTCGGTGTACCTTCTGCTGATATCGTCTTCCGTTCCGAAGGTATGGTCTTTTCTGACACAACTCATCACCCACACCTATTTTGTCACTTTCTCTAGGGGAAAACTAGAAAGATACCGTTTGTTTTCCTGGGGCTCATCTACACCTACCAGCTATCCAGGACAGTGGGGGGGAGGGAGGATCCCGGGCTTTCCCGCTTCCAGGATCATCCCCCCAGCATCCACAAAATGTAAGTACAAAATAAACAACCCCATTCAAAACTCGGCGCCGAAAAACATCAGCAGCCATCCTGGGGATGGTGAAACTGCTGCCCTCCCATGGGCACGGAGCCCTCCCCCATGCAGCTCTATGCCCATTTGCAAAGCCCCGCTACTCGTAGGGAGGAGGGAGACCCAGGAGCCTCCATCACACTGCCCGCGGTCCTTGGAGTTGTCCTGGGACAGCGGGAAAAAACGGGATAAGTGCCATCCATTTTATCCCGGGGAAAGTGAAAGGTTGTCCCCCGGTATCCCTGTGTGTCATTTGGACGTGGAGGGACAACCTCGAGCTGACCCCGGGGATAAATGGATGGTGTAGACATGGCTCTGGTATGGTAGCCATACATGTGGCTGTCTTTCAGACAAAACAAATGACAGAAAATGGTCCTTCAAATTCATTGGTTCATTCCAAATGGCTGTCGGAATACATTGCATTTCAGAAGGGCTGCTGCGGAACCCATCAATGGAACAGGTTGGTTATTGCTGACTTGTGTCTCATTGATGTCTAGATCTAATCCAAAATGATTGGTTGTTGATGTGTGAATTCAGGGGCTGTCTAGAAGTAGCTCAATGAACAATGGCCATAGGGTTGTATAAAAATGGGTTGGATTCTGCAACCAGCCATACAAACCATAGGACAAGGAACAAAATGTCAAGTATTTGGAATGGCTGTTGGAGTGCATTAGGATGGGTTGGCTCCTGTACCCTGAATAAAGCTGTGGATTTTTTAAAAAACAGCATGTTTTCAAGTTGCTTTCTGAATAAGGTTAGAATGCATATGTGGGGCTGCCTTTGAAAACGGTTCGGAAACTTCAACTGGAACAAAGCAGGGCAGCCAGACTGTTAACGAGAACTGGCCAACAAGACCGCATTACGCCAGTCCTTTTCCAGCTTCACCGGCTGCCAGTCCAGGAACGGGCCCGATTCAAAGTGCTGGTGTTAACATTCAAAGCCCTAAACAGCTTGGGGCCAGGTTATCTGAAGGAATGCCTCCTCCCATATGCACCTGCCTGGACCCTAAAATCATCCTCAGGGGTCCTTCTCCGTGAGACCCTGCCAAAGGAAGTGAGGCAGGTGGCTACCAGGAGGAGGGCCTTCTCTGCTGTGGCGCCCCAGCTGTGGAATGAGCTCCCCAGAGAGGTTCGCCTGGCATCTACATTATACTCCTTTAGACACCAGGTGAAGACCTTTTTATTTTCACAGTTCTTCAGTTTGATTTTTAATCTTGTTGTTTAAATTTGTATTTTAAATCTGTATTAATTTCTGTATGGCTGCTCAGTTTTTATCCTGGTTGTGCTTTTATACTGTGTTTTAAGTTATGTTTTTATATTGCTGTTTTATATTTTGAATGGTTTTTCTGGTTTTAATTTTTGTAAACCACCCAGAGAGCTTCAGCTATTGGGCGGTATAGAAATGCAGTAAATAAATAAATAAATAAATAAAATGCATTTTGTCATTTGTCAGAAACTTTCATGAACGTGCTTAGTGTAAGATTTAGAAGCAGCATAAGATGACCATCCTAAACATACACTGTAAAACAATAGAAATGAATTCACAGGATCTATCAAGGAAAAGCATTTAATTCCTAAAGACAGAACATGCCTGCAAACTTTTCCATCTGTGGCAAGCACTGCTCCTTAACTCTAAATATGAGGGGACCAGGTGCATTCAGTTAGTGGATAAGAAAAGGCACTCTGTACATTCTCTTAGGCTATTACATCAATGCCCACATCTCAACAAATCTGCCTTAATTTTCTTTTCCAGACTTTATCATTTCGTTCAATTGATCCTGGTTTTCCTGAGAGTTTTGCATGACACACTAAATCCCCATAATCACTGGCACTGTCATTCAATCACGCCTTTGGCTTTCAAGATTCCAACAGGCAATACCCAAACACTTTTAAGCATATCTTTGCAGCCAGAAGGACTAGAAACTTGCTTTTTAAAAAGTGGTAGCCAGGTTTGGCAGGAAGCTGAATTTGCACCCAATGCCTTATTATGTACCTTTTCTACTCCCCCCCCCCAATCCTCATAGAATTGCAACATACACGCAACCCCTTTAACAGCTTCTGCATCTCCTAGCTGGTAAGCACTTGTAATAATTGTTTCCAAACATGAGAAGGTTGAGCTGTAGAACTGTACGCTCTGCGTCTTTGACCTAGGGTAATCTTCTTTGCCAGAAGAGCCTAGGCAGAGTCAGCGCTAGAGCATGGCAAGATGGGCATCTGCCACGGCCCCAATACAGGAAAAGGGTCCACCTCACTGCTCATTCATTCATTCATTTCTATACCACTCAATATCTAAAAACGATTCCAGAACAGTGGACACAGGTATAAACAGTAAAAAGATTAAAAAAGCAAATTAAATTTGTTCAATTTAAAATAAAGGACCAGGAAAAAAAGCAGCTGGTCAGTTGGGGAAGGCTTCTCTCAATAAGATCTGTTTTCAGGAGGCGACGGAAGCAGCCTAGTATTGGCACCTACCTGACCTCCAGGGGCAGGGAGTTCCACAGAGAAGGGGCCAATACACTAAAGGCTCTTCTCCTGGCGGATTCCAATCAGGCCATAGGTTCATGTGGAACCAGCGGCAGCATGCCTTCCAATGACCTTCTTGACAGGGCAGGCTGGTAAGGGGGAAGGCGCTCTCTCAGGTATCCTGGTCCCAAGTTGTTTAGGGCTTTGTACACTAGTCCACTTTATGTGGAACAACCCAAGAAATCAGAAGCAGAAAATCCCTGATCTGCATCCAACTTTGAGGTTAAGGGACTTACTGAGGGTGTATTACCAGAAGCACCCACCCCGCCACAATCCTGAAACAGGGACTGAGTCACACATTTCAAATTCGTCCTTCCTATAGGTCCCGACTAACCTTCATATTTCTGCTAAGAACATAGTATTAGAGCCACCAATGCCTGCATCATGTTTTTTTTTTTAAAAAAAATCCCAGAATGTCAGTGGAGTAGACAGAACTGAAGCTATGATTGCATCACAAAATGTCAGCTGAGTTATTACCTTGCTGTTTTCTCCGCCTTTGGACACTTTGGCTGGGTCACGCTGACAGGATGCCTTCCCCCTGAAATTCATTCCCAATCCTAAGTACTGCTGGTGTTCCTGTGATTCTGCTGTGACTTGTAAAGTGTTCAGAGAAGCCGTAGCTATCTGAACAGGCTTTGGGAAGAAGCAAATGTCCCTGTTCAATAGGGGTTTGCAGATTTTGTGAAATCCGTTGTGTTTCACGAGTTGTCAGAGGTCTTTCGTCTGCTTATTAAAGGAATCGATTTTTTAAAAACCAGAACTTCATTCTCTTTGCACTAATTTGCATTTGTGCTAATTCACGTTGGTGCACATGCAAATTAATGCAACTCCTACCCCAAAAAACGCACAAGAGGAGTGAGGAATCCATGCAACTCCAAAAAAGCTGGTCTGTTGTGGAATCTGCAAGTCCGATTCGTAGAAATCAGAGCGTTTGAATCCGCTGGGATTTCTCCAACATCCCTACTATTCAATCAAAAGATTTTTTTGACAAACATCTGAAGAATCTCACTCTTTTGTTTCTTAATTCCAAGAAGGAAAGCATGAAAACGCCAACCTTCACTTCAGCATCCAATACTATGCTCCAAAAGATCATTTTGTCTGTGCACTGATCTGTTGCATTCTAGACCAGGGACAGCCAACTCTCGTATTGAGAGAACTGGGCATGTTTAGCCTGGAGAAGAGAACACTGAGGTGAGACATGATAGCACTCTTCAAATACTTGAAAGGTTGTCACATAGAGGAGGGCCAGGATCTCTTCTCAATCAACCCAGAAGGCAGGACACGGAATAATGGGCTCAAGTTACAGGAAGACAGATTCCGGCTGGACATCAGGAAAAACTTCCTGACTGTTAGAGCAGTACGACAATGGAACCAATTACCTAGGGAGGTGGTGGGCTTTCCCACATTAAAGGCATTCAAGAGGCAGTTGGACAACCATCTGTCCGGGATGCTTTAAGGTAGATTCCTGCATTAAGCAGGGGGTTGGACTCGATGGCCTTATAGGCTCCTTCCAACTCTACTAGTCTATGATTCTATGAACTGCTAGGCAGGGCTTTACATCAAAAGTGGGCAGTGCCACCCCTCTCCCTGTCCCACTTTTCATCTCCATCCCACTCTTGGCAGTGGTCTGAACTTATCTTTTTGTAGAGGGCTTTGGAAATCAGGCCGCGTGCCCAGGTTGTCCACTCCTGCTCCAGTGGCCCAGGGGTCAGAAATGCAAACCGACCCCAAACTCAAATGGCCAAGTTCCATGATACACTCAGCACCATCTAGCAGCAAGCACTCCATCCCAATAATGGAGCACATGTGCTCAGGCACAGCATTGTGCATAGTGAGGTGGACTTACATACAAGATACATGTTACATACATATAGGCCAGTATCCAATACAGCCGCTCCATTCCCGCGCAATGTGTTATATTAGCAGGATTCACCACTCACTCAGCAGGAAGTAGCAGTTCAAAAAGCAACCCAAGGAACAAATGGGAACACATGTTTCAGGACCGAGACAGGCCAGCAGAACTTGTAGAATGACGCTTTCAAACCAGAAACAAGTGTTTCTCTGTTTCTAAGCTTGCTTTCCGAACCACTACATATTTAACTATTTACTACATTTCAATACCACCCGAGTTCTCTGGGCAGTTTCAGGAAGTAGTATTTCCACTCCTTTCCAGCTGCTGATGGAACCACTAGATTCCTGTCACACTAGTACTGGTTCCCGCTACTGTGCAGGACAGACTGGACAGAAGTAGCAATATACTGAAGACCTCCGGTAATGCAGTAGTGTGGGTGTAATCCTCCCCGGCCAATTTTATAGAAAGTGTTCTTGTGCTTGGAGATTTTAATGCAGGGGTGAACAAACCCCTGGCCTCCAAATACTGTGGCTCTCCAAATGTTTGGCCTGCAACTTGCGTGAGCCTAACCAGTGAAACCAATGGAGGAGCATGATGGGAATTGGAGGCCAAAAGAGGTCCACAAGCTGCCCACTCCTATTTTAATGGGCAGGGTACTAACATAGATGACGGCGAGGGAAACACCCTAGTCCCAGAGCAAAGCTTTGTGAATATTTTTTGTTTATATATGACAGGAGTGTCACAGAAAAGTGAGTCTTACAAAATGCCAGTGGGGGGGGCTGTGTGATGACATCATCAATATGGCTGCCGCGCTATCATGTAGTTGCCACATTTAAATATGCATAACTTCTCACCCGTTTATGCTACAGAGATGAAAGTTTTTCTGAAATGTTTCAAATGTAATGACAAATACTTTTTGTAATTGCACATGTTTTGTTAACTCCATTAGTTTTTGAGATACTTTCATTTGAACGTACAAAATCAGTGTTTACATTGGTTATGTGTGACGTTTAACCATGATTTACTCCAAAAACTATAGGACTTTCGAAAGAATACTCAAGAAACAAAAAGTTGCATTTTTTAACGAGGATTAAGAAAATGTATAATAACATGGGGTTTACCTCAACGCTTAGGGAATTATGAGTGATATCTTGTTATACATCCACTTTCTCAGGATTGTATGATTTTACAGTTTATCATACAGGGCTTTCATTTCAAAAGTATCCTCCCTAAAAATCTCTCGATCTGATGCACAGATCATTTTGAACATGTTCAACTGTGGTTTTTAAAGCTGAACATGTTCAAACGTTCTTTACAAAATTTCAAACAGGACGGGTATGAAGATATATAAAACATACTATCTATTAGGCTGAATTGTTTTTAACAAATGTTTTTTTAAAATCTTCTGCAAAACTACGATTACAAAATAAAAACTATGTTCTGTGAGAAGGGTTAACACATAAATTTCATTGGATGTCCTCTTCACTTTCATTGGAACTGCTACCATCACTGTCAAAATCACTTTCCTCATTTTCAATTTCACTGTCCTCTTTTGTGGCCGTTTCAAGATTATCTGGGAGTGTTGGACCATCGTACCATTTTATGTGGTACCTGCCATTTTCCAAGTACCAGCCATGTTCAGTAGGATCAAGCCCGTCGTCAGGTTTTCTACAATCTGCTCATTTCCACAGCCATGACACTGAATTACTTCTTTTAATCTTTTGGATCAATGCAGGTTTAGATGGAGGCAGCATTGTTGGGTCAATCCCTTTAACTTTGGAGAATGCCTTAGACTGGATCTTAGGTGTTGTTTTCTTCATAGACTGTATCTTACTTCACTCATAGAGGAGTATCTAGAGTGGCCGTACATGGCACAGACAAATTTCTCCAACCCAGCTATCTTTTCTTTGGTTAAAGTTAATGACTCACCTAGCTTGCTGAGAATTTCTTGGAATTCATGATTCTTTTTCATGATTTCAAATAGTTTAACTTTTCCCTGTCTTGCAAATGCAGCTGTGAAATCAGATCCTGTAAAAGCGTGGTAGCCAGACAAGGCCTCTACCAGATCATTTTTCTTAATTTATACATATTGGATAATTCAGCTTTTCTTGCCACAGAATTTGGATTATACCATATGCAAAGAAACAGATTTTTGTGAAATAATGGTTTAATATGTTCAGCTGTTATGTTTTGTTACAGGGACTGAAGATGCAGGGGTTAACAGTAACTGCCACTCTGCCAGAACACCATGTTTACAATGGATCGCTCTTTGGGCATGAGCCTTGAGTAAAAGACACACAGCTCCTCTGTGATACAAGTTACCTCTAAGGAACATTTCAACTGGACAGACAATCAATGAGAAAGTCACACTGGATCTTCTTTCATTTTCTTCTAAAGGGCAAGAAGCTGCTGAAAAGTTCAAAACAATGTACGAGCAAGATCCAAAGAATGTTGAAAAGCCCATAACCCGAAATTTGATAGCTAACTGCGCATCTTCTATTGCATCCAGTAACCTTAAAACAGAACGAAAGAAACTAGAGGTTGCCAAATGCACTTTAGCTGCTTTCGGTAAAGTAATTCATATGGCAGCTGTTCAAAAATGTGATGTGAAAAAAGTGATTGAGTATCCTCAACTCCTGTGCCATTCTCTCTTGCTCAGATTGGTGGATTAATGAATAAAACAGACAAAAGTAAGTTGATGCACAGGCTAGAAAAGTACCAGAATTTAGAGGAGGAGCATGATATAACTACAGGTCAACTTCACATAGATGTGGCTGTATATGATGCAATGTTCGTGTTGCACACTTTGAAGTTCCCGGAAACTTACGGAGCTCTTGCATGTAAATTACTGGAGCACATAACTAGCAGTACACCAGCTAAGGAAGTGCACCTGGTGTTTGACACTTACGGCTATTAAACTATAAAAGATTGTGAACATGAACGGCGAATAACTGTACCAACTAGTGATATCAAAGTAACAGGTGCAGATCAGAAGACCCCCCAAAAGGCAGTTGATGCACTTCGGAATGAGCAATTTAAAACATCACTGGCTTCTTTCCTATGCCATGAGTGGAAAAATCAGAAGTATGCTTCACTTCTGGAAGGCAAAATTCTCTTTGTCGGAGCAGAAGCTGTGTGTTACAAATACACCAGCAAGGATGTCAGTGTTGAGACAACAGAGGTGCCTGATCTTGCTTACCACCATCAAGAGGCAGACACAAGGATTATTTGGCACATTCAACATACATCACATGGTAGTGATCAGGCAAAGACTATCCTGGTTAGAGCAAATGACACTGATGTGTTGGTTCTGTTAAATTACCATCAAAAGCACTTCCTAAACTCTCTGTGGCGTGTCTTCTAACTGCAGAAAGACGATCAATGTAATTTGTATCAAAGAGGAGATCAGACATGATCTAGTAGAGGCCTTGTCTGGCTACCACACTTTTACAGGGTCTGATTTCACAGCTGCATTTGCAAGACAGGGAAACGTTAAACCATTTGAAATCATGAAAAAGAATCATGAATTCCAAGAAATTCTCAGCCAGCTAGGTGAGTCATTTAACTTTAACAGAAGAAAAGATAGCTGGGTTGGAGAAATGTGTCTATGCCATGTACGGCCACCCTAGATACTCCTCTGTGAGTGAAGTAAGATAAAGTCTATTTATGAAAAAAAAAAAAAACCTAAGATCCAGTCTAAGGCATTCTCCAAAGTTAAAGGGATTGACCCAACAATGCTGCCTCCATCTAAACTTGCACTGAAACAAAAGATTAAAAGAAGCAATTCAGAGTCATGGCTGTGGAAATGAGCAGATTGTAGAAAACCTGACGACGAGCTTGATCCTACTGAACCCGGCTGATACTTGGAAAATGGCAGGTACCACATAAAATGGTACGATGGTCCAACACTCCCAGAAAATCTTGAAACGGCCACAGAAGAGGACAGTGAAAAATAAGACGAGGAAAGTGATTTTGACAGTGATGGTAGCAGTTCCAATGAAAGTGAAGAGGACATCCAATGAAATTTATTTGTTAACCCTTCTCACAGAACATAGTTATTTTGTAAATTGTAAATTTTTGCTAAAGATTTTTTTAAAAATGGTAAAAACAATTCAACCTAATAGTATTTTTATATATATCATCATGCTTGTCCTGTTTGAAATGTTGTAAAGAACATTTGAACATGTTCAACTGTAAAAATCACAGTTGAACATGTTCAAAATGATCTGTGCATCAGATCGAGAGATATTTAGGGAGGATACTTTTGAAACGAAAGCCCTGTATGATAAACTGTAAAATCATACAATCCTGAGAAAGTGGACGTATAATCAGATATCATTCATAATTCCCTAAGCGTTGGGGTAAACCCCATGTTATTAAACATTTTCTTAATCCTCATTAAAAATGCAACTTTTTTGTTCATGAGTATTCATTCAAAAGTGGTATAGTTTTTTAGTAAATCATGGTTAAACGTCACACATAACCAATGTGAACACTGATTTTATACTTTCAAATGAAATTACAGTGGTGGCCAGAATTGTGGACACTTTTTGAAATTTTCATGTTTTGCAATTTTGAATGCTTATAGAAAATGTTCTGTTTCACAAAGTTCAAATGTTTAGATATCAATTGAAAGAGAATTTAATGCTGAATTCAAAACAAAAAACAGAATGCAAATACCTGCAGTTAAAAAAAAGTTATACTTACTTTATTTTAAAAAGAAACATAAGTTGTGATTGAGTTGAGAAGCAGTTTGGAATTGCAAACCGTACTGGCCAATCACAGTCCTTGTTTTGGGGACCAATCATATGGCAGTAGCTGTGATACCTCCTGTTTCAAGTTGGGAAAAGTCAGTTTTGCTGTTTGTTCTGTAGAAGACAGAACAAATATCACTGTATCTGAGGCACAATTGGAGATCTTGAATATTTGAATTATTTCTCATATAAAAATTGTACATTATAAATAGTGAAATGGCACCAAGGAAAAGAGTTGATTGGACACCCAGGAGAGGAAGCAGGATTGTTGTATTACGTGAATCAGGTCTTTCCTATGCTAAAATTGCAAGGCAAGTTGGTCGTTCAGTGACTACATCCGGAGTTCGAAAGTTTTTTTTACGATATAACGAAACAAAGTCAATTAAAAACAAGGCAGGAAAAGGCCGTAAAAAGTGCACATCATCTGTTGATGACAGAAGAAAAGGCTGTGTCTCAAGGAGAGAAAAATTTCATCTGAGGCCATCAAAGGTGTACTTGATGCAACTGGTGTTTCTGTCAGTTCCAGAACGATAAGGAGAAGACTATCAGATTTTGGACTAAAAGGTAGGATTCCGAGAAAAAAGCCATTTCTGAATCTAAAGCAGCTCCGGAAACGACTACAGCGGGCAAAAGAACACAGTGAATGGACAGAGGATTAGTGGAAGCAAGTTACTTGGAGTGATGAAAGTAAGATAAGCTTATTTGGTAGTGATGGGCAAAAATATGTGAGATGTAGAGTAGGAGAAGAGCTAGAGTAGGAGAAGAGCTACATCCTAACTGCATTGAGGCAACTGTAAAATACTCAACAAGCGTTATGATTTGGGCTTGTATGTCAGCAGATAGTATTGGCTGCCTTCATGCAATCGATGCACGCTAAACACACGAAAATACATTGACACCATCCTGGAACCAAAACTGTTACCTTCCATCAGGGATCTCTTTCCAAACAATGCACCATTTATTTTTCAACAAGATTCAGCTCCCTGTCACACAGCAAAAATATGCAAACAGTGGTTCACAGCAAAGGGCATTCAATTGTTGACCTGGCCAGGAAACAGCCCTGACCTGAACCTGATAGAAAATATGTGGCACCGTTTGAAAATTCTTGTACGGATGAGGCGTCCATCAAATAAAAGCCAATTAATTGAGGCTATAAATGATTCCTGGAACCATGTCATAAAGAAAGAAGAGCTTAAAACACTTGTTGGCTCTATGAGACGTCACTGTGATGCTGTTTCCAAAAATAAAGGCTTCCCTACCAAATACTGATATTACATTTCAATCATAACTAAAGTATCTGATATGTTCTTGTCAGATTTTACTGTAAATTGATCATGATTGCAGTATTTGCAGCATAACTTCTTTTTAACTGCAGGTATTTGCATTCTGTTTTTTTGTTTTGAATTCAGCATTAAATTCTCTTTCAGTTGATATATAAACAATTGAACTTTGTGAAACAGAACATTTTCTATAAGCATTCAAAGTTGCAAAACATGAAAATTTCAAGAAGTGCCCATAATTTTGGCCACCACTGTATCTCAAAAACTAATGGAGTTAACAAAAAAGGTGTAATTACAAAAAGTATGTGTCATTAAATTTGAAACATTTCAGAAAAACTTTCATCTCTGTAGCATAAACCAGTGAGAAGTTATGCATATTTAAATGTGGCAACTACATAATAGCGCGGCAGCCATATTAATGACGTCATCACGCAGCCCCCCACCACTGGAAATTTGTAAGACTCACTTTTCTGAGACACTCCTGTCATATATAAACAAAAAAAATTCACAAAGCTTTTGTGCTCTTCAGGTAAATAAATCCTGCCCTGACCCTGGGACTAGGGTGTTCTATGTGTTCCTCAGAAGGGAAGATAAACAATTCTTGATTCGGAGGGGGGGAAATAGAATCAAGATACAAAAAAATAAAACCAGGACGACCCAGATGGCATCACATCACCCCTATTCTTCCTAAGCATCTGTTCCCTGTTGGCAAATTCTCCTGTGTGCAGCGATCTGCATATGTCTAGTGGCACCCAAAGGGAAGGTAAAATATGGGAGCCCTAGGGCAGAAGGTAAACTGGTTTCATTTTCAATAATCATTAAAGACAAAGCACAAAAATGAACCCACAATAAGAGGAATAAAACTCAGCAAGCTATTAAAAGACATTAATCTTTTAATGATATTATTGCATAGCATGATAAAACAATGAAAGAGATATTTTTGGGCTGTCACATTTATTAATATATCCCAAGACTGAATTGAACTTTGATCATTTCACTTTTTTTTTTTTTTTGCAGATCCTTTCAGTTAGATCTAGCAAACATTCATAGCAGTTGGCTCTTTTAAAAAAACAACAAAGAAGAGATTAATGGAACTGACACATTCATAACCATGATAATGCAGAGAAAAAAGGCAAAACGTTTTTCTGAAGAATGGCAAAAAAAAATACAGAGAAATTATTCACATCATTAAAGTGACTTTTCTAAGGCCACAAAGGGATTGTGAAAAGCCAAAAATTGGGTTCAAGAGGCAGGAGTGCTCTTAACATAGAAAGCAATTTAGCAGAGGATGTTGAGTAGTACTACAAAATTATACTTCCCAGTACCATTTGAAACAAGCTACAGTATTTAAACTGGTTTGTGGGCAGATGTACCCAAAATTTCTAGGTGCTAATCATCCCCACCCCGACCCCAGGTCTGCTCCTTGTATTACGTTTTTGCAGATCTAGTAACTTCTACCTCTTACCTCATGGTCACTTTTTTGACACTTGCAAGTTACGTGCCAAAGAAAGGAAGAAAGATGCAGCCATCTCAGGCAACAAATCCAGGTTTGAAATCATTCTTTATTAAGACCAAAGACGGTAGGCATCTGTGACAGGATAATTTTCCATACATACCTCCAAATGGTGGACAATATGGCCTGCTTAAATGTTTGACAGCCGAACTATCCGCAATGGAGCGAACATCCCAAAAGACGTACCTTCCTAGTAAACGTGGGCCTATAGCTGATTAAACCCTGGGCTGAGTCTAGAAACATGGCCAGCCTGGCTGGGACACAAAGAGGCAGCCTATCATGCCACTGCTGACACCAAGAAAAAGGGAGGGACCGGTGTCATATCTGAGCTTGAAGCGATGACAGAATGATGTGCTTCATGCAACTGTTTTGTCTATCCAACTTATACAATTCAGGAAAGTGCATAGACTCTTTGAGTAGCGTCTGCTATGGTTGCAACTTCTGTAGAATTCACAACACACGATTACTGCCCTGTGATATTTATGTAACTGCAACAATGACATTACGTGCAAGTTAACGGCACAATATGTTTTAGAAACTGTGGGGTCAAGTGGGGTCAATTAGGCTCCAGACACTGTTTTTATAGATGTTATACACTTACAATTCAATGACCCATTTGCAACTACACTGTTTTGCTGAATAATGAAAGCTCTCAATAAAGGTTTTATTTATTTCTGTTACTAGCAAATGGTGTCAAGCTTAATACCAGCCCCAGGTATTTTACTTTCATGGTTTACTTGGGTTACATTTTACCCCAAAAGCAGACTATTTACTACTGACTGATAGTTAATGAGATGCCTCCCCTCTTAAAACAAAAAGTCACTACCAAGAAAGAAGTAGCAATTTGGGAAGATTTATACATGTGCCCAAATGTAAGTCAAACATCTATGCCCAGAAGCAGCTCTGAATATTCCATTTCTGGATTTGCCAATAGGCAGTTACATTAATTCTGCCCCAAAGCACATACAGTTCTAGCCCTGGAAACATTACCAACTTCTCAGTAGGCTTCAATGGAGCTGAATTATCTCAAAAAAGCTTGGATTTTCGATGCATGTATCACTAATACACACAAGACATTTTCCTGGGTGTACAGATATGGGAACAATTCCTGTTGATTTACATGTGACAATTCGAAATCACATATCTTTTGTAACAATTCTCTTGGCTGCTTGGGTTGATGATGCAGATGGCCAAGCTACCTGGGGGAAGCGGGAACTAACCCAGGTTAGTCTGGTCATCTGTGTGGGCCCTTTGAAATCTGCTGAAGTATAATACAAGGAGCTCACTTCAAACAGTGCTACTGTATGCCAAGATCTTCATACCACTTTGCTGAAGCCTGATTCAACAGTAGCACTCATGCAAAAAGCTCCACCGTGCAGCCTTTACTAAAGAACCCATTTTTTTCTTTTTAAAAACACCTTTTGTTAGAAGCATTGTAACAGGACCGTGGGATGTTTAGCAAACGCATTCACAAGGATGGAATACATGTGGCTTGACAAATGCACAGCGACTACTTGAACCACCTGGTAATGGGGTGGGTGGGAATGGTGTAAACAGATATATTTTTTGTGGAGAGATAATCAAAGGGAACCTTTGAATTTAAACGCTTTCAAAACAATCATGCTGATCTGCGTCGCCGGTTTAATATTCTACTTTTGGGAATGTTTAATCAACCTCCCTGTTCCCCAACCAACATCCCCCTACACACACAATGAAGCTTGCATGGTCGTTCCCACCCACTTCCCTCCCAGTATTTCTGCCATTGCTCTTGGTTAACAGCAAGTGTGAGGACATGGAGAAACTCAAACATATTGTTAACAAACACCAATGAACATCGCTGTGATCCAAAGAGGCCGCAGTCGTAAGAACACTTATAAGCTTATCCCAATGAAACCCAATGGGCTTATCCACAAGGATTGCGACATGAACAGTAAAATGCATTTGGACAATACGATATTGTTTGCACACCACGGATTATATACAGACAAAGGGACGTTGCAAATATATTAGTATCTCTTCGTATATCTATGCTCACGAGTCGTGCAAGGCATCCCATGTTCCTTTAAGATTCCCGTTTCAGTAGTACATATGCGCCCATTACAGCCAGGAGAGCGTACTGTGAAGAAAATGTATGGATTAGTACTGTATAATGTGCAACACATTCTGTAACAGACCTCAGAAACTGGACACACCATTCCAAAATATATCTTTGATTATGCTAGACCAGTCTTCCCTGTGTTGGAGCCCTCCAGCTATGCTGGAAAACAACTTCTATCATCCCGCACAGAATGACCAATGCTGGCTGGGGATGATGGGAGTTGTAGTACAACACAGTTGGAGGGCACTGGCTGAGGAAAGCTGGTCCAGATATTAAAGTACTAGTTTATAAAAAGCTAAGCACTGTCAACATTGCCTGCAAGGATGCTCCAATAAACCCATGGATTAGCCCTACACACAAATGTGCTGATGTTCCATTCAACTGAGGAACCAATACTGTGTGCATTCCTTTGAGTGCATGAAGCGCCGAACGGCGCAGAAGTTCTGAGTGCACCCTGGAGGCACACAGGGGTTCGGGATAGGAGTGTATGCATTTCTACATGTAAATATATTCTCACTTGATCAAAGATCTAATATTTGATTCTTGGTTTGTTTCAAATTGCTATTAAAACAGAAAACTGAGAGCATCACAGAATATGCTCTGTTACTGCATGATTAATTGCACATGGAAATTATACCTACAGGTGGTCTTCTACAAAAGATGCTGCTGATGGCAACCTTATTTGCTTTTTGTTTTATTTTATTTTTTAAAAGTGCTGTGCAAGAAGAAAGCCTGTTTGTAAAAGTGACTTGTGGCTAGTTTTCCCTATGGCTTTGACTGCACAAAAGTTGACTAATCATCGGTTCTTTGGAAGCATTTCCTTAAGCTGATGTCAAAAAGACACTTACTAGGGAGGAAGCCCCATGGAATGCAGTGGGATTTACTTCCAGGTAGATCTGCCTAGGGTGGTGTTATTAGTAATGCAGTTGTAAACAGATTAAGAGGCCACCCAGCATTGATGAATTCAGAGGTGGAAAATACAAGGGTTTTCAAATGCTCTATCCTCAGAGGACCCTTTCCACTTTGACTTTTCTACCTAGGAAGCACCACACATTGACCTCGGAACTCCTGCGGTTAGTAGAAGAATCTGGGTCAAACTGTATGGTGTGTTTTTGGCTCACATTCAACTGGAAGCTGCACTATGATAAGTCAGACCATTTGTCCTGTAAGCTCAGGACTGTCTGCACCAGCCTTCCTCAACCTGGATTCCTCCAGATGTTGTTGCTTATAACTCATCGTCCTCAGGCAGCATATCCAATGGACAAAGAAGACAGGAGTTATAGGTAGCATCCACAGCAGGGGTGCAGAAACTGAATCCCAGGGGCCACATCCGGCCTGCCTGGGATTCACCAGATGGCCACGCCCCTTTCCCCTGGCCTCATCCCCTTTCCTCCAATCAGGTTTTCCTGGCATTTGTACAGATTTTCCCCCATCTTAAAAGGTAAAAATGCCTCTCCTAAGACTTAGTTACTGGCAACAAGAGCTTTAAGCTACAATATATTTGGCCCTGTCTCTTTGGCCACTCCCCACCTTTTGCCTTCGGCTCTGCCACTGGAATGCGGCACCCAGAGAACTTCTTGGACACAGAATTCAACCCTTGGGCTTAAAAAGGTTCGGCAACACTGATTTAGAGGGATCCAGGTTGGGGAAAGCTGAGCTGCACTTATTGGCAGCAGCTTTCCAGGGCCGAAGACAGAGATGCCAGGGACAGAACCTGGAACATTCTGAACGCATGGCCTGTGGTCTACCACTGAGCTATGGGCCCTCTCATAGATGCATTACAGGCATCTAGGGTTCTTAAGAAGCAACTGAAAAAACACTGGCATGTTATTATAATTGAAGAACTATAGCTCTTTGTTTTTAAGTAGTGTCTAGCTCTCACTGAAATCAGCAAGTAAGGAGAGAGAGAGAGAGAGAGAGAGAGAGAACACATGTCTATTAAAACAATGGATATTTTGCCATTGACTTTCTTGGTAGGTAATCTGTACTGTAGATATGCATGAACTCTTTCACCATCCTTATTCCTCATACAAGTTGCTGCAATCATTGTTTAGTCTGACAGCCAACGTTTTACTCTAGGCTACGTGTGGCTTCTAGGATTCTTTTTGTGCAACCTGCCAGCGGCAGTTGTAGTAATGAAAATCCAAGCTTTCCATTTATTTTCAAACAAAGTAACTTTCCCGTCCGTTTAAATGCACGATCGCAAAATTTCCCCTGGGTGATCCTAAATGCTGAACAAAATTCTCCCCTTTTCCCCATTCTGCTCAGAAATATGAACCTGAGACAACATTTGTGCAAGGCCAACATTCCCTGTTTTGTATATGGACTACAATCTGCCAGGAACGCCTACTGCATAAGCTCCATTGAAATGAGTGGGACTTACATAAGAGAAGGTTCATGAACATGCAAAAGTCTTATTTATTTCAATGACATGAGCAGTCACTGCAACAGCCGCTGCCAATGATTACACCACTGCACGCAGATGAAAAAGATCTAATATCAGACACATGAGCCATCCCACAAAGGAGGAGTCCAGAAGTGGCAGAAGCCAAGTGTGACAAACCTATGGGGTATGATCTTCTCTCTAACCAAATTTGGTAATGCAAATGAGCAAACCAGAGGCATGAAGAATTGCCCCCTTAAAGTCACTGCCTCCGGAGTTAAATCTTTACTTACCTTAAATTTTGGATAGTCATTCATGATTATTGTCACCATTCCAACATATGGCAAAAACCTGATTGACAGAAGTTAAACAGAACAGAATAAATTGACTTTACAGCCCAGCTTAAAGCAGCATTTCTGCTCTAGGTATTCCTGACGTCTAAGTGCTTTTGCTTAAAATAACTTTTTAAATAAAAGTTTCTATCCCTTAAGCTAGTCTTCCCCAACTTGGTATCTTTCAAATGTGTTGGAGTACAACTCCTAACATCCCCAAGCCAGCCAGTTGGCTGGAGAATGCTGGGAATTGTAGTCCAACACACCTGCAGAACATCAAGTTGGGGAAGGCTACCTACCTTATGCCTATATTGCCTGATAATATGATGGTTTGTAATTGCTTAAAGTAGAAGAAATAAAGGCCAAAGTTGAACAGTCCATTTTTATATTGTGGTTTTACATTACATTACTATATTGTATTTTTTAGGGTTTAAATCTTTGTAAACTGCCCAGGAAGCTTTGACTATTGGGCTGTATAGACATGTAATGAATGAATGAATGAATGAATGAATGAATGAATGAATGAATTAGGAAATCTGTCAGCATAAAGACTAGCTGATGTCAGAATAAACGAATCTTTCATGGAAACTCACAATTCTGGCCTGGGGGGAAAAACAAGACTACAAGGCAAAGATCCTCCTAAGGTTTCTCACAGCCCTACTCAAGAGTCACCTGTATGCGGTCCGTCATTATAGAGGCAGCAAAGCACACCCTGCTCCGGTACTCACCCTCGGGCTCTGCCAACAACATCTTTCTTTTCTAGCCAGTTCTGGCCCTCTTTGTATAAGCCTCTGTCATCGACTTCATTATTATCACCCTTCGTCAGAAATTTGATGTTACCATTTTCTCTGCAAGCCAACAGGACAGCAAATTCATCAGCGCCTCATTTGATAGTCCTGACTTAAAACGTTCGCAAAGCACAAACAGGCAGGATTAGGAGATAAGATACTAATATGTACAAGCCGCCCTTCCTGTGTTTTAATAAATATCGAGGCATTCATCTTAGGACTCTTGCTGACAGATCGAAATAATGATTTCTCCCCTGGCGTGTTAATAGCCTACCTCAGCCAAGCACTCACAATGAGGAATAGCTATTTAACACTAGATGTATTAAGCAGAGATCTGTCCTATTGCTATTAAGAGCAATTTATGTGCGCCTTGACCTGGAGAACAGGCACCTGCATATGTGAAAATATTAAATACCAGACATTTGACTATCAAGAAAAAGGCTTTCTTAATTTAGGAAAGTTTTGATGAGGAATAAAGCAGACAACTTTAAAAAGCCAGATACCGATTATTTGGGGAAGATACGAAAGTGGGATTAGAGCAATTCATGGAAGATAGGTCTGTTACTGGCTAGTATATAGACAATTGCTCTGAAATTTCAGGAGGGGCCATAGCTCATAGGAGAGCACATGCTTTGCATACAGGAGGTCATGGTCTCATCTTCAGTTGAAAGGGTTGGGTGCTGAGAAAGACCTTCACCCAAGACCATGGAGAGATGTTACCGGAGTAGACAATACCAAACTAGATGGACAAACATTGGCTATCAATGGCTACTAATCCAGATGGCTAAGTGCAACCTCCAGTATCAGAGGCAGTAAGTCTGTATATACTAGCTGTTGGGGAGCTTGGGCAGGAGGGTGCTGTTGAACCGTGTCCTGCTTGCGGGTCCCTGGTCGACAGCTAGTTGGCCACTGTGTGAACAGAATATTGGACTAGATGGACCCTTGGTCTGACCCAGCAGGGCTCTTCTTATGTCCTTAACTGTCTGACCTGATTGGGCCCAGCTTTGTATGAAGTGAAGCAGCCCTTTGTTTGATACAGAGAAGTCTTCAAGCAAACATACACAGCTCTCAAAGTTGGGCACATTCTGCCTGCCCTGTCTGAGTAAAGCCAAACCTGCCGGCACCCTTAAGCACGGCCCATGCCATGGTGCACCCCCTACAGCCCATCTATGGGAGAGGTGTGTCCACGCCACTGAGCAAGGGAAACAAAATTCAAAGAGGCTCACTGTGTTTACAGGAACCGTTCAATGTTCATACGTATAGGGGCTTGTCAAACTGCAGCTAATAACCCCCACATCATTGTTAAAGGGCAAGAATTTAGCTTTAATGGTCAAATAACTCCCAAGAGCTCTCCGCCTACCTCACCCTCCTCGTTTTACTTCGAAAGCAAATTCCTATTCCTTCTAAATAGTTCTACTGCTAATAACCAAGCAAGATCAGAACAGTGAAAGTACTCAGTGTTTTTCGCCATTACTTTTCGTGAACCTTGATTACTCTGTGCACAATCGGAATGTCTCTGCCTTCGACTTTGAAGACTACGATTTCCCCAGCCCTGATGGGGTCATCGCGGAAGTTTGTTAAGAACAACAGGTCTCCTCTGTGAAAGGCTGGCTCCATACTGCCGCTAAAAATGAAAGGGGGGGGGGGGAGAGAAACTTGGATTACAGAGCTTTTATTCATTACAATATTTCTATACTGCTCAATATCTAAAAAATACAATTTATAATAAAGGAACAGAAAAAAAGTGGCTGGTCAGTTGGGGAAGGCTTCTCGAAATAAGAGTTGTTTTCAGGAGGCGATGGAAGCAGCCTAGTGTTGGCGCCTGCCTGACCTCCAGGGGCAGGGGGTTCCACAGAGAAGGGGCCACTACACTAAAGGCTCTTTTCCTGGTGGATTCCAAACGGGCCACAGGTCCACATGGAACCACCAGGAGCATAAACCTCTGAGGACCTCAATGATCGTGCAGGTTGGTAAGGAAGAAGGCGCTCTCTCAGGTATCCCAAGTTGTTCAGGGCTTTGTACACTAGTACCAAAACCTTAAACCTGGCCCTGTAGCAAATAAGCAGCCAGTGCAATTCCCTCAGCAAAGGAGTTATATGCTGAAAGGAGGCAGCGCTTAACAACAGCTGAGCTTCTGCATTCTGCACTAGCTCCAGCTTCCGGAGCAGCCTTAAGGGCAGCCTCACATAGAGTGCATTGCAGTACTCCAGTCTTGAGGCTACTAATGCAGTAAATCCATTTAAATCAGTTCCCTACAACTTGACGTCATGAAGTACAATTTTATACATGAAGCCAGCTAGGTGGTTTTAAGGAATGCCTTGCTGTTGCAGCAAGTACCTTATCAGAGGGGAGTGGCCCACGCTGTTCCACTTTGCAATCCTTGCCCATATAAGCCCCATGTAACACTAAGATCTGCTACTAAGATCAGACTTAAGCCCCTGTACTATAAGCAGCAATATCTATCAAACGACGACACAGGGCCTTCTCCAGTGTGGCCCCAACTTTGTTGAGTATGAGCATAACCCTCACCCCTAGAGCCAATGGCTGGAGACTAGGATGGAGTAGGCAAGTTCTTCTGGTGGAAAGGAGCTACGTCGAAAGGGGGGCATATTTGCCCCAGTGCCTTCAGATGTACATCTACCAGTGGCAGTAGCCCCCTCCCCCAAAGGTCCCTCCACTCAGCCCCCCTCACCTATCCTTGGAACTGGCATCAGTAGTAGGACCCAGAAACGAGAAAAGGTAAGCTTCCCTCAGTGCAGAGCAGCAATATCCCAAGTGGGGGTCGCAAGCATCACCAGAGCGGAAGCACTTCTCCTCAAGCTGAGCTCTGCTTCCTGCCCTGATTTTAGCATCAAGAAGGGCTGTTCACATATCCAAGCAGCTCTACTCAATGTCCCGCAACACACACACACGTAAATATATAGATGTGGGCAGTGTACCAATTAGTCTAAGAGCTCCTTCATGTATAAGGGTTTTACGGTGTATGGCGAAAATGACTGCCTAAAAACATGAACGCAGCAAAGGCAGACATCCAATGGCATGTATAATGGGGATGCACCCGTGAGCCAGAGTTAAAGATGGCTCCCCACCTCACTGCATGCCTGCACACGCACGCACATGCCACTGCGCAATGAGAATTGCAAAATCCTTATTATTATATACCTTTATTAGGCCAAGCAGAAGAGCTCTCAAAATGTGCAAGCTTTCAAAAAAAAGCTTTTGCTCTCGAAAGCATGCACAATTTTGGGGGGTGATCTTTGGGTCGGCCTAACAGAGGTATTAAAGTAACATGGCTTTGGGAATTTAAGATATGGTCAACACGGCTATCCTTGATTTTCGTGTGACAAATGAGAAGTCACTTTCAGAATATTCAGATCGAAGTGAATTGTGTAACATGGGGATCTACAGGCTGGGGAAGGCCTGACCAGCACATTGCTATAACTTATCAACATTTCCATCATCATTCACTGTAGATGTAAAAAAGATAAAATCTTCCTCGCTGTCTCTTTTTCCGCAGTGAGTTACTGACACTATTTGGGGATGGGGCAAAAACTGCAGGTCACATGCTATGCCAATAAAATTGCTCATCTAGAGAGACATACCTGAGCACTACTACAATGGGGCTCTCGCTCCCAGTGATAACGATAAGGCCTTTCCATATCATGAGAGCCGAAGACACAATCATGGCAAAATTTAAGACTTGGTAATAGAGCTGCAAGGAGATGAAGAGATGTGATGAGTGGAAACTGCAGATTACAAACCTGAGTTTTTACAATATGATGGTACTGTACTCGTTTTGGACATCTAAAAGAAATTCTTCCTCCTCCCACCTCCTGCACTCATACATCCACAGCACCAATAAAAACTGCATTCATTTGAAGTGAGATTGCTAAATATTGGGGATATTAGTTTGTTCTGTGAACTGCAGATCCTTAATATTTTTAAGAAACAAGAACACAGGCATGAAAGGGGGTGCAAGGGTAGGGGTCCCTCAAGGAAGGACGGAGGTCCAGTACTGTCCCACTGGAACTACATCACGATCCCCACCCCATCCCAATGTATATTTACTGTGCCCACAACTGATCAGAAGAGAGATGTTTATGCTGTAGGGAAAGATGAGGTTTTTTTTAACTAGCACAGTTGCTTGCTGGAATGATTGAACCAAGAGATGCAGGCACAGGGAAACCTATTTACCATTGGATTATTTGTTCCAGGTGGAAAGGGGGCATGGTTTTTGAGATGTAAATATTTTAGAATTCTCCGTCTTCAGCTTACTCAGCACCAGCATGGATCTTCCCAGGGTGCCGTACCTTGATAATGAGGGCAACAGCGTGGCAGGGATTCACAAAGTAGGACAATCAAAAACAGATTATCAAGGGGGAGGGTGCCCTGGCCTAGCCACCATCAAAGAAATCAGCATGTGGGAGAAGTAGGACATCTACCTTTTCCTGCCTGCAAAGGGTGACTGTGCAAAGCCTCACAGCAAAGATGGCCCAGTTTTCTAGCTTTTTTTTTTTTAAGAGCAGGTAAATTGTTAAAGGGAGAAATAAACAAAAACAGACCAACCCCTTGGTTTCTTAACAGAAAAGCCACATGTTTTGACTCAGTTCAAGACCAAAACCATGATATATGGGAATACTATAAGCCTGGGGCCTCCAATGTGACGCATACCAAACACCCAGCCCTTCCTGAATTTTATTTCTTAAGATATTTTTAAATTCTTAATTTTAAAAACTGGGTGGCTGTCACGTCGCAAAGTGAGGTGCTGCCCTCCAGCACCATCTTTATTTGGGTTCAAAGAAGTAGTTGTGTTTCGGAGCTCAGATCCCACCTCAGCCTTGTATTTAGGTACTCAAGCAAGTTACTTTTCTTCTAGCTTCACCTGTTGGCCTTCCGGGAAATGAGTGTTTTGGGACTGGCCATGTCCACCGCAGCAGACATTTTAAGAAAGGGAAAGTGCCCCCCCCCCATGACAGCCATTTTGTGAAAGCACTTGCAACACTCCCTCAAGATTTCAAATGTGTGCACTGACCCCAAAAGGTTGGGGACTCCTGTTGTAGGCCAACAGGACTCCTGTTGTAGGCCAACAGGCCAGACCACCGACTGTTCGCTTTTCATACACCCTTGCAATTCTCAGGGTCAGTTCATACATGCACATCTGTTCCTTGATGGCTCACAGCAGAGTGTATGAACTGCCTCTGCTGAATAGCAAAGCGCTGGAGGAGAAGGAAGTTCTCACCGCGGGTGTTTTCGAACTTTGATGGAGAGCATTCACACACCTGCAAGCTCAACTCACAAACACACAAACATGAAGTCAGCCCTCCCCAGAACTGGGGCCTGAGCGGAATACATGTAGATTTGGACATGCAGGGAAGTGGTTGCGTGATCGCTTCCGCCAACGCACAGCTCACCCAACATTCCCCACGATGCTGCAGAGCTGTCAGAAACAAGCCAGGTTTTGGAGAGTCACACATATATTTGAATTACAAGCTGGGCATGTAGCAAAGCAAGAAGCACAAAACCCTGACAGATCCATTTTACTCAAGTTCTTAAGACATCAATTCGGGTGGAGGGAGGTCCCTCAACCCCTCATCCAACAAGAGGAGGGAAATTGGAAACTTAATAAAATAATAAGATAGCCTCCATATCCTCTCTCCAGCCCCACCCCCACCCCTCTTTTGTTGAACTGCTTGAGTTATTTTTATTTCTCAGCGTCCTACATGTAACAGTCACTTGTTTGCTCGCAAGGCAATTTTGGGAAACTCCAAGGGGTGGGCGCGGAAAATAACCCTATTTACTCCTACAAAAACCAATAAGCTCTAGCACTCAGATTTAAAATATGACTGGAGAAAGGAAAGAAAGTGGATGCCCTAGAAACAGTCCAAAAAAAGATCTTATTTTTTTAGTGCTCACATTTTCCACACTCAGACCCCAATTTAAAAAAGGCACTCCCCCATTTAAAGGAATGAAATATTTATAACGCGTATTATGTCAAATCATGGGAGTTCAGCATCTGCCATGTTTGCAGACATCACATGCCTAATTAATGACATTATGCAAAGACATTTTTATTTTCTCAGTATTTTAACAGTTTACCATCTTAGTCTTTTAACTTCGCTGTTTTAAATCAGCATTTTAAATCTGTAGAAATCTCTGCATTGCTGCTCGGTTTTATCCTGGTTGTGCTTTTATGCTGTGGCTTGTTTTATACCTGTACCTCATGGTTTTAATTTTTGTGAACCGCCCACAGAACTTCAGCTATTGGGCAGTATAGAAACGCAATAAATAAATAAATGTGAAAACTCTTCTTGATGCTGTTTAAAAGTATGATGTAGCCAAAAGCTATTGCCTGGTTGAGAGTAACCAGATCCTCGTCACCAATACCCAAATAACATTGGCAATATTACTGGCGTGACGGGCAAGCTAATCCATACATCTATTTTTGAGGTTATGAAGCCAGGATTGTGTTTAATTCACAGAGGTATTATACATGTGCAAGAACTGATACAGGACTCAGGATTCGGCTTCTCAAGAATCTCAGTGCTCTCTTATCTTTTCTCAGATTTCTGGATCTCCAGACAAGGTAGAGACTTCAGGGCATATGAACAGTGCCCGACAAGCATCAGAAATTGGAAGGAGGGATGAACAGAGTTTCCAGTGCTCAAGGAGCAGAGTTACACTACCACAGCTTCCTTTGCCTCACCTCATATAACTAGCAGGAGAATTAATACAAAATAAGCAGATCTATTTGAAAATGCATTTAATTTGTATAATATCTACTGGCCCATACAATTTAGCTTTTTTTATTTTTAATGCAGAGTATTTTTTTTTCCTATCCAGGTAGGCTGGTCTTAGGCCACGTCGGGCTCTAAAGCACTGCCAGCCCAGGACATATGCCGCCTCCATAAGCCAACAGATTAATGCATGCATGCACACAGACAGGTCACGCTTTTCTTTTACCTGGCGCTTGTTCATTCGCCGCAGGTCTCCAAATATATCCATGGCTGGAGCTTTTCAAGGGGCCAATACTGATCAGAAAGAAAGAAAAATGTTATTTTTAAACTAGGATGGCATGCAAAGTTCTGAAATAAGCCAGACTTGTCATTCAGTGGTAGGTTGCGGTGAATGTTAAAGTGGAAGCAGGGCTGGCTTCTCTAGCTCAACTGTGGGTAAACTTAGGACATATACTCAGCCTCAAGCCCCCACCTGTAAAATGGGAATATCTACAGACTACCATTTACAATGTTCCTCTAAGCCATTTACCATAGACCACTTTTACAGGCACGATAATAGTAACATCAATCATACTTTGCATTTGTATAAACTTGCAAATATTCAAAGTGCTTCACTCACATTATCTAGCTGTCACCCCAGTGTGGTGTAGTAGCTAAAGTGTTTGACTGGGAGTCAGGAGATCTGGGTTCTAGTCCCCACTCGGCCATGGAAGCTCACTGGGTGGCTTTGGGCCAGTCACAGACTCTCAGGCCCACCTACTTCACAGGGTTGTAGTTGTGAGGATAAAAATGGAGAGAAGGATAATGTACGCCACGTTGGGTTCCGTGGAGGAAAAAAGGCGGGATATAAATGCAATAATAAGGTAAGTGAGTATTGTTATTTCCGTGTTGCAGATGTGGGAAATTGAGGTGGCGAGAGAGCAGCTTGATGAAGACTAGTAAATTCATGGCAGAGGTGTGGTTCAAATGGCTGGCTGTGGCATGCTGGGACTGGTAGGCCCTTTTTCTGCATAGGATTGCACCCTTAGCCACTGTATTACACCACACCAGCCCTGTAGAAGTTATTCCAACACTTTCCTATCATTTTCTCTCTCTATTTTTTAAAAAGAAACGTTAAGTTTTGTAGACACTTTTGCTTGATGTAACAGAAAGGAAGAAGGTATAATAAACCTGACACGAATACCACAAGGCATGAATCATCAGAGTTACCAAGAAGAGTCATCACTTCAAACTGTTTGACAGATTGTGATAGATGTATGACAACACTGAGCAAACCACACATTCTCTGCTTCTGAAATTACTCCAAAACGATGATACACCTTGGGTTTATTACAAAATAAAAACACATTTCAGGTTCTCGGGTTTCGGGCATGACTTCTTTATCGCTTCAGTGAAAAGGAGAAAGGCAGCCACATTTCTACAAACATATTCTTGTCACAATGGCTCAAGCTGACTTGGATCAGAGGAATCATAGAATAGTAGGCCTATAAGGTCATCGAGTCCAACCCCCTGCTCAGTGCAGGAATCCACCTTAAAGCATCACTGTCAAAAAAGTAGGCCCTCCATCCAATACTTTGCCTAAAACTCCACAGAAATGAACTTATCAATATATATAGCAATGTTTTTTCAAAACACTGCTTTTAGAAGGGTCCGGATAGTCTATGTCTGACATTCTGCCTCGAGACAGAACATCCTACATGGACATATGAAACTTCCCCACACTGATTCAGAGCCAACGGTCGACGCAGCCTGATGTTATCTATTCTAACTGGCAGCTGGGAAGGGGTCTTCCCTACACCTACTACCTGAGATCTTTCTAATGGAAGATGCCAGAAATTGAACCTGAGACCATCTGCCTGCAATACACATGCTCTACCTACCCCTCATATATGATCTTAGGAGCTGGAAGCTTCTTTCTAAGAATCCAATCATATTTCACAAGGCCCCAGTAGACCATCTAGTCAACCTGGTGCCCTCCTAATGTTTTGGACTACAACCCCCATAAATTCCAGCCCGCATGACCAATGGTCAAGGATTATGGGAGATGTAGTAAAACTTTTACAGGGCACCAGGCTGCCTGCCCCTGATCTAGTCTAACTGTTTTGGTGCAGCTGTTGCCTGTCCCAATTTTTTTCATTGAACTGCCCCTCTCACAACCACACTAGGCACCCCCTAGCAGCAGTGTGGGTGGGGTGTGGGAGTTAGATATGGAAAAAGTTCACCAACTACACACATGTGCAGAGCGGAAGGCAAACTTACCCATTTAAGAATTTTGCTTCTTGTTTGCAAAACCTCCTCACCCACCTGTGAAGTAGGTAGGTCAAGACTATAGCTACACACCTAGGCTGGAAAAGCAGGGGGAGAGAGCCAGTGTGGTGTAGAAGCTTGAGGCTGGGCTGGAACTCAGAAGACCCAGGTTCAAGTCCGTCCTCGGCCATGGAAGCCCACTGGGTGACTTTGGGCCAGCCCCTGACTCTCAGCCTAACCTACCTCACAGGGTTGCTGTGAGGATAATAAAATAGAGAGGAGGAGAACCGTGTGAGCCGTCTTGGGCCCCTTGCAAGGGGGGGGGGGAAGAGAAGCAGTATATAAGTGTTTTAAGGAAGATAAAGGAAGATAAAGAGCCACTGGTCATTTGGTAACCCACCCCCTTTTCCATGCACACTCTCAAAAATAAATCCTGCATAATACGTAGCATTGCAAGCCCCCCACCCCTCCCCTCCCCTCCCCTCCCCTCCAGGGCTGGACTGCACACTTCCAGCCCAGCGGAGGAATCAATAACCGACACACCCATTTACCCACCAGCTTTCAGCCACTTTCTTTCCTTCTGCCAGCGGTCAAGGGTGATGCACAGCTAGGGGCACAAAGAAGGAGCCCCCCAACTCCGTAGGCAGCAGCAAGGTCACCCAAGGGCCTGCTAGAGCCCCAGCCGCCCAGGGTCTGCGAGAGCCACAGTCGCCTCCTTCCGCCTCCCAAAGCCCATCCACGTTCCCCAGGGCTGCCTGCCCAGCTGGGAACAGACACAGACAACCATCTCGGCACAGGCGCCTGGGAATTGTAGTCCCGCCCGCTCCCTTCTCGTGGCAAAGCAGGCGGAGCGCTCCAGGCCCAGGAAACTACACCTCCCAGAATGCAGCTGGACGGACAGCGGCGGCCTGTCCATGTCCTGGCTTGGTGCCCCGACTGTTTGCCTGAAGTACTAGACTTTTGTGAGGGAAGAAACCTCCTCGCCGGCAAGGGCGAGGCGCGTTTTTTTTTTAAAAAAAAAAAAATCGCGACGGAATCAGCATAGAAGAGGGATACGGTGCCGAACCAGGTCAATACCGGTTCACGGGAAACAAACTCGGCCGCTTGAATCAGGCGACGTGTGAGGCAGCTAAGTATTTGAGTGGTTCTTCTAAACCGTGGAGGTTGTTCATTGGCGAGAGGGAAAAGGAGGGGCGGGGCTTAGAAGAAGGCGAGGGGGTGAGGCAAGGAGAGAAGACGCTAGAGTTTGGAGGCGGGGTTATAGCAGTAAGAGACTGAATCAGTACTGGACATTAAATATAGTGGCGTGGGAGGTCTAAAATGAGAGGTGCTAGTCCTCAAGTAATATTGGAAGGTGAAGCTGGAGGGTTGTTTGTTTGCTTGCTTGCTTTTACTTACCTTATTTCCCCTCGATTGTCTGATTTGGTTCACTTGCATAAGCCATTTCGTGCCACTTGCTCTGGAGGTACCAGAGGTCTGACTTGCATAGATTTGTGATTTAGATGGCCGTTTAGTCTGTTTGAGCTGTGTTACTGCATGTCTGATAATGTATTTTTAATTGACATTGCTTGCAGTCATACCTGCAGTATTGTAACGGGGAATTCAGGAGTTACTGAAATGACAAAATGCAAGTTAAGCTTCCAAGCTCTGCAAGACTAACATAAGGGTGTCTCAGTGGGCCAGTTCACAAGCCATGACAGGCCATCATGGGTTAATTTACCTATGTGTGCTGTCTGCCATTATGAATGTGTAAGCCCCAGTCAGGGTTTGCCATGGCTTGTTATGTCATCCGAACCTGGGTTGCAGGTTATTTGAAGGTAAAACAACCCTCAGGCTGTGAGTAATGCAAGTGTTGTTTAACCCTCAAATAATTTCCACTGCCTGGGTTCAGAAAACATGTCAAGCATGGCACTTGCATATTCATAATGGTGGTTGGCATGCACTATGATGCTCCAAGGGTTAATTAACCCATAGTGGGCTGTCCTGTCATCTGAACTAGGTCAGTAACTCCATGGAATTATCAAGGTAGGCAAGGCTTGCTTGTCTTAAAATTCACCTGGTTTAAGATGCAAACCTAGGGCTACACTGAACACAGTGGCTCAATTCGGACAACACAATAAACAACTGGTGTGGGGAAAACAATAGTCAGTTGTTTTGACTATTGTGTCATCCGAATGCTGCCATAGTCAACTCAGCGCTGATCCTAATCCACACCACAGTTGATTATTTATTACCATGTTGTATGGGGAGTACCCCCTAGTTGAACAAATGTAAAGTTGATGATTACCCCACCATTGACTATTGTGTTGTCCGAATTCAGCCAACGAGTCTTACATCTGAATATACATACGCAGCAGCCTACTTCACCAGAGCCATGGCTTTTGACTTGTAGCCCAACTGTATGCAGGTCTACTCAGAAGCTGGTCTCATTTCAATGTGGGTATCATTTTGGTTTCATGGGAATGCATGCAAGTGTCCTGCTGCAGTGCAGCTACAATCCATCACTTAAATTGTGCCTGCTTGATTCTATCCCAGTAAGATAAGGATCCAACCCTATACCCATTTGGTGTAAACCCCACTGAACTCAGCAGAACTTTCTTCAGAATATTCATACATAGGACTGTGCTATAAGAGTTTCTAATTCTTATGGTCAACACGGCTACCTTTGTGGGGGTTTTGTGACCTGGAAAATACTGAATTTAGCCATTCTATAGCAGGGACCCTATATTGGAGGAAGAGGACTTTACACCACCTGAAGCTGGGACTTTATTCTCCGAAGGTTCATCCCCTCCAGCTGCTAGATAAAGACATCCAACTTAGCTTTTTACCTACTACAGCATCTAAAATTGTCTCCGGTTTGATTAATATACAGTCTGTCTACTTTCTCTCTGGTAAAAGGGGCCAGTGTGCTTCGGCCAAGATAGTAACACACCTGAGTTGGATTTTAAATTCCCAAAATGGGGGACCGAACATTTTCCCCTTTCGAATTCCTAATCCAACCATCACATGGCCTTTTAATGTCTACAGGGACTGACCCAGTTCTTCATCATGTGATTATGAACATGCAGAAATTCTGATTTCACCATCAAGTTAGATTTTTCCATCTCCCCTATTTATCCCATCCCAACCTGCTTTTTATAACATTTTGCCTGATGGAAGAATCATAGAATAGTAGAGTTGGAAGGGGCCTATAAGGCCATCGAGTCCAACCCCCTGCTCAATGCAGGAATCCACTTTAAAACATCACTGACAGATGGCTGTCCAGCTGCCTCTTGAAGGCCTCTAGTGTGGGAGAGCCCATCACCTCCCTAGGTCATTGGTTCCATTGTCGTATTGCTCTAACAGGAAGTTTTTCCTGATGTCCAGTCAGAATCTGGCTTCCTGTAACTTGAGCCCATTATTCTGCATCCTGCACTCTGGGATGATTGAGAAGAGATCCTGGCCCTCTTCTGTGTGACATCCTTTCAAGTATTTGAAGAGTGCTATCATGTCTCCCCTCAATCTTCTCTTCTCCAGGCTACACATGCCCAGTTCTTTCAGTCTCTCCTCGTATGGCTTTGTTTCTGGAGATCTCAAAAGTTTGCACATTTTTTGTAATATTTTGCTTGATCTAATAGATGTAATAATAATGATAATATTTTATTTCTTACCCGCCTTTCCGTTTGGATCGAGGTGGGGAACAACAGTAAATATAAAATATGATAAAATACATAAAACTGATTAAAACATGGCAGACATTATTAAAATAGCAATAAAACATCATAAAAAACATCCTGAAAACACTATAAAATTCCACTGGATATGCCTGCCAAAAGAGACCATCTTCAGTGTTCTGAAATAACATGTAATTGATTTCAATGGGCTTCGATGCATCTAACTCTGCATAGGATTAGGATGCCAATAACACATTATTTCAGAGCATTGAAAACGTGTTAGGAAATCATTTCATGCAAAAATACATTTGCAGGTTTTTCTATCTGTGCTTTAAATTAGCAGAGATAATTCCTCCCAATGAAAGTAGCCCCTACCCCCATTTATGGATTCACATGTCTTCAGTGGACAGACAGCTTGTACGGAGGAATGGATATGTGTAAATACACAGAGCCTGCAGTTCTGGTTCCATTGTGGTCTTTGTAGATTTCTGGGTGTTATTGCTACCCATCTATCAAATAAGCCGTGTTTGTCTTGAGGCTGTTTGGCTTTTTGAGTTCTGAACAGCCAGCAACTTCGAGCTGAGGAATGTAGGTTAAGAGACAGAGCTATTCAAACATCATTTATTACATTTTGGCACCCGGGCAAAGAAAACAACATCCGTAATTGTCCTACGAAGCTTCCCTTAAAGAACCTCAAGAACATTTTCAGTTTATTCTCCTGCCCTGGATAGCTGCTCGTATAAGTGTATAAATCAAATTCCAATGGCAACAAAGAAATGCCTCCTACCAATGTCAACTTAATATGGCCACAGTCCTGCTGACCTCAGAGGAGGTGCACCGGCACATGTTCAGAGACTGCAAACGAATGCTTCATTCATGTTCAGTGTGTAGGAGAAGCTTACACATGATGTATTCAGTATAACTTTACTTAATTAATTTCTATTTTGCCATTCCGTTCAGGAGAATCTCCAAGGCAACTTATGGCAAACCTAGTCCCCACTTGGCCATAGAAGCTCACTGGGTGACTTTGGGCCAGTCATGGACTCTCAGCCCATCCTACCTCACAGGGTTGTTGTTGTGAGAATAAAGTGGAAAGGAGGAAGATTATTATGTATGCTACTTTGGGTTCCTTGGAGGGGAAAATGGCAGGGATATAAATGTAATAAATAAATAAAATAAATAAAAACAAATGTGATAAACATGCATTTTTAAAAAAATGCAAGTAGCAGTTGCTGGTGGTAGAGAATGGGTGGGCAATATGTGACCCACAGGGTGCATTTGACCCGACCCCCCCCCCCCCACAGTGCAGCTCCCACAGCCTCAGACCACTGCCACCTTCTTGGGGACGTGTGCGTAGAAGGGCAGTCTTGCTGACGAAAGCGGAGGTTAGGGCGGTTCTCCAGTCCATAGAACTGCTCAACCGGGAAGGGGGGAGGGAGGGAGGGCGTGCAAAGACCCTGTGCAGAAGAGATCATCATTGACGCCCAGGTGATGAAATGCTAAATCGCTAAAATGCTAGACAACAAAACCAGAGGGGGGGGAGGAAGGCACCCACACCCATCACAATGTCCATCAACCACAAGAACCAATGAACTGGAGGGGGGGTTGGGGCAATAGCAGAAGAGCGAACAAGTGAAAAGAGATTTCGCCGATACAGTGGTGATACCAGGAAGGCACTTGAAAGGGACCAGCGCTTGATGCGCTAATGAAATAGTGGTGGAACCGCGGATCGTCCCTGGAAAAAAGAGTAGGTGTGATGGACTCCTCATTTTTCAGTGGCCCTATTTTGGCTACACCACTGGTGGCACTCACTGCCTGAGTTTGATATTAGAAGAAATGACAATAAAATGCAATTAAACTATCCAAACTGTTCTATCAAGCCATTCAGAAGGTTGGGTAAACGCCAATACAAGCCCTACTTCGAGTAGCCCCATTGAAATGAGTTAGTCATGACTAACTTAAGTTCCATTCATTTCCATGTGGCTGCTCTAAGTAGGACTTGTGTTGGATTTTGCCCATTGTCTCCAACAACTTGTACAACAGGGAAAAAGCATTGGAGCTCCACTAGCACAGTAATTTCTTTTACTTGGATTTAGGCCAGACTGTCCAAATTAAACCATCAATGAACTACAAAACTAATAGCTAGCCTTCCCCATCGAATGGTTTTTGTCAGCCTTCTAAAATCTAAAAGAAATAGTATCCTGGCAGGCTTCCTTAAGCTGGGAATTCCACACAGAAAAGGTGGACACCACTATCCTAAGTGTAGAGGGCTCCATCACACCTATTTTTCCCCTGGTTTGCCGCCGCGTTTTTTACCTCCTTTTCATAAGCGCATCAAGCTAATGGCCCCTTTCACGTGGGTTTGTGGTATTGTGCTGCACCGTGAAACCTCCCTTTCACTTGTTTGCTCTTCCACTCCACCCCGCCCCTTCTCTCAAAGCACACGCCCCCAACAAAGGAAAAAGCGAGAGGACAACAATACACAGAGACTTAAGGCCGCATTAAGTCCGCTTAGGGAAAATAATCCAGACTTTCCCCGCACCAAAATAATACGCAAAATGGAGGAATAGAAGCGATATGAATGCAGAACAAGGATGATGTCATGTGAGTTTCGCGCTGCAAAACCAGATACCAGATGTGGCGAGAGTGCGTTAAGCAGCTGGTGTGATGGAGCTCTCAAACTCCTATAAAAACCAAGAGGCAAGCTACATACCAATGTAATCTGCATAGTTTAGTTCTTAATTTATTTTTTACTGTCCAGTTCTTAGAGCCTCCTAGCCAGCTGCTTCTCCTCCCTGTTGCTGCAGCCTGTTCTCTGGGCATGCAAGCAGTGACAAAATGGAGTGTTATCCTCCACCCACCCTGCACTCTCCCTCCAGGTAGTTGTGCAGATTGGGCCCAGAGGGAGAGGGAAAGTGGATGGGCAGCAGTTTCACTGGGGAGGAAGAAGAGGGCTCACTCAGAGAGCAGCACCTGAACTTGGAGCCAGTCAGCTATGGCTCAGTGCATTGGTCCCAAACAACCCATGACAATTGTGATAAACAACCACGACCAGAATGAGGACACCTGCTCAAGCTGCGGCAGAAATGCTTGCACTTGAGTTTGCGCAATTAAATTCTACAGCAGACATCATACCCTGCTCATGAAAGTAAAAGAACATCTCTGGATTCAGTTTCACTTTTCTCACATAGCGGCCCTGTTCAGACAATAAGCTACACCATGATGGTTAAGCGTTTTGAGTAAACATTATTACTTAGCATGTCATGTGAACTTTGGCTTAGTGATTCGTGTGAAACATTCCTAACCATGGTGGCTATATAACCACAGATTAAACATGCTCACTAACCACTTGATGCAAGCGGGTCAGCAACCTAACCATGGCTTAGTGTGTTGTCTGAACAGGACCAGCATGGGGAGTTAAACAGCTTGCCATGAGCAGAGGAGACTTTCTGCATGTGGAAGAGCATCTTTTGATCCAGTCTATATTTTGTATGCATAAGGTCTCAGGTTCAAATCCTGCCCCCCCTCTCTCTCTCTGCATAAAACCAGAGGGCCTCTTATAAGAACGTAAGAAGAGCCCTGCTGTATCAGACCAAGGGTCCATCTAGTCCAGCATTCTGCTCACACAGAGGCCCACCAGTTGCCCATGAGAAACCCATAAGCAGGACATGAGTGCAACAGGAGCCTCCAGCCTATATTCCCCAGCAACTGGTTTACCTAGGCTTACTGCCTCTGATACTGGAGGCAGTATATAGCCATCTGGACTAGTAGCGATTGATAGCCTTCTCTTGCAGGAATCTATCTACCCCCCACCCCGCTTTTAAAGCCATATGAAGTGGTGGCCATCACTACATCCTGTGGAAGCAAATTCCATAGTATAACTATGTGACGTGGGTATCCCTCTCCATGGGATACTCAAAAATAGTTGCCCCAATCCAGGTAAAGAGCATTTGGCTAGATCAGGGGTGTAGACTATAAATCAGCTGAGGGTCTGGATTGCCCCCCTGGAGGACATTGGAGACCAAGCCCTGTTTCCTAAAGGCCTCCAAGGACGTTCTGCAGGCTGGATTATGCCTGAGGTTCCATAGTCCTGGGCTAGCTGTATCAATTGTCTGTGTGTCAGTATATGGCATCTCCTTATTTCCTGAGTGTGTAGTTTGCTAAAATGCAGCGTGCTCACGTTGTCCTCAAAAGCCCTTGTGTGACAGAGGAAGGACGTTTTGTTCTCACTTGAAAATACAAAGAAATGGTAAAAGGCTGGTGGTTTCTCTTAGCAAGGAAAATGACCTTGGTACAATTTCCCACTATTAAAAAGAAACCAAAAAAAGATGAAAATGTTACCTTAGTACATTCGCTGTCTATATTTTATCCACATTTGACACACAGAATTTTCCTCTGATGTCAATCACCATTTGGTGCCAAAATCACAGAATAGCCCTATATTTTCTGAATGAGAAACGGAGCTGCCAAATACACTGTAAACAGAAGGAAACAGGCCTGCATTGGGGGGTTTGCAAGGGCGGCGGGGGGGGGGAATGCTGGACCAGTTCTCCATCCCTTTTCAGCATATGTGTATAAATCTACCAATTTGAGGTTGACACTTCAAACGTCTGATGAAGAAGACGGTGCGCACAAAAGCTTATGCCAGAAAAAAATTGCTAGTCTTTAAGGTGCTGCGAGACTGTTGTTTTTTGCTGCAACGGGCGTAATGTGGCTACACCTCTGGGCTCCAAGGAGCCATTCTGTAAGATTTCAATTTGAGCTCATACAGGCAGAATAGACAAGAGACACTATTGACATGAGCAAATATATATATTAGTGGCTGGGGAGCAGCAGCAGCAACAGCAGGAGACGGCTCTTGACTTCAAGCCCTGCTTATGGCCTTCTTGGAGGCATCTGATTGGCCACTGCAGGAAACAGGATATATCAACATGCCAATGAGGCACCATGAACTAGGGGCTTCTTCACGCGAGTGAAATAATGCATGCTCGTGCCTGGCTACTCACGGAAGTTCGCGGATCCTTTTGATGACGTCAGCAACCTCCTGCACGTCTCCCTTGCCTTCCCCTGGTAATTCCGTTTTAAAACAACACTGTGATATCCACATTCTGTTGAAATATCTCATGTACAGGAGGAGTTTTGCTACAAATCTCCCACTAGAGGGTGTTGTCCCATGCAAGGCTATGAGCAGTGAGAGGAGGGGAAGACCTAAAGACAGTAGTGCACGCGCTGGTAACTTCGAGGCTTGACTTCTGCAATGCGCTGTACATAAGGCTACCTCTGTGCCTAGTCCGGAAACTTCAACTAGTTCAAAATATGGCAGCCAGGTTGGTACATCAAGGTGTGACCACATTACCAGTTTTAAAATCTCTTCACTGGCTGCCAATTACTTTCTGGGTGAAGTACAAAGTGTTGGTCATTACCTTTAAAGCCCTACATAGTTTGAGTCCAGGTTACATGTGGGATCGCCTTCTGCCATACAATCTGCCCCACATGCTCAGATCCTCTGGGAAGAATTTACTACAGTCAACAAAAACTAGGCTGATAACCGTTACCCAGAGGACCTTCTCTTCTGCCGCTCCCAGATTTTGGAATAACCTGCCGGGAGAGATCCACCAACTCACCAGTCTTCAAGAATTTAAAAGAGCTATAAAGACTTATCTCTTCTGGCAGGTCTACCCAGACGAATTTTAAGTATTTTATTGGTATTTTAATGATGTGTTGGTTTTATGTGCTTTTAATCCGTTTTGTGTATTTTATATTTGATATTGTTCCCCACCTCGATCCGAAGGAAGAGGTGGGTTAGAAATAAATATATTATTATTATTAAGTTTTCCATTATAGACCACCTGATCACCCCTCTCAGGCCATGTAAGGCAGCCCCATTATGACTGCACAAAAGATGCAGGAAGCAATGCCCCGGTAAGGAAACACGATTTCCCCTTAATCTAAAGAAGCCCTGGGAAATGGCAACTCCATTGGTTCTGGAGGACTCCAGTTCTGGATCCTTGTGCCAGAAGAAGGGGAGCAGTTTTGCTGAGTCCATGCTAAACGAACTCAGCAAAGAACATCGTTGTTTTGATGTTTGATGACTAGAACTGGCCTGCAGCAAGAACACTGAGTCGGAACTTAGCATAAGTACCACATAAAACAGAGAGCACACAATGTGTTTCCACTGGGCCTGTTTACTATCACAATGTTTTATCTTGTTTTTAAAGTGCGTTCTGATTAAGCCATTGTTCCTTTCAATATTCCTTCCCAGGTTTCAGAATGCTAGACACACATTGGAAGGCTGTCATTGCACTATTTAAAAAAATCCCGTGAGAAATGAATGTGTAAGATGGACATCAAATATGGTGTTACATTACGTCCTTAACTTCTGCCCTTAATCGGTATTGCCATTTCTCATAAAGCCTCTTTAATCCACGCCTGTCTTTTGATACTTGTGTTAATCCTACTACTAAAGCACTCCGAAATATCACTTTCCCTCACTACCTGATCTCCCTCCCCTGCTCTGTTTTCCTTGTGTGTTGTCGGTACAATCTAGCTAGTGTAGATAATTTTGATTTATATATACCTAGTTAATGTAGGTGGTCTGAAATTATAATGATAATAATAATAATTCCGTTAATCACATCAGTCACCGGCATCACATCAAAAAACTATACAGAAAACTTTCAGAAACTAGGCCTACCAAAATACATCCACACCAACATCCAGAGAGCAGTCATAATTAAAACATGCTCAATTGTCAGGAAATTCCTGAATCTGTAAAAGACCGCATGACTTGGCAAAGCCCGTCATGTCCATCTAGAAAAAGCGCCACGACTGAGAAAGGTATAATAATAATATAATTTCAAGGGAAAATGGAGCTTTTTATTACCTCGTCACTCCCTGGCATGCTGCAACAAAACGTTGCAGTGTACCCTCATTGGTTAATGCCTTCCTCTAAGGTACTATAATCTGTAACGAACTCAAATAGGCCAACCCACTCTCCCTTGATTTTCCATTTTTCCTTTCCAAATTGTACCCTACATTCTATATCTCCTAGTGTCTACTGAGCATGCTCAGTACGCATTGGGCTGGTGGGGGTTGTTAGGGGTTTGGCTTCCTTTTCAGTTCTCCCCAGTCTGGATGGACATGTGTGTTTTAGATGTGTTATACTAATGCAAACCTTGGTTTTCCCCAAGCCTGCTGTTACCTGCTGCTTCTTTGCCAATTTTGGTTCCATTTCTGTTGGCACAGGCGAACTGAGTTTCCTATGAGAGGGAGGAATTTCATAAGCATCCCTAGACAGTTCTTGGGCTCTTGGTGCACCAATGGTTCTGACCCAGTATAAAGGCAGTTTCTAATGATAAGTATTTATAACAAGAGCCCCGAGCTCTGTAATATACTACATGCTTTGCATACGTAAGGTCCAAAATTCAGTCCTGAATTTAAAGGATTCCAGGTAGAAGAATTCGGAAAGACTCCTGCCTGAAACAACAATACAGAGCTAGATGAATCAATCATCTCACAGAGCTTTTTCAGACGAGCGTTGTATCACTCGCTCGTGACTGGCCACTCACGGATCTTCGCAGGCCATTTTGACGATGCAGCGATCCTCCTGCGCATCTCCCACTTCTTCTGTAATTTTTTGCACAACAAAATAAGAACTGGAAAATCCGTTTTTCTTGGCTCTGATGATAATTGGCGCCATTTCCTGCTGTGTGCAGGAGAAGCTGTGCCAGAAAACGCCCACGGAATGAGTCACATGGTCACTACTTCCTTCCTCTTTCTTCCCTGTGTGAAGAAAGTGGAAGCTGCTCATCGCTATTGTGGGAGAGAAGCAGGAGGCAAAGGGACGGTCGGGAAACACGTTCCCCCACCCCCAGTCTGAAAACGCTCACAGTGTACCATCCCAATCAAGTTGCTCTGCAAATGACCTGTTGATCCACTGCCTGCACTCTTCTGCAGGGGTGAGCCATACTGGCCCTGGGCACATGTCCCCCCTCCCCACCCACATCCACTTTTGCAGCTCCGCCACCCAATTCGACGGCACACGGCAGCAGGAGTGCAGCCTTCATAGGGGCCCAGGGGGCAGGGCTGAAAGGAGAACAGGCATTCTCCCAATTTTGGACAGGTAGAAAGGGTAGCATGGAGATTTTTGCACAGGGCGGCCCCAAGCTAACACAGAGCTGCAGCGTGAGCTTAAGCATGTTTAATGAGAAGTAAGTCCTGCGGAATTCAATTCACCCTTGTACATGTATATTGAGGGGATAGGGAACCTGCAATATACATGTGTTTTTCCTTCAAGGGCCACATTTCCCCAGGGGTAACCTGTCAAGTGTTAGCGGTCGAGGGGGCCAGAGGCAAAAGTGGGCAGAGCCACCCCTTTTCTCTCCTGTTATGCTACCTTCTTAGCTCCCCACCCTTCCTCCCCACCCAGGCCCTTTCCACACCAGGCTTTTTGCCTGGGATGTCCCCCGGCTGCTCCCTGTGAGTCCAAAGAAGTCCAGGGAGTCCCGGGGGTGGGCACGGGATTTTTCTGGGTTAAGAGAAACCAGAAGAATCCCGAATCTTCCGCTGTCCCAGGAACTTCCTGGGACCGCAGAAGATGTGCCCGCCCATTCCAGGTGCAGCCGCGCTTGCTTGCGAGTAAGCACAGCTGCAAAATGGACATGGAGCTGCACCGTGCGGCTCCGTGGCCATCAGGGGAGGGGGTGGCACCAATTTCGCCACCCCCAGGAGGACAGGGAGGGGGGTTGGGAGCTGATCACACGTGGTTTTTTAAAAAACTTACTTTTGATGGAAGAGCGCTCCTGTGCTCTTCCTGGGTAGGGCACACAAAAAATGGCCACCACGACGGCCCAACAGCCCGGGAGCAGCTCAGGTCATTGCATTTTTCATGTGCATTGGAAGTGGCTACTTCCGGGTTTGCCAGCCCTCCGGCCCTCTACACCCCTCTGGTGTAGAAAGGGCCCCATTGAGCTGCCAGGAAGGTGATAGATCGCTCTTGCCAGAGATAAGAGGCTTTTGAAATTAGGCCAAGTCCAGTCCCTTCCTCTATATATGGGATGATGAATCAGGGAAACTATAACACATGTGGATGAACCAATCACTAGAGATGGGGCCCAGTTCCATCCCAATCAGAATCTGTACCAGAACCCCAGGGACCAATCAGGGCAAAAACCTTTCTGGATACCCATGACCTGCAGCTTCTGGTCTGAAAATAGCCGTATGAGAAATTCATTTACCCAAAGGCTGCCTATACGTGGGAAAAGCCCCATGGTGGCTGTTGGTCTGTGCTGTGTCAATTAGACAACACAGCTGCAGCTTCACAGCCACCGCAGGGCTTCCCCATGATGCTGCGGTTTGAAAAAGTCAGGGATTTGCCCCAACATTTTCAATCGGAGCAGTATCAATACGATGCTTCCTCCATGTAACGTTGCTCCGGGGCCAATCCAGGGTCAACTGGGGGGTGGGGGGTGCCTGGTGGAAGGCAACTGGTGATTGGTCGCCTTCCACCAGAAGAGGGTGGGGGTGGCTTCTGTACCTGGATGGCCATCCAGAAACCCCGTGCTCTCTCCTCGGCATCGGAATTACCCAACACCACCCTGGGAGAGGGAAAGCGAGGGGTTTGAGAGGGAGGCGACGCCAACGCAGCTCTGTGAAGACAGTCCCCCAGAGTTGGATGCAATTTGCAGCCAAAGTCCATACATTTCTGAGTTTGCAATGTGATTCATGGACCCCAATAATTGTGTTCGACATCAGGCATACCTCTGAAAAACATGCATGAAAAAAAACATACTTTTTAAATGTATACAAATATGCTTTAATCATTGGGAAAAGAATGTGTACATTTCAACGCTGCACAGTTGATGTGGGAAAACGCTCACAATAATATGCAAGGACTTGCATGCCAAAAGGAAAAAGCAAACCTCAAAAGCAATCTGGTAGGGACTCGGCACAGAACGAGCTTTGAAATGGAATTCAGACAACTTTGCCAAGACCAGGTTTTCTGATACCCACATCCCTAGTGCTAAGGCAGAGGTTTTGCTGCCACCTCGGTGTGTTGGCTCCAAATCTGCAAGCTACTCCAGCTATGTTGGGCATGCAGGATTCTGCTTTCCAGCCCTGCAGCCTGAGTCTGAAGGAATCTCAGAAAGCAAGTTTGAAAATATATGGCAGATACCCCCTGGAAATGGCTTGGTAAGAGATCTTTATTTGCATACAAACAAGGGTAACATTCCTTCCTCCAAAGGGCAATGGGATATCAATATAGTGAGCAAGCAGCACATTCTGAAACAATATGTTATCCAATTATGGGCAAATTGCTTTCTCGGGCAGCTACTTTGCATTTTAACTTGGGAGAAAGTGGCAGTAACTTCAAACAGAAATGAAGTTATCCCATTGACCTCAAATACTAATAGGGCGGTGTCTAGATAACAAGCCATTCAGCAGAGATTCAAGCACAAATCTACTTTAATGGGTTAAGTGCATCTTTATAACCCTATTGGAATCAGTGGCTACAAAATAGGCAGGGCAGGAGATATAATGTTCGCAAAGTGGATGAAAGCTTCTACAAAATTACGTTAAGAGAATAAATTACATTCATGGCCAGTAAGTTCAGTATAATCTAACGAGTGAGTTAATACTAAAAAAAACATTTCTTTCCCCTCTCACTAAGCGTATAGCAAAAGGAATACTTAAAGGAACTAAAGGAATCAGGTCACTCTCAGTACTTTGACTGCCTGGTCCATTTAGAACTAGTGTCTCAATGTTGCAGCTAGGGTTGTACCTTGGGTCCAAAGTCCACCCACCCAAAGAATGACAGGTGATTCCCTGGGCCAGTCTAGGCAAGTTGGGGCCCGCTGGGGCTAACACCAGTCATGCTACAACCTTTCTGCTTATGTTTAAAAACACTTTATAGATGGGGCCTGCATCGGGATGCCTATAGGTACTGATGCTCATTTTATTCACCGGAACAGGGGTACCCAACCTTTTTGGGCCAGTGGGCACATTTGGGAATTTGAGACTACAGTATGGTGTGGGCATCACTACAAAATGCTTAATCAGTGGATCGCCGCTTTGGTGCGTCTACGGATGCCAAAGTGGCCAAAGAAAAAACAAATAATAATTCATGTCTGTTGGACGCCGCAACCTCTCGTTAATAAAGGACAGTTTAATTTGGCTAATTGCTGGTGGTACAATACAGCGAATGCTTCTTTTAAACATATGTTTTGGCAATATCCAGTAGTTGCTTCTTTTGGGGAGGAGGTTATTACACAGATACATTCTGTACTGGAACAGTCTTTAATATTTGCTGAGGTACATGCTCTTTTAAATGATTTACCTTCTTCATGGAAATTAACAAATGGTCAGTATAAATGGATTCTTTGCACCCTTTTGAAAGCTAAAAGACTAATATTATAACATTGGAGGGATCAACATTTACCTCATAATTCAATGGACGGAGGACCTTACAACACTTTCAATGTTTGAATAGGTGGCATATAGATTCCACCTTCAAATGGATACTTTTTTGAATATTTGGTCCACTTTTGTTGAAACTGATGTATAATTGCTAGAAAGCTGTATGCATTTCATACAAAGCCGTGTATGTATATTTTAAAAAATGGGGGGAAATAAATAATGTTTCAGGTGTTGGCGGGCACCATGTGGGGACCCATTTGCAGGTGCCATTAGAAGTGCTTGTTAGTGCCATGCTGTACGTAGGTGCTGCGTTGAGGACCCTGCATTAGATTTTTACAGTAGATTTCCCTTTTCTACCACAAAATGGTGCTTATTCCAAAGTAAATTACACCAACACTGCCATCTTATTGGTGCCTGGTTAAGACTGTCTTCTACTCCCAGGCATTTAATGGCATATTATGGGGCATGTTCTTAGAACAGAAGAAGAGCCATGCTGGATCAGACCAAGGGTCCACCTGGTCCAGCACTCTGTTTGCACAGTGGCCAACGAGCAGTTGACCAGGAATCTCCAAGCAGGACAAGGACAAGGGTGCAATGTTAGCTGTCTTTACTAAAATTGTATTAGCTGTTTAAATTGTTTGAACTTCTGTATTTTAAAACTTTTATGCTACATCTAAGTTATGATGACTATATGCGACCTCTAGGATCACAGACACTATGGGGTTGTTCACTTGTGATGCTATCCCATGATGGGTGACTACCCATGTAGAATGGGTTGTTTTGTGAACAACCCACCCTGCATGGCTAGCACGCTTGCAGATAATCAGGCAAACAAGCTACCGTGACCTTTCAGTATGTGAAAATTTGCAACATTTAGACTTTAAAACCTAGGTATGAACTTCAAAAGAGCTCTGCTGGATCAAACCCATCCCTGGTATTGGAGAAAAAATCAACTGCCAGTCCAGTAGGCTTTTGTACTTGGAATGGAAGGGAGCGCCATCTTGTTTTTCACCTCAGGCAGCGAAACATCTGTGTATAAAATGGAAGCATTAGAGCTGACTGGCATTCAAAGCACAGGGCATTTATTAGAATATGTTCTTGTTCTTTTTCCTCCTGGTTCTCTCACTCTTTCCCCTTTCCTTGTGGGAGCTTAGACAGATAACCTTTTAATAGTAATCTGAAATTCAAATAGAGAGAAATCCACTCCTAGTAAGTCCCAATATTTGTGAAAGGTTTTAAACAAAGTAGCTTTTAAAGTGCCCCATTATTGGTCTAGTGTCTAAGTGCGTACTCTGGAGTGCTCAGAAAGAAGTAATATTAAACAGAATGAAAAGGTCAGAAAATTATAGGAAATTCCTTTTTAAACTAAATATGTCTGGCGTACCAAATTCCCAGTAGGTACCATGTAGGAGTTTTAATAACCAGCAACATTTGGGCAGCTTGACAGGTTGAAACTGCATATGAATAAATGCTCGCAGAAAATATCTAACAGTACAGAGAATGCCATGGATCAGGATTTAGATTAATTAACACCTTACTCCACAAGAAGGTCTCATTAGCTCTCCTGTCAACATGAACAAGGCTAGCAGATCAAGTGCCTTTTACAACACAAAGTCCTATGAAGAGAGACTGAAAGAACTGGGCATGTTTAGCCTGGAGAAGAGAAGACTGAGGGGAGACATGATAGCACTCTTCAAATACTTGAAAGGTTGTCACATAGGGTGCCTCTACAAGAACAATTTAAAGCTCTTTCAAGGTGCATTACCAAATTTACCTCTACAAGAGCGGAGCGCAAATCAGGGGTCCAGGCGCGTTTTATCTCCGATTATTCGCATTTTCACATTCGCGTTAAATAGCGACTTGTAATTTACCGCGGAAGTAAGAGCGCCTTTTGTCTGTGTAAACAACTTCTGAGGAGGCGCATTAAAGATCAGAGTGGGCAGACTGTGGTCCTGATGTCATGCATAGAACTGCCCCTTCGCTGGGAAAACCTCCCACTTTTTCATTTAGTTTTATTTCCTGTCTCCTGCTTGAAACTTTCTCCTTGTTCTCCGTCTCTCTGGATGGAAGCTCCAGGAAGAGGTGACCCAATGTGAACTGAAAATAAAGTTTATTTTAACTTCCCTGATAGAATATTTCATTCATGGAGACACAAGAGGTGGTTTCACGAGAAGTAAAAGAGGTAGGAAGGATGTGCGCATGTGCACATAATTAGTGATCAGCTGAGACATATCATCCCCTCACTTCTTGCTGGGTTCCTGACATGAGCTGTGTGTGTGCGCGTGTGTGTTTTACAATGGTTGAGCTTGCTGGGAAGAGGAGGGGAAAAGAACGAAGCAACATCCCCCTGTCTGTTTTGGTGTGTGTGTGTGTGTGTGTGTGAGAGGCACATTCCCATTTACTCCTGAGCAGTTCACTTCAAATGGCAATCGGGCGAAGGGGGGGGAGAGAGGTAGCCAAACAGGTTACCCAGGTCATTCCCAGCAGGTAAACTAGGTAACCAAAGGCGGGAGATTCTGGTGGGCGGGGAGAATAAAGGGTGGGAAACCTGTTCGGGCAGTTTCCCGGGGACAAAGCGCATTACTTTCAGCAACATTTGCATGCGATTATTAGCATGTAAACAATTTTAAACCGTATTTCATACAGCCAGTAATGCGCTTCAACGCCTCTTGTATATAGGTATTAGGCGTAAAAGCGATTGTCAGGAGATGCGCATAATTGGGGAACCGGGCGTCAAAGCAATATCTTGTAGAGGGGGCCAAAGAGGAGGGCCAGGATCTCTTCTCGATCATCCCAGAGTACAGGATGTGGAATAATGGGCTCAAGTTACAGGAAGCCAGATTCTGGCTGGACACCAGGAAAAACTTCCTGACTGTTAGAGCAGTACGAAAATGGACCCAATGACCTAGGGATGCTGTGGGCACACTAGAGGCCTTCAAGAGGCAGCTGGGCAGCCATCTGTCAGAGATGCTTTAAGTTGGATTCCTGTATTGAGCAGGGGGTTCGACTGGATGGCCTTATAGGCCCCTTCCAACTCTACTATAAGATGATTCTATGATAAGTTGGGAAAGTGCTTACGCCATAAAGTAAATTGGCACCAAAAAGGGGGGGCTTTATATGACCTTATGGGAGTTTCCTTTCCTTTTTAATTTAGCCTTTGGTTTCTGTCCTCAAATATCATTTCCTTTGTTCTCTCACTCAACACTGCCTCTTATTCCACCTCAGACAGAAAGAATAATGTATGAGTTTATTGCCATGAATATAAATGCCCCAGATCACCCACTAAGAACATAATAGGGGCCCTGCTCCAGTCCTCAGCAGGAAAAGGCATTGTTGCCATCACCTTGCAAGTGCTTAACAGTGCAATCTTCTACATGTCTACTCAGAACTAAGCCCCTCTACATTCAATGGAAGTTACTCAGTGGAGGTCAGTGGGTCCAATGTCAGTGGGGTGGTGAATCCGCTCTGGGTTTCAGTCAGAACTCTAGAGCTAACCAATGTGCTTCCCCACCTTAGTTAGCTTTTTTCTGACTAAAACCCAGAGCGGATTCACCACACTACTGACATCAGACCCAACAGCCTCCACTGGAGTTACTCCCAGGTAAGCCTTAATGTCCTGTTGTGTTACGTAACTTAGGCTGACCAGATAAAATCCAGGTCAGAGCTCATGTAACTTTAACAGTTATAGAGAAAAGGGAATTTCAGCCAGTGTCATTTGTATGCAAATAGTTCCTGGTGAAATTCCCTCTTCATCACAACAGTTAAAGGTGCATGCACTATACTAGAGTGACCATATACAAAAGAAGGCAGGGTCACCCTAACGTAACTGCATTACTGGAGGTCATTTTGTTCGCCCTCATGCCCCACTTCCATATTTTTTCTCAATTCTGCCCTGCAATTCAAATGTCATCATTTCCCATTCTGTTATCTTTGGGAGTCCTTGCTGTGAAAAAGAAGCAACACCAGATATTGTACTTTTTGTCCTTACCTTATTTCCATGCATTTCCTCCTTGTAAGAGTACTGGGTGATTCTATACTAAGTGTAATTTTGCTTAAGGAGTAGCTGAGGGTGCCTCTAAATGAGAGGTTTCCGCTTCCTTGACTTCGCGCTGACAGGAAAGCCTCTAAATGAGCGGTCGATTTGACTTCGCATTGGTCTGATCTTTGTTTACATGCCGAAGCCGCCAGTGTGAAGGCATATTGATGCAAATGCCTTTGCTGTGACTTTAAAAAAGTCACCATTTAGTGAGATTTTTTTAAAAGCCGGAGCAGGAAGCCCAGGGAAAGGGGGTGAAACAGCGAGCCATAAGCTCACTGCACCGCCTCCACTGTCCCCCCTCCCCATTCTGTTAAAAATGTTTTTTTAAAAAAATCTCTTACCGCAGAGTTGGTGAGCCAATGCTCCCAGCCGCCCCTCCAGCTGGTGCCGCACTGCAACACAAGCGGCGGTGTGGCCAGCGCCAGGAAAAGCCCCCATCGCACCAAGAGGCATTGATTCACCACACAACGCTGGAGCCGCCAGAAGGCGCCAAGGCACAGCGCTCCCAACGTCGTCAAGAGGGCCCCTGAGAGATTGAAGGTCTTACTTGGTGGCAATGAGCAGCAACAGTAATACTCAATGCAAGGTTGCTGGGGCTAGCTGCCATTTTAATTCCCCACAATGCTCCTGATGTACTATCATGCTTAGGGTGACCAGATGGCTCGGGGTTTCCCGGTCCTAACTGGGAAACCTGGGGCCAACCGGCCCAACCGGGGGTGGTGGGGGCAACCCGGGGTGGCGGGGGGTCACGTGGCGGTGGCAGCAAGCAAGGAGCGGCGGTAGACCTGGCGGCAGTGGCGGCGGCGGAGCCCGGGAAGTGGCCGCCCCAGCAGGTAAGTGCCCTCCCTCGCGCCTCGCGCTCCTTACCCACAGGGGCGTCCGCTTCCCTCCGATGCTCGAATCTACTGAGAAACAGCCTTCGCAGCCTGTCCCTCAGTAGCGCGCTGGGTGATGACGTCATCACCTGGCGCGATACTGAGAGACAGGCCGCGAAGCCTGTTTCTCAGTAGATTCGAGCACCGGAGGGAAGCGGACGCCCCTGCAGGTAAGGAGCACGAGGCACGGGGCACTTACCTGCTGGGGCGGCCAGGTCCGCCGCCGCCGGGTCCTCCACCGCCGCTGCCGGGCTCGTGAGGCCAGAGGCCACGCGGAAGGGACAGGAGAGGGCCGGATCCGGAAGTGACGTAATCAGCCCTCCCCCGCCTCTCCCGCGCGGCCTCTGGCCCTATCGGGGCTAGTCGCGATGTCCACCCCCTGTTCCCTGCCCTGCGTTTCTGCCCCTACCCTGCACTGGGAACCAACCCTAGCTACACCCACTTTCCTAATCTAACCACCAGTGACAGACAGAAGAAACAACATGGTGATATCGGTGCAATCGATAAAATTGTGGTAAAACAGTATCGTGGAAAAGCGCTGTTTTGGGGGGGTAAAGCCCAACATGGCTGCGAGTTGGCGGTTGAGTCATATAAACAATGCAACGTCACTGTGCAGCCACGACAGGGTAAATAGGCCATGCAGACACTTCCCCCAAAGTGACAGATTTGTCCATCCGGGCAAAGGGTTTGAGTGCTTAGCTCTTTAAAGTTTGGGTTTGGATTCCTGTGTATTCAACCGCGTTCGTGGTGCATTCAGGTTGCCAGGATTTTTTTCTGACAAGAGTCCTCACCTTTAAAAGCTACCTGTAGGCAGGCTCAACTTAGTCCTCCATGCTGGGATTAGCTGTACCTATTGAATTTGGCTGGTTCAGATGGTTGAGAATTTGGTTTCACTTTTGATCAGAATTTACCAAAATTTGCAAAGTTCTTCATATTCAAGAGAGAAAGAACTAGAGGGTTTTTTTAAAAACAAAATGCATGTGGGAGAAAGCAAAACTGACAGATTTCCCTGTATGTAGCTGGTTTTCTTGCCTTTGTTTATGATTTCATCCTGCCACAGATTAGTTATGTACCTAATAACTAATTATTATGCCACTGTTAACACAGCAAGAAGGAAATAGCATGGACATCCCTCCCACCTACACACAGAGGCTGGTTTCAGACAACATTTTAGTCAATGGTGGGTTGAGTAGCCAACTCACAGTTGGTTATTTTGTGGGTATTCCCCACACAACATATCCCTACACAACTGTGGGTGGTTGGGGCTGGCGTTGAGTGGACTAATAATCAACCTGGCATTTGACTGACACAGCCCCCGCCCCTCTCCCCTCCTTCCTTCCTCCCTCAGTCCTCCCGGCGCTATCCCAGCAGTCTCTGCAAGTTGCGCCAGTTGTAGCAGCGTGGCAGCCGCCGCTTTGGTCGCTCTTGCCACCTGCCTCCATGGGCTTGTGTTTTAACCCACTCACCGCACGCCATTAACACACTCACCTCTTCACACAACAACACTTTAAACAACTGGCTTCAAGCCAGTTGTTTCTCTCAGTTACTTATTTGGGTGGAATAGCATACCGTCAGTAAGAAACACAACCGACGATTGTCTCCCCCCTCCCCCCCGGTTGCTTAATATGTTGTCCTTAACCAGCCAGAGAGAGTTCAGATCAGATATTATTGATGAAGAGCACTCATCTAGTTCTGGTACTACACTCTTGACTATTGCTATACAAATTGAAATGTGATTATGTACTATATTATGCATGCCAAAGGCACAAATCCATTTGCTTAAAACAACAACCCACAAGGGTGACTTTGACCTGTTTTGGGGGATGAAAACTAAACACTGAAAAGTAACTACCATACATGCTCTTTAAAATGCCCTGCAATTAAACAATTTAAGCTGCAGTCTTACAGTTTCCTGGGTGTAAGTCCCACTGAATTCAATGGGGCATACTTCTGAGTAGACATGCATAGGATTGCACTGGTAATCTCTAGGATATTCAAGTTTTAATATTGTTGAAAATCTTACCTGACAAATACTACAACTGAGGATAATTTGGAATAGAGTAACATACTGCACAGGAATGGATTAATAGGGCCCAGATCTCGGCTTTCCATTCAGAAGTCTGAGCTAGGGTGACCATATGAAAAGGAGGACAGGGCTCCTGTATCTTTAACAGTTGCATAGAAAAGGGAATTTCAGCAGGTATCATTTGCATGCAGCAGCACCTGGTGAAATTCCCTCTTCATCACAACAGTAAAAGCTGCAGGAGTTCTGCCCTCTTGACCTGATACAAAAGGGGGCAAGGTTCCTGCAGCTTTAACTGTTGTGATGAAGAGGGAATTTCACCAGGTGCTGCATGCATAGTGAAATTCCCTTTTCAATACAACTGTTAAAGATACAGGAGCCCTGTCCTCCTTTCCATAGGGTCACCCTAATTCAGGTGTTCCATACCTGAACAGAGCAAACAAGTGGGGAGAACAAGGATTCCAGCCCCTATGCTAACTATGTGCTCCACACAAAGTCTATATGATCTTCATCTGGACACACATTCTCCCAACGTTTATTCTTTTAAGATGCTTTCAGAACATCCTAACTTTGCACTATTGATCCGTCCAGTCTAATACCCCATACTCCTTTCTTCTGTGAATTCACCCTGTTCATTTTTAAACCTATTCGGCTTGAAGTAGCAAGGGCTTTCACAGCTGGGTTTTGACAGCTGTACATCATGTGAAGAAAATGGAGCATCAATCCCAGTTCACTGAGAATAGGCTGACATGGCCACGGCTGTCTTTCACGCAACTCCCATTTGGTAGAAATAATTTCAGATGCTCTTCACTTATTCTTTTTTTTTGAGGTGATGTCCATCACATGTCTGAAGAGGAAAGCCTCCTGTATCTGTGGAGACTCTCTACATGGATCAGACAATCTGCATCTTTGCTCATGTGGAGAGTCCCCATGAATATACGATGCTCCCTGGGCCATCACCCTCCATGAGTACAGGGCAATGGAAAACTCCAGAGGGTGCAGGGATCCATCTCCTGATGCATTTATTCTATACAAATAAAGGATGCCTGAAGAGTGCTCCTTGGGATCAAGTGCTTAGAGCTGTACAGACTGCAGAACATTGATAAGATTGGGCAGAGAACCTGGTGTATTCTGGAATGAGATGGAAATTAGGGGGTAGAAAGGGTTGAACCAGTCTAGGTAAGTGGGAGGAGGCACACTACATTTTTAATGCTTCCAATTTCTACATTTTTTTAAAAAAACTCCTTGCAATTAGAAAACCAGCACAGCCCTGGCAGTGCAGTGCAGTGCAGTGCAGTGCAGTAGTTTGTTGTGGTTTGTTACTTTACATCAGGGGTACAGAACCTGAGACCTGGGGGCCAAATTTGGCTCGCAGAGATTCCCCAGATGGCCCTGCCCCCATTCCCTTGGCTCCCCCCCCCCCCAATTCCAAAAAGGTTGAAATGCTGGTGCTCAGTTGCTGGCAGTAAGAGCTGCAAGCTAAATCATGCTGGTGTTTTTGATGCCACCCATCTTTGGAATGTGTCCCCAGACAGCTTCTCCCAAACAAAACTCAGCACCTCTGTTTCATGTAGACCCACTTCGAAAATGGCCTCCCATCTGAAGTGGTATAGCCAATTCTACAATCCATCTCATTTGGTTGTGTGAAGTTCACATTCTGCTTTCTTCTGCATGGACTGGTTGCATATTAGCACAGCCACCAGAGTTCACCAGTCAGTGGTTTGAAGCTGGGGTGAGCACAGCATCTGCCTCCTTGGCAAGGTAATCTCGTCTTGCTTGGCTGATTGAGCACAGCATAAGCACACGTCCAAAACGGTCCTTTCAGCCTGCTTCTGGCTTGCATATGTACGTGTTCCGAGTTGTTTAGGCTGACCATATGAAAAGGAGGACAGGGCTCATGTAACTTTAACAGTTGTAGAGAAAAGGGAATTTCAGCCAATGTCATTTGCATGCAATTAGTTCCTGGTGAAATTCCCTCTTCATCACAACAGTTAAAGGTGCAGGCACTATACTAGAGTGACCATATACAAAAGAAGGCAGGGCCCCTGCAACTTTAACTGTTGTGATGAAGAAGGAATATCACCAGGAACTAATGGCATACAAATGACTGGCTGAAATTCCCTTTTCTCTATAACTGTTAAAGTTACATGAGCCCTGACCTCCTTTTCATATGGTCAGCCTAGAGTTGTTTAGAGCACAGAGGGACAAAGTCGGTGTGAGAGGAGGAGATCCATATATCAGAACTAGGCTGCTGCCGATTTCCTATAAAATGGGAAGGGGGGAACTTAAAACTCAGCATGATGTTTCCCTTCCCAGCAAAACTTTTTCTTCATACATTTTTTCTTCTCCCACGAGAGATCCGGAATTGTTGAGATAATCTCTACTAGGGTAGGGTGGGGAATGGCTGGGGAGAAGCAGATTTGACGGCAAAAAGGATTGGAGGGGGAAGGCTTTTGCACTCCTTCTTGCTGCACTTTATATTACCCTCTGTGCCCCACAGTAAATTTACAGTAAATTGGCATACACACACTGCATTCAGACACACATGCCTGCTACTATAATGTCTTATTTGCCTCTGTGTAATGCACGGAACCCGACTTATTCCATTTTTTTCTGCACAATAACTGTCTTTGTTTTGCTGTTGAATGTGTAGAAAAAGTAACAGGACAGCAAGAACATATCCGTCCAGATAGCGAGACAAGGTTAATTGACTCCAGAATTGCATCGCAAATGAGAACTGGATCCTGGAAGGCATTTCAACCCTCTGCCCTTTGGTGCTTGAAACTAGACCTTCTCATCTACCCAGAAGCATCCATTCCTTGATCCGGAGGAAATATTTACACAGGTTGTTCTCATCAATGTTCAATGGAGAGTTGATCTCATCTCTACTCAAGTCAAACAAGCCTCTTGAGTCTTAATTAAAAGTTTCAGCTTTCAGGTGCTAAGTCACACTCCAAAGAATAAAAAAGGATGCCACATGGGTTTCATGGATGGAGGGAAGGAAGATGCACAGCAGAGAGCAAGTTCTGGATGCCAGGCTTGATTTGAAACTCTTCAGTCATAGCCCCACAAATAAAATATAGGTTTTTTTGAGAACCCTACCTTTCGAATGTACACATGCATACGCATATGTATATAATGTATATGTAACATTGTGTGCAGAATTTCAGCCAAATGGGTTAGTCCAGAAAAGAGTTAGGCCTGCCTAACTCCTGTGTGCATGCTCTATACTTAAGGAGAAAATCAAAATGTTATAGTATGGTTACTCCAGTTCTGTGCAGCAGCAGCAGCAGCCCTGCATTCTGCAACCTTAATTATGCAAATCAAGGAGATTAGCATCCATTTTGTACAATCTATTCTGCTTCTGCTAGCTATGGGAGAGCAATGAAAAGTATTACTAGGTACTAAAGTGTCATGCCTCCCGTAGAGGACGAAGGGAAAGGGCAAGCTCCAGCAGATCCTGAGGAAAGGACTAGCAGCAATGTAGGACAGGACTCCTTACTTTCAGGGGGCAGGCAAGACCTGGCTGAAGCCCCTCTAACAGAATCTGATTGGGATGAAGGGGATCACGAAGCTCCTCCAACTCCAGCTGAGCGCAGGCACATGAGAGTGAGGGATCAGTGTCGGTGGGATGCCAGAACTCGGAAGCTCCAGGGTTTATTGCCAGCACCTGGTGCCAGGTTGTTAAGAGTTCAACAGTTCCTCAGCCGCCCAGGGATGACGTGGGAAACGTGCAACCCCCCAGTATTCGGCTCATCAAGCTCTCCGTGTGCTTGGACTCCCTGGTGAACCTAGCCCCCTTTGCCTGTGACGCCAACGCTGGCTGCATCTAGAAACCCTACTCTGTGGCTCCAGGACTGCACTCTTCCTCTCTGCTGGCATCCCAGCCAACTGAGGAATCCCAGCTGCAGTTTCACCAGCTCGGCCTTCACACTTGATAAGGACAACTATAAATCTCACCTCTCAACCAGCAAACACTGCCATAAAGCTCCAGCTTCTATTGCTAGAACTCACATGAGACATCTCAGAGGCCAGAGCGAGGGCCATCATATGTTGACTGCACTTTCCCAAGTCTATCCATAACCCATAGAAGTAGAGCCAGATGACGTGATTCCTCCTTCAGCGTGTGTGCAGAGCTGTGCACATAAGAGGGATTCCTAATAAAATTCAATTTTCCCTCTTTTGTGCAGGTACAAAAGCCCCCAGTGTGTTCTCTGGTGATGGCACATAAGCTGGACTTCTCAGTAGTGGCACCCACACTCTGGAACACTTTCCTATGTGTGATCAGACAGGCGGAAACTGTGGTGAGACTTAGACACCTGTTGAAGATGTCATCTGTTTACTCAGGCATTCCCAGAGTTGTAATCACAGTGCTCTGTCCTATTGGTGGGTTTTTTAAATGTTTTTAATGTATTTATTACTCTATATTGTTTTAACATTGACTTTTATATTATTTTGTATATGTTTTTAGAGGTCTGTCTTATTTTTTTCTACAAAAACAACAACAACAAAAGATCTGTCAAGGACGAAAAGATAGAATGGCTGCAAAATGCCTTTTGATTGGTAGTAATAGGAGACCTCTGTTTGGAAAGGACCCCTAGTACTTCAGAGCAGCTCACATGGCATTCCTAATTGCCTTCCATTTAGTCCACACCTCTTGATTTCAACACTGTAACAAGGGGGTTGTCTATATGCACCCAAAGCAACCCAGTGGCTGCAAATCTGTGTCTGTTATATGATACAGCCGCAGATTCGCAGCCACCACGGTGTCATGAGGCAGTCTGAAGAATCTTCCTCTGAGGAGGAAGAAGTGGCAGAGACTGCAGCTTTACCCATTCCCCAGGACTTACTGGAGGAGGAGGAACAGCAGGGAGATTCCTCTGAAGAGCCCCAGGAAAGCCACCCTCTCCCACCCCGTTTCTAATTAGGAAGACTCGGGGCCTGAAGGAGTTTGTCCAGTAACTCCCCAGCAAAGGCGGCAGCTCAAACGGGCGGAGAAAGCTAAGCCCACAAGGCGAAGCATGAGACTGAGAAAACAGAGCACAGCTGATGCAAGCCTTAAGTAAGATAACGAAGGAATTGCACGCAGCTGTGAACAGGCTCAAGCAACTATAAAGGAGAAAGAAGTCAGAAGCTAAGATCCGTTGAGAACAACTGTCGTATTCGGCTCTTGACACCCGGCATACTCCTGAATCGGAACCTGTGGACTGAACAACCGGCTTGACTATTTTGGCTCTGGACTTTGGACTGCTCTAATACTTGGTTTGACCCTCGGCTTGACATTCGGACGGACTGAACTTTTGGCGTGACCTTGGCTATTGGTAATTGGATTTTGGAATTGCAAATAAACCCTTTAAAGTCCTGGCATTTTTCCCAGACATTCTTAGATAAGGGAGTTGGCAGGCTTCCTATACTAAGAGTCATAAATATGACACACGGGGCTTTCCCTTGAAACTCCAAAGAAAAAAAGTTGGTGACGTATAACTGTTTTCTCTGGAGCGAAGCCAGTACAGCGTATTTGCTGTCTAACCTCACTCTGGAGTTGTGCTGGGGACATGGCCAGGCAGATGGCGACCCCTGATTGGTCGCCATCCTCCCAAGCAGAGAACAGGGGATGGGCCTGCAAACCCCACACTTTTGCTGCAGCTTCAGGATTAGCCGCCAACACCTTGCTGCTACCCACAGCCTATGTAAACCGCCCAGAGAGCTTCGGCTATGGGGCGGTATACAAATGTAATAAATAAATAAATAAATAAATAATAAATATTTTAGCTCATCGCAGCAGCTAAAGATCAATACTAAGCAGTATATGATTAGTTTAAATAAATAAAAATGGTAAGTAATAGGGCCAAATTAGATTATATACAGAAGGTACATGAAAAATCACCTCTCAATTGTTGTTTTCTTTTACTCAAAACTAGCCGTGACAGTTTCAAGAGGTGACAAGCGGTGCTTAACCCTTTCCCCTCCCACTATCTGACTTCTCAAAGTCACCCTCCTTGAAAGTTAAACTATATAGCTAGAAACAACACCTTTTTTCCATACTCAAAAGTAAGTGTGGGAGACTTTCAAGTTTGAGTGTGTTGGGGGGGGGGGGTAGGGAGCTCTCACCCACCCCCACTGCATTCCTGATTTGGATTATGCTCCCCGCACCTACACTTTGCATTGCCAAAAAAAGAGATACATTCATTGTAAGTTGCTTTTCTCTTCAAAAGGGGAAAAGGTGTGTGGACCACATGCCTTTTCTCCCTTGAGTGGGAAAGCAGCTTGAGACAATTTTGGACAGAAAAATAGCAAAAAGGGAGGGTCCTTCTGAAAGGGGCTGTAGCTCAGGGGTAGAACACATGCTTTTCAGGTTCAAAAACCCAGGTTCAACCCCCAGTATCTCCAGGCAGGGCTCGGAGAAACTGCTACCTGAAACACAGGGGGGCTGCTGGCAGTCAATACTATCCCAGAATGCAGTGCTGAGATAGATGGACCAATGGCTTGACTCAGCATCTTCCGGCATCTTCCCGTGTTCTGCTCCCAATCACATTTTCCAATGCTGCATTTCAATTTTGTTTTGTTTTGAAGATGAGAGACAGGTGTCCTGGGTATCACCATCAATTTGGACTGGCCTTTGTTGTTATTAAATGTAAACATACAAACACATAGATAACACATGTCAAGGACAGGCTTAAGATTATACACACACACACACACACTATACTTCCCCCCACCCACCCAAAGTGTAAGTGAAGCCTCAGTTCTTATCTTGCACGTGTGGAGGGAAAGAATCAATCTGTGAGGTGATTTCCTCTTTGGACAATGGGTGCTTCCAGATGGTATTGTGTAGCTATTCTCTTTCCCACCTTAAGGGAGCAATCCTAGGGTTCCTAGCCAGCATCTGGTGGAGCCTAGGATATTTTGGATTCCAGGATCCGAGATCAGCAACAACGCTCCAGGAATCCATGCTCGCCGCCCCCTTCCCCTCCTCCTTGCAAGAAAAGTGATCCTGGAGAGGAGGTAAAAGGGCATTTCTGTGGGCAGGGAGGTGAGGGGATGGAAGAGGATGGCTCATGAAGTATCCCTAGTCATAGGTCATAGATTAGGCTGACCAGATAAAATCCAGGTCAGGGCTCATGTAACTTTAACAGTTGTAGAGAAAAGGAAATTTCAGCCAGTGTCATTTGTATGCAATTAGTTCCTGGTGAAATTCCCTCTTCATCACAACCTTTAAAGGTGTAGGTACTATACCAGAGTGACCATATACAAAAGAAGGCAGGGCCCCTGCAACTTTAACAGTTGTGATGAAGAGGGAGGGGGGTGTCTGTCTGGCCACAATGGGATGGGCGGACTTCAACAAATCACTCCAATTATGTACATCTTCTAGATAAGCCTATAGATGTTAGGAAACTCACCTAGAGCAAAGGGTTGTTTATTTTCACGGCTGGATGAAAATGGATTCTATAAGTCATTTGTATTCCTTTTCTATCCAGGAGAGATTTGAAAAGACGAACAGCCAAGGTTTGGGTGACTTGAACTTCAGAGCGGCACAGAACAGAACTTTTAGTGGAGCCTAATTATTCTGCCTTTACTTAGAGTGAGCAAATAGGTTCCAGCTAAGAAAAGCACTGCATTCTCTGGAATAGTTTATATATGTATAAATATATTATAATAGGAATTTTCTCCCAACAGGAGGCAGATAATCTGGAATGCTTTCAGAAGAAGGGGTAATAGAGAACCTATTCCTTCATCAAAAAGCAGGCAGTAATTGCAGTGGGTTCTTTATGCAATCATTCACTGAATGACTGAGCTGTTTCAGACATAACATTAAACCATAGTTTAGTTCTACATAAATGACCCGTGGAATCGTGTACTCCCCCTTCCCCTCTCTTCTTCTGGAACAGCATCTATGTCTGCTTCTGAAATAGCTGGTTCCTTGTTATAAACAAAATTGGGGACTTTATTTATTTATATACCACCTTTCTCCTCCCCCCCCCCCCATGACACTCATGGCAGCTAACAATAAATTAAACATCAGAAACAAAGGGCCTGTTCAGACAACATGATTAGGCTGCTAACCCTTTTGCCGCAAATGGCTAGTGAGCATGTTTAAATCATGGTTAAGTAGCCACCATGGTTTAAACTGTAAGGTTTAGCTCAAAATGCTTAACCACCGTGGCTTAGCGTGTCATTTGAAGAGGATCAAAAATTCTCTCAACCACTGTATCTTCCCATGTAAACAAAACAATTTTGTTTGTACTCAATAGAAACTCCACGCAGCTGGGGACCAATACATAACACCAGGCTGGAATCCAGAGTCTATGCTCTTGACAGCTCACTGCCTGCAGTCTTTGGCCCTATTCCTACCTCTAATCAATGCAGTCTGAATACATCGAGGGGAAGCAAGACTGGGCCCAGCCAGCCCCATGTATGTGAGCGTGGGATAAGTGAGGAGTGAAGTTTGATCTTCATAGGGCATGCTTGGCCTTGGAGACAAGGCAGGCAGGTGTGTGTGTGGGGTGTGTGTGTGGGGGGGGCAAGATGGAAATACAAAGTAATACCATAGAAACTGTTGTTTGCATTTTATTTATTCTAAAACAATAAATGTTTTAAAAGAAAAAAATGGAGAAAAGGACTAGGTTGTATATGTTTGAAAAGCCAATTAGGGTAGGTGAAAGATCTTCAAAAGATGAGTTGGCTAAAGATAAAGAAGAATTGGAATATAGGAAGCTGCCTTGAATTGAGTCAGACTACTGATCCATTTGGCTTAGTATTGTCTACCCCAAGGGTGGGCAACTGTGGCCCTCCAGATATTTTGGCCTACAAATCCCTCCATCCCTCATCATTGGCTCTGCAGGCTACAGCTGATGGGAGTTGCAGGCCAATTATCTGGAGGGCCACAAGTTGCCCACCCCTGGTCTGCGCTCCTGAGCAGCAGGTCTCCAGGGTTCAAGAATATAAGAAGAGCCCTGCTGGATCAGACCAAGGGTCCATCTAGTCCAGCACTCTATTCACACAGTGGCCAATGAGCTGTCAAGCAGGAACCCACAAGCAGGACAGTAGTGCAACAGCACCCTCCCACCCATGTTCCCCAGCAACTGGTGCATACAGGCTTACAGGAATCCTTTTCAGCATTACCTGGAGATGCTGGGGACTGAATCATGGAACTTCTGCATGGAAAGCAGGTGTAGGGTGTCACTGGGCTTTGTCCCTTCCCCAGAGTTCAAGAGCACAGGGGACAAAAATTCTGACCTTCATCATTAGACACTTCTTCTCAAGCAGAGCAGTAGAAGTGCCTTTCTAAAGACACTCCTTTAAAGGGAAAGCATAGGGCAGGAGGTCTTAAAGATGTCTTCTGCCTCTATAAACGAACCACTTGTCGGTTCACGCAATCCAAGGACTGCTTTAACTCTTGAAGAGGCACCTCAACCATCACCGTCAGTGCCAATCCAACAAAGAGCATTGCCAGGCAGGGTCCAAGGAACAGGTAGAACTACAATGATAAATAGATACGGAGATGAGGGCACATTGGCACAGTGATGTATAGTAATTCGGGGCTCAAAGCCATTGATGGTGACGGCACACCGCTTAGCAGCCACATTCAACATAGGCAAAGGTTACTGTGGCTGCATTGAACTGGAGCAGGTGGAAAACAATAAGGAAAAGGTGGCGTGATTCTAAGGGGCGGAAACCACATCATTGATCTGGTTAGTAAAACGTGACAACCCACCAAGGCTGATCACCCATGATGGGTTATCATGTTGTGCAAACCTGGCACAGTTTCTGCAGGGTTGTTTATTTTTCCATTAACAAATCACCCTGAGAGCCCATGGCTTGTTTTAGGGTTGTTGATATCCATGGTGCCAGGTTGTGAATTGTTATTCATATTTTAAATGTTTTAATATTGCACCAGGTTTAATTATATTTTTAACTTTTTGTATATTTCTATTTATATGTTTTAATTGTATATGTTTTAATATTGTAAATCTGCCTTGAGTATTGAGAAAAAGGTGGAATAATAATAATAATTTATTTATTTATAACCCGCCTCTCCCTTCGGATTGAGGCGGGGAACAACAATAAATATAAAATACAAAGACCACAATGAATGAGATATTAAAAACAAATAAAAACCAATACATCATTAAAAACATCTTAAAATTCAACTGGATAGGCCTGCCGGAAGAGAGCAGTCTTCATGACTCTCTTAAATTCATGAAGACTGCTAATTTGTCGAATCTCCTCCGGCAGACCATTCCACAGTCTGGGAGCGGTAGAAGAGAAGGTCCTCTGGGTAACACTCGTCAGCCTAGTTCTGGCTGATTTGAGTAAGTTCTTCCCAGAGGACCGGAGTGTGTAGGGCGGACTATACGGGAGAAGGCGATCCCGCAAGTAACCTGGACCCAAACCATGTAGGGCTTTAAAGGTAATAACCAACACTTTATACTTTGCCCGGAAACTGATTGGCAGCCAATGAAGTGATTTTAAAACTGGTGTTATGTGGTCACCCCTAGGTGTACTGGTGACCAACCTGGCTGCCATATTTTGAACAAGTTGAAGTTTCCGGACTAGGTACAAGGGTAGCCCTATGTACAGCGCATTGCGGAAGTCAAGTCTCGAAGTTACCAGCGTGTGTACTACTGTCTTTAGGTCTTTAGGTCTATTATTATAATTATAATAATAAACATGGAGACATGGAGAACTATAATACACCTAACAACAGACAAGGACCATATACAGACAGAAAAAATTAATATCAAACATGGCATATTCCAAGATGCCCTATGGTTTTGCCTGTGTCTGAATCCACTATCCAACACCCTTAACAACACCACATATGGCATCAACATAAAACACCAAAAACAAGCAAAACACAGAATCAATTACCTCCTGTACATGGATGACATCAAAATCTATGCTTCAGCTTCAACACAGAAGAGGTCTGCTGGACATTAACAGAATTCATGCTAAACAGATAAAATCACTCAGAGAATTCTTCCACACCAAAAACACCCCGATTCATAAAGTAATGGTAAAAGCAGATAAAAACAACACCCCACTCAACCTAGCACTACAAAACGAAGATCAAACACAACCACTCATACTCGCAGAGAAAAAAGAAAAATGGGCACAAAGCACTCCATGGGAAGCACTACAACATAATACAGAACCCACGAATAAACAAAGAACAATCAACAATCGTACGAATGGCTCAGGAAGGGTAAGCTATTCCCAGAAACAGAAGGATTCCTAATAGCTATACAGGATCAAGTTATAGCAACCAAGAACTACCAAAAATACATCATAAAAGATAACAGTGTAACAACAGACCCATGCAGGAAATGCCATCAGTTCCAAGAAACAATAGACCATATAACAGGAGGCACCTGGGATTCTGTCAGGTTAGCAAGCGAACAACCAACCCATGGTGGCTTATTTGCAGAGTGGCTTAGCATGATGTGCAAACCCTCCCATTGTTAGAGTGCATTTGCTTTTATTATGTATATCTCCCTGAGATCTTTGGCCCTCATTCATCATATGCATAGTTCCCCTAATCTGTTGCTGTTTAGGAGGGGGAGGAATCCCCATTGCCGAGACATCTACATTAACAGTTTCAGAGCCCACCATATGCCTGCCAGTGCTGCAAGGCCAGATTTTTATGCCAATCCAGCTCTATCCATGCAGAATTATGCCTGACTAGTCAGGGTAGAATATGGATGTGGGGCAGAGGAAGGAGGCCCAGTCCCATCCATGGCTGCAAAACGTGTCCCAATAGGGCATGGCTACAGAACCTCAGGCCCAGGGGTCAAACGGCCCTTCTGGAATCCCAATCTGGCCCTCCAGAGTTCCCCAAATGAGCACACCCCCTTTCCCCTGACCGCCAACCATTTGGTGGTCTCACAGCTTTTGCAAGCATACACACATTCTTACAGGTGGAAATGCCTTTCCTTGGTCACAGTTACTGGCAATAAGAGCTTTAAGCTAAAATACGCTGGTATTTTTGGCCCCGCTCCTTTTGACTTTGCCCCCACCCACCATTGGAATGTGGCCCCTGACCATATGGAAAGGATGTATCTGCTCACGCTAGGCAGGGCTCCTTCAGCTTTAACTGTTGTGATGAAGAGGGAATTTCACTGGGTGCTGCGTGCCTACAATGACACCTGCTGAAATTCCCTTTTCTATACAACTGTGAAAGATACAGGAGCCCCGTCCTCCTTTCCATGTGGTCACGCTACTGAAAGCTTTCCCAAAATGGAATCTGGCCCTTGGGCTGAAAGGTTCACCAACCCTGGGATAGTGCTCACCACCTCCACCACCTGCTCCTGGCCTGCCCCAATACAAGGCAGAGGGTTCTCTGTGGGCACTCATTGACCTTTTTGCGAGCATGAAGCAGGTGCTCATGAAAAGCTTCAGCCTTTGCAAGCTCAGCCCTTTCCCTCCCAAGCAGCAGGCATCCTTGTGTACCCCTGTGCTGAAAAAAGCACTCACCATGTTGATATCTGAGTGGTGCATCAACATCTCTTGAAGTCCATTATGCAGTAGAATGAACATCGGATGCACCAAATAACAGACGCAGCTGATTTTTGCGACCACGCTCCAAACACCCCAGGAAAGGATCCAGCTGATGAAACCAGTAAGAAAAATAGCAAAATTTAGGCATCAATTTCCATCTGTCCGTCACTGCCAAAATGTTTCCTTTGGACCTTTCCACCCCTCCTGATCCATCTAAGGGCCAGGTGTACATGAAATCAGCCATTGGGGCACAAATATACCCAGATGCATAAGGAACTGTACATACGAAGAGGTGCTTGTGTATGTAATGAACCATCTTGATCCACCAGCTGAGGCTGGAAGGTGCGTAGCTCCTTCTGCAGGAACATGGGAAGCTGCCTTATACGGAGTCAGACCATTGGTCCATCCAGCCCAGTATTAGCGATACTGACTGGCTGCAGCTCTCTAGAGTTTCAGGCAGGATTCTTTCCTAACCTTACCTAGAGATCCCAGGAACTGAACCCTAGACCTGTTTAGAATATTGCAACCCCATCTTCAAGTTCCTGGAAGGGGGCAGTGTTGCAGTGAGTAAGTTCATGGGAATTTTGACCACTGCAAGCTTTAGGATCTCTGTAGCTTATAATGTAGTTTACTGCAATTGCTTCGTTTTGCTCCCCCCCCCCCCCGATTTCCACCATTGCTGGGGCCATTTGTGTTTGCTCTCTTGCTCCAGACTGTGTAATGGAACATAAAGTAGATTGAACAAACTTCTTTTTGAACCTCTACGCAGAACCTGCATTGTATGTGCGAGAATGTTTGTGAGTAAACAGTTTTCTTTCTTCCACTGAGGAAGGGTAGGGGTGACCATATGAAAAAGAGGACAGGGCTCCTATATCTTTAACAGCTGTATGGACAAGGGAATTTCAGCAGGTGTCATTTGCATGCATGTAGCGCCCAGGTGAAATTCCTCTTCATCAGAACAGTTAAAGCTGCAGGAGTCCTCTTTTGTATCTGGTCAAGAGGGCAGGGCTCTTGCAGCTTTTGTATCTGGTCAAGAGGGCAGGGCTCTTGCAGCTTTAACTGTTCTGATGAACAGGGAATGTCACCGGATGCTGCATGCACACAAATGTACCTGCTGAAAATTCCTTTTCCATACAACTGTTAAAGATACAGGAGCCCTGTCCTCCTTTTCAAATGGTCGCCCCACGGAAGGGTGTGGTCTCTCCTTTATTGTGCTAAGGTAGCCTGTGTGCATGTGGGATAAGTGTCACCGGACAACAGCCATTCCATCAAGCTGCTGCTGAGGGAGAGGTGGGAAGTAGAGCTACTCCATCTGCTCTGCTGAGAGATCACCTCCATTTCATTCCTCCTCTCCCTGAATTGTTTCCATTCCATCTCACTGTCATAAGAGCTATTATACAACTTTAAGAACTAGTTTGCTTTTTGCCTCTTCCCTTTTCATCCCTTTTCCCTTTTGTGTTGTGTCTTTAGATTGTAAGCCTGGGGCTAGGGGGTGTTTTGTGTCTATTGATCTTCTGTAAATTGCTTTGGGATCTTTTCAGTCTAAAAGAGGGAGAAAACACTACAAACGAATAAATCCACCCTTGAAAATATATTTCTGAAGGTGAAATATAAAAGGTGTTCTCTGCACATGCTTAAGGCCACACTCTCCTTATATTATTAATTTAAATATTCCACAATTCCCTTATACTGGAAAGCAGGTTCACTGCCATATTCAAGAAAGCAGGTTCACTGCCATATTCAAGAGGCATCAAAGCTCCTGTCACTGAAATGTCACAGAGAAGGAAGGAAGTAGCCAGGTGCGCTTAAGATGAGTGCATCCTAAGCGTGTGTCATGTTTCCCAAAACCTCCCGCCTTATTGGGAGATAATAAAGAGGTCTGCCACATAATCCACAAAGCTTTATTCAAGCAATAAACATCTCTTCCCATCTGAAGAGAAGCCTAACCTCTAGGAACTTTCCTCTAGGCAAAACTGTGCAAACTAAGCAAGACAATTGTCCTTTCAAGAAAAAGGGAAAGCCTTTTCCCAGAACTAACTTCAAGGAGGCTGCTTCTGAAGAAGCCTTTGGTAAGAAGCTAGCTGGGGCAATCTCTCGCCTTCCCGTTTGAATCTGCGGCAGACTCTAGGATAATTTAGCCTTGAAGTGGCCTCCCCCTCTGAAGAATAATGATTTCCCACAGACTGTGTGTGGTGAACGTTTTCAGCGATAAGGTCTGGCGAAGGTTCATCCCCAGATGGTGAAGAGCCCGTGAGAATCACCTCCCCCACTTCGCGTGTAGGATGGTATGTTTCTGGCACTGCTTCTTCTGCTTCAGAATCTGATTCCGATCGATCGCCAGAAACTCCTTCTCCCAGCCCAAAGGGAACAGGCCTAGTCACAGCAGCATGCTAGAGTCACATGTGTAAAACAAACAAAAAAAAGCGAGCCACTTTTAAAAGACGGGCAACCCCCGGTTCAAAAAAGATTCCCACTCTTTCTCTGTGTAGTACCTCCGTAGCCTTCCTCACTTGCAAAGACAATCCATCCCACAGCAATTGCCCAAATGGTCCGGTGAATGGCTTGGTAAATGGCCATGATGGGTGAATAGGAGTTGGGAGTGTCTTCTAATGTATAGGCCAATGCAATCACCATGAACATGGAAAACATTGCACAGAGCCACCCGACAGCAGCCTGCACCTGCAGAGACATGAGAGTGACACATATCATTTGCATGTTTCCTAATGAGTCAGCAGAATTCCATCCAGCTCTGGTCCACAGAGAAATGCCCAATCCAAAGGACAACTGTGTTCCAAACTGCATATTATCTCGCGAATGCAAATTTGGTCGGTTCACTTAAAAATGCAGACCAAACAAAATTCTCCCTACTTTAAAGATCATGGATCTCTGTGTCATATACAGGTGGCCCTTAGTTTTTTTTTTTTTTTAATCACGCTCTATTTTGATGACAAATTCTCCACCAGATCTGGCTATCACCACATTGGCATCTCACGCTCCATCTCTCCTGATGCTTGCTCTTTTCCCTGCCAAAAACGTCATGATTTACAATATGCCATCAAGCATACTCATCTCTCTCTTGTCAGATCAAGGTTGCTCTCTCTCTCTCTCTCTCTCTCTCTGGGTTACACTGGAAATACTTCAAGGCGGAACACAGCTCAGAGGTAACATTTTGTGCATTGTTTCAAGATGACTCAAATATTCGAAAACAAAGGTCTTCCCTCGTTTGCCAGCCAAAACGGAGTGCTCCAGGCATTCTTAACCAGTGCCTCATACCAGTACAAAAATAAAAACAGCACTTTGCTCATGTAGATTTGACTCATTGTTGCCTTGTTTCACCATCTAGACTAATAGAAAACGCAGTTATCTGTGTGCAGATCCTTATGTAGCAAAAGCAGCTATCTGTGCCCAAGAAAGAGAGATCAGCAAGCTTAGAGGAACCCCCCCCCCCAAGAGTTTTCAGAAAGTAAAATAAAAATAAAACACACGCATATAGAGAACTGCTCAATGAGGACTGAGCATGCTCAATGAGAACGGAATGCTGGTTTATGGAAAGGGGGAAATGGAAAATTGAGGGGAGGGGGAATGGAATGGAGTATGGAATGGAGTATCTAGAAAAGGGCTGGGTGGATGGGCAGGCGAGCAGACAGGCAGGCAGGCTGTTGGGCAGACAAGCTGTCTGGCACTCTGAAAATAGGAGCACTCCACACTGAAACACTTTGTTGCAGCTCCTGTTTATTTTTCTTATTATTCCTTATTCCCCTTACTAGAAGGAATTAGTATGCCATTCAGTTCTGATGATGATGATGCCATTTTGTGTTCTACAGAAAAGTTCAAACAACAGGACACTAGCAGCATATCATTGAATTATATTGCATTGGATGACCATATAGTCCAACAGTCCAGTCTCTAAATCAGAAAGCCAGTCAGTGATGATGCTGGAAATTGAGAGAGAGGGGGGGGGCACAGAAGAAGTAAAGTGCATTGCTGGGGGTACGAATATGGTCTCACATGTCACATTTCTGAAAGAGACATGACAGTATCTTTCTCATTTCCTCTCTGGACCTAACCAATTTTTCTCAGAAAAAAGACCTATTGAGTTTTTCAGGGAGTTAATTTTCAAGGAATTGCTTCGGATTGCAGCTTTATTTTAATCTCCAGTTTATGGTTCAGTAATTTCCACAGGGGGGCAAAAATGCAGCATGGGCGCTAGATCCAAACCACATATTCATCTCCAAGCCACATATTCAGGTAGGACCTCCCCAGTCCAATTTCAGATAGTCCCAGACATATAGGCGGATCAGCACAGTGCACAGAGCTACGGTTACAGTCATGCAACAATGGTAGCTTCAAACCTCCTGCCACACAAAGTACTTCTTCAACAGATGGGGAGGGAGTGGCTCAAATTTTGGTGGGGCTTTGAATCCATGCCGGGGCTCAGTCAAAGCGAGCCAGAACTCTAAAGGAGCTATCCGAGGTGCTGAACACAACCCCCAAAATAGGCTCAGCACCTTGGATAGCTCCTTTAAAGTTCTGGCTGGTTCTAAATGAAACCCGGAATGGATTTGCAGCCCCACTGAAACCGGAGTTAGCAAACTCCACTGCCCTTCTGTCTGGTACTGTTTTGATCACTTCCTGGAATGCTGTTTTCAGCCTCGGAAAGGAACATTTCAACAATCTTATCAGCTCTGATTTAATAGTCATAGGGAAAGATTAAAGATCTCTTATAAAGCATTCTGTGCATTCTCACCAAACTACATCCCAGGATTGATTGGGGAAAGCCACAAGGATATTTTCCTATAAGAAGATTAGAAGTATCTATTTGATTGGACAGAAAGAGCATTAATAAATCAACATTCCCAAGTCAAAAGGAACCCAACAACTTTTGAATGACTCGGTTGGAATGATTCTCCTGATGTAAAATAAATGATAGCCAAGTCTGAATATTACTGCTGTTAACAAACAGGGCAAATATTACTGACAGAACAGAACATGGCATAAACCAAGAACTCTGCTCTGAAGAGAAGTATAATAACACCACCGGTTTATTTGCTTCACAAAATTAACAGATTTTGGCTTTTTAAAAAACCAATTAAAATAATTATGGTCAACCATAGGAAATCTCCATATAAAGCAGCTCTCATACAGAGTTGCTAGTTTCTGATTTCAAAATCTGGGCACCTCAGGCACATCTCTGAGCACACACAGAGTTACTTTTCCTAGAGGACATTTTTTTCTTTTTAAAAATGCTAGGACATAGGGAAAAAGTGCCCCTGCATACACAAAATTCCTTTCCTTTGTGAACAATGGGAATTGTCTGATCATGTTCAACCAATGAGGCAGAAAAATATTTAACTTTGGCTGGATCATGCCCTAGATTTCTAGCCCTTCAGGCTATGAAGCTACCTCTAAAAGCCTGTGCGAATTCATGGTAAAATCTCAGGTTCCAGAATGGAGCAGGTAAATAGGGAACTGACCAGCAGAACCATAATATATTATGTAAACTAAGCAAACATATGATTTTTTTCTTAATTTATACATATTGGATAATTCAGCTTTCTTGCCGCAGAATTTGGATTACCATATGCAAAGAAACTGATTTTTGTGAAATAATGGTTTATTATGTTCAGTTGTTATGTTTTGTCACAGGGACTGAAGATGCAGGGGTTAACAGTAACTGCCACTCTGTCGGATCGGTCCTTGGGCATAAGCCTTGAGTAAAAGACACACATTTTTTCCTTGGTACTGTCTATGATGACCATATGAAAAGGAGGACAGGGCTTCTGTATCTTTAACATTAATTTCAGCAGGTGCCATTTGTATGCATGCAGCACCTCATGAAATTCCCTCTTCATCACAACAGTTAAAGTTGCAGGAGCCCTGCCCTCTTTTGTATCTGGTCACTCTAGTATAGCTCCTGCAACTTTAACTGTTATGATGAAGAGGGGATTTCACCAGGTGCTGCATGCATACAACTGACACCTGCTGAAATTCTCTTTTCTGTGCAACTGTTAAAGATACAGGAGTCCTGTCCTCCTTTTCATATGGTCACCCCACTGTTGACCCCGTCAACTTCTGTCCTTGTTGTTAGGAATATAGCAACCTCGCCTGAAAGTTGCAGGAAGGGTTCAGTTTGGCATTTAGCTAGTTAATGCATGGGAATGTATTTGGGCATAGCTAGCTTTAGAAACTCTATAGCCTAAAGTGGTTTCCTGTTTCTCTCTGCCTTCCTCCATTGCTGGGTGCACATACTTGCTCTCTCTCCTGCCCATGTAAAGGAACACAAAGAAAATGGACTGAACAAACTCCTTTTGAAACCAAGCACTGTTCCTGCATTATAAGCAAGATTGCGTGTAAAGCCTTTGCTTCCTACAGTAAAAGAAAGTGTGGTCTTTACTTTTATCCTTTTGTTTGAAACACTGGTAAAGTGCGCATTCTGCTCTGCCTTTTACTCTGCTGGCTGTGTTTCCCACAAGAGGTGGCAATACCATATAAAAACCCAATACTTGTAACAAAACATAACAGTTGAACATAGCAAACTTTTACCTCACACCATGGTACAGCATTTGACTCATATTTTCATAATGTTAAACCTTTTCAGATGTAGAAGACTGCTTCCTAATTGGGATCTACTTTTCTTTTTTACTATATATGTCCATCACTCTCTCTCTCTCTCTGGGTGCCTCTACAAGAGCGTTTTAAAGCTCTTCCAATGTGCATTACAGATTTTACCTCTACAAGAGCGGAGTGCAAATCAGGGGTTGAGGTGCGTTATCGAATGTGCGTTAAATAGCGACTTAAAATTTACAGCGGGAGTTAAAGCACCTTATGGCCATGTAAACATGTGATTCTCCACATGTAAACAACTTTAAAGCACATTTCATACAGCCCGTAATGCGCTTCACCACCTCTTGTGAATAGGTATTAGGAGTAAATGCGCTTATCCGTATATGTGCATAATCGGGCAACTGGGCGCCAAAGCGAAATCTTGTAGAGGGGACAACACTCTCTTCCCAAATACCCTCCATCATCTGTCTGTGTTCCTGTCTTTCCCCCCTTCTCTCTCTTTCTCTTCTTTTTTTAAAAAAGAAGAAAATGGCATGTATATCCCTGGAAATGGCAGGTATATCCCTTAGGTAGGTTCATAACCAAGTTTTGGGTCCCTCCCAACCTATCAGTAACTGACTATTATTGATGGAGATGATGTCAAGGTCCTTACCTCATATCCTGTGGATTTGCAACAGGAAGCCTGTAGAACGATGACAGCAAGGCTGTCATTGTGAAGGTTGCCAAGAATAGAAACGTCCCTAAGATGATAAGCCAATGTTTACTTCTGCCAAAACAATAGAAATGTAAGAAACAGCTGGGACTTTTTCATCTATATACCCAGGGGATTGCTTGGGGTGAGGAAGACATTTATTTGCCTAATAGAAATGAAATTACACTGGCCTTCCAGACAACCAGAATAATTCACTCTTTAATTGTCCAGAAGCTAAGGATGTGCATTAATTTTGGAACAAAGATGACTCTGAACAAATGTGTCTCATCCTCAGAGCCCCTCCCCAAACCCCCTCTCCTCCAAAAAGGGACACGAGGCAGGACCAACTATACCATTATCTCAGGAGCTCTCCTCAAGCCTGCAGCTCAGTCTGTTTGGGGGATGGGAAAGAAGCTGACTGCATACTCAGCTTCCTCCTTGAGTCTAAGTCCAGAGCAAGCATTTCTCCCCCTCCCCACTTCTCCAATGCCTTTGTAAGACTAACTCAGACTTCTCAAGAGCTTCTCTATATTAAGCAACAAACTCTCATCCTTACCGGGGTGATTTATGTCATCCAATGCCCCTGTAGACTGATATATGTGGGGATGACAACCAGAAAGATTAAAATCAGAATCAGTGAACACAAAAGCTATATTAAACATGGTAGGGTACAGGCACCTCTAGTCAGCCATTTTATTGAAATGAACCACTCGGTGGAGGATTGAAAATTTTTTGTCATTGAAGAAGTGATGGGATTGGGAGCTGAATTGGAGTCAAAACTAAGGAGAGAATTGTTTTGGATTTTTACTTTGCAAACAGTAACACCAAAAGGGTTAAATGAGGAGTGCAATTGGTCCTTTGTATTGTAACAGATGTATTTGTTAATATTTGCTTATATGTATTATATGACTATATATCAATGGATTGTAACTTTTTGGGGGGAAGGGGTATATATTGCTTTTAACAATAGTCTTTGGCACTGTAATGGTCAGCACAGTAATTACAGGGCTATTTTAGCCTAATTGATTAGACGATTAGTAGGACAGGAGTGGCTTGTTATCTTGACTATAAAACCTGTGCTGATAACAGTTAATCTTGACGCCAGCTGCAGTAAAATGGAAATGCGGGCAACTTGAGAGAGAATGTAAGTTTATTTGACGAGTTCTGGATTTAAATCTATTCCAGCATTTTTACTTTTTCATAGTTGTTAAAATGGGGATTTACATTTGCCTTTAGAAAGCGTTGAACATCTAAAAAGGAGAAATATTGGCCATACAATTGAGGCTATTCATATTAGAAAGCCCAGGCCATAAGATTTGGATACGCAGTATTTGGCTTTGCAATTCCTGGTAGGTGAAATAATTTTTAAAATATATGTTTTTAGTAAAATTAAATATTTTCCCTTTCCCACCAAACATTGTATTTTACTTCAATTTATGTTTTTATTATTGTAAAGGTCACTGAAGGCACAAGAAGTGTTGAAACGCGTTTGACCATCAATCTATTCTTGTTTATTTTATCATTGTATTAAATTATATGTACATTTATATTACTTGCTTTTATCATTTTTTAATGTGTTACAATTTATTTATAGATTATTGAATATTTGTTGTTTAAATACTATTCCTTAACTGGTTGTTTGGACAGGATTACGATGGGTTCCTTTACACAGCAGGCACATTGTTTGAATAGAGGAAAGTCCTTCCTCAGCAAGTTCTACATGTTTCTGTGTGTTTCAGTTTACAGCCACTAGATGGCACTGTCATTATAGTGCTACACCGGCATTTCACAGAGCCGATATATCGGAATAACATCCCTTTTCGCGTTACCTCCGTTCTTTTTGAAAGCAGGATAAAGTGAGGAAAGTATAGGAGATGTCCTGGAGGTAATTAATCACTCGTGTAGAAAATCCCCAAATTGGTATCCTCCAGGTGTGTTGGACAACAACTCCCAACATCCCCAGCCAGCAGGGCCATTGGCTAAGGATGGTGGGAGTTGTATTTGAATCCATCAAAGCACCTTGGATAGCTCCTTTAGAGTTCTGATTCACCGCTCCACTGACAGCAGTACTATCAGCCTCCATCTAAAGAGCCATCCCACCCACCATGAGAAGAGAAGACCAAATTCAGCAAGCCCGGTCTAAGCCATGAAAATGGCAATTCGCTCACACCTTCCTTCACTGAAACACTGAAAAAGAGGAGGCAAGTATAACCTAGCATGCTAACATGACTAATTGTGCTCTGACAAATGACTGTCCTTGCGGCTGTTTAACAAATGGGCACAAGGGAAAGAATTGCGAGTTGTACCGGAGGAGTCGGTTCCATAGAAACTTCAGCATGATCCAAAAGGGAATCTCTTTTTCTGAGCGATTCAGCATGTTCAAGAAAAACCATGGGTGCTCAAGAAACGACTGGGGTTGGAAATGAAAACAAAGAATGTTGAAGACTAGTAAGTATATACTGGCATAAGCTTATATGGACATGTCCCACTTCATCAGGTGATTGAATGAAGCATCTTTTTTGTGGGACTGGGGGAGAAAAACAGATACTAATTTGCTATTCCACTTCCCCAAAGACTGCCTCTTAATTATGCCATCCTATATATAGGCTTGGTTGCTGAATTTAAGCCACTTTTCAACAGGAGGACCAGTTGGTTATTTTTTGTCCTCCTATTGAAAATGTCTATTTCCCCCAGAAGCAAGACGAGGCTCTTCTTCCTACAACATGGGCTGTTTCCCACCCCATTCACTGGGGAGAGCCCATCACCCTATTGCTGCTCAAATGGCCACTGACACATCACCAAAACTGAGGACCAAAGAGGACACAGATTTCTATAAAATTTGCATGTGCTAAGTTATAGCTATATACGGGGAAAACACAACAGCAACGAAGCAAAGAAAATGTAGATGTAGAGATCATACAACCAGTAGCTCCCCAGTGATCAGGACGGTGGTAGTCTTACAGCCTATCTAGGGTGACTATATGGAAAGGAGGACAGGGCTCCTGTATCTTTAACAGTTGTAGAGAAAAGGGAATTTCAGCAGCTGTCATTTGTATGCAATTCGTACCTGGTGAAATTCCCTCTTCATCACAACAGTTAAAGCTGCAGGAGCCCTGTCCTCCTTTCATAGAATCATAGAATAGTAGAGTTGGAAGGGGCCTTTCCATATGGTCACCCTACCTATAGCACTATAACCTCTTTCAGCCCAAGGGCAAAATTCACCTCTAAGAATATCTAACTTACCTGATGAGGAAAAATGTGACAACACCTAAATGAAATGGTCCACTTCGAGAATAAATGTAAATAGGATTTTTTAGCACTTTAGCTTCCCATTCCAACACATTGGCTCAATTCGGACAACACGCTGAGCAATGGTTGTTGAATTACCTACTGACGGTGGGTGAAAAAGGTGGTGATCTACAGACAACACGCTGCAGCAGGTGCTGCAAGGAACCAGCAACCACCCCGGTTGCAAATAGCCTACTTGGCTCTGACTGACAGCTCGGCCATCATTTTCCCCGCTTACCAAACTCCGTTAGTCCTCCAGCAGGTATCCCAGAAGGCACTGCGGCCGAAAACCATGGGCGCCGCCATTGAAGCTGATGCAGGACACGCCTCCCAAACCCCATTGGCTGCCTCAGTCAGTGGGTGGAACTCAGCAGCCTCGGGCAAAAAGGCAGCCAGGAGGAATGGCAGCACCAATACAACAGTCGCACCCCACGCCCAGCGCTGCAATTCCAACGTTGGCACCCACGCCCCAGCCCCCAACCCCTCCCCCCACCTCCCTCCTAGAGCATCTTCAGCACACACAGGAAAGAAAGCGAGAGTGGGGTGGCGTAGAAAACTTTATTCAGCAAGGAGACCAGATATGGACAATAAGGCACATGGGCACCACTATGCCAGGGCAGAACCTACGGAAAGGACAGTTGCCCCCAGGAAGGGAGGCAGAGGCTGGAAGGCACAGCGGTGAAGAGGGGACGGCCGAGGCCACACCCCCAGGGAGCCAAGCACGGAACGTGCCAAGGGGATGAGGTGGAGAGGGGCGGCATGTCAGGGAGGGATGTCAGTCCAGAGATGAAACTCCACAGCTGACACTCACAGGGGGTGGGGGTAGTGCAGCCAGATCCAGGCACTGATGCTTTCATGCACCCGGGACGCCTCCGCATGGGCGCAACGCTCCCCAACGGGATTCTCAGGGCCCGGCAATGGCTCGCTGTCCAGCCGTGTTGGGCGGATGAGGGGGGGCTCTCTGGTCGCCGCTTCCCCTGCCCTCGTCCTTCTGGGTGATGCGAGGGTGGAGGTGGAGGTGCAGTGGGGGTCTACTTTGGATGGGGTGTTGTTCTCCCTCTTGGTGTGTGTGGGAGGGGGCTGCCCCTTGCTCCAAGGCACCTGGGGTTGTTGCTTATTCCATCTCCCCCTCCCCCCTTTGCCGTAGTGCTCTTCTGGTGCGCTTCCCTGTCCGTTTGGGTAGCTGACTGGGCACCTTGCGTGACTGCTTGCAGGAGCTGGCCCCTTGTTGCGCTCCGTGCCGGCTGCCTGGTGGGGGAGGCAGGCATCCTGGTTGCTATGGTGGCGATGCCGGGGATCTGTTGTGAGAGTGCTTGAGCGGCCACCCACTTTCTGCCTCTCTTGCCGCTCCACTCTCTGATCTTCCGTGCTCAACAACTCACCATTGTTCTTTCAACAACGCACCGCTCCAGACGACACGTTTGTCAATTGACAATTCACCTAACAACTCGCAAGTGAGTTGTTCCTCTCAGTTGTTGAATGTTGATGCTTTGCCTACTGTGGGTTGTTGCTCCGTTGTGTGGCTACATTCAGACGACACGTTTAACAACGCAACGGGTTGTTGCTTCAACAACCCACGGTTGTTAAACGTGTCATCCGAATTCAGCCATTATCTGTAGCAAAATAGAAGGAATAAATAGAATAACAAATATAGATCTATCTATCTATACGCACACACACACACACACAAACACACACACACACACTCACGCAGGTTCAAACAGCAGTTCCACCTCCCAAACTGTTTTTAAAAGGCCCAGGAAAGATACAGAACACATTGCAATAATGTAATATATGAAACAAGGCCTCTCAAACATGGTTGTTGACAGCTTTATAGCTTTTTAAAACAAATCTCATTGTCCTAGGCTATCTCTTCATAGGCCTCATCTTCACGACGCCGGGAGCGCTGCGCCGTGGCGGCTTCCCAGCGTTGGGCAGTGCATTGACGCCCCTTATGCCAGTCCTGACGTAAGGGGCACAACGGTGCCTTTTCCAGTGGAGCCGCTCGCGCCGCCACGCATTCAGTAGTGCGGTGGCAGCTGGAGGGGGGACTGGAAGCCTCAGCTCCCCTACTCTTAGGTAAGTTTTATTTTTATTTGTTTTTACAAAATGGGGGGGACGACAGCGGAGGTGCATAGGTAAAGGGTTTTTTATTTTTTAACTTAAAATTGGGGGGGGAGGACTGCCGAGGCGCAGCGCGGAGGTGGTACAGCGAGCTTATGGCCCTTCCCAATCAGTGGTCACCACAGACTTCGGATTAGCGGCTGCTTCATGTAATGCAAGTGCCACCATTTTGAAGCCACCACAACGGATACTGTCCATCTAGAGGCACCCATAAATGATTATACTCTGTAAAAAACAACAACCCAAAACCAAACCAGAGCCAGGACTATTTAGAATCAAGGTATAGCCCACAAACCATCAACCTGAATCTCAAATATGGAGTTGATAACTAAGCAAGTGCATAAAGAAACAAGAGAGTGTTCTTTATATCAGAAATCTTTTGGCTTTTGCAACTTCAATTCATACCTAAATTCTGCCACACTGTCATTTGACTTGTATGCCCGGAAATTATCCACAACAGACTCAGGGCTCTGATGCCATTTAGAGCTGAAGAGCCTTCTCGCGGAGGTTTCATTCGCCAGATGGCTGGAAGATTTTTTTGCAAGGAAAAACATCTCAGGACGCAATCCAAAGGAACTAAGAATACCAGAACATTCATTTCAATTCATTTGTTATAGCATATGTTATACACGTTCTGTCATGCAAAGTGAAGAGAAGGTCTTCATGGCCCCGGTTTAGTCAGGATGAGGGGTAACAGGTATCTATTAATGGGCAATCACCATGGTGCAGGTAGTTAGGGTGGCCATTCACCCTCTTTTATAGAGGTCAGTCCTCTATTTGAAGTCTGGTTTAAAGATAATGAACCATAAGAACTGTTGCTCAACAACAGTTAGCACCTGGACAGCAATCTGAGCAGGCAAACACACAGGTCACCTGCTTTCTGGACGTTGGTGTGGATGCATTTTGTATTTTGGTAGGCCAAGTTTCTGAAGGTTTTCTGTATAGTTTTTTGATGTGATGCCGGTGACTGATGTGACTAATGGGATAATTGTGACCTTTTCATGTTGCCATTGTTCTTTAACTACCATGGCCAGTGGTGTATATTTGTCTCTCTTCTCCTCTTCCTTTTCTGCAACATTTTTGACATTAGGTATTGCTATGCCAATGAAGGACATGTGCTTTTCTTTTTTGTCTATAACTGTTATGTCTGATCGGTTGCAAAGTATTTTCTTGTCAATATGAATTGCTCTGTCCCAGTATATTTTATGATCTGCATTTTCCAAGATTGTTTTGGGTGAATATGTAAGGTATGGTGTAGGTTGTTTGATGAGGTCGAACTTGATGGCCAGTTGTTGGCAAATTATTTTTGCAGCTGTATTGTTAGTAGTAGTAGTAGTAGTAGTAGTAGTATTTGCCCTGGGAATGGAGAGCGGAAGGGAAGCATACTCTGGCTTCTGCCACCAGCCAGGGAACCTAGGACCACTGGGAGGCTGTACCCCCTGCTTCTCAGGAATAACATCAAGCCAGGGGGGAGACCAACTTGGCCCATCCCTCAGCCAGAGGAGGGAGAGTTGCAGGACACTCATTTCCTCCTTCTGCCAGAAAGAACATTCTGCTCTAACTTGCACTTGCTCTGGGACTGCAGAAGGAAGGGGAAAGAATCCTCTGGCCCCATCCATCGGTCTTCAGAAATAAGGCCTCATTCACACAAGAACACCAGCAAAAGAAGATCAGCCATCCCGATGTGCATTTAAATGCCCTTTTATAGTTCACCACCTAGTTGTCTCCTTGAAAAACTGATCTCCCTCCCCTTCCCCCTCTCCCCTTCCCTTCCCTGGTATATCATGTCATTTTTAGTTTCTAAGCCCGATGGCAGGGCTTGTTTTTGTTTTCTTTATTGCTGCAAAAAGCGTTGGGAGCTTACAGTTGTCTGAAAACTGGGATAAAAATTCCAGCAAATACATAAGCAAGCCTACATGGCTTCGAACCATCCAATACAGCCAGCAATGTTGATCCAGGTTCACGACCATGTTTTCTTTTTGCTTTTGATTTACTCTTATAGTTTTCAATTGAAGATGTGCTCCCATAATTTGCAGAAGGCAAACTCTGTGCTGGCAATTCATTGCGCTCAGCCTCCGTCCATACATCAGCACTGTAAATAGTTCCAGCGGCTGGCAAGATGATGATGAAAATGCTAATAAACCTAGGGAAAACAGAAGCTCATTACCGGATAATCACTGCTGGAAAGCACGGTGCTTCAAAGAAGTGGCTGGACGAGGCCTTCCCCCACCCTCCCCAGCTACACACACATACGCCACTCCAGGACTCACAAACAGCCACAAATGCATCGATGGGGAAATGTTCCTCTGCGCATCTGGCCACTGTCGTGAATGAGACCATTGAATTCAGAGCAAACGGAGATGGGAAAGGTGATAGAAAAGAGGTGGTCTTGAATTTAAATACATCTGTCAAGAAAGAATAACATTAATATTCCAGAGTCAGGAGAAAGCAGCATTTTGTGATCACAGGTTTGAGCAGCTTGTAAATGGAAACATTTCCATAAGTGTTTCTATTTGGCACAGAGAGGTTCATTGCACATTTCATTTTTTGGAAAGTAGTAAACTTGGGGCCGTTTTTGTTGGTTTTAAATCTCTCTCATGTCTCCTCCCCTATAAGAACAGAGCAGATATAAGTGAATGGGCGATTTAGACCCAAGTCAGATTGAGGGCCAAATTACCTGTCAGTAACAGCAAACCATGTCTTAGAATGTGCATTGCTTCAAAACAGCTTTGAGCAGTCAGAGGCAGGGGGAGATCTCAAGCACAAAAGTCAAAGGGGATCTGAATCCAATGCATTGAATTTCCAATGCAATTTATTTATTTATTTATTTATTTATTACATTTGTATACCGCCCCACAGCCGAAGCTCTCTGGGTGGTTTACATAGGATTAAAAACAATTAAAAACAATATACAAAAATTAAAACAGCAAAAACATACAACATACACACAATCTGTACATTTAAAACCACTTCAACACTTTAAAAAGCTACAAAAACAAAACAAAACAAACCCAGGCTCCTCAGATATTGCCAAATGCCTGAGAGAAGAGGAAAGTCTTGACCTGGCGCCGAAAAGATAACAACGTTGGCGCCAGGCGGGCCTCGTCGGGGAGATCGTTCCACAATTGGGGAGCCACCACAGAGAAGGCCCTCTCTCTTGTTGCCGACCTCCGAGCTTCCCTCGGAGGAGGCCCTCGGAGGAGGGCCTTAGATGTTGAACGTAGTGTTCGGGTAGGTTCATGTCAGGAAAGGCGTTCCATCAGGTATTGTGGTCCCAAGCCGTGTAAGGCTTTATAGGTTAAAACCAGCACCTTGAACCGGGCTCGGAAACATACAGGCAGCCAATGCAAGCGGGCCAGAGTAGGTCTTATATGTTCGAACCTACTGGTTCCAGTTATCAATCTGGCCGCTGCATTTTGCACAAGCTGCAGCCTCCGAACCACCTTCAAAGGCAGCCCCACGTAGAGTGCATTGCAGTAATCTAACTTGGAGGTTACCAGAGCATGGACAACTGAAGCCAGGTTATCCCTGTCCAGATAGGGACGTAGCTGGGCCACCAACTGAAGTTGGTAGAAGGCACTCCGTGCCACTGAGGCCATCTGTGCCTCAAGTGACAGAGATGGTTCTAGGAGAACCCCCAAGCTACGAACCCGCTCCTTCAAGGGGAGTGCAATCCCATCCAGAACAGGTTGAACACCCTCCAGCCGGTCAGTGGAACCACCCATTAACAGCGTCTCAGTCTTGTCTGGATTGAGTTTCAGTTTATTAGCCCTCATCCAGTCCATTGTCGCAGCCAGGCACTGGTTCAGCACATCCACAGCCTCACCTGATGAAGATGAAAAGGAGAAATAGAGCTGCGTGTCATCAGCGTACTGATGACAACGCACTCCAAAACTCCGGATGACTGCACTCAACAGTTTCATGTAGATGTTGAACAGCATGGGGGACAAGACTGACCCCTGCGGAACCCCATACTGGAGAATCCACGGGGCCGAGCAATGTTCCCCAAGCACTACCTTCTGGACCCGACCCCCCAAGTAGGAGCGGAACCACTCCAATGCAGTGCCTCCCACTCCCAACTCAGCCAGTCGTCCCAGAAGGATACCATGGTCGATGGTATCGAAAGCCGCTGAGAGATCAAGGAGAATCAACAGAGTCACACTCCCCCTGTCTTTCTCCCAACATAGGTCATCATACAGGGCGACCAAGGCTCTTTCCATACCAAAACCAGGCCTGAAACCCTACTGAAATGGATCCAGATAATCAGTCTCATCCAAGAGTGCCTAGAGCTGGTTCGCAACCACCCGCTCCAGGACCTTGCCCAGGAATGGAACATTTGCTGCTGGCCTGTAGTTATTAAGATTTTCAGGGTCCAGGGAAGATTTCCAATGCATTTAAATTGCCAATGCATTTAAATTCAAACTTCAGACTGGTTCTTACAACAGTTTGTATCATTGGATCTCTTCTCTCTTGATTCCATATTCTTCATTTTCAAAATGGGACTTTCCATATTGTTTTTATTACCCTTGATAATTTGATATTTTAATCATGGAGAAACACATTTAAAAAGTGAGGGTGGAGAAAAATAGAATATACCCATGTGGACCAATTTTTTTAAAAAAAGAATATTTATTTGTTTATTAGACAGTAAACACAGTCTTGGAGTTTTGAAAGATGGCAAAGTCTAACCCACTGCACTAAATAGATATACTCACACACTGGGTATAGCAGAGCAATACATACTAGATCAGCCTTCCTAAATCTTGTGCCTTCCAGATGTTAGACTGAAACGCCCATGATTTCCAGCTGGGAGTGATGGGAAGTGCAGTCCAACTCATCTGGAGGACCCCAGATTGGGAAGGACTGCGTTATGAGGGTTATCACACGGGGGAAAACCGCATTTCCTTACCGTCGCTTCTCTGCCTGCACTTTTGTCCCTCATTTCCTCTTTTGAAAGAGGAAGTAAACAACGTGCACGTGGCCCATTCAGTGGACTGGTTTGAGCCCGCTGCTTCTCCTGCACACAGCAGGCAATAGCGGCAACTTCCATCTTTAAAAAGTCGGACTTACTGGGGTGCTTTTTTGTCGCGCAAAGAAGGCTAGAAGGGACGGGAGGCAGACAACGTCGTGAGAGGGACCCGCAAAAATCCGTGAGTGCCCAGCAATGAGCATGCAATAAAAGTTTCATCATCCACAAGCTGTAATTCTGAAAGGGACAATACAAGCACTGTCCATTTACTTAGTATGGCTAGTGCTGTAATTTCTTCTTCTTGGCAGGAGCTGGGAATACATATTCCACTGTAGTAATTCATTCTGTCCTAGGAAATATAAAACTCTTGAGTTCCCTTACTGAATAAAGAGAAAACAGGGCTTTTTTTATTGGCAAAAGCAGCTAAATAAAGTGGATACCCAAAATGCATCAATTTCAGCAGCATTCAAGCAAAAACTGAAAAAAAATCTCTGGATTATGTACATCAATGGAACAAACATTGCAAGAAGCAGTGTGGTGTAGTGGTTAGAATGTTGAAATGGGACTCAGGAGATCTGAGTTCTAGTCCCCACTTGGCCATGAAGCTCAGTGGGTGACTTTCTCACTGGGTGACTTTCTCACTGGGTGACTCTTAGGGTTGTTGTGAGGATACGATGGAGAAGAGGAAGGCCATGTAAGTCACCTTGGGTTCCTTGCAAGAGGAAAAATGGTGGGATGTAAGCGTAATAATAAATAAAAATAAATTTAATAAAAGCAGACTCAGGGGACTAGAGCTCAGGAGAAGGATTCTCATCTGAAACCTTCTAGGTCTGCTGCAGTCAGCGTAGTAGAGACAATACGGAGCAAAAGGGACCAGTGCCTTGTTGGTTCATCTAGCCCAGTATTGTCAACACTGATTGTCAGCAGCTCTCCAGGGTTTCAGGCAGGGTTTCTTTCCTAGCTCTACCTGAAGATGCCAGGGATTGAACCTGGGACCTTCTGCATGCAAATCAGGTGCTCTGCCACAGAGGGTGTGTGTGTTTACGGTGTCACTTTGGCCGAGCATCCCTTAAAACCCCGCAGCATCGCAGCTGCAGAGTGGGAACAGTAAATCCCCATGGCAGGAGGGAGCGTGGGCTTTCCGGTGGTCATTGGGCTCATGGAACATGCCCCCTGCCCTGCCTTCTCATACTCCAGGCAATCTACCATGAGCCTTGATCCACCACCAGAATGCTCCCAGTGGCAACGTGAATAGAGATCACCCCTGATAGATGGCGGAAAGGAAAAAATTGCGGTAATTCCCAATTTTTAAAGGCGCAGTTTCAGGAAAAAGCCACCAGGTGGCTGCTGCTGTGTCGTATAACCTATGCAGTGCCACTGCGCAGCCAGCTCAGGGTAAATAGGGCGTAGTGTCAGCCCCAGAGCTACAGCCCGTCCCTAACTTGGTCTGACTTGGAAGAGAGACTAGGTGCTGCTTTGCAGAAAAGCTACACCTGCTAAAATCCTTCCATCTCATAATTATTTAGAATTAACAGGATACTCTATTGATGTATAGATATCCCAATTGTATCCTAAATTCAATGCAGTGTGATTGGAGTTATTGGATTTTATCCTCAGAACAAACATGTGAGATAGCTTGAGCTGAAACTGAAATCGTGTTTTGCCAAAAGCCATTCCTGTGGCTTCATGGATGATTAGGGATTTGAGCCCAGCTATTTAAGATGTTAATTTATTCAAGCAGGGACAAACAATAGGGAGGATGGTTCAAATTTTTTAAAATTGACTGTTTTGTTGGAGGCTCCCAGAAACTTTGGAGATGAGCACCATGCTGGATTTTAGAACGAATTCAGTATCTTAAAACACTACCTGTTTAAAGTGTTTTCACCCTTACAATGTTATCAGGGTTGTGTCTGTCTTCATGCTGAGTTTCTTTTGCTAGAGATGCCCTCTGGGTACTGTTGCCTTCATGCAACAGTACCAGTATAGAGTCACTAAGCCAAAGAACAGCAGTGTACTTGGAGTTTGCAGTACTGCCCTCGGAATCTTCCGTTAGGAGTCTCAGTAGAAACGCATTCAGTATAAGATCCCAGCCTGTCCATATTCCCACCAAGGACATTGCTGCTGGGTTTCCCAATGGAATCATACACTGTAATGTCAAAGGAAAGAGATCAAGACATTGGCTGCATTCAGACAACACAGTAGTCAATGGTGGGGTAATAATCAACTTGGCAGTTGTTTATCTAGGGGGTACTCCCCACATAGCATAATAATCAACCATGGTGTGGATTAGGATCAGCGTTGAGTTCACTATTAGTCCATGCTGAATTGACTCACTCTTCCCCTGCCCTCTCTCCCCCCTCAGTCCTCCCGCTAGCATCCTATCAGCCATTGCTGCTGAAAATCTATCTTGCCAACTGCAGCTACCGCTTTGACCGTTCTTGCCTTGTGACTCTGTTGCTGATGAAATAATCAATGGCACCCTCCACACAATGTGATAACCAATGCTGGTTTAAATAACCAACTCTGCATACTGTTGGCTATTTCAGCCAAATAACTAACAATTGATTAAAATACTCCCTCCACACAACATGATAACCCATGGTTGGTTAAATAACCAACTGTCTACTATTTCAACCACCATTGCTTATTATGTTGTCTGAACCCAGTCACTGCCTACCTATACAATTTTCCTCGCAATAGTCATGGATAGCGTCAGCTGGCGTGGCAGGCAATACCTGGCCACTACCAAATTCCAGCCAATGGGGAGCCAGCACCAGTGTGTGCTGCAAGGTGGTGGTGATGGAGTCACAGAGTGGCTAATTCAGTGCCACAAGGATGCATGGATGCTTACTAGCCAGGAGTGCTTTGCCCTAAAGGTCATTACCCTATGATGGGCATTGCTGGCTAGTCTTCAGCCGACCTGGTTGTCCCTCTGAACATTTTCCAGTAAAGGTGCTCAGACCCACCCCTTTGAACACTGCCGAACAGCGCCAGTTGCACCAGGGTGATAACTAGGGATGTGCACTGGATCGGACCCGATCCACGATCCGAGTCCGGTCCAGTGGGAAATCGGATAAATTATCCGATTTCCGATCCCGCAGCTGGATCGGCCGATCCAATCCGAACCGGTCCGAAAAAGCTCCGAACCGGTTCGGCGGATCGGCGGATCGGCGGGCGCCCACTGGCGCCCACCGCCGCTTCCATTGGCGGGCGCCAGCGGGCGCCCGCCGATGAAAGTGGACAGCGGGGGGGGGGAGGAGGGGGGCACTTACCTTCTCGGCCCGGTGGCTCCCGTCCGGCGCCGGCGCCTACTACTACTAGCAGGCTCCGCGGCCTGCTCTAGGGTGGCGCGCCGGGTGATGTCATCACCCGGCGCGCTACTCTAGAGCAGGCCGCGGAGCCTGCTGGTAGTAGTAGGCGCCGGCGCCGGACGGGAGCCACCGGGCCGGAAAGGTAAGGAGGGGGTGCGTGGAGGGGAGGAGGGGGCGCGCGGAGGGGGGAGGGGGGCCCTTACCTTTCCGGCCCGGCGGCTCCCGTCCGGCGCCGGCGCCTACTATTCCCAGCAGGCTCCGCGGCCTGCTCTAGGATGGCGCGCCGGGTGATGTCATCACCCGGCGCGCTACTCTAGAGCAGGCCGCGGAGCCTGCTGGAAGTAGTAGGCGCCGGCGCCGGACGGGAGCCGCCGGGCCGGAAAGGTAAGGAGGGGGTGCGTGGAGGGGAGGAGGGGGCGCGCGGAGGGGGGAGGGGGGCCCTTACCTTTCCGGCCCGGCGGCTCCCGTCCGGCGCCGGCGCCTACTATTCCCAGCAGGCTCCGCGGCCTGCTCTAGGATGGCGCGCCGGGTGATGTCATCACCCGGCGCACTACTCTAGAGCAGGCCGCGGAGCCTGCTGGAAGTAGTAGGCGCCGGCGCCGGACGGGAGCCGCCGGGCCGGAAAGGTAAGGAGGGGGTGCGTGGAGGGGAGGAGGGGGCGCGCGGAGGGGGGAGGGGGGCCCTTACCTGCCCGGCCCGGCGGCTCCCGTCCGGCGCCGGCGCCTACTACTACCAGCAGGCTCCGCGGCCTGCTCCAGGGTGGCGCGCCGGGTGATGTCATCACCCGGCGCGCTACTCGAGAGTAGGCCGCGGAGCCCGCTGGTAGTAGCCGCCGGCGCCGGACGTGCCGAGAAGGTAAGTGGCGGGGAAGGGGGCTTACCCCCCCCGGAGCCGTCCGCTTCTATCCGCTGGCGCCCGCGGGCGCCAGCGGATGGAAGCAGGCGGCCCCAGGGGGGGTAGGGAGCGCGGGGGAGGGGGTTTACCTGCCGGGGCCGTCCACAGCGGACGGCCCCGGGGGGGGGGAGGGAGTTAGGCCCCCCCTTACCCACCCGCCGCCATTTTTTCCTCATAGACTTGCATTGCAATGCAAGTCTATGGGGAAAAAAATGGCGGCCGATCCAAAAATTTCCGATTTTTGGATCGGGATCGGACTCGATCCGGTCCGGGGGGCCTCCGATTTTGTCCGAACCGGTCCGGGACAAAATTGGAGGTCCCGATCCGGGTCCCGATCCGATCCGGGGGGTCCGTGCACACCCCTAGTGATAACTATCCTCTCTGTGTGCCGTGGTCTTGACAAAAATCCAACCACCCCTCCCGCAGCAATTAATAGTGAGGAAAAACACCCCCCCCCCCAAAATAACATCCAGTAACATGTTTAGCATCACATCACATTTGGGCTGAAGACAATTGGACATCTGTGTCTTGCTGGCAGTGGTGCAGGGACTTAGCTCAGAGATTGAGTCAGGGTCAGCACCAAAGGCATGGTCAGGATGCAGTCCAAACACGGAAGGCTCCAGGTAGGTTATCATAGACATATAAGGCAAGGCACTAGTGCATAGATGTCATAGGGTGGTATGGAAAGGAGGACAGTTAAAGCTGCAGAAGCTATACTGGAGTGACCACATGCAAAACAGGGCAGGGCTCCTGCAGCTTTAACTGTTGTGATGAAGAGGGAATTTCACCAGGTGCTGCATGCATAGTGAAATCCCCTTTTCAATACAACTGTTAAAGATACAGGAGCCCTGTCCTCCTTTCCATATAGTCACCCTATTAGATGTTGTTCCAACACTTAGCCTGGGCCTTCAGAGCACCACCCAGAGCACAGTTGCAGACCATCAGTACCACCTGAGGAACAGTCAACACATGAGCAGAGTCTTGCTCATTATATGTTTACTCACAGGGAGACCTTATTCCTCAGATGGCACCTTTGCATCTGGCAGCTGGTCAAGTCTGAACCTTTGGGCACCTGTGCTCCCTGGGGCTAGGTGGCTACTCGGTGTCTGCCTCTGAATCCAAGAGGGGGCAAACTCCATCTTGAGAGGAAGTGTAATGGCCATTCCCTCCGAGGGTTCAGGATCCCCCTGATATGCCTCAAGGTCCCTTGATACAGGCAGCTCCTCCATGATGTTTGGCTTGGAGGCTGGGCGGGCAGGCTCCAGGTCATCTCCCACAGAAGAGTCCTCCAGAGTGGACATGATAGTCTGGATGCTTTGCTATGCAGGCCCTGAGATTCAATTCAAGAGGAACAAGTTAAGGCCTTCCGAGCAGCCCCGGGTTCCGCAGCAGCAAGGCAGCCTGGGAAGAAAGCCCCGCCTCACAAAGGTCTCTAAACATTTTAATTGTTGGTTTAACTGTACTTTAAATATATTGTAAGCCACCACAGGAGACTCAGAAGATGGCCATCAATATTTCAAATAAATTAATAGTGCAAGACAAATAATGCAAATACCCCCCTCCCTGCAAGAATCTACTTACTTTTAATAGCATAAGCGTTGGGTTTTTCAGCATTCAAGTCAGAAAGGAATTCAATGACATCTTCCCAGCATCCAAGAGTTATATTTATTGCAACAGAAGCACCAGGTAGCAAAGACATCAGGAGGACCTTCAGCACAAAGGCCGCCATTTCCTCTCCTCTCTGGTTTATCTCTAGACGTCTTCACTGTTGGCCTGGCGCCGTGTATTTAAGGGCTTCGAGCCCCTCACCTTTAGGCGAGCCGACAATACAACCACCTCACCTTAATCTGAAACGGCTTAACGTGCTTTGCAAAACAGCTGCTGCATGACAGAAATGGTACTGAGTGTGAACAGCTCTTTCTACATTGATGTTTTCTCAGTTTGAGCGCCTCTGTCCGTTTTACCCACCTGCTGCAATTCGTCTCAGGGATGAAGATGATGCTCTCATCACCGTGTCATGATTACCCATCTGTACACTTCGGAAGTTGTACATAGGATTATGGAAAATGCTGACCTGCTAGGATAGCTCAGTATACTTTGGTACTACCTATTTTTGGGTTGTTGTTATTTTGCACTTTGCACAAATGAAACATGAACCGAAATTTGTTTGTTTTTACTTTAAAGGCCAGCAGCACAGGGATGATCAGGATCGAGGCCATGGCATTGAGAAGGGAGGGTGTAAGCCTTTCCTTCCTTGCTGTGGTCCCAACAAAAATGTGTCCCCCTAGTTGCTATTAATTCCAAGAGGGAAGTTGTCCTTGGCACCAAGGACAACATCCTCCTGGGTTTAAGTAGCAACTTTGGGGGAAGGACTGTTGTTGGGATTGCAGCAGAGCAGGAAAAAATGAAGCCCTATCTTCACTTATGCTACAATCCATACCTGACCTCCTGCACCTGCTTTAAAGAGTAAAACAAACACGGAACTCACAGTGATATTTTTAGCATTACATGTAGCTTTGTCAAAGGAGGTGTCTATACAGTTTGTTTACCCTGTTGTGGCTGCACAGTAGTGCTGCACTGTTTATATGACACAGCCGCCGACTCGCAGCCACATCGGACTTCTTCCCTCAAAACTACGCCTTTCCACATTGCAGTTTACCAAGATTTTTTGTTGTTGTTGCTCTGGTTCAGTCAAGTGGGCATTGCTGGGGGTGGATACAAGTCTTGTACAGCATGTGCTAAATGCTGTTTGGTTCATTTTTGCAGACTCTCTTTGCAGGTAGCTCTGTTCCTCCTTTTCTTTGTTTCCCATATTAACTGCCAGTAGAACCTCCACTGTGTATAGGGGCAGAATTTAATTGAATTCTATGTACAAGGTAAGCGCGGGAAGACAGGGCAGGGGGGGAAGATTCCCTCTTGCCATCTAAATTTATTGTTCCCACCCCGCAGCAGCAATGCTGCAGAGTGGTGTCGTATAGGCATCACCCTAGTTTCATAAATCTGCAAACAGTTGCCAAATCACAATCTTAAGTCGGCCACATATTGCAGGTGAGCCTCTACCACGTGTTCTCTATGTTTTTCAATACCCTAGAAAACCAGGTAAGCACATTGTATCTAACATTACCAGTGGTGTTCCGATGTTCAAGAAACACAGGGTGCGCGCCAACCCACAGTGACCTGTTTCCTAGGCTATTGATAAATCTAGAAAACAAGGTTCTTATAGCTCTTGAATGGTAAGAATACCTCCCTTAGAAAACAGAGTGGCCAGCTTGTCCAAGGAACCAAAGCTGGATGGATCGATAGATTAAATCAAGAACTAGACTAGTCTTCCCCAACCTGGTGCTATTTAGATGTGTTAAACTACAGATCTCAATGGTGGCCAATGATCATGCTGGTTGGGGGCGATGGGACCAGGTTGAATAGCACCAGGTTGGGGAAAGTTGACCTAGACCTTCAAATGTCTTGTCAGCCCAATAAAATCTTCTGTGCTCCTTTGAAGATCTTCCTTACTGCTGCAATGCCCTTCTCCATTACATCCTTTGTTTCTTCTATCTTCCTTGGAACTGGATTCAGAATGGAGAAAGGCCTTAAAGTAGCTTTCCCATCCTGGTGTCCTCCAGATGTTTTGGACTACAACTCCCAGAATTTCTGACCATTGGCCATTGATTCTCTGGCAGGGCTCTTTGTGCTTTCGCTAATTTAGGCTGTTTCTTCGCCGTTAGTATTTTTAAGGACCTCTGCCTTTCCTGGTCCTCGGCGAGCCCTGCCGGGCTGAAATGTTTATTTAACTCCATCAGAGCCAGTTGGGGCAACGAATTACCCTCCTACTGCTGTAATTGTTGCTGTAATTGTTGCTGTGCCATACTGACAGGCTTATGTGTTGCCTGCAGTGCTTGCCTATAGAGCTCCGCCCGAAAGCGGTCTGCTCTGTGTTGCCTTGACTGTTTGTTGAATTTGAGGCAAAAGGGGCAAGACTTCACCTGGTGCTATTCCCCAAGGCAGAAAAGGCACAGAGAGTGTCCATCTATGTGTGGAAACTTCGCACCACAGCTGACACAGTTTTTAAACGGACCTGAAGAGGCCGTACACGACCTCCGAGGACGCGCCTGAGGTGATCACGACAACAGAGAAATAAATAAAATATGAAATGAAAGACTGAAGTACGATAGATGAGATGAGAAAAGGTAGAAATTAAAACATATTTGAATAATGTCTTAGTAAGCTAGCTAATAATAAATAGCAAGACTCGCACCATGGCGGTCGAAGAAGAACTGAGGGAAATAGGGGGGAACGTCATATAGATATGCTAATCGGACGGTGGGGGAGGGGTTCCCACCTATTTTCAGTTTCCTTTAGCTATAGAAGTCCCGAACGAGGCTCCACACAGGCGTGAAGCCCATATGTGTGATGCACAGAGACCACGAGGAAGGACCTCTGTATACAGAAGCTTGCAAGGAACATGGAAGTGGTCTCAGACACAGAAGACTAAGCATGGGCAGACAATGAACAGGTGGAGCCAGGAAGTGGGAAGGCGGCTTTGGCAACAGAGGACAACTGTAAAAGGAGCATGGAAGAAACTGGATTAAAGGCGAGCAGAAGAACCATTCATGAAGAGGAACTGTTTCTTGTCCTTTCCCTCTGCTCTTGAACCAATGAGAAATCAATCTGCATAGAATTCAAGGGCATTCCCCCTTCAAATGATTGTTTATTTTTAGATGTATTTACCTCACTTTTCCATTTTAAATGGCTCATGAAGTTATCTTATATAAGACTAAAAGCCGATGATGATGATGATAAATTAGAATAGTAAGAACTGAGAAGCAGTATTAAATAAAAGCAGTATATATAATAGATACAATAGGTAGAAGGTCCAAGTACATAACACAAGCAGATGACAGCTTGTTAAGGGGTTAAGAATCTAAGAAGTGCCATGCTGGATCAGTCCGAGGTCCATCTCGTTAAGTATTTTTAAAAGCATGGGTTAACAAGACAAACGTAGGTCTTGTCTAAATACCATGCAACGAAATGGAGGAATAGAACTGCCTTCCCTAACCTAATGCCTTCCAGATGTGCCGGACTGCAACTTCCATAATTCTCAGCAGCATGGTACAAGGTTGGCACCATCTAGAGAAAACCGGGCTGAGGAAGGCTGGAGCAAATGCCAAAGTGATAGGGTGGACTGCATAATTTCAGATTGAAGGTAGGAGATGCCATTTTTAAATGCTCCTCCAGACAAACCTTCTCTGTAAGTCCGACACATCATGGAGAAAGGTCCTAGTTTAGCTTTTTCCCTAACACGCTTGTTTTCTACATAAAAGGATACTTTTGTTTTACATATATTTTTCAAAAACCTGACAGTGTTCCCCCACTCCATGCCCAGCTATCACCTATGGAGGTGTTTCCATAATCAGGGTGCCACAGGAGAAAGCCCTTCCCACTCCCCACAGACACCTGCCTGTTAAAAATCCAGACAGGTTTGTAGGGGAGCAATCCTTCAGATGTCCCGATCGCAGACCATTTAAGCTTTAGATGTCACAACTAGCTCTTTGAATAGTGCCCAGAAACAAACCAGGACCCAGTGAATACCTTTCAAATGGGGGGGGGGGGAGAACAGGGGTTCCCTACAATGTGGTCCAGTTAATTTCGCTTCCATGTTCTAGACCAGTTTAAGGGTTTTGATATTTAAGCCGCTTTCAAAGGCAGTCCCATAATCATGGCTGTTACCAAAGCATGAACGATCTCATCCCAAAAGATAAAAATGCACCTAGTGCAAAGTTGGGGAAAGGCACACCGAATTGATGACTCTTTTTGACTCCATTGACCTGGACGTAAAGGAGAACAAATGACAATTGGAAGCCAGAGTTGAGCCAAACAGAAGAAGAGATGTGCTGGTGCAGACCAAAGGCACATGGATTCCGTTCCTACAGCGGCCAAATAGATGCTCGTGGGCAGCCCACAAGCAGGACATGAGCGTGAACTGCACTCTCCTGCTTAGATTTCCTAGCAATTGGTCTTGTATTGCCTCCAATACCAGAGGTAATATATAGCAGCCATCATGATCAGTAGCTGTTGATGGCCTTACCCTCCATGAACGTGTCTAATCCCGTTAAAGCTGTCCAAGTTGGTGGCCATCGCTAGAATATATAGATGTTCTGGGGCCACACTTGCAGCCAAAGCTTGAGAAAAATATCCAGATGGATGTTTTTGTTTGCTCAAAAGGTATCGACGGCGGTGACACAAAGCTACTGGCTGAGTGTGTTTCAGCTCAAGGGTGCAGGATAGTAAGAAGCCAGAATAGATATACACAAAACAACTGTTAAAGGATTCCTGGAATAAAAAGGTAACCTTTATTATTTCATTCAGTCTGTACAAAAAAAACCTCACCATCACCGCATAGTGACAACCCATTTGTTATACAAGTCAAAAAGTGCAGATCAACAAGTGTGAGGTACACAGCTTTGTGTGTGTTATTTTAAAGGCAGTGATAAGCTAGTATACATCACTGACAGAAGTGTAACAGGAGCCCACATATTCAGCTAAGCATTCACCAGTTATCGTCAATCAAATGAAGAGCAAAGACTGTCCAAGGGCAAGAACCTCTTGTTTCTGATAGAATACCTAGAAGAACCATTACAAGATCGACATTTCCTCGGCTCCCAGCTGTCTAAAGTTGATGAAAAGTTCATCAATAAATAACAGAATTTCATAATTCTTTAGGGGCAAAATAAAAATAAAAACGCCCCACATTTATTTACATATGAAATGTGTTTTAATACAGTAACTATGGACAAAATGCATAACATCCGAGGGCAGTAACACTTCCCCTGGGTTTTTAAGAACAGAACTTTTACTACAGATATAATCATGCAGGTATCTTTCTCTCTCTCTCTCCCTATACATATTTATATACATACATACATACATACATACATACATAGAAAGTTTTGTTTTCAATTTTTAAAAAAGTACAAAATTGGTTCAGGGAATACACATGTGGTATAAAAGCAAACAAAAGAGAGAGAAAAACTCACAGAGAACTCAGTTTTAAAAAGGGCAGCATATGGTACCTTTTCTATACTTTCTGAAATACAGGAACTCTGATGTGTTCCCAAACAAAACCAAAAAAGCACCGAAACTTACACCAAGGAAACCTTGAGTACTTAGGAAATACAAATCAAAGTATGGTAAATTAATATGTCAATACCAAGAGAATAGGGGTAGATAGCCACATGGAGTACAGAAGGGGTGACTTCTTTCCCCATATCCAACAGGGTTGATGTTTAAACACATTCACACTAAACCAGTCGCTTTGGTGTAGAGCAGGGGTGTTAAACCTGTTTTAGCCCGAGGGCCGAATTCAATTTTGGAGAAGCTCTGGAGAGCCGCATTCCATTGGGGGGGGGGATTAGGGCCGAAGGCAAAACCAGCGGAGCAAAAACAATTAAAAATACTTCAATATTTTAGCTTAAAGCTCTTACTGTCAGTGACGACACTTTAGTAAAGGCTTTTCAACCTTTTAGAATGGGGAAAATATTGGGCAAAAACAGGGAAATCACCAAATGAACTGCAGTTGGGGGGGGGAAGAAGTGTCATCATCTGGGGAGGGCTGGATTAGGGCTCCAGTCAGGCTGCATTTGGCCCACGGGCCTAAGGTTCAACACTCTTGGTGTAAATGGAGCCACTGCTATGTACATGCAAGTGTTTGCTGTACATTTTCCTTCAAAAGTCAGGGACAGCTTTTTGCACCTTATGAGGATTCCCAATGAAGCATTCCCCAACATAGAAGGACATTGGAGGCTGCCCGTTTGAACATTTGATCACTGCAAACAACTGGATTGTGCCTTCTACCTCCTCTTTTTCAAATCTGCTTAAATATGATTTACATCTCTGGAAAAAGGAGGCTTGTTCACGACATGATTTCTGTACCAGGCACAGTATAATCTAGAATCTACATCAGCAAATATATGGAGACTGCCTCCTCAATGTGGGCTAGATTATCTTCAGATCCTTGGTACACCTACAATCTCATACCCATGAGATCTAGAAACATGTATCATTTTAAGAGCCCGCCAGTTCTTCAAAAAACCAATACTCCACCACACACTGCATTTTAGTATAGAATTGCAGGCTCTGGGAACTGTGTAAGATGCTTGGAATACTTTCTGAAAGAACGAACCCTATTTGTCCCAAAAGACTTTGGGCACAATGCAAAGTGTGCGTGAGTGGATGTAGTGTAGTGGGTTAAGAGCATGAACTGGAAAATCCCATGCTCAAATCTTGACTCACTATGAATGAGCTCCTTATGTGGCCATAACAAGCTACTGGCTCTGACTCAATTCTCTCTCCCGCCCTGCACTATTTGCAGTAGGGGGATAATATAATACTGATCTACCTTGTTCTTGTAAGGATTACCGAGATGTGAAGCTCTTTGAACATTCTAGAGCACTTTATAACTGCTGGTATAATGCCCAAATTTGAAGAAATCTATGGAATGTGTGAAGTGCACACTAAATTTATTTTAACTTTTTTTTTTGGACCTTTTTTTTTTTTGGTAAAATCAGAAGACACCATGGGGTAGTATTATTAAATATTCATTTATAGAACATGTTCCATCATTAAAGTGCTTTACGATTCTTATTATATTCATCATTCTATGTTGTAATCTCATGTCCGTATATCATCATCATCATCATCACACAACCACCACCATTTTATTTAATGTGAGTCCTGAATAACATTCATAGTTTTAAAGTAGTAACTTTTCCTTCCATCATCTTGGCATCACACATCTCTGTTGAGATTTCAACAACCGCTGAAACTTACAGAATCTTTGCCTCGTTTATCTAAAGCAGCCTTCTTAGACCTGGTGTCCTCCAGATGTTATGGACTACAACTCTATCTTCCTTGACTACTGGACTACAACTCCATTCATCCCTGACCAGAGCTGAAACGCATGTACCCTGCACCAAGAAAAGCTGGACTCTGTGACCTGTGTAAATTATGCAAATCAAGTCATCTGCATATATTCTCTACTTTGCATAATCAATTCTGTTTCTGTTAATCATAGGGGGGAGGGGGTGCCACATTCAGAAACATCACCCCCTCCAACAAGCCACTGCAACCCCCTGCTCATACTGTCGTCTGGCTTCTGAGATTTTAGCAGCTATCCTTTGCATCCAATGACAGCTGAAAACCTACTTTAAAGTAATGAAAAAAGAATTTAAACTAAAACGATGTGGAATTCTACACCTGGTACTAACGTCTAATGTAATATAAAACAGCCTTCTCCAACTTGGTGCCCTCCTGATGTGTTGGACAGCAATTCCTCTAATTCCCAACCAGCATGGCCAACACAACTGGAAGGCACTAGGTTGGGGAAGGCTGGTGGTATAAAAGAAGCACAGAATTTTAGAATACCCACAACATCTTTCCAGTTCCCACTCCATTGGCTATCCAACCTGCAAGGATGGGGTGGCCATGGTGGTCTCTTGGGAGAAAGTGTTCTTGCCCATGCTTTAGAGCAGGGAACGGAAACGTCCAGATGCTGTTGGGCTGCAAGCATCCCTCACCATTGGCTATGGGATGATGGGAGTTGCAGTCCAGTAACATCTGGGAAGCCACATGTTCCCCACTCTGCTTTAGAGGCTTCCTACAGTCCTGGTTTTGCATTATGGGCCTAGTCAAGAGCACACATTTCAACAAGCAACTCAAAATGGAAATTGTATGGAAGGGACCACAGCTCAGTGGTAATTTGCATGCGGAAGGTCCCAGGGTCAACTCTCTGGCAATTTCAGTTAAAAAGATATGTGAGATCCTATAAATCTACTTTCATTCAGAGGACTCAGTAGGGGGCTAGATGGACAAATATTCTTGGCTTCCTATAAGGCAGCTTCCTACGGTGTGTTATCTTTTGGACAGAGGTTAAGGATTCCATCCTTAAAGCAGCCTAGAATTAATTTTAGATAGGTACATCGATAATTATCAATTAAGCCCTGAACATCCGATTTAACATAAGCTGGTGGCTCCGGCCACCTTATGCAATCAGCTTTTCCCATCAAACAAAAATGCACAATTTCATGAATATTTCAACAGAACGTTTAAGAAATTACACGACACATGAACTTTCTCCTGTTCCTCCACAGCTGTAAAGCTATTCACAGTATGGTACGCGTTTAATTCTGAGCAGCTAGGCTTATTCTGTATCCCATTTTGCAGAAAAATACTAACACAAAATACTGAAATCCATCTTAACTAAGCTTAAGAAGGTTATGCAGAGTCCAACGACCTCTCTCAAAAGTGCAGTGGAGAACGGCTAGCAAATGTGATGCTTAAAAACCCAAGATCTCTCTCCTGTGCAAACACCGCTGAAAAGGATAGTGCTTTTGCCCAGCTCTGATGGAGCTTTGGTGTAGGAGACTGTTCTAGTGGGTTGTGTAGCCAACACATTGGCTGAATTCGGACGACATATTAGGCAATGGAGGGGTAAATACCGTACTAACCGTGCGTTAGGCAGGCTGTGCTCCCCACACGATACGTTGCAACGCCGGTGCTTGTGCAGCTTGAAGTTCCGGCGGCCATCTTGGTTGCTACGGCTGCTCCCTCCCCCTCCCTCAGTCCCCCAGCCATATCCCAGCATGCACCATGAGTTCTGCCAGCTGTATAGAGCAGCCAGGGGTTTTTGGCTGCTCCGGCCAGCAGAACTCTATGCTCAAATGGAATAGTCCACGGAGAGAGGGGGTGCTGAATTTGGATGACACTTTAAACAACGGGGCTTCGGGCTAAACAACGTGCAAGCCCGTTGTTTCTCTCCGTTGCTTAATTGGGAGGCAAAGCGTACCGTCAGTTGTGTGTGCGTTGTGTGTTACTCCACACACGACACAATAAGGAACACAACTGACGATTATTGCCTAATATGTCATCCAAATTCAGCCATTCTCTATACACGGAGAGGCTCTCTTACATTAATTTGGGAAGATCGTCTAAAAGCACCTAGAGATTTCAAGCAGGAGGTCATACTAAAATGATCCTTCCGCTCGTAAGAGTCTACAAATGCGCCAAATTACTCAGGGGCCCAAGTCCAATTGACCATTCGTAAAGAACAAAACACTTGCTTTTCATTCATCTCCTTTAATCCTTGCCTTTTAGGGAAATTTCATCAGACACAGATGTCTCCTGAAAATATTTCTTAGACCCCCTTCTGACTTTTTAACTTAGAGATGCGCAAGCCGCCAGGGCATATGACCTCCCCACAACGCTCCAGTAATTTTAGACACTTTAAGTTATGCAGAAGTTAATTACACATGGGCCCACCCCATGGTACAACTTTCCCATGTCCTGGTTTCCAGGAGGGACGATGCTGAAGTGGGAAGGAATGGTGATGGGGGCTCCTCCCATATGTCCTGGAACAGGATGGGCAGAAAGTAGATCAGGATCTATTGGTAGATCACTGGGTGATTTGCAGCAGATTTGCAAGAGTTTCTGACTCTCAGTTGTTTAAGAATATCGATAGCAAAACGCCTCTTTTCAGCTAAATGAGGATGCTGAAATGAAGAAAACTTCGGGTAACCAGCAATGGAGTTTTGCATAAAAAAGACGATGATCTCAGTTCAGTCCTGGTACTGAAGACAAATTCCTAGGCTCAGCATGTGCTCAGAGCCATCCTGTTCCTTCATTCTGAGTGCATGTCTTTTGCACCTGGCTCTGGTTGGTGGAACATCAGATTCTGGTAAAAAATCAAAGTAAATGTGACAAGCCTGAAATCTGCCAACTCCAGTCCTGGAGCATCTGACCTTATCAAAGCACTGTGGGAAGAACATACATTGGAGCGGATCACATGCTGCCTTAAGGAATGTCAGAAAGGGAGCATACATGATGTGGTTTAATGGAATCCTAAGCATTGCCGCAGTTTCAAGAATTCTGCTTTAAAACAGACTTGCTGTTAGAAAAGACAAAAACAAAAATCCAGACCAAAAAAAAAATCCACCAGGATTTCCCACTAAATACCAATACAAACACGTAACAAAGAGTATAAAAATTATCTGTTTAAATATATACAAACTCTGTTCAACTCAAATACTGATTTATTTAATGCTGTTTTTTGAGGGGGATTTTTTTAATATATATATATATCTATGTATATATATCTATATATATCTCTATATAGGTCTATAGTGATGAGGTGAGGAAGATACTTTTACTTATAGAATATATTGCAACTGCCTGGGTAGAACTGCTGTTAGCTCTGTAGTGTGGCAAATTTTCTGCACCCAAAAAAGGAAAATGCCAATGATTGTTCTGAAGTAGAGAAGGCCTTTTTTTTTTTTTGCTTTTGGAAAATGTGTGAGGGACAGAGAAGAGGCGGGTCATTTTTCAGCCGAACTCATTCGTTTGGATTTAATGAAGGCCATTCCGTGTGTCCGCATGTGGGTGTTTAAGGCGGCTTCCGTCTCAAAAGTCTTTGCGCAAACTTTACACTTCCTGTCCAACCCGGCGTTGTCAGACTCCTCCTCCTCCTCCTCGCAGCTAGGTTTGTTTTCTTGCTGACTGTCTTCTCCAGAGCCGTTCTGTTTCGAGACAGGCTGAGGTTCCTTCAGCTTGTGCACTATGAAGAGATGCCTGGAGAGAGAGACGTGGGAGGTGTAACAGAGGCCACATTCTCGGCACTGGTAAGAAGAGCCATCGGATTTGTGCTGGGGGATATGTTCGTGGAACTGAAGGAGGTTCTCTGTTGTGAAGCCACAGACGGCGCATTTGTGAACTTTAAAAACATTGATCTTTAGTTTCTTCAGCGGCTGAGTGATGGCGCCTCGAGGGGGGCGGAACTCCAGCATGGGCTCTTCCAATTTACGCTTTGGACTGGGAACCTGAAGTTGAGAACAGGTCCATTAAGGGGGGGGGAAAAATCAGCCACAATCATGCAGTTGTTCTCAGGAATGTTCATGGCTTCCACACTTGGAAGAAGGCAAAAGGGATATTTAAGTTAGAGCTCATTTACTGAATAAACCAACAAAACTGATCGGCAGTAGATTCAAGCGAGACAAAAGGAAACATTTCTTCCTGCAACGTGTGAACAAACTTATGGAATTCACTTCCACTAGATGGTAATGGCCACTACCTTAGATGGCTTTAAAAATTACACTAGACAGACCTGGAGGGCAGGTATCTCAGCAGCTATTAGCCGTGAGAGCTAATAAAAACACCTCTGAATACAAGACGCTGGAGAAAAGCAACAAGATGATGCCATCACCTTCAGGCCTTGCCTGTGAGTTTCTAAGGCAGTGGGGAGGAACCTGGGCCCTCCAGATGTTATTGGACCACAACTCCAAGTGAACCAGTGAACATATACAAAGTTCTATATCTATATGAAGCTGTTGGGAACAGTCATTAAGAAATTTGGAGCGAAGCATCCCTGACCATTGGCCATGCTGACTGGGGTTGTTGAATGATGGAGTCCAATAACGTCTGGAGGGTCACAGGTTGTCCCACTCATGTTCTAAAGCATCTGCAGTGCTGGAAATTACATGGACTGTGATCAGACCACACGGTAATGTTTTAACCCAAAAGGCACATGGCTGTTCATGGAGGAAATGGTTGACTGACACATTTCCATAAATATTTCTGAAGTGGGCACAGCGAAGTGGCAAGTGTGCCATCACACAGATAGCAATCGGCAAATATTTTTCAAATATTTACAAAATATATCATCCTTCACCATGCATGGCTGAGAGCTTTCTAGGCTGCTCTTTATGCTCCTGAAATCTAACAATTTGAACAGTAGAGCCAGCAGTCTCAAAGTGCCAATTTCAATGTCAAATATATTGTGTGTCTTAAGGGTGCATGTGGAGTTTGTCTCGGTGCGTGCTTGAGGTCTCTATGTGGAACTTCTCCTTCCCTTATTGATACCCAATAGAATTTATCATACCACTGCTGACCAGAAACAAGAAAATGAGAACATAAGAAGAGCCATGCTGGAGGGTCCATCTAGTCCAGCATTCTATTCACACAGTGGCCAACCAGTTGTCGACCAGGGACCAACGAGCAGGACATGTTTGCAACAGCACCCTGCCACCCATGTGCTTCAGCAAGTGGTGTACATAGGCTTAGTGCCTCTGCTACTGGAGGTAGCGCATAGCTATCAGGACTAGTAGCCATTGATAGCCTTCTCCTCCAGGAATTTATCTAAGGTCCCCTCTACAAGGATTCGCTTTTGTGCCCAGTTAGGCGATTATGCGCATAATCGCTGAAGCGCATTTACACCCAATACCTCTGCACGAGAGGCGGCGAGAGGCGGCGAAGCACATTAACGGATGACCAAAATGCGCTTTACAAGTAGTTAATATGCATAAGCGCTTGTTCACATAGTCAAAATGCGCTTTAACGGCCGGAGCAAAATAAAACTCGCTATTTAACGCGCATTCGATAATGCGCATAATCGGAGAGAAAACGCGCCTCTACGCCCGATTTGCGCTCCGTTCTTGTAGAGGTAAATTTTTTTAAGCGCCTTGAAAGAGCTTTAAATGCCTCTCTTGTAGAGGCAGCCTAACCCTCTTTTAAAGCCATCCAAATTGGTGGCCATTACTATACTTTGTGGTAGCAAATTTATTTTATCTGTCCTTAATCTCCCACTAATCAGCTTCATGGGATAATCCCGGGTTCTAGTATTTTGAGAGAGGGAGAAAAATGTCTCCCTATCCATATTCTCACCGCATGCATAATTTTGTACACCTCTGTCTCCCCTTAGCCTTTTTTTTCATCCTAAACAATTCCAGCTGTTGTAACCTTCCCCTATAGGGGAGAGGCTCCAGCCCCTTGATCATTTTTGTTGCCCTTTTCTGCACCCTTTCCAGCTCTACAATCTATTTTTTAAGTATGGCGGCCAGAACTGTACACAGGAAGCAGCTCCAGTTATAAATGAAGGCATCAGAGAGTCTGTACACAGTGTGCTTATCCAGACATATAGTTCCAGTCCCAGAATTCTGACTCTATCCATTCACCTGAGCATTACTCCGTTGTTCCAAACTCACTCTGATGCACTCTGCTGTTCCACACAATTCCTCAGATCTGAATCAGAGTGCCCTGTTCATCCATTATGGAGCTGGTATGAATGCATGCAAAGCTCTCCACTGACTCAAAGTGGGCCGTGCATGGAAAGAGCATAGGAAGAGATGCACTGCTCTGGACTGGGTTGGGGAGGTTCAGGGAGGGCCCATAGCTCAGACTTGCTCATTGGCTTTGCATACGTGAAGTTTAATACCTAGCACCTTTGTTGAAGACATCTTAGGTAGCAGGGCCAGCCTAATACATCGGAGGGCCAGTGTCAGTCATCATAGAAAATATTGATCTAGATCCATTTTTTCCCAACCTGATACCCTCCAGATTTTGGACTGCAACTCCTGACTGGTGGCCATGCTGGTTTGGAGGGCACTCTGTTGGGGAAAGGCAGGTTCATATAAGGTAGGACATGAGGTTGCCAAGTTTTTGCACCCAGCCCAATCTTCCTGTACAAGAGACACCCCGACCTGGGGATTGCATACACTTCAATCTGCCTCTTCAGTATACAGCACTAGCATATGTCTATGGGTTGTATCCAATGTTAGTCTAATTTAAATCCTATTCATTTTAATAAGTTTACTCCAAGTAGGAATAAGAGTGGATACAACCCTATGTCTGTAATATCTAGTAGCTGTGGATCAGCTTGAAAAACCAGAATAGTTTAATAAAAAGACATAATTCTCACGTCTCTTAAACAGGATACAAAAGAGAACTGTTTCATTTGGAGGTGCTTTCTTTATTTTAGTACCCTTTCCTGATTTGTTGCGAGTACACAGAATGTTAGTCAGCTGGTATTCCAAATGTGTTGTTTTTTTAAAAGTCACGGACTTCTAGAGAAACACAATATGCAATGTATCTCACCTTGGCATCTTGTGTGACTTCGCTTTCTCCCATGTTGGTTGATTCTGTCATCTCTTTTACATCGGGCTCCTTAATGCCATGCATCAATTGAATATGTTTCTCTAGCATCAATCGCTTGGTAAAAGTACGCCTTGAATCTGGACAGTGCCTGTATCAAATGTATACCAGACCATCAATACATACAATCAAATATTTGGTGCTACCTGAGTTGCGTGCATACTAAAGCGGAGAGATTTAAAATCATCCTATGCATGACCAGTGTATATAGAATGTTTGAGCAAATGGAGAACTCCCTTTCAGTCTTTTTCTGATGTTAAACTCACTACTGGCAAGGATCTGAATGGACCTGTGGAAGCTGCATCACAGAACTGCCCAGCCAATTTTGCACTGAATCGTTCTGGAAGACTCAAGACTAAAGACAGACCAATCAGTTTCTCATTGTTTCCAATTTTAAGTTTGTTCCATCCCATTTCTGTATCACTTTGTGAATTTTTTATTTAAGTCTTTTAAATATTGTGCACATTTCCCCATATACACATTCCCCCATGTACACATATCTGCACGCAATTTTGCCTAATATACACATTTTTGCAAGCAATATTCTATAATATAATGATGTTTGTACATTTCCCCTTCACCTACTCCCCCACATTAATATAGACATTTTGGGGACCCTAACTTATGCATTTTTGTATGCATATTTTGTATAACTGCATCATGAAATTCTGAGACTTGAAAATATTGGAGGAAAACTGCATTCTGGTTCACCTATTGATTTGGGAAGTGCAAATGTGCTGAGTTCTTATCAAATGTGAACCAAACTCAAGTCCTACTCAAGACTCTGTGTGAAGCTTTAAACCTCTGCCACGCTTAAAAAAAACAAAATAAAAAACAAAACTTCCGCCAGGCCCTTCACTGCTGCACGATGCCGCTGAATATGGGTAAGTTCCCAAAGGTGCAAGGCATGAGATGTGAATTAGGACAAGGACAGATTAACAGTTCTTGCAGCCTGTGGCCCGAAAAACAGGAAGAGCTCTCAGGCACGTGCCACTTTTAAGTTGCTTGCTGCCTGTAAAACAGCTTGACTGTTCATGGACATCCCATGAAGCTGACTGGTGGGAGATTCAGGACAGATAAAAGGAAGGACTTCATCACACAACACATAGTTAAACCATGGAATTCACTACCACAAAACGTAGTGATGGCCACCAATTTGGCTGGCTTTAAAAGAGGGCTAGACAAATTCCTGGAGGAGAAGGCTATCAATGGCTACTAGAACAGATGGCTATGCGCTACCTCCATGATCTGTGGCAGTATGCCTATACACCCATGCATATACATGGGTGGGAGGGTGCTGTTGCACCATGTCCTGCTTGTGGGTTTTCCATGGGCAGCTGTTTGGCCACTGTGTGAACAGAGTGCTGGACTAGACGGACCCTTGGTTTGATCCAGCAGGGCTCTTCTTATGTTCTTGACTGCCATTACCTCTCTTTCTCCTGCAACAAGCAACTCCAGAGAAAAGCTGGCAGCAACAATGGAGACATTTTTCTTTTTTAACCCTTGTATGGTGAAGGGAGGAATTCTAGGAAGCAAGCGGCTGAGGAGCAACAGTTTAAATCTCCCCTCCTGGCACACGGTGGTGCCAGTCTGGCATGGGCCCACACACACTTGCTTTAGAGTAAGTAACTGAGCGGGGCACATAATTAACATAACATGCATGTTTGTGCTTTAGAGACTACCGCACAATCCTCTGCAGCATGCAGGCTTTCATGGCAGATATGCAGAGGTTTGGTAGCAGTTGGATCAATCTCGAAAATCCTTTCCTTTAGAGAGCGGATTCAGATAAATTAGCGCACCATATATGCCACCTGACCATACTGGCAGAAGGGCAGGATTTGTTTTTAAAAAAATGAATAATCACCATAACGAACATAAGCAGGGCATTCATTTCAAGTGATAGGTGTCTGTCTGTCTGTCTCTTTTTTAAAGAAGAACATGAAAAGCAGAACTTACGAGCAGGTGTAAACTTTCCTAATGCCTTTGTGCTTGATACGATTATGGCGGCAAAGACTGTGTGAAGAACTGAAAGATTTGTCGCACTGCCGACAAGGATGCTTCTTCATTTGCTTTAAGAAAGAAAAGCAAGCATTTCAAAACAGGAGGAGGCACATTTAAACTTCCTGGGAGGAAAAAAACCTCAATAACAGGTGTGATACTTGGCAGGAACTAGGGTTTTCTGAACATCCACTGCTTCCCTAAGTTGCAAGAGAAACGCACCTTTAGGCACTGTTTGAAAGCAATAGGTTGGATCCATACTTAGTCCTATTTGAAGGAGTGCTACTGAAATGGGACTTAAGTAAATCTGGGTCCAACCCAATGTGACCACTAGAGGGAGTGAAGCTGTGGGCAGACAATTGTTTACTAGAGCAATGGGAGTAACTTCTCCCTTGCTACAATGATAAATAATTTTGAACCAGTATGGATAGCCTGATGGTGAGGGAGGGAGGGAGAATGGGGGATGTACATATGCACCCCCCTCCTTATGCAAGCTTCCAGATTCCTAGTTCCCAATTGCAGCTGATTCCCCAAATCCCATAGAAGTCAACGGACCAGTGAAATTAACTAGACAGAGGGCAAACAGTTTAAGATTGAGAAAGACATCACACACGAAGCCAGTTGTTAAATGAAATGTAGGACAACCTTAGGGTGACCATATGAAAAGGAGGACAGGGCTCATGTATCTTTAACAGTTGCATAGAAAAGGGAATTTCAGCAGATGTTATTTGTATGCATGCAGCACCTGGTGAAATTCTCTTCATTACAACAGTTAAAGCTGCAGGAGTGTAGCTAGCGTAACCAGATACAAAAGAGGGCAGGGCTCCTGCAGCTTTAACTGTTGTGATGAAGAGGGAATTTCACCAGGTGCTGTATGCATACAAATAACACCTGCTGAAATCCCCTTTTCTATACAACTGTTCAAGATACAGGAGCCCTGTCCTCCTTTCCATATGGTCACCCTAGACAACCTACGAATGGGTACATATGCAATCGTATTTCACCTTTTCCATTCCCTGTGCTCAGATCTTTCTGCAGGGACGGTTTGCACAAGATATGATTACTGCTGTCACTTGCTTCAGATAGGGTAACCACATGAAAAGGAGGACAGGGCTTCTGTATCTTTAATAGTTGTATTAAAAAGGAAATTTCAACAGGTGTCAATTGTATGCATGCAGCCCCTGGTGAAATTCCCTCTTCGTCACAACAGTTAAAGCTGCAGATACAAAAAAGGTCAGGGCTCCTGCAGCTTTAACCGTTGTCATAAAGAGGGAATTTCACCAGGGGCTGCATGCATACAGTTGACACCTGCTGAAATTTCCCTTTTCAATACAACCGTTAAAGATAAAGAAGCCCTGTCCTCTTTTTCATATGGTCACCCTACTTCAGACCCAGTGGAGGTGGGTGGCTCCGATGTTAGTGGGGCAGTGAATCTGCTTCGGGTTTCAGTCAGAACCAGTGAGGACTTTAAAGGAACTACCCAAGGTGCAGAATCACTGATTTTGATCCATGCTGTTAGAACAGTGTGGAACTAGAATCAGCCTTCCTCAAACTGGCCCCTGCCCTATCACTAACTGAGAATGATGGGAGTTATAGTCCAACACATCTGGAGGGCACCAGGTTGGAGGAAGGCTACATGATGCCGTTAATCGGTCCTAGAGACTGGCTCTTCCTGTGGGGCCACAGGTCCATCACTGTCATTATTTGCCTCAGACCGGGTCATTTCCTCAGGCCAAGACAAGCTGGATGTTGCTAAGGCAACCCCTTCAGCTCTCTTTGGAAGCCTGCCTTTGCAGATCACAACACAAGCGATAAACAGCAGCTGCAGGACAAGTGTAAGGCTGAGTGGATGAAGACCTCGCTTAAAGTTGTAGTTTTGATTTGTTTGCAGCTGAGGTCTTCAACATGGCGCACACAGCCCCCAATGGGCCTGGGGAAACCTCTCTTGGTGCCTTCTGGGCTCTTAGTCCTTCCTTGATTTTAATTTTCCATTTTTAGATATTTTAATGAACAAAAGTTTGTTTGTGTTTAAACTGGGAGGCTGACATGCTTCAAGAAAGTGCCGGCCTCCAGCGCCATCTTTATTTCCACGAACAAAAATGGTGAGCAGCTGCAGCCTTGCAGGCCCAGCCTCTCAGCAGAAAGACAAAAGGTAAGTCATCCATGGAGCCATACATGCATCGAACATTTGTAACCATCAGCCCAGATCCACGAATTTACCATCCCCACCCTTTTCTGTCTTTAAAACCTACTACATGGGTATTTCATTATAGCATCTCTTACCCACAAGGCCCTGATTTTTATGAGGTTTCGATGGTCTCTACCCACACTTTTGAGCTTATTACATTTTCACGATATTTCCCATATGGCACCTGTTGCTTTCTCTCTGTCTCTATACACACACACCCTCCTGGCACCTCAGGCAGCAAAACCGACATGATTTTTATTAGGCTTCCTCATGCCAAGGGGCTTGTGCTGAATGTCAGTCATGAAAAATTATGAGCTTTTCCTCTCTTATCCTTTTTAATTTTACTACTCTGAAAACTCTTTTTGCAGCCATGGGGGTGGGGTGGGGACGGGGCACCAAAAGCAAGCTTAGGAAAAGAGACTGGTATTTGTTATCTGCCTGCCTGAGACCTGAGATCTGTCGGAGGAGCCCTTCTCTGTGCCCCACCAACTGGAGATATACGCTATGGTGGGACATGGGAGAGGGCTTTCTCTGTTGTGGCACCCTGGCTGTGGAATGCCCTCCCCCTGGAGGCCCAGCTGACGCCTGCACAGGCTTCATTTCGGTGCCTGGTTAAGACATGGCTTTTTAATAAAGCCTTTAATGGCTAAATCCACCAGCCTGCACAGTCTTGTTTTAATTGGATTTTACTATTTTAAAATTGTGTATTGGTTTTAATATATTAATGGTTTAATTTGTTTTACAATTGTATATTTATTCTATTTTATATGTATGATTTTATCTGTATGCCACCCTGAGATCCTTGTGATATAGGGCAGTATATAAATGTTTTAATAAATAATAAATCAGTAATAAATAAATAGGACCTGCAATAAAATGTTGTCGTGTGGAATGGTCCTATTCAGAGTTCCAGCCAAGCCCTCTTCCAGCATACTCCATTGCACCACCACCAGTGTTCTGTTCTCTCCCCCCCCCCCCAACGGTCAGACACCATACGAGCATGCTCAGTCCCCATATCACCCAACACTGCACGAGGGGACTTCTATTAGTGCTGCAATGGAATTTCCCCTTCCTCTCCTCTTCCTTGAGCCCCCCTGTATGTCTCTCAATCCTCTGGAGCAGATTTGGGGCATGCAGGAGAAAGTCCATTCTGACAAGAGTCTGAGCTCCACTGGTTGATGGACCCTATTGGATACTGTTTTGGGATTTTCCTGTCCCATCCTGTTTAGGTATTTAGTTTTTTAAAAAAATCTAAATGTTTTTTGTACTTCTGCAAATCTTGGGGCCTGCTGATATGTCTGTCTTGTGTGTGGATGTTGCGGTTTCGGGTACATATGGTCACCACTTGAAGAATGAGTTTGCTATAAGGATACAGGATAGCAAACCCTAGAGCCATTTCACTAGTTACTTTGCACAAATTCAAGTGACTGGCTGACTTGAGACGCATGATGCCCAACGTTGTCAAATTCAATGTATGCTAGGGGTTACAAAGCTTGGCCCAGGCATGTCTTCACAGATCAACGTGCATGATTAGAGTACCCTTTCCCTCAGTCACCAGGGTCAGGGGGCAGAGTTTTAAGATCAAAGAAAAATTTCCTGTCAGTTTCAGGTCAAGCATTTCCCTGGTTTAATAAATACTGTACTGCTCAAACATCTTGACTGACCCTTCCAAAGTGGGTTGTGACTGGGAGAGAAAAATAAAAAAAAATGTGCTTTTAAATAGGAGGGAGAGGGGGGATAGTGGTTGGTCATGTGCAAATATGAACTGATACAATGGATCAAGGCCTTATAAGCTAGCAGGTTGGCCACAGTTACCTGTTTCAAGGTAATTTTTTCTTGGTAAATTCTTAGTAGGCCTTGCTGAGCAATGGATATATAAACCTGAATTCCCAATGAGCATTACAATTTGTAAAGTAATGGATGCAAAATAAATCTACTTTTGTGGATTAATTAGATGAAAACCAGTCTTAATCTGCTGCAAATTCAGAGTTCACTTGTTTTGGAAACTTCTATGTTATTGTAAAAGCGAATGCAAAAGAAAATATTAACAGCCAACCTTTCCTAACAACGAATGTTAGCCTTTTTTTAATTTATTAAATTGTAAGTTCTCACATTTCCTTCAATATCTCAAAAAGAGATATTTGGTGTTTTGGCAACATGCAAGTGTAGCCAATAGCTTTAATGGATTATTTGGTCACAAGACACGATTATTAACGATAAATTATTTCAATGGCCAACAGCCTCAGCAACAAATTTACCTTTCCATGTTCTTTCTTCATGTGAGATATGTAAACTTCTCTCTGAGTAAACAGCCGATCACAATCCCAGCACGTCCAGCCAGGATTGGGCACTTTTTTGGGATCTGCTTTCTTCACAGGGGATGGGGTCTTCTTCTCTGTCTTTTCTGTCCTATTGATGGATTTGGAGTCCTCTTTGTTGTGACTGACAGAGTTCTGAGTGGTGGGCTTCGTGCTCAACGGCAAATTGATACCCAGATTCGGTGGCCCCTCAACACTTTTCAGTGTCCCGTGCATAGACTTTTTTTTTTTAAAGAACAAAACAAGTTGACACCCATTACTTATGAGAGAATGCAATGTGCAATGATCAGCAGACGTAAGGGTGAGATGCAGTTACTTGGAAGTGATGTTGCAGTTACTTGGAAGTGAAGATTCACTGAATCAATGGAACCAAAGGCAGCAAAATTACATGGTACAGCTGGACTGTACCACTTCACAGACAGGGGATCGCAGGTTTGAATCCCCCCGCCCCCATACAGACTATTAGCCTACACACAGAGAACCGACATATCAGGAAGAAAAGTTCTAGGGTAGCCTTCTTCCTCATATTTCACTTTGCATATGCAAGACTTTAAAAAAAAAAACAGGTTTAATAGATGCATCAGCGTGCTGTAGTTTGATCTCTAAAAATGTTTTGCATGCATCTGAGGTGAATGCAAAAGGCTCAAAGGCACTCACAGCAAGTGCCTGCCTCCCCCTTTCCCAGAAGACACAAATTTACTTTTTATGCCAGGGAAGAGGAAAGTGGCAACAGTGGAGGGTACTTCTAGAGCCATGCTAGAGTGAAGACACTCCCTCCCAGGCCTCTAGAAGTTCCTTAATGCCCCTTCTCCAGCTGCAAAAGGGTCTTGGCCTTTGGGATTGGTGAAAGCAAAGGTGGCCATTTGCCAAGACTGAGACAAGCACAGCAGAGCGGTTCTCAGCTCAATCCAGTTCACAAGCATTTGCAAGTGCCCCCACTCACATGCCAATTACATTCCTAGAGGATATTTAAACACGTGGTCCCAAACTTGCAGCCTCAGGTAACTGAGTCCAGCAAGAGCTGCAGTATGTAATATTCGTTAACCTCTACCACCACACTAGCAGGGTGGAGAAGTAAGCAGGACTGAATCACTCAGCAGCACTTTCAAACCAGTATCCCAAATACTAAACCTCTGCTGGTCTACTCAGAAGTAAGCAGGACAAGCCTCAGAGGTAAGCAGGACTGAATTACTCAGCAGCTTCCTCCCCACATCCTGTTTCCTCTCTCTGGCAGGGAAAAGCTCTTATCTCTGATTGGAGATAAGAGCTTTTCCATGCCTGGCGAGAGAGCAAGGCCTGGGGGAAAACAGGCAGACGGATCAACTGGGCTGTAGGGGGAAAGTAGATGGACTGCCACTAGCTTTCGAGGGCCTCATCAGGAGTAACTGAGGGCCACATGCAGACCATGGGCAATGGCTTATACACCCTGCTGCAAACCATTTGTTTTCAAAACTTAATTCACTGAATGAACTCTTCCCATACTGACTTGTCTGCCATGGTGTGACGGTTAATTGCAGAAGATTCTGGAGCTTATTTAGGGCACATGCTTAGTTCACATGGAGTGGGCCTCACTGTCGCTCCATGCATTGAGAATACATCCCAGAGCACACCAAAACTCCTCTTATTGCTGCACATTTCAGGGGAAGATGAATTAAGGGGAGCAAGCTGTCTTTTAGGTATCCGCTGCAGCTGTTACCTCACCGAGGAATGCTGGGTTCCTCCAGAACATAGTTTGAAAGCCACTGCATTAAAACCAATGGCCTAAATGCAAAAGTCCAAAGGAGGAAAATGTATCGGGAAAATCCTTAATGTCCAAATTACTATTATAAAAATGGGAAAGTTATGTCACCCCTCCAGACAGCATGAAAAAGTAATAAAACTATTATTGGTAGTCAGTTTCAAACAACACTTCACAAAGTCCTGCAGGGTTTTTTGTTTTTTAATTACTTTTGCGCCTACAATGTTGGAAAAGGAAAAGTCTATGAAAGAGGATTTTATAACGCTGCATTAGCCCAGACTGAGTTTTTAAAGTTCAATTCTATGCAATAAGGTCCTAGGCTCAGGTCTTTAGCATCTCCAGTTAAAAAGGATCAGATAATGGGTGATGTGAAAATCCTCTGCCTGAGACTCTGGAAAGCTGCTACAGTCAGTGTAAACAGAGACAACACTGGCCTAAATGGACCAATGATCTGAAACAATAAAACAGTTTAGCATGATCATAGTTTTATTTTAATATTCTGCTGAGTTCACAAACCTGCACACCTCATGAGTACAAGATATCTACCTCCTACTGTCGTCTACCTTTGGTGGCTTCCATGAAATTAATTGGCTTTCCATTATTGCTGCATGCATTAGCCTTGTGTCCAGATGAAATAAAGATGCACACACACCTTGATATGATCCATCATAAGTTGCTTCTGTGCATACAAAAGTGAACAGTCTGGACACTTGAAGACAGACACCTTCTGGTTTTCGATGTGTTGGTCAAAGTGGCGATACAGCAAAGGCTGCAGGGTAAACACTGTGTCGCACATGGAACATTTGTATATGATTCTAAAAACAAAAGGAAGTTAAAGTAGTAACATCAGTCAATTAGAATGACTACACTTAAAATGAATACACAATGGAACGGCTACATTAGAATCACACTACTCTCCACAAAAATAGGTAGGTATCGGTGCCCTCTTGTGGATTTTCTTCCCCAAATCAATATAGAACAATTTGGTCAGAGGCATTCTCCAAAGTGAAAAGCACTTAGACTATGCAATTCTAAAAAAACAAAGTCTGAGGGTCATAAAAGCTTCTCCTTGGCCTCCAGCGTCACTAATCCTGATGCCTTTGGCCCAAATGCTCTGAACTCACAGTAGACAGAGCTTGTTGTAATCCTTATCGACATCTTTGGCTAGGCAGCCAAGTACTGAAAAGGATTGTTACATCAGGCTCCACTGGGACAGAAAGGCTTTTCAGCCATTGCCTCCATGCATATAGGAAACATCTGAAGAGGGAGTGTGACTAAATTTGGCAGCGCCAGTCCAGTGGTCCTGCCCTCTGCGCACTCCATGGAAGATCAAAAAAGTTTTCTCATGCATGTACAGCTGTATGTACATGCATGGGCTGCATTAATAGAAGCATAGCTTCCAAATTGAGCCAGGCACTGGTTCCCCTCTATTCAGCACTGGTTAATCTTGAGTACTGCGTCCAGTTCTGGCACCAGACTTCAAGAAGGATGCAGACAAGCTGGAGAGGGTTCAGAGGAGGGCAACAAGGATGATAAGGGATCCGGAAACATAGTCCTGTGAGGAGAAACTGAAAAAGCTGGGCATGTTTAGCCTTGAGAAGAGAAGACTGAGGGGAGACATGATAGCACTCTTCAAGTACTTGAAAGGTTGTCACATAGGATCTCTTCTCGGTCATCCCAGAGTGCAGGACACAGAATAATGGGCTCAAGTTACAGGAAGCCAGATTCCAGCTGGATGTCAGGAAAAATGTCCTGACCATTAGAGCAGTGAGACAATGGAACCAATGGCCTAGAGAGGTCGTGGGCTCTCCCACACTAGAGGCCTTCAAGAGGCAGCTGGACAGCCATCTGTCAGGGATGCTTTAAGGTGGATTCCTGCATTGAGCAGGGGGTTGGACTTGATGGCCTTATAGCCCAACTCCACTATTCTATAATTCAGCATCCCTTTCCAACCTTCCATCTTATGAGCAGAATCAGGAGCAGAGCTGGCAGGGCACGGTGATATTGGGGGTGGAGCTAACAAATGTGGCCCTGCTCCACCCTCTTCACACATTTACTCTGCATATGCTGTCAACATCTGAAAATCCCAGTAGAGATCAGCCAGTGGCAATGAGAAATTCTAAGGCCCATGAGCAACTTTTTTTAAAAAACATAATTAAACACTGTTAAATAGTGTTTCCAGGCAATGGGCTTTTAAGTAACACCCTGAGGCTGTAAACCATTCCAGTGGTTTCAGAGCCTTTTGATGAAAGTAGACAGAAGATGCTTGCTGCTAATAAGGAAGAATGATCGGCTACTTGTTAGAATTGGCACTGAAATTTTGCCTGAAGCAAAATTTGAAACAGGTGTTCTTCCTCAGGTGAAACATCTCAGTCAAGGGCAGCCGAAGGAATTTTGATAGGACCAGCAACATTTCCCAGTTTTTGGGTTTTTGCACATCCCTACTTTTATAGATAGTTAGAAACGTTAAGGATGTATCTACAGCTATACATTATATATAAGTTACATATACATTAGTTAAATTGTGTATATATAACATTATATACACATTAGTTAAATTGTTTTGGCTTCCCCCTCACCCGCAAAATCCGGAGAACTGTAGTTTGACAAGATGCTCAAAATTCCCTGACAAAGATCCTGAAGCCCCTCACAGAACTACAGTTCCCAGTGTCCCCTTGGAAGAGGGAATGTCAGTTAAGCTAGTTTACATCTGGAAAGTGCAAATGCTCCCTATATATCAGCCTTGCACAATTTGGTGCCATTCAGATGTGCTGGATTACAATTCCTATGAACCCAACATGGCTAATGGCCTACTGGCTGGGAATGATTGGAATTGTAGTCCAACATATTTGGAGGTGCCAAGTTGGAAAAGGCAGCCCGATATCTTCAGCAATGAAGTACTGAGGCAAAATCAAGGAAGCATGAAAAGGAAGGCAAAGAGGCTTCAAATGAGACAAAATTCCTATGTGGATGTTTGTCGTCCACAAGAAATTATAGGCTGAAATTTGCCTTGAGTTGAGACCTTTCTAGTACACTAAAAGTAAATGAAGCTCTGCATAATTTTTATCATCTTTCATGCAGGAGCACGGTGTTCATTAGCAATAACTAGGGATGTGCATGGCCGAAAACATTGTATCGTATCATTATCAGAAAATCTGATATAAAAAAAAATCAGATCCGATTATATCAGAGTTTTTTTGTATCGAATTGTATTGGATATCCGATAATTATTTCGGATCCCTATTTTGCCCTATAGAGTTGCTTTTTGAGACAGAAAGGCTTAAAACTTCTGTAGTTTAAAAGTTACAGACTTGAAACTTGGTCACAGTGCAGACTAAGTGTTGCTAGTCATGTGTGCCCAATTTCAGAGGCACAGCTGCAGGCATTACTCAGAAGTAAGCTTGAAACATGAACTGTTTCAGGAGGCTTAAATGTGGTCCTTTTTCAAGAGACGTCCATTATACATGGGTATCTTACAGATGGCCTTGAGGGGACTTATCTGTGTCCAATTTCAGAGGCACAGCTGCAGGCGTTACTCAGAAGTAAGCTCGAAACATGAACTGTTTCAGGTAATCCACTCCATGTTGCTGCTAAGTGCTATAATAATAACTCCTCATTTTTAAAGAGCTACTCCTTAAAGTTGGGGATCTTACCGAAGGGCTGTAGGGACTAGTGGACTCATGGCAGCACTTCGTGATGAGAGCACACATCAGTTTGACATAGCTTGTCTCGATGTTGGTATTGAAGCCAAAAACGCACATGCACATCCAAGGCGAACCGGGCAGGCACAGTGGCTCAAAAAAGGCAATGTATGAGATGCTTCTGCATCCCCTCAGTAATGGAGGCTGGGAGGAGGAAGACGATCCTTGTGCACAGACGACAGGCAGGCAGGCAGTTCTTTTGGGCAGAGGTGAGCACAGAGGCAGAGGGCCAGTTGGAATTGTCCCCGATCACTGAAAATGAAGCTAGTCCATCCTCAAGCCTTGTCACCTGCAAGGCGGGCCCAGTACTACTTACTAAAAAAATTAAACAGCCAGCCTTTGCCTCTCAGAGGCAAGGTGGAACACGGATAACCCATGCCCAATTTTAAGTCATAAGGCCACCTTCGGTGCTGTGTGGGACTGGACCATGACTTCAGTATGAATACGGGCACAGTACTTAGGAACATATGATGGTGATGCCCATCCCACTGAACTGGCTGTGAGAAACTATGCTCAGCCAAGTCATATCTCAGCCTTTCTTGAAGATGAGCCAGCCATAGCATGGCAGGGCCTCATTGGGGCAGGAGATACCCCTGCAGCGCGGCAACCTGGATGAACCCACAAAAAGCTTATCTGCTTATTTTTAAGCACCTCTGCATGGCACACTGAGGCGACCCACTCCACTGAACTGAACTGACTGTGAGGAACTATGCTCCTAGCAGAAGCATAACTGCTGGCTTATCTCTTTCTCAATGATTAAGCTATGCATGTCTAAGTACAAATGGATATTCATATTGGGTGGGGAGAAGATTTTTTTTTTGGGGGGGGGGAAACAGTGGGATGTTGAAGGATATATTCATATGGGGGGGAGTGCCTGGACAGCCCAGGCATCTGAAGCACCAAGGAAGATGTACTGCTCCACCTGAGGTAGGTGAAGTGAATGAGGTGACTGGTTCCCAGGAATCCAGAAACTCACTCATCTATATCTGGAGAAGATGTACCTGGCTGAGGAGGATCCATCCCTAAATCATAAAAGGAATAATGAGGGGAGAGGATTGGGGGGGGGGGGGAGGCAGTTGCATTAATGTGAACAATGGAGGCTCCAGATGAGGACGTACAGCAGCCAGGTGATTGTTGGGCCGCGTAGGCATTTGAACTGAAGCGTAGACCCACAAATGTGCTGCTGAGAGCGCCTAACTTGGTCTGGGGGTGGACATGGGGGAGTCCATTCGACTCCTGGAACCACTCAGGTGTCCACAATATCCCTATTCAGGGAATCAGGGATCGATTCCAGAGGGGTAGCCTAAGAAATGGCTACCAGACATCCAAAGGAAGCAGGAGGCATGAAAGTTACCTGCCACTGAACCAGGGACATAGTGTCAAAAAATAACAATGCAGGAATCTGTCAAGGCGCTGTCACTGGAATGCATTCACTTTTTTGTAAACCAGCTGAACAGCTTCAGCTATTGCTGTGGGAGGGGTGGGGCATGAATATAAAATACTATCTTTCCTGGCAGACATTTCTGTGATTGTACCTTTCGTTACAAAAGGGAGAATTCCTTTGATATGGGTCAATTCAACAGGTGCACAATGTAGAGAAACCGGACCCAATACAGTCTGAAATGTATTTCAGGTATGAACTTCTGGATTAGAACGACTGAAACATTTCACACATCATTCAAAACAGTTTCAAGCTAGAAGACTCCTCAGAATAAGGGCGAGAGTACTTTATCCAAAGTTTCAATTATTTATTAAGAAAATAGTTTACTATATGTTAGTATTAAGCTGAAACGCCACAGCATTTATCGTAAGCATGAAAGGCCTTGATCTTTCAGCAACTTTGTGCACTCTTTATGGTACTGTTTGCCAGACATCCAGCCAGACGATCCCCGTGCACAGACAGCAGACAGGCAGATGCAGGCAGGCAGGCAGTTCTTTTGGGCAGAGGTGTGCACGGAGGCAGACAGAGGGCCAGTTGCTGGCTCTTTGCACAAGTAAGCCAAAGACCCCTGGGACTTGACCCAGAGATCCCGCTACTTCACAAAGGCGGCTGACTGGCAGGCAGGCAGATGCAGGCAGGGCTAAACCATAGGCAGTGTGAGATGCTTAGCATCCCCTCAATATAATACAGTAGGAGAAACAGGATCCCTTGGGATCCTTCCATCAGAGTTGAGTTACTGAGCTGTAAACACAGCCAGCAAATAATAATAAGAATTATTAACACAAAAATAAATAATGAAAAGTCGAGCCTGCCCGACTTAAAGAAAGGCGCCTCTCTCACTCCCCTGAGGACTTAAGGGTGGGGTATCCCAGCAGGGGAAGATTGGCTTTGAGAAAGACCAGCGGGTCAATGGGGTGTCACGATGTCGCCCACCACTGAAAACACCTGCTCACTTGGAAAACTAGTCGGGGGGCAGCTCAGTTGATCTCTGGCCACCCGAGCCAGGCCTGGCCACATCTGGCTCCACCATGACCAGTAGGCCAGGGGTTCGACGGAGATGTTCTCCTTGGCTCCCGCCAGGTAACACTGCACAGCAGTTGCAGCAGCATCCTGATGGATGGGTTGGTCGCCTGCCTGACAAACCACTTCCTCTAGGGCATTTGCCCAGAACCCATGGCCTGGGAGGGATGCTGCTTCTGCTGCTGCAGGGACTGCTGACCCGTGACCTCCTCCTCCGCCTCTGCAGCTGCCTGCCCAAGCCTGCTTTCCCGCGCAGCCTGAACTTCCCCCACCAACAATTCCACCCACCCCAGCCTAGAACTGGGCTCACAAACAATGTCCTTTAGGCGTGGATCACACATCGTGGCCAAGATGTAGATCCTGTCTTTCATCAGCGGCTCCAACCTCTTGGCTAATCCTGCCCTAAGCCTGGTCACCACTTCCCGCACATCTGGCAGGAAGCGCCTCCCGGTGCCGGGATCTCCGGCCTCCAGAAACTGCTGCATTTGGTCTGGAGATGCCTGGCCACAGGGACCACCTGGCTGAGGAGGACAGTGCTGCTGCTCTCTGTGGCCTCAAAGAAGGGCTTGAGGACTGACACAAGCTGGGACATGGCATCCCAATGCTGCCTGGCCAGTGGTGCCTGGATCCCTATGTCCCCGAGCCTGCACATTTCGTGAATGGCACGCTGTTGCTCCACCATACGCTCGAGCATGAGGTAGGTGGAGTTCCTGCATGTCGCCACGTCCTGAAGGAGCCGGTGCTGCGGAAGTTCCAACTCCGCCTGCTTCTCCCGCAGCAACCGACTGCCTTTCACACTGTGGTGGAAGTGCCCCGCCAGCCTCCAACAGCTGTCCAGGACATTACGGACTCCTGGCACGGGAGGGGGAGTGACGGTGCTGCTGACCATGCCAAGGCCACCCCTCACAATAAGGTTAAAGATGTGCACGATGCAGCGGACGTTATCAAAACCGCCCTCACGCACTGCCTTAACCATGTTGACTCCCCTGTCCGTGACCATGTAACTGCGGGTGTGCTGATGCCCGGCCAGCCACCCCTTCACCATGTGGTTAATGGCCTCAGTGATCTCCGCTGCCATGTGGGACTGGTCCATGACTTCAGTATGAAGGAGGGCCCAGCAGTAGCCCTCCTTTCCAGTCCCACAAGTGCTGGATCCTTCCCTGTGGCTCCCCACCAGTGAGCCGTCAGGGACAGGTAAGCGTGCGCTCCGCCCTCACTGGACCAAATGTCCGAGGTGAAGTGCACCTTCTGCGCCTCTGCCTGGCACAGTCGACCCAGCACTAACTCCCTGCATGCCCGGTACAGGGAGGGCACCACACGCCTGCTAAGGGTGGGGTGAGAGGGGATCTTGTAGTAGGGAACCACAAGAGCCATCAGCCTCTTGAACCCTGCATTGTCCACGAGGCTGAATGGCTGATCATCCAACGCCACCATCTCATCAATGCAGGTAGTGAGCTGGTTGGGCGCTGGAAACCTCCAACATGTGGCCCCATGTCTTTCATGGTGGCCTGCCTAAGACACTTGGGGATGGGAGATGGAGAACTGGCAGCAGAGGCAGCAGCCTTCTGCTTGCCCTTACTGCCTCCAGTCAGCTGGGAGGTGCCCGCCTCTCTCCCAAGCAGGACTGCATGGTGGTTCCTCCTCAGGTGGTAGAGCATATTGGAGGTGGTCAGGTGCCCTTGAATTTTACCCCTGCTGATGGTGGCCTTGCAATGCCAACAGACAGCAAAGCGGGTATCCGCTGCCACCTCAAAGTGTTCCCACACCATGCTGCCCTGTCGCTTCTAGGGTGACCCAGTCTGCCCGCCAGCGCCTGGACTCTGGGGTGTGACAGGAGCAGGGGTAGAAGACCTTGCCACTGCTTGCTGCTCCACCTCAACCACAGCCTCCTCCTCCTTCTCAACCTCAACCGGGTGGACTTCTGCTATTTCAGGGAAAAGGTCCCTCAGCGGGCTCCCCGCCTCAACCACTAGAGAAGGAGATGGTGGTACTCCTACTCTTGGAAGGCCAGTGCTGCTGCTACCACCGGCCTCTGGAAGTGGGTCTTCAAATAGGGCCCTGCGGGCAGACATTTCAGTAGCTGCTGCTGGTGCCTCTGCCTGCTTCTGAGGCGCCAAGGAAGACGTGTGCTTGATTTTCACTGGGGGCGAGACAGCCACCCCAGAACTGCCCCCAGCGACAGCATCTCTCCCAGACCCAGAGCCACCTCGCCCAAGGTGCGACTTAGTCCCCTTCGATGTGCCGCATTACATTCTGCTGCAAAATGTGAAATTATTAATATTAATTCAAATGTATGCTTTGCCCACAGTATTTGACTTTGTGTGCTGCTTTGATCACCACAGATTGTGTAGTGTTATCCTGTGTAGCAGGCTACAGGACACACCAGCACACTCACAGTGAATTAAGCAAACACACACACACACACAGAGCGAGAGAGAGAGAGAGAGAGAGAGAATATTATATATAGATATAGATACATAGATATATAAACAGTTAAACAAGGAAGGGAACAACAACACACTCACTCATTCACGCTACTCCCACTCACGCAAACCTAGCCCTTCAATCAAACCAACAAGCAAACAAAACACACACAAGCAACGAACCTGAGACACAGAGGAGAACAGAAAGATGCCAGAAAATAGAATGAATCTCCAACAATCACCACCAAAATCAATCCAGTAAATGTAAAACACAGAGCTCCACCAAAATCCACCCAGCTTCTTCAACTCCTAACTCCCAACAGAGCTGGAAAACCCAAGGGTGGGGGGTTTATGGTGGGATATCCTCAGCCCTCCTCCAACATTGAGATTGGAGCCTACTAGAATCCTTGCTGCACAACTGGTCACTGAATCTGTCAGTCTCAAGCAAATACACCCCACCTTCTAGCTCTGTCTATTTGGCACGGAAAAAAATGGCCATCCGATAGTCTGATCGATATTTATCGGATCCGATAATTATCGGAGAGATTTGTATCGTATCATTATCGTTAATCGGATGTCCGATAACGCCAATATCGGATTATTATCGGACATCGGAACGATACGATACACATCCCTAGCAATAACATCTACTTGGAGGAGAAAGCAAAGCTGCTGTGGAGAAGTTGTCATATTTGGCCACCAACCATTTTTTGGAAAACTAGAATTTTTAAAATCTCATATTTTAAGGCTACAGAAAGTGCAAATCGAGTTTCACCACAGTGGGCAAAATTTCCATTATTCTTAAGCGCTAAATACAAAGATTACAAATCAAAAGTTGGGGTTGGGGCAGTTGTTTTCATAGACCATCTCAAGGTCAACAGTGGCAAACAGGGACAACGTGTGGTATCAAAATCCCAAAGGGAAAAAGGAGGGGTGTCTCCTTATCCTTTAGTATCATCAGTAAGCAATGTAATGAAGATTCACATAAAAATATACAGGAAAAGGGGAGACCTAGAAGAAGGTCATGCCCTCCCTAGACCCTGATCATGCTTTCTCCACACGACACTCTAGAGAAACCACGGGGCCATAGAAATTTGAGTTTGGGGTAAACCCAAACAATCCTTCTATAGCACTATTACACTACACTTTAAATCAGAGCTGGGCAAACCTTTTTTCTGTTGAAGGCCGCATTCCCTCATAGGTGATCTTTCAGGGGCCTCATGCCAACAGTGGGTAAGGCCAGACCCAAAAGTGGGTGGGTCACTCCTTTCCTCTATCTGCCGCCTCCTTTTATGATACAACAATGTGCTTTAAAATGTTTCTCATTTCTACGCTACATCTAAGATGTACACGTAATGTCTAATATGTGCACACTAGTTCTAGAAATATATATTTCTTCATTGTATTTTCCTGCATTTCTAACGGTGAGTGAAAAGAGCTTCAATCACAAAGGACAGTAACCTATTTCTTAGCACAATAAACATAATTTTGCATGTCATGTGCCCAGTGGTTATTTTTAAGAGGTCAAACAAGAAACGAAGATCAGTATTGCTTACTTAGGTTCCCCTATCTTGATTCCAGGGTGCTGCGTATAGGCATGGGAGTGTGTGCTGGGTGCCGATTTGAAGGCCATCGGGCAAATGGGACATTTGTAGAAGACTTCACAGTGAGAACCTTGAATGTGGGACTTGAGTGCTGCCACATCAGAGTACACCACATTGCAGTGGATGCAGCTGTAAGAGAGATGGAGAATTATTTTAACATTTTACGTTGTAAATCACAGCCTTAAGGCAGGGATAGGCAATCTGTGAACCTCCCCCAACTGTTTTGGCCTACAACTGCCCTAACCCCTGACCATTGACTATGCTGGCTAGAGCAAATGGGGGTTGTGGGCAAAACATCTGGAGGGCAACAAGTTGCCCACCCCTGGCCTATGGGCCAGTGCTCTCACCACGACAGAGACAATAAAGGATACTACAGAGGAAGTGTACAAGAACACAGTTTGAATGCTACACAGAACAGCGTTCCAAAACAGGAGACAGAAAGGATGCCAAATGTTTCAAGATGTTCAAATTCCCAAGTCCATAATTCTCAATGCAACTGCAGAGAAAGCAAAGGACTGTGAACTGGGCCAAGGGTTTTATCTTGGCAGGAAACCCACAGCTCAGTTCTGCATACAGGAGATTCTTAGGGTGAAATGAATTTGCAATAAATAAATGGAGAAGGATCCACAAACTCCTCTTCAGCAATGCAAAAGGGGACAGAGCTGGTCCAGGACATTTTTTCACCAAAGCAGCTGCGGCACCTGACCTGAGAGATATGTCTCAGAATTCCTTGCAAGGCTGCACAGGATATTGGGCACAGTTCTGACAGTGTAATCATGTGTGATCAGAGAGGATTACATCCCAGCACCTTTGGCAACAGATTCCTGGGTGCACCTCTCAGATGACTTAGGACAAGGAGAGCCAACAAGAGGCAAGTTAAAATTAAAACTAACAGAACAAAACTGTATTTCTCTTTAAGTGCAACTTCGCATGTATGCTGCTAACCACTATGCATCATAGATTATGCAAATAGCCCACTATGCCCATTATGCAGAGCTTATATTCTCACAGTGGGGCAGATTAACCCATTGTGAGTGGTAGAAACATCCCACAGACACATGAACCCATCATGGGTTCCGCCAGAAAACAACCCATCGTGGCCTAGTGTGTTGTATGAAACCAGCCATTACCTATAGTTTGCTGAGTTTGAAAGACATTACAAACCACAATTAATCAAGAATGTAAGTGAAAGCTACTGAATGCTACGTTGGAAAAGGGAGAGTATGTGGTCCCAAGGCTTGCCTAGGCTCGTACCCATGATGGTAAACTATGGTTTAGCGTTGCTTCTGAACCAGCCCTTTATATATTCAGGGTGTTATTTGTCTGCACAGGAGTTCCTGTATTTCGGTCATGGAATTCCCATGGAGATGTTTTGGTGAAAGCTATCTTTAAATTTTCATTGATCAACAGTTTAAGAGCAGATAATTCATCAACTAAAAGTTAAACAGCCCTAAACAATCACCATTTAACATGATCTTACTCAAGAAGTAAGTAAAGGTTGCCTGTGGAAAACACAGCGATAAGATTATTCCAGAGAGTTAACAAAAGTCTCATGGGTCTCCCCAAGAGAAACTTTCCCCACCATCTCTAATCAACAGCACAAGATACTGGAAAAAAGAGCGGAATTCTTCCCGATCACCATGAGCTGTGATTAGCAGAACTATTGTTTATACCTCTTAATAGCTTCAAAACATTGTTATTATTAATAATCATTGTACTGACCGGAATCCAACTCTTCGAGTGTAGTGTAGGCAGTTCTTTGTGACATGGGTCTGGAAGTGGGCTGATCTGCAGATTGCCCCACATTCGGGACACGTGTATGGTGATTTATGCTGATGAATTCTCTGATGTGATGCAAAACTGCACAGGTTCGGAAGCAACATCTGGCATATACTGCAGGTCTTCTATGCAATAAACCAAAACAGATGAGATAATAAGCTATATGCCTTAGACACACATATTTTACACAGTCGGTCATGATTCAAAACAAATTTTTAAAATAAAAAGTTAGTATAAAACACTACTATGGGCATGTCAATTTAAAAGAATACAACAACATAACAACAAAATAACAACAAAAAACCCTGTGATGTACCATTGTTTTCTTAATACGTCCCAGTTGAGAAGAGCAGAGCTTGTACACTGCAACCTGTAATGTACAGATAGCATCCTTTGTTACCCCTTCATCCCCCACCTGATTTCCCTTCTCCACTAAGATAAGATTGGAACCTTAGGCTGCAAGATCTTTGGGGCAGGGAACTGCCTTCTTTTGCTGAAGTCATAAATGAAACAACATGTACTTTAGCAGTGGAGGCTGGTGGCTCCTGTGTCAGGGGGGCTGTGAACCCGCTCCAGGTTTCTGTTGGAACCAGTCAGAACTCTGAAGGAGCTATCCAAGGTGTGGAAGCACCTTCAATAACTCCTTTAGAGTTCTGACTAGTTCCGACTGAAACACGGAGCAGGTTCACCACCCCACTGACAGGAGCTATGAGCCTCCACTGTTCTTTATGCCTCTTTTAAAAATCATTGGGGGAAGGGGGCAGATAATTCCCTTTTATTCAAGAATAATTTTAAAAAACTCTGCAGTAACTAATGATTTATTAAAAGCAATTCAACATAATTTTTAAAAACACATATAACAATATCCTTTGAACCGTCGCACAGGCAAATATGGTGTACAAAGACCATGGAGGATATCACAGACTCTGCAGTGAAGCCATGAATTAAACTACACCAGACACCTTCAGGTGTGTTCATTTCATTTTTATACCATCCTTCCGCCAGAGAGCCCAAACTGGTGTACATGGGGAGGGTGCCCCCCTCTCCGCCCATTTTATCCTCACAATGATTCTGGTTAAGGCGAGAGAAAAGTGACCAGCTCAAGATCACCCATTAAAGTTTGTGGCTGAGCAGGGATTTGAACCCAGGTTTTCCCCAATCTAAGTTCAGCGTGCAAATCACCATATCAAACTGTCTCAGTTGCACTTCCGAAACTAAGTTGTTCTGGGTCTTGCTATTACCTGGATGAGAGACCGCGTTGTAATCCTACATCCAACACACTGACCACCATGGAGGAAGCGGCAGTATGAAAACGTAACAATAGATAACCGAAATACAATGGCAATCTAACACTGAATCTTCATTTGCGGAACTCAAGAGCTGGATCTACCATCAGGCAGAGTGAGGCAATCACTTCAGGTGGCAGATGCTGGGAGGCAGCAGGAAAGTATCGGAGCTGTGTGCCATGTGGCTCGCCTTGCACCCCCTAAGCTAGCCTGCTCCCTTTAGATGCAGTACAGGAAGCTATCCCATGCCCAGTATCGAAATAAAATTCATCTACTAGTCCAACTGGCTTTTGTACATAGAATGGAAGGGGGCGCCATCTTGTTCTTCACCTTAGGCAGCAAAATAGCTAGGGCCGGCCCTGGCAGCACTGTCTTGCCCACTCCCTTTTCTCTTCCCTAGAGCAGCCCCCACTATCAGGCTGAACGTAACTTAGGCCACAATCCTAAGCACACTTTCTAGAAAGAAAGTCCCATTAAGACCCAATGGAACTTACTTCTGGAGTCCACATGCATGGGATTAATTAGACTGTAAAAGCTCCACTACACAGAACAAGTGGCGCCTACAACAAAATATTGTGGTCTACTTTTTCTCCTAACAGGGGTACTCCTGTCCAGAGTTCGATGCAGTCATTCACTCCAAGCAAGTAACCACGACCCCACATTCCCATTTCCATTTTTCTTTTCCAAGTGATACGCAACATTCCGGGATTACTGAGCATGCTCAGTCTTCACTGGGCTGTTGTCAGTGGGTTGCTCCCCAATGTTTAAGGATTGCTGTTGTTGTTTTAAAAAATATTCTCTATATTTCTGCAAATGGGCATTCCGAAATCTTGCTTCTCGTTTTCCAGTAGTCCCATTGTAGTTCCAATACTGTTGCAACTCAACCATCCAAGACCACTGTTAGGAGGAAAAATATGTCCAGTTCACTTTTACCACTTAGGGCTACCTGCGATATCGCCTTCTCCCATACAATCCGCCCTGCACACTTAGGTCCTCTGGGAAGAACTTACTCAAGTCAGCCAGAACTAGGCTGATGAGTGTTACCCAGAGGACCTTCTCTTCCATCGCTCCCAGACTATGGAATGGTCTGCCGGAGGAGATTAGACAAATTAGCAGACTTCATGAATTTAAGAGAGTCATGAAGACTGCTCTCTTCCGGCAGGCCTAGCTAGATGAATTTTAAGATGTTTTTAATGATGTATTTTTTCTTGTTTTTAATTTTTTTTTAACTGTTTGTAATTCTTGTGTTTTATATTCTTGTTGTTCCCCGCCTCGATCCGGAGGGAGAGGCGGGTTATAAATTATAATTATTATTATTATTATTATTAATGCAAACTTATCTTGTTGGTATTTCTTGAGCCAATATACAAAACAAAATGCACTTATACATTGTTATTTGTACTTTTCTGGGTATTTTTGATGCAGCTCTCCAATAAAAAATGCACATAAAATGGATATATTAGAGAAGGGTATCACAAAAATGCATATATATCAGTGAAACAATATACAAAAATGCATTGTATTACAGGAAATAGGTTGCAAAAAAAATGTAATAGAAAAAAGTGCATACAAAATTATTTGTATTAGGGAGTAAAGTGCACAGAAATGCATACAAATTTTCATGCGTACTTATTAAAAGCACTGAGGGAAAACGCACCCAAAATTGTGGGAGCAGGATGGAACAAACTTAAGGTTATAACTGGAAACCAAAATGGACAGATTCACCCATCAATCCACAGTTGTCATATTTTTTATGCTTCCTTAAGAAAAAAATGTGCCTCACATGCAATGAAGTAGTACATCAGAGAGTGGTGTACACTTCACATTTCTCGCTGATGTTCTAGTTGATTACATGGAGGGAGATGATCCCACTAGATCTCGTAGCCCTAAGTGGTAAAAATCCAGAATTCTTCCACCTCACTCTGCAGATCGGCTTTAAATTTAGAAATAAGAGAGTAGATTCTGCAGATAATGCACAGGTAACCTAGCAACCTGAAGACAATTCATGAAACTCCGGCAAGTACAATTTGACATAGAAGTTAGCTGCTTTTTAAAATCAAGATTTGAGTTTGTTTGAAACTACATAAGGAATAAGCAGTGAGGGAGACAGGAGAAGGCAAAAAGAACATCTGGGCCTGCTCCAGTTGGACAGCCCATCTCCCCACTGCTGCCAAGGCCAAATGACATCAACTAAGACCAACAGCCCATCAGATGCAAGCAGGCTCCTGCTCAATTGGAGCTGGTTGCGTTGTTCAATTTGTTTCTTGAGCATGTGGTTCTCGTATGGATGAAGTTTCATAAATATCATAAGCCACTCAAAAAGTGTGATATAAATCTACAAAATAAAATGAATGAAGACATAAATAAATGAAAGGAATCTCAATACTTCAACATTTAACTAATTAAATCAGGCAAGACCCGACCATTCTAGAGGCTTAAGTGCGCACTGCCATTAACAATGTGCAGCTATTTGCCCATCCCAATCTGCATTGCACTGAACTGGCTAGATGTGCCTTTCTATGCCAATAGGGATGTGCATCAGTATCTGGAGCCACCAGCTGTATTGCATAACAACTTGCCTGGGGCGTTGGCTGGATCAAAGGCAACATAGATGAGCACACTGAAATTCTGTTGTACAAAGCTAAAATCACTATAACTGTACACTGTTTAAAGTTCTTCTAAAAATAATGCGATAATATACTTCAGAATTTTTTCTTCACTAAGTGTATATATATATTTTAAACCAGTGGTTCTATAGCATGGGAGGGGAATCTCTAGTCTACAAGTCTAATTTGACCTACAGAGGTTCCCCATCCAGCTTGTGGAGCCTCTTTGGATTCCTCCAGAGGGTAGGCACAGCTGGTGCTGAAGACAGCGGATGCCCATAGGCCTGACACGCACTGCATGAAGCTGGAGACTCGATAAGCATTGGGAGGAATATCCTCTGAGACCCTTTCTAAGTTGCTTTCTCATACTAAGTCCCTTTCTCTATGCTGAAAGAAGAATGACACCCGTGTCTCTCTCCGTATGGACTGAGTGATGACATCAGTGGGTGTGTTCATACCCACTGATGTCATCTGGCCCACGGGGGCCTGGCAATTTGCCCCCCCCCCCCGAACAACGTGACTTAATAATAAACTAAACAAAGAGAAAAATGAAATAGAGATAAAATTTATTTTTTTAGACTTCCAAGTATTACATGATTCATGAGGCCTTTTTTCTTCCAAAACCGGCATCAAAGTATTTCTTAAAGGAATTGATATTTGGGCTGAGCCAACACAGGAGGTAAGGACACCTTTCACAAAGAATTACCTCTCTGAGACCCCTCCCCCATTTCTGTTGATTTAGCTGGGGAAGGCCTGCAGATTTGGCTTTGTACATTATCATGTTGCCTATATGGCTGTCTCAGACTGTGGCAGGAAGAAGCCCATGGTTTTTTGTTTTTAAAAAAGTGCCAAAACTGGAGATCTGGAAAAGCAGCTGCAAAGAGGCACAGAACAGTATACTTTTAAAAAAACAGCAAATGGGGTTTCATGAAATTTCCCCTTCCCCAAGACCTCCCTTTTGCCCCAAAATGTCCATGGGTAAAAATTCTGCTGATTTAGAACAAGTTACGAAAGTTTGCTACTATTAGCAAACATTACAATTATTAACAAAAATATGCATTTGATGTGCCAGTGGAAACTCGAATTTGCTAATGCAAAAGACGGTAAAAGTGAAATAATTATTGAAATTATGAGATAAAACTACAAACAAATATATGTACAGATTTTTATTCTACAGATGTAGATGTACTAAGTCTGTTTTTTTTCTTGCTGAGAGTCTTGAGGCACCTTAAAGATTAAGGATCAACAGTGCAGACAAATATTTCCCGTGTCTTAACCATGGTTAGGAAATTAGAAGTGCCCACTTGCCTTGTGTTACTCCAGGGATTCCCCCTTCATTTTTTGAGCTAACCATGGTACAGTGCTATACTTGCCTCAAGGTTGATTCAAACCATTACCTTAAATCAAACCAACAGCTGACAGTTTCAAACCCTGGTTTAAAGCTACCTATCATTAGCATCAGTACAGACATAAAGCTGCATCATGACTAATGCAAAAAGTAAAGGCTGCGGTGGAGGGGCTTTGCATGGAAGATGAGGTGGGGGAGTCCGTGGAATGCTCCCAATCTCTTAACCATGGTTAACGAAGTAGGACATACATATCTGTACCAGGCCTAACAGATGCATTGTAGCAACCTATTTAGAGAGCAAACCTATGGTTCCTGGGTCAGTGTCCTGGGGACCATAGGATGGCTTGGAAGGGGGAGTCGGAGATCCAACCCCTGCCTCCTCGCAGCTAGCAAGGAGAGAACTTCACAGACTAACTCTCTGAGGTTGGAAAATCAACCTCGAAGAGGGGGAAAAGGGAGCATTCAGGTTTGCAGAAATGGGAGGTGACCGGAGAAGCCAGGATATTTCTCCTGAGCCTCCTCAAACCTCCTTTCCTCCTCCAAAGTGCCCTTGACAGGCTAAAAAGCCTGTCTAACAAAAATAGAGGAGAATGAGGATGCCTCTGTCCTTCCAGCTTCAGTCTGGCAGGACAGAGGCTTCCAAGCAGCACGTGTGCAGTCGATAGGATTGTGCCCTTCAACTTTAAAGGTGCCACAAATATCTGTTGTTATTATTATAAACAACAATGGCTTTTATTGTATACGATTTATAAAAGAAAAACTTTATTGCTAGATTGTACTTGCTAGACCCCAGATGGTACAGCCCTCTCCAGGGATGAAAGATGGCTAACTGATGGGAGCTTAACAACAGCAACAGGCGGTCAGAGGGGCTGCTTTGTAGACAACTAGTGATGAATGGATTGCAAAAGGGCTCCACTCAATGCTGGCTCAAGGTTTTTTGGGGGCCTTGGGCAAGACACCTTCAATACCAAGGGAACACGAGGAAACAGTGCTGACTCCAGGTTTTTAAGTGCCTTGGACAAGACACCCACAATAGGCCCCTTCCCTCAGTGAATCTACCTTCTCACCACCATTATCAGCAGATGATATTGCTCCTCGTCCTCTTCTTCATTATTGCCACCCCTCGCTTGCTTGACAGGCAGAGAGCCAGTGAACAAGCAGGCAGGGGCATTTACAGCCGCTGCTTTTCACTACCACTGTTGTCTGGACTGGCAGGGGCAGGTGAACAAGCAGGTTGCAATGCCGAAGAGGAGGAGAAAGTCCAGGGGGGCCTTGCTGGGATGTGGGCCCTTAGCCTATCCTTGATACCAGCCCAGGCTCAACTACAGTTTGGGTGCACCCATGATTGCTCACTGATTCCTCAATTCCTCAATTGTAGAGGATTTCTAAATTCAAATTATGATCAAGTCCCTCTGCAGTGCCTAAGTCTTGCAAGAACAGCTATAGCATTTCTTAGCTAGCTAGCTAGCTTCTGCCTTAATCAAATGGAAAGATATTTGAAGGGCTTTTGCCACTCCAGAAAGCAACGTCCAGTGCTGACTGTAGATTTTGGAGGGCCCTTGGGCTAGATACCCTCAGTGGGGCCCATTCCCTCAATAAAGTTACCTTTACCCTGCCACACCAGCTGCTCTTGTTCCTCAGCTTCTTGCTCATCATTGCTATTACTTGCATGCATGGCAGGCAGACAGCAAGTAGGCAGTGTCATCTCCTGCTCCACCTTCCCACCACCACCGTTGTCTGGGGCAGAGGGAGAGGCAGATGAACAAGCAGGTTACAGTGGTGAAGAGAAGCAAGTCCAGGGGGCTTCTGGTCAGTGAGCCCCTATTGACGTGTGGGCCCGCAGCAGGTGCCCAACCATGCCTACCCTTTATGCTGTTCCTGACAATGTGTTAAAGCATCCAACACACAATCAAACATATTCTTGTAGCTTTCCTTCTACTAAATCAAACAGGTTTTCAAACTTGGGAATCTGACTTGGGAAGGCCTGACAATAGATAGGCATCCTAGAACTATCCTGGCTGGTCTTGTAAGAGAAGAACACCTAAAGCATTATCCCCTAACACCCCCATTCCTCAGGTAGAGACAACAGCTGGAGATTTGGTGGCAGGGTTGGACTTACATAGACATTATCTAGAACCAGAACTTCCTCCACTGGTCTCTCCCATTCTCTCTCTTTGTTACACATTCTGAAGGTAACATGGTGACTTAGAATAGGTGGCCTGTGAGCATTAGGGCTTGCAGATCTTTCCAGCTTCTAAGGGGGTCTCTGTCATCTCAGGAGCAAGATCCGTACTTGTGATAGCAATAATGATTCCAATTTAGACAACTGTGGTCCTGAGAAGGCCCAAGAACAGGAACGATTCTTCCGCTGTTATCCTAGCTGTCTGAAATGATTATTTCCAACAGTCACAGTGACAGCTTCAGGGTTTGGCCATTTGTCTGCTCTCCTTCTTCTGGTTCCAATCCACACAACTACCCAGCGCAGGTTGATGATCCCCCATCTCCTTGCTCCTGTGTGCTCCCTATGAAGAAATCAATTTTGGACATTTCTTGGGAAAGGGTCCCTAGATTAAAACCCAGAATGGCACAGAAATCTCAACAAAACAGCAGGCACAATAAGACTTCCAAAAATATAACTACTGAGAGAGAGTACACCCGAAATAAAATATACAGTCAATTCCAGACAGTAATTAACGTTTATTGTCAAAGTGTATCTACAATCACAAATTTCTCCATAAAACAAAACATAGGCAATGCAAATATAACAATACCAATGATATCTCAACAGTCCAGAATGGATAATATACATGTATCCAAACAGTCCACATGAGAAAGTTGGGAGTAAAAATCCTGATGCTGAACAAAATGCTGTCGAAAAATCCAGAATGAAGCTCTCTCATAGGTAGACATATCCTGGCTCTCAAGAGACGAGATGAAGGCTACTTGCAAAACAAATCCCCATATCTCTCTAAATGGAATAGTAAGAATTACCGAAAATATGGAACCATCACTCAGGGGCTGCATAACTAGTTAGCATGCCAGAGTCTTCTGTGATAGCAGTATAAACAAGATAAATTGCTCCATCAACTAAAGTACAGCCATGTTAACTTATTCATCGGCGATTTTAGTTGCATCATTCTCCTCTGGGCTACTAGGATACATGTATATCATCCTTGTTGAATGAAGTATTGTATTGTTATACTCTCTGGAGTTGACTATATATTTTATTGCACTGTTTTCTCTTTTTAACCTTGAGAAACTTTGGGCAGGGATCTATTCATTTGTTGAAGATCTTTATTCCCCACCTTTCAAACTACTTTTCTTTTAATGTAAATTCTTATGGAAACATATTATAACAATAAAATACGATATGAAGATTGAATAGATCAAGACACACAGCAGCATCAAAAAGCTATCAGAACATAGAATAAAAATGTTTTCAAGTGACAGCTCAAAGCAGAAAGGGAGGCAACTTGTTAGATTTTCAAGGGAAACAATTCTACAACTGCGATACCACTACCGAGAAGGCCCTGTCCCTGATACTCACTAGTCAGTTCTTGGCTAATGATGGGCCAGAAAGCAGGGGCTCTGATGCGGATATTAAAGCCTGGGTAGCTTTAATAGCCTAAAGTAACACTAAACAGCCTGGGATGAGGCTATTATCAGCACTTTTAATTGAACTTGGAAGGAAATGGTATTATCTAATCCAGTGGTCTTCAACTGGTCCAGACACAAGACCCACCTCGGACTCACAACCTGCAACATAGGACCCACTTTTACAATTTTCTCCACGCCCAACATGGCAGCAACAGCTTTGCCGTGACCCAACTGGACTGATCTCATGACCCACTTTTGGGTCATGATCCACCAGTTGAAGAGCACTGATCGAATCTAATTATTATGACTTCCAAACCGTAAAGCTTCTTCACAAGCCTTTGCAGTTCTGGATGAATACACAACTATTCCTTTGGAGGATGTGAGTCATGAAAGAGTCTTCCAATGAATGAATTTGTCCCGACTTTTGCGCTTCGGCTATGGGGCAGTATAGAAACGTAATAAATGAATTAATGGACCCATACTCTCTGAACTTATGAATGAAAAGGGCCTTGTTGCATTGATTTCCTAAAAGAGGGCAGCAATGACCACACTCCACACAGCTGAAGGATCCTGTAGGTGAGGATTGCACTACATACTCATCTCAGAGATGACGTCCTTTGCAGAGAGAAGGAGGGAGGAAAAGACAATTACTTTCCTGGGAAAGAAACCCTAAAACATGCTGCACAAATGCCAAGGGGAATTGTGTTGTTTATAAGGGACCATAGGAGGAACTCCAAAATTCAGAAGCTTTTTGATGGTTTAGAGGGGGGAAAGCAGGCAAGGTTTGACACTCCAGGAAGTTGTCAGGATTGGAATCACCCTAGTTTAGCCCTAAAAATCACCTGTCCAAAGTTTTGCTTGACTCCCAATGTTGCTTTTCCTAAGCAACAGTGTTCCACTATATAGCTAGCAATTTTATTCTGTACAAGTGAACACCTGAAAAAAATTGCAGACAGATTTGTTCTAAATGTAGCCCTTTTCACCTCTCCATACCCAGTGGCACAAGATCACATAATGAGGCTAAGGAACTATCTATAATAGAACTCTATCCCATGTTGCCCTGCACCAGGAACAGATGCAAACTTCCCTCCCTCCACATCCACTCTGTCTCTCTTTCACATAAACCTGCCTTACTCTCTGCACCTTGGATGTCCAACAGTACACGGCCTTTTCTATCCCTAGGCCCTTTGTGCTATATTTTTTCCTTGAGCAGTTTGTGAACATTCCATAACATCACAATACAGCCGATGGCTAGGAAAAGGTTTAGAGACTGGCATATAATAGCCAGCTTGTCTTTTACCTCATTTTCGTCTGTTTTAACTTTCTAACTAACCTTCTTTCTTTCTTTCTTTTTTGCAAACTGGCAAAACTATATTGTTTTGGATACTTTACTCTGATACCTCATGAATATCTCTGTAGCCATGTTAGGAAAGGATAAAAAATTAGTCCATCTATAACAGCCATTATAAAGCTATAAATAAAAAGTGATTAGGCGCATGAGAAGCAGTGTCGAGCACACAACCTTTCATGCAGCAAGAAATAAGAGCTATTAATTGCCACTTTTCAGCACTACTTATGACAGCCTGCAAACCACGGCAGACATATCTTTACATGGACTTCACACAATAATACAGCTCAAACGACAAGCGCCCAGAACGATGGGGAAACTTTATACAGAAATTTTACTACTGGGAGAGAAATTGTGAAATCAACTGACAAATACCAATGAAACGAATTCCATTGTACAATTTAAGCATATAAAAACAATGCTAAAACAACTAAAAGCACTTCTTAAAAACAGATCACGTTCTGGTAATTCTCAAGTTCAAAACACGAAGTATAAAGTTTTGCAGGCCAAAGGGATCTCAATGAAAAACTGCATATTCTTTTTCTGTTTTTACACAGTTTTCTTTTCCATCTGTGCAACAGCCTGGTAGTTTTTACAGTGTTGTTGTTATACATTTAGGATCCTAGTTCAGGGTTTTATGCTATTTTTCATTCCAGATTCCCATTTCTTTATGGGGTCTTCCCCCCATTTTTTTCTCCTCTCCTTCCAGTTTCCCTATTTAGATCTATGCTCAAAATATGCTATCTTAGAGGCCACCCACACCGTCTTCATTCATTCCAGTAGGTGTTACTGAAATGAACAGGGCAGGCTGCAAGATGTGAGACCCATTACCAGGCCAATTGTGCGAGGCCATGTAGCAAGGCCTTGCTACTCAAGTCCCGTTTTGCATTCAAGTGCAGGGAACTGAGGGCTTGTAAGGAATGCATGGAATGGGAGTGAAACTTTGGTTCATAAGCAGGCCCATCTTGCCTTGAGGGCAGAAAGTTTTGCTGCCTGGAGTCTGAGATACATGCTGGCAAAGCAGTGGTCAAGCCATGGAACAACAGCCAAGCAGGAGACAAGGTTATAACTTTTGTTACACCCTGCAGCTAGGAGTTCCACGAGTCTGGAGTGTTCCCATGTATCCTTACAAGGCTTAGTGTAACATCAACCTAAAACAATGAGAAACTGTCTCTGCAGGTTTCTGTCCCCCAGAATCAAATTTCCCAATGGGTAACAATGGAAAAGAGACAATAAAAAAACTGAAAATTGAATGGTGTCAAGGGATTAAAAATAAAAAGCAACTTAACCCTGCCTTGCTTGATTTTTACCTTTTTGTTCAACTCTGAGCTTTGTTAGCAGATTTTTATTTGTTTTGGGGTCCTTTGGGGCCTCCGCCTGATTCTTGCCTCCTTTTTAGAGCAGAAGGCCTTCCTTTCTCTTTTGAACATGTTTTTTCTTGGCTTTGAGACTATTTTGGGCCAGTTTTTCTAAGCCAGACGCTTGGCTCCTGTGCAGCTTGGTGTAGTTTTCACCCTCTATTTTATTTTGTTTGGGTTTCACCACACTTTTCATTTTAAAACATTTTCTTCACTCTCTACTTGGCTTTATTTTCCTATTTGGACTTTACTGAGGTCTACACCCTGGGTTCTAGGAGAGGTCTCTCAACCTTCCTTTGGGTCCAGGGAAGCCTGTTCTTCAGATCTCTGCTTGAGATAGGTAGCTATACCTTCCTTTTAATCGCTCCCCCCCCCCCCCCCGTTCCTTCCTTTTCTCTAAAGGTTTGGACCACACTGCTATACAGTTGAGAGCTTCAAGCACTGTATTTAACTAGTTTGGACTGGTGGACGTTAAGTGGAACTAGGTAACGATTCAAACTGCTGCTAATTGGACCTACTATAAATTTTATATGTCATAGCTATTCCATTTGATATTCTAATACAGTTTTTCTAACATTGTTTTCTAATAGGCCTTAACAAGAGTTAAACTGTAGTTTATTTTGCATAGTGTAATCTCTACATGTAACATGTGTGGTTCGTGAGTACCAACATATTTTCTTTGTAATTATTGCATGTTTTACATTCTACTTCTGTATGATATTGATTGATTGATTGATTGATTGCATTTTTATACCGCCCAATAGCTGAAGCCCTCTGGGCAGTTTACAAAAATTAAAACCATGACAACTATTCAAAATATAAAACAACAACAGTATAAAAACGTAGCTTTATAAAGCCTTCATATCTTAACACTTCTTCTGTGCCATGTTTTCAGTTGTTTAAGTTGTATTCACTGTTTTCCTGCTTAAGTTTTAAAATATATTTTCAAAAATATTGAACATTTAAATAGCCTTATGTCAGCTCTGGTTACACTCTCTTACTCACTGGGGCAAAGTCAGAATTTCATTTTCCAGACTGACATGTATCTTACGCTGACCTCCCCATTTTTGTAGCTGCATGGAGCAAGAACAAAGTGCTGGGCCACTGTAGATTGCTGGTAGGGTGGCCAGGTGTCCTCATTTACAAAGGACACTCCTCTATTTGAAGGGCTGCCCTGTCCCATTCTAGTTTAAAGATAATGACCCATAAGAACTGTTGCCCATAAGAACAGTTAGCACCTGGACAGTAGACTGAATAGGCAGGCACACAGGTCACCCGATCAGCTTTTCATACTATGGTGAGATGTACTGTATTTATCTTTAAATTATAACAATTATTTGTAAATTTGCATTTATACATATTAATTTGCACATGCAAATTTTAGGCAAACAGCTGTCCTCTTTTGCCCTCCGTTTTGGTGGTGCAGTTTCTCTTTTTTTAGAGATTCATAAGTGGCCAGCCTAAATAGATATTATCCAAAGGTGGTGTTTGGTGCACTGCAGCCCAAGGAAGTTATCCAATTAAGGATATGAGGATGTGATCATACAACTCACTATTGCAACGGAGGGGAACATGTCTGTTGAAGGAGCTGTTCAAATATATTCCAGTGATCTTCCTAAAGCAAATAAGCTTAATTTAATGTAAAATAAGATCTGTAAGTGAAAGATGTACAATGCTCCATTTGGGAGGATTTTGTGGGGTCGTGGATTGCTTCTCTGATGCTATCAGTTTTACCAAATCACTCTCTCTTTTACTGAGGGGAAGGGGAAGTTATTAGATACACGGACTGTCCGTTTCGCATTCTACAAGTTTTGAAAGTTTTGAAACACAAGTTCGTTCCATCTTGTTTCTGCATCAATTTGTGAATTCTTTGGATAAAAGTCCACACGAAAATTCATACATATATATGCATTTTTGTATATAATGTTTCCTAGTATTGGCATCGTTTGTAGGACTTCCTAACATATTCCTTCTTGTACACAATTTTCCCTATGATCTGCATTTCCCCTCAATGTACGCATTTGTGTATGTAAGTTATGATCAGAGAAGAGCATCACAAAATTTGGAGAACTGCAAAAACAGAGAGTTAATTGCATTCCAGTTCACCAATTACTTTGAGAAGTGCAAATTAGATTGGCTTATATTAAAATGCGAACCAAACAAATTTCTTCCCCCATCCCTAGTTAGAAGGCATATAATGTTATGGAGACATTAAGCTGGAAGTGAAGGTAACATCAGACGATTAAGATAGCATTTCATTGTGGCTAACAGCCCTAGAGAAACACATTAAAATCATTTTAAGGTTTAAACAACATCATGGCTAGGATCAAACTCACCTCAGCCATGACCCACTAGGTGGCCTAAAGCAAGCCACTATTTCCACACTCACAACATCCCAGTTTCTAATCTAGTGATAATACTTAACCAAACTAAAAACGGGAATTTAGACATCTGATTTTGAGTATCTGCATCTAGCAGATCTTTTTTGGAGCATACCTCTGATTTCTAGTCTTGCCTGCTCCAACATAAATCTGAATCAAGTTTATTAGATGCTCCAATTTATTTATTATTATGCTTAAATTGATAGCCAGGCCTTCACTGATCTAGAGTGGGGTATATACACATCAATAAGACTATATAAAGCAACATTAAAACCACTATAAAAACAATTCGAACTAATGCAGAACATAGCTTCACCACACAGGAGAATACCCTCATCCTTCATCTACTTCTAAAGGCCTGGATAAAGAGGTGCGCCAACCGTGAAAATACTACTGTATATAGAGAAAGACATAGGGACTGAATTTATTTTATTTATTTATTTATTTATTTATTTATATCCCGCCTTTTTCCCAGGGCTGGGACCCAAAGTGGTTCACAAAGTTAAAAATTGTCTCTCTCAAGAACCATGAGGCCTCCTGATTCAGTGACCTATGGTGATGATATCACCATCTTGTGTAGGGCCTTAAGGCTGAGATCCACTGTGGCCTTCAGACCTGAAGAGTCCCTTCCCCTTTAATTATCAGGTGAAACAGGAATATTCAATTTGTGTTCCAGAGGCTCCTTGTACCTACAAGGTGAATCCTGAATAGCTCAGTGCCAAAGGAACTACAGATCAGATGATTCACAGCTGTCTTGGGTATACCAGACACAAATATACATGGGAGCATGCATGGCCTACGGCCAAAGTGCCAGAGTATAGGTGTCCTAACAGGACAGAATATGGAATCTGGGTTGTTTTTCCAGACAGTGGAGGTATCTGGAAAATCAGTTCTAGAACGAATCAATATATACATGAGTTTGTTTGCCTGCCCATCACTAGGAAGGAGATGCTGACTTCACTGAGGAAATTATGTAGGGACAACGCTTTTAAACATTGAAAGAAGGCTTATTAATTGTTTTAACAGCAGTAGCTTGCATTCCCCACAGGCCTGTCAGTACTGAAAGTACTACACAGAGTAAGGCAAAGGGGCTGAAATGTCTCTTTCAAGAACCACGTGCTTCCAGATCTCAACAAAACTAACACAGAGATAAGCTCAATGACAACCTCCACAGTTATGGATTTCGCCCATAACCCCTGGAATTTGGCAGGGAGCTCTCCATTAAGCTGAAGAAGAGCTGTATGCTTTATTGTTTTCAAGGTGGTTCTGCCTTCGCCCTCTGGACTGTTATAGTCTGTCCTGACTTTACAAGATGGAGCAGAATCTAAATCTAAATAAGTGCCTCCTTATATTCTCCAATGACTGAGGACTGTAGCATAAGAGCTACTTAGGAATTCTTAAAAGCACTTTTGTTCTTTAAAAGCACTAACAAGTTTCCAAATAATTTCAGCCCTATTTTAAAAATACTTTCCTGATTTTTTTACTATTGTTCTTTAAAAAAAGTATGACTAAAAAAAAAAAGTACAATAAAATAGACAAAACATCCAAATCTCCTATATACACTGCAGAAATATTGGAATTTAAATGTAAGATACTGTACTTGTCCACTTGAGCCGGCAGCCAGCTGGAAGTGTGTCGCTAGAGACGTCTCGTCTTGGAAAACTTCATTGCACTCCAAACACTTCAGGCTATGCCTGCACAGTTTTGATGAGTCTTCATCCAGAGGCATAGCTGGAGGAACAGGAGTACTTGCAGGAGCCGATATGACTGTCCCAGTTATGCTAGATTGTATCTTTGTTACAGTATGGGTGCCCACTCCAATGGGACTTTGAAGTAGGGATGATGTAACGGAAGTATTGCTTGTAGGGGAAGCTATCATCTGATCTGCTGGAACTGGTTTCAAAATCAAGTGGGAACACTGCATTACCACCCCTTTCTCTTTATGTCCACGAGCGTGGGAGAGAAGGCTGCATTTGTTGTAAAAAACAAGGTTCTTTGTGCAGTGGTTGCAGGTGACTTCAATCCGCACGCTCCTCCTATCGTAGTGTTGCGCCAGACTCTTTTCAAGTGCAAATGAGTCGCCACACTCCAGACACTTATAACCGCGCGTGGGCAAAGTGATACCCGCGTTTGCGGGAGGGCTGAGGTTCGGAATGTAAACCGGGACAGGGTTAACACTGCTGAGCACCTTGTTGAAAGCTTCGACTACAGAGCTCTGTAAAGAGGACACCACCTGGACTCGAGATACTTTTTTTGAAGTCTGCGAAGCCGCTGCAGAAATTATTGCCTGCTTGATCTGTTGCTGAGGTTTGGTGAGCACTTGGCGGAGTTCGGAGGTGGTCTGAGCACTTTGAGGCAGTAGATTAAGGTTGGCAAGATGGACCGTCTTTGGCACAAGTTTTGCGCTGGCAAGGCTTGACGCTGGCACCACAACAGTCTGCTGCTGTATAGCATTGGCAGCTTTAATAATGGCACTGCTGGCACTCTGCACCGAAGCAGCGGATATTACCGTGGCTTTCACCGTAGTGTTGTTAGCAAGTTTCAGGTTGATAACTTGGGATCCTGCTGTCTTAACGGCTGATACTGGAAGAAAAGCAGTAGCCACAGGCTTAATGGTGACCTGTTTTGGAGCAAGTTCTGCAGAAGCAACAGCATTGGTGACAACCGTGGACTGAAGAGGTGCCCTAGGGGGAGAAGAAAGGACTGCAGCAGAAGTCGGAGATGATAGCAACGATGTCATGGAAGCCACAATGGAAGCCGCCTGCTCTGGTTTCCTACCGCTGTCCAAATCAACTTCTGGCAACACTCTTGTAACTGTTCTCTTGATTTCCCCAGATGATGTCTTGATGGTTTTTATGCGAACTTTTGGAATTGCTGGTGTCGAGCCTGCAGGTGAAGACGGAGACCCTTTGCTGCTATTTTCACTTGATACGCTCCTGGGGCTATCAGGTTGTTTAACGGAGGGCTTTTTAGCACAGTCGATGAGACTCTGAGATTCAGGTGATTTGTCAATGGCCCTAGGACTTTCATTTGTATCTTTTGGCAAGGGAGAAGTCTCCCTTGAATTAGACTGCGGATCTTTACCAGTGTCTGTTGCTGCTTTTTTAGCACTAAGCGCTGCAATTGCAGCAATACATGAGGAGAGTTTTGCTGATGACTTTGCTTTAGACTGTGAAATACTGGAAAGGTTTGCTTCTCCTTTCTCAGTGCCTATTTTTCCATCAAGTACTCTATTTTCAAGTAGTTTTTCAGGATTTTCTTTAAGCAGCTTATCGTCTATTTTTCTTGCTTTAAAAGGTTCATACATCCCTAAAGGTGATGAGTTTGTTTCTGAGTCTCTTTTAACAACCTTGTTTTTATCAGCATTACCTGAACCTGCAACTCCAGGTTTAATCAGGCTTTCTCCTCCAAGTACCTTTAACTTCTCATAGTCCTGCTGAGAGACAGACCCTGTTAATACATTTGCTCTGAAGTTTCCACGCATCTCTTCTTTATCTGGGGGGTCATCGACCTCGATTTTTTCATCATCATCAAATTCTTCAGCACTTGAGATAGGGCTAAATTGGTTAAAGGCAGACTCTTTCAGTGTTGTCTCCGAAACCGAGCCCTCATCCTTGAGAGATTTGCCTTCCTCTTTGTTATAACCTTCTAGAGCTGATACAGTTAAAAAACCATTATGCAAACCGTTGCCTGTAGAATGGTGGCCATCTTTCTCTGCTCCTTCAGAGGAATCGATAGTCCGCACATTTTTCACAATGACACTTACACCAACATCAGACGATGACGCCGCATGGGAATCATCATCAGGATGCACGTTCTGTTTTATGTGACTTTCATGATCATCATGCCCAGACTCAATAGCAGCTTTAGGATCAACCATATCTGGAATGTCAAATGCTGCAAGAAGGTCGTCAAAGTCTGGGGTCTTCATATCTCCCATGGTCACGTTAATTGTTTAGAAGTAAATCTACAAAATGAAAAGGAAATGGAAGTTTTTTTAAAAATCAGTATCATGATTTTAACACACAAATACTCTTTATCAATAGTAATTGACGCTCAATAAATTTATTTATACTACTTTTATAGTGCTTAATATCCTCTAAACTTTGTTTTGCAGATATAATTCTGCCATTTCGTCACTGAACCCATAAAAACATTCTGACATCTCTAATTATTTTGAGGACTTACACGTAAGGAAAAAATTCTGTTTTTAAGCAGTCATAGCAGAAAACTTTATTCTAGTGTACAGCCAAACAATTTCAGTCACACGTGACAAGCATCTAAGCTACCATGCCAGTACTTAACATAGTAAGGAAGACAGGCACAGAGTATCAAAATATTATGGATTCCATCAAAACGTCTCACCTATATTCTTTACTGAGTTTAGAATTCCCAGATAACATGAAAGTTCTAACAAAACACAAAACCCAAGGGTCCCCAAATATTTTGGGTCAGTGGGCACATTTTGAATGTTGAATATTGGGGGTGCTCTCACAAAATGGCTGCCATGGGGGGCTTGCCCATGATAGAGATGGCCAGTCACAAATCATAAACTTTCTAGAAGTCAAACTGGTGAGACTAAAAGAAAAGTAACTTGCCCAAGTACAAGGCAGAACCCAATAAGGATGGTACTGGAGGGCAGTATTTTGCTTTGGAGCATGCCACCCTCCATGTTAAACACACAAAATGGTGGTTTTTTATCTTAAGAAATAAAAGAAAAATAATAAGGGGGCATGGTACCGGGGGGGGGGGGGTACCAAGAGAGGTGGCTACAGCTCCATGCTGAAGATTTCAGTTGTAATCTATCTTCATTGTTCCATTACTATGCACACTGCTAATATGTGGGATTCAGTTTAAGCCCTAGATAATATGAAGTTACAGTGCTGTAAGTGAGAGGATTATTTGATACTTATTGGGCAAACCCTTTTGTTTTCTTCCGCAAGTGGACAAGAGGGATATTACTCCTGTTCCCTAGGGACAGGAGTCAAGAAAATTTTAATGGGTGTATGTGTCACACATTTGCCGTTTCCCAGATATAAGGAAAGTTGTACAAGGGACAATCTTCAGGAGGACAACTCTTGATCAGAAATAAGGAAATAAAATTAGAAAGAAAATATTCAGTTTCCAGTTCCAAGCACAGAAGGAAACATCACAGAATAAAAATGTTACACTAATCACGTAGTGTATAGCTGAATCTTTTCTTATTTTTATTCTCAGCCACAAGATTTTCAGAAGCTTTCATTTTTGATCAACTGCAGCTTGATACTTCAAACCATGGCTGATGAAGTTGGTTTATTAAATTAACCCATTTAGAGTTCCAGGGTGGATTTGATTTAAATCAATTTGATTTAAATCATGATTTAAATCACGATTTTAATCACTACTCAGAAAGACTCGATTTAATTATGTGACTTCCCCCCTCCCCACAAAAGTGCACTCTTCCTGGCTATAAGCTTAATACATATTTTACACAACAGAGTTGCCAAAGACTCATTCTTGCTGGTATAATCTTAATATTTACAAGCAGATGCAGGTTTCATTTTTAGCTTCTTGTGCAGAACTATTTCACTCCCAACAATCTATTCATTGATTTTATTTTATTTTTGAAACTTAGCACTTAAGAGGTAAGGGGTTGATTCTGTGTACATAGGTTTGCAAAGGAACAATGGGATTGTGATCTCTGCAGACACAAATTCACAGTTTTGAGAACTGTAAAACCAAGCATCTGTGATAATATCTTCTAGATAGAAAAAATGCCCAATAATCTTACAAAAACCTCTGGAAGAGCATGACATTGTGAATGGATTAATGGAATTCATTTACCAAAAAATTTAAACATTGCATGAATATACAGCCTCATGCTACATAATTGAAAACTAATCCTTATTTCATGATGAATAATCTTTGGACTATAATGTATCTTAAATAGAAAACTATTTTAGATAGATTTTTCCTCAAAAAAGCATTTTATTAAAAAAAATCCAATTTAAATTTTAAAAATCCATTTTATTTTTGAAAAAAACAACAACATTGCATTTTATCCACCCTGTAGAGTTCAGATGCAACACTAAGTTGTGATTAATAAAAATGAAAGTGAAAGCTTCTGATCTTCTTGTGACCTTGTAGGGGATGAGGAGAGAGCATGTGAGTCAGATGTTCACCTACTTTATCATGACATCTAAATGCAGCTGTTGTATGCAAACAATTTACTATTAAGCTAGTGTAACTCCATTTTTTAAAGTTGGTTTGGCAAAATCAGTTGTATACCCTGTTTATATCAAACACTGGTATGAGATTGAGTAAGTTGAAATACCAAAGGCAAAATGATGAGTTTGAATTGAGTCTGCAGCTCACACACAAATGACTCCAAGGCCCTGTAAACAGCAAATCACAGGCCACTTTTTATTCAGCATCCCTACATGCAATTTAAAAATGTTTCATTACAAGCCTCCAAAACAAAGTCATTTTCCTGCACAGTTTCTGTTTTTTATTGGACGCTACTGCCTCCAAATTAGGTAAACTGCTGAGACCAGTCGCTACTCTTGAAATACTGAAAATATTCCATTCAGCAGTGTTGTTGCAATGGGCATGTACCTTATTTTGTCCAGAGATTATTGCAAAAGCTAGATTAGCATAATTGCATTGGCTCAAGCATGAACTCAGTATAAGATGCCCAAAAGATAAAAGAACCTATCAAATAAAATTCTTTTAAGCAGCCACTTGCTAGTCATTTATGGATTATTATTTTTTTGAAAGCTAGGATTCAGACTCCACTAATACTGTTGCTCCGCATGTAAGAAAAGTACATTGAGAGCTTTGGGCACTGGGCAGCACTGAAATGCAAGAAATAAATAACAAGGAATAGTTGCTTAGGCTGCAGGCCTCAAGTAACCTTGTGTACTTTTGTAGCCATCCTCTAGTCACATGGAATATGTGATTTATGTCAATGTAAGCAAACTCAGGATTGGCACCCTAGAGGAACCCTTCTTACTTCTTAGACCAACCTTTCCTGAATAATGCCTGATGTTGCCATTAAAGCTTTACATTTCATCACATTAAGTTTACATTCAAAATACGTTAGAAAATGACACATTACACGCTCTTTCAGCCATCTGAATCACTAGGCCTCTGCTAAGATTGCGTATTTCATTTTAAAATGTACCTAATGTAGACTCAAATTTATTTGTGTGTTTTTCCCCTTTCAAATGTCCTTGCAGTGACATTTACATCAAGTTTAAAAGAATCTTTTGGCTCCAGAATATAAAGCAATCCAAGGCTCTTCCTTTTACACCAGCATTGCCAAGAAGGCTGGCGGTGCAAACTCCAGCTTAACAACCAGTACCAGCTCCAGGTTTTTGAGGACACTTGGACAAGACACTCTCAATGAGACCCCTTCCTCCAGGCATCTACCTTCTTACCACCTTTGTTACCAGCTGTTGTTGCTTGTTATACTTTTTCTCGTGGTTGCTACCACTTGCTTGACAGGCAGAGAGCCTGGGAGCATGTAGGCAGTGGCATCATCTGTTGCTCCTTCTCACCACAGCCATTGGCCATGTCTACACCAGCCTTTTTTCCCGGGGTCGTCTTGAGGTCGTCCCTGTGCATCTAAGGGTGCCTCTACACAAGAGGTTTAAAGTTCTTTCAAGTCTCATTAAAAATTTTACCTCTACAAGAGCGGAGCGCAAATTGGGGGCAGAGGCACGTTTTCTCTCCGATTATGCGCATTATCGAATGCACGTTAAATAGCGAGTTTTCCTGCTCCGCGGCCGTTAAAGCGCATTTTGACCATGTAAACAAGCGATTCTCCGCATTTCAGCCACTTTAAAGCGCGTTTCAAACAACCAGTAGGGCCACCAGTTATGCGCTTAACCACCTCCCGCGTACAGTCATTATCGTAATAGTGACTGCGAGAAGATGCGCATAACCAGGCATCAAACCGAATTCTTGTAGAGGGGGTCTAAATGACACACAGGGGATCCTGGAGGCAACCAGGGACTTCCCCTGGGATACCTGGGACTGCGGATTTCCCAATTTTTTCCACGGTCCCAGATCATCCTGAGGAGTGCAGCCAGTATGGCCACTGCTCCCAGGTTATCTCTTCTTCCCCGCAAGTAGCGGGGCCAGGCATGGAGAGGCTCCATGCCCTTCAGGGGTGGGGGCAGCATTTTTGCCATCCCTGCAATGGCAGGGGGGGGGCGATATCGCCGAGGATTTCTTTTTTATACACTCACTTCTGCAAAGTATCACAATTGCACGACTGGCCCCTCTTCAGTAAAAAATAAAAATGGCGCCTGCAACATCCCTCTTTCCTCCTGGGACGTCGCACAGGCGTGTAGATGCTGGGGTACGATTGCGGAAGCAGGTAAGTCCGCGATCCTCCCCCTCCCTCCCGCTACACATTTAGGTGTACATTGTTTGGGCCAGAGCAGAAGGCAGGTGAAGAAGTAAGCTGCAACGATCAAGGAGAGGAGCAAGTCCAGGATGCTCTTCTCAGGAGGCCCCACTGAGGTGTGAGCCCTTGGTAGGTGCCCAAGCACGCCTACTCTTGATGCCAGCCCTGTTACCACATAACAATACAATGAATAGGTTTTTTTTCAAATTTTTTGAATTCGGAGTTTATTCTACTAGCCAAAGGCCATGACAAATACATCAAAAGAAAATATTTATACATATATGCAGTAATACAAATACTTTGAACAGTAGGCAATTATACAGATATCTTAGAATTTGCCATAACTAAAACTCAGCTTTCACTTGGCAGCCTGAATCTCTAAGGCAGTTTATGGCAATTTTGTCTCTTCCTAATCGTTTTTGCTGCCAGAGCAAACAAAGCTATTTTATGTGTCACGTAGCAGTTGGCATCACTCAAAAGAAAATGAACTGTTTCTGCAAGGGCATTCCTAGATCCATGTGTTAACAATTGCTTCAGAAATCTTTCTCTTGGGTCCCTATACAGAGGGCAAATTAACATGTAGCGAACAATGTCTTCCACTTATGTTGGCCACAAACACATAATCTGCAATGTATATTAAAGTTCACACAAGGTGTGGTACCTGACAAGTATTGATGCTACATGTAACTGGTTGTTATGGAAGTAAATATTAGGGTGTTGTAGCCATCGCCTAGTCAATATATTTAACAACATGCAATACATCCTCTTAAGAAATTGGAAGCTGCTGCAGAGAAGGTCTAGGTTTAATGCTCTCGTTAATGATCTCGATGAGGGAGTAAGCACCATGATAATAAATCCTTTTCGATATTAATGAATTGGAATGGGTTTTACCTGTAAATGAAGATTGGAAAAAGATAATACAATTGGACATACCAAGAGGGCTATGAACAAGCAACAGCATAGGTACAGTCAACTTGGGGGTAGGGGAGCCCAAGAGAAAATAAATGGAACATGAATTAATATTTAAAGTGGAATGAAAGCTAAAGATTACTGTGAATTCGGAGCACACCATTCTCAATATACCTTGGGGAGCATGCCTCCTCTTATTATGAGAATCATGTGAGATGCTGCTCTAGTCCTAAATCCTGCAAAGGAAATTAACCAGAGGCAAAGAGCAGGGCCTTTACAATTGTAGCTCTGGTTTTGTGGCACTTTCTTTCTACAAAGCTTGGAATTGTTCATCCTTGCTTGCCTTCCAGAAAAAGACTAAAATGTTGGGTATGGGATTTTGTTTTAGCAAGCTTTGAATTTTCCAGACTTGAACATATGACCTTGGCAAACTATGATTGTGTATTCTTACTACACTATAATTTGTATTATTTAAAATCTATTGTTTCTAATACTTTGAAGCATATTAATATACATTGCCAGTTTCATGATGAAGGGTAGAATGTTGGGTAGAGAAGGGATAAGAAGATTGGGGCCAGTACCATTTCCGTTGTTTTGGTTGATAAGGCTGAGTAAAACCCATGTGTTTAGCAGTTGTTCATACTTTGTGTATGGCATCCAGAGCATCATCAGTTCTTGAGTTAAAGAGACCTAGAGCATCAAATTCTAGGTCCTCAATGTGGTGACGTGCTTCCTGGGAAAGTCCAGCAGATCAAAGCCAAGCATGTCGACGCAGAGTGACTGCTCCTACTAGGGCATTCGATCCACAGTCAACCTGATGTCTGGATGTATAAATCTGTTGTCTAGAAAGCTTTAGCGCTTCTTGCTGGAAAAGGCACACTAAATTCTTCTTATCCTGTGGAAGGTAATCCAGGAGTCTACCTACTTTGTCCCAAAGTAATAGTTGGTATCCAGACATGGCTGCCTGATAATTAGATACTTTGATACCTAATGCCGTTGAGGAGTAGATTCATCGACTGAAGAGGTCTAGGTGTCGACCCTCCTTATCGACTGGAGACTTATGTTGTCTTTGGGATTTGCCCTGTGCCGCCTCAACCACAACGGAGTTTGGTGCTCGGTGCTGAAATAAAAATTCAGCATCAGCTTGTTGTATCTTGTATAGCCACTCTAGACGTTTAGACATCGGTGGCATAGAGAAGGGTGTTTTTCAAGACTGCCTTATGATATCGAGTAGCGCTGGGAGAATGGGTATCGATACCAGATATGAGGTATCAGTGGCAACGGCGTTGAAGACAGGGTCTTGGGTGGTAGAAGGTGCCTGTTCCACCGTGATGCCCAGGGCTTGAGCCATCTGATGGATCTGGTCCGAAAATTGGCCTAAGTCTTCCGACAGTGAGATTAAATCATGAGAGTTCAGTTTGGCATCTGGCGATGCATTAGAAGGTTGAATAGATAGGGAAGAGGAAGAATCAGATTGATAATCCTCTCCTTCCGAAATCTGGGAGTCATGAGGTCTTTGAAGAATCTCCCAAGGTAACGCGAAAGTGCTCATTGTGGGAGGTTGAAACTGATCTTGTGAAGTCTGCCCCCTTGTAATGGGATCCAACCCCGACACCTGAGGAGGTTCAGGTCTTCGTATTGTTTGAGATGTTGGCATCGGTGAAGTGCCTCTCAACGTAGGTTGCGAGGGTACGGCTGCAGACTTCGAAATTGTCGCGGTCAGCTGTTGATGTCGATACGATGAGGGAGAGTCTGGTCTCCTATCATCATAATACTGTCGGCCTGACAAGGTGTACGAGCAAGGTTTCGAGTTCAATATTGAGATCGACAACAGGAATGTTCGTGTTCAGAACTTCTATCCCAGTCCCTCAGTGATCGGGATCGATGTCGATCCATTGGTGATCGAGGTGGAGATCAAGAAGGATAGCGTTGAGTATAGTAGTCCCCTCGTGAGGTGTAAGAAATATTGGAGAGCGGTGAGTTGGCTCACTGTGAAGTACGTGGAGAGAACTGGGACGTCGTAGTTCTCGGAGGCGCCCGCAGAGTGTGCGGAGAAGAATCTCTAATCTCCCCTTCAGATATTGAAGTTGGTAATCACTCGTCCTGTAGCTGTACAGGACTAAACGTTGGTATGGGAGATCGGAGCAGTTGTGGCAGTGGGGGTAACCGCCTCGATGCCGAAGGTGACAATGAAGCCAAAAGAGATAAGGAAGTCTGGCCTGGTGTAGGTGTTGATGGTTCTCACGATAGAGGAATAACGATCTGAAGATCATCGGGAGACGCTGACGAGGGAGAATCGACTGGTGGTATCGGCGTCAGTCTAGGGCACTTTGCAGCCAAGGACTCCATACGGGGAGTCTTCTTAGACTCCCCCCCCCCTTATCTGAAGGTTGTGACTTTGAGGGGTTCGATTTTGCCTTTTTAGGTATTTTCTTTGCCAAAGAGATAGCAACTGTTGTGGCAGAGGTAGCGGGTTTATTTGAAGGTCCTGTTACCTCATTGTCAGGGAACTTCGGATCTGTGTCGCCCATGGTCGTGGTGTGCGGTGAGGTAGTTGTTTGATCAACCTCCTGCAGAGCTGTACTCCAAAGTAAGGCTTTAAGCCTATCTGACCTGTGTCTATGTATCTGTTTTGAGAAATTTTTACAAAACGGGCACGACTCTACTACATGTCCTTCTCTAAGGCATATAAGACACAGGGAGCGGCCGTCCATTGGTGGGAGTTTATTCCCACATTCCAAACATTTATGAAAAGGTGCCCATAGGGCCAAACGATCCAATATTGAAATAAACAAAAGAAGGAAACTAAATAACATAATAAAAGAATAAACACCTTGATTCAAAAATTCTCTAGAGAGAATGATCCCAACGAGGTAGCCACAATGGCGGGCGATAGAGAACTGAGGGTTGGGCGGGAACCCACGCCCATGCTCATTACGCTATGGGGGAGGGGTTCCCGCCCAAAACGCCTCAGCTTGGAATTTTTTTCCCGATTCAAGGGCCCGTGCAGGCACAGAGCCCATATGTGTGATGGACAGAGACCACGAAGAACCAGGCGATAATTAACATCTCTGCTCCCAGAATGCTGATCTTGTGTAACATTCTCATGATCATGAGAAATGGAGGGAAAGCATATAAGAGACCCGTTAATCAATCTGAATGGAGAGCATTCATCACAACAGCATGATGATCCTGATAGTGGAACAGAAATTGTTTTTATATTTGTGTTTTCCCTTTTGGTTAATAGGTTGATGAATGGGAAACCCCAGCATTGGGTTAGGAGCTGAAACACCAGAGGATGTAGGGCCCATTCATCTTGGTTCACTTTCTCTCTGCTCAGCCAATGCACTTTTATGTTCAGCATCCCCTGTATGTACTCTCCTGTGATCTAGGCCAAATTCTTTCTGTCCAGGAGAGAAGCAGTATGGCCTCCTTCTGCAAGTTGCTGGATCTCATCCCGACCTGGTATGTGTCACGTGAGTTTTTGCAGTCACGCTGTCTGTGCTTATTAGGATGTTTTTGAGACTCACTAATTCTGAAAAAGCTGGGAGAGCAAGCCATATGGCTCTCAACTCCAGCCAATTGATGGGATGCGCTTTCTCCTCCTTTGACCAGGAGTCATCTGTGAGCGGTGTGAAGCAGTGCTTTGCCCAACCCATCATTTGGATATGGGATGGTTCTTCTACAAGATTGCCTTGAGCTCTTCCAGTGTGACCACCAAGAGGGAGCTGGTGACCTCTGCTGGTAGGGTGGGCCTCATATGCTTTCACAACATTTGGTCCTGAAATCTGAGGATTAAACTATTGCAGGCTCCTAGAGTAGAACCCTGTCCAGGACACTGAATCAATGGCTGTGACCATCAAGCCCTGGAGGTGTGTGAGACTCATGAGGGTGGGGCTGTTTGATACTCTCTTGGAGGCCAGAGTGTCCAAAATGTTTGTCATCCATTCCTGTGATAAGATTTTTTTCTTCCGTTGGGTTCCAAAATCACATGCAAGTGTTGTAGACGTTGCATTGATGACAAGTAACTAATGGACATATTCACTACAAAACCAAGGTCTGAGAGAAAGGTCAATGTTAGTCATGAAAAAACAGTCCTCTAAGATTTTTTTTTTTTAGGTAATCACCTGAGGTTAAAGTGAGAGACAGAGAGGAGGGAAAGGGGGAGTTGAGTCTCTCACTCTCACCCCCCCCCCATGGGAGCCCAACCCAGGATATAAGAAACCCCTAACTCTCCTGTCTAAGAACTGAAGGAAAGACGATACGGAAGCAAAAGAAAAAGCCTACACTGCCAAAGAACCTGGGCACAATTAACCTTGTTTGTTTGTTGGAGGTAGAGCCAAGACTAAGGGCTCTATCACACCAGTGTTTTATTGCTCTCGTCATGCCTGGTTTGCTGTTTCGCAGCCTGGTATTCACATGATGACGTGCCTGTCCTGCAGTCCCCCCATCTCTTCCCCCCACCTTTCCATGTTTTCCTAGAATGGGGAAGGTCCGGCTTATTTCCTCCACGTGAGATTGAAGCGCCCTTCTGTCCCTGTGTATTGCTAACCTTGCACTATGTCCTTGGGGGGGGGGGGGTTGAAGGGAGGTCTTGCTGATGAAAGAGGAGGGCGGGGCTTGTGTCAAACAAACGGGCTTGTGCTGAGTCAATTGAATGGACTTTTGCTGCTCCAACCCCACTCTCATTGTCCACAGAAATGGCACAGCTGATGAAATGTTAAATCAGTAAAATGCTAGACAACGAAGCCAGAGTGAAGGGGGAAGGCTCTCACGTCAATCACAATGGCACAACCAATGAACTGGAGTGGGAAGAAGGGGCGGGGCGGGGCGGGGTGGGGTGGGAGAGCAAACAAACAAAAGGAGGTTTCACCCATACAATGGCAATACCACAAACCCACGTGAAAGGGACCATTAGCTTGACACGGTAATGAAACGGAGGTGGAAATCACGGAGGCAAACCAGGAAAAAAAGTGGGTGTGATGGAGCCCTAAGAGAGGGTTCGCTTACGCAACTTTGATGTGATTGGCCCTGCCTTCTTCAGAAGTGGAAGTTAACCCATTCTTTCCTGCTCCACTCCCTTGCTGACTGAGAAACACCCAGTGTGCAAAAGACAGGTGTGTTGTGTGGCCCATGAGTACATCACAGTAACCCATGCTCCATCCAACATATGCCATGCATTTCTTGCCCTTGTGGTAGATTTGTTTACCTAGTTGAGGGCAACTTGTAAAATTCAACCCTTCCTCCTCCATGATTGGGCCTCATTGAAATGATTGGGGGATTTGCAAGGCAACCAACTTCAAGGGAGTGTTCTAATGCAAATACTCCGCTCACATGAGCTGTCTCTGCTCTCCCCCATACACTGCAGAGCCCTCCCGGGGCAACTAAAGTCTCCTGCAAGGATATTATCATAACCTGACCCACCCACAGGCTCTCAGCTATGTTTCTAGCTCTGTAGAAAATCAAGATGCAAGAGATGATAGATGAGTAGTAGACAGCTTATGCTTTGCATGCAAAAGAGCCAGTGTGGTGTAGTGGTTAGAGTGTTGGACTGGAAGTTGGAAGATCCAGGTTCTAGTCTCCCCCCTCAGCCATGGCAGCCCACTGGGTGACATTGGGCCAGTCACAGACTCTCAGCCCATTCTACCTCACAGGATTGTTGTGAGGATAAAATGGAGGAGGAGGAGGATTATGTACGCCGCCTTGGGTTCCTAAGGAGGAAAAAAGTCTGGGTATAAATGTAATGAATAAATAAATAAAAAATAAAAAGTCCCAGGTTCAGTCCCTAACATATTCAATTAAAATGGTGAGGTAGTAGTGGATGATAAAGGCCCTGGAGAACCGTTGCCAGAATAGACAGTATGAGACTAACTGGACCAATGGTATGACTTAGCATAAGGCAGCTTCCTATGTTCCTTAGATCCTCCAGTTTGTCCACAGGCCTTGTATTCATCACCATGGCACCAGCTTCCGATGAAAGATGTGTCTTCCAGGCAGTTTTTGTTAACACAGGATGATTATGGCCATATTATCTTAGTTGACATATGATTATGTCCATATTCTCTTACAGCACAGTAAGTCAGGGTGGGCAACCTATGGCCCTTGACCTAATTTCATGCATCCCACAGACTAATTTCAAAAGTACCCACAAGGAAACACAGCCTTCAATAAAAAAAAGCTTGCCCACCTTAGAGGCAGGTAAAGATCCTTATGAAGGTCTCCCCACAGCAGTAATTACAAGGGACTTACAATGTTGGCATAATAATACTGCACACCATTGGAAGAATGTGCACAGAAGCAAGGAGCTTTATAAATTATTTTCTCTGAGTGGAGGCAAATCATGTTTCAGCCTCAGTTGTATGCAGTGTAGCATCATAGTTCTCCAGGATAGGTGGAGGAACCCAGAATCCTAGGATTGAGTCCTGGCTCTTTGCAAGCAAATACAGGGAGGTATACAATAGAATAGGCCTCTTCAGTAAGCAAGCACTCCTTCGTTCGGCCACCATCCTACGATGGATCTTAAGGCACTTGTGCTCTCAGGGGCTACGTGGTGGCCCAGTATCTTCCTCTGCCTCAGAAGCTGAACTCTCTGCCTCTCTAGGAAGTATATTCAAAGGCATCCCTCCTGAGGGCCTCAGTCCATCTTGGTTAGTGCCAGGGTCTACTGGCTCTGAAAGGTCTGGCTCATCCTCTGATGAGGATGTGGCACGACACCTGGGACCGTGACAAGACCACTACTGAAACATCCAAACAGAAATCATAAGATAAAGGAACATAGGAATCTGCCTATACCAGAGTCTGACCAGTAGTTTGTCTACATTGATATAGACTTTCCAGATGCTGTTGGCTCCCAACTCCCATCAGTCCCAGCTGGTATGGACAATGGTTAAGAATAATGGGAATTGTGTGGTATAGTGGTTAGAGTCTTGGATTTGGGAGATCCGAGTTTAAGTTCCCACTCGGCCATGGAAGCTCATTGGGTGACTTTGGGCCAGTCACACTCTCAGCCCAACCTACTTCACAGGGTTGTTGTTGTGAGGATAAAAATGGAGAGGAGGATTATGTATGTTGACTTGGGTTCCTTGGAGAAAAAAAGGTGGGATATATGTACAATCAATCAATCAATCAATCACAACATCTGGGGGCTACAAGTTTCCCATCCCCACCGCATGTCTACACAGACTGGCAGTGAGATGCACAAAGAACAATACTACTCTTCTACTGCTCTTGTTCACTTCAACGAGGGGTGAATGGAAGAAGCAGACCTATTTTAATAATCAGGAAGGAGGCTGCCAATTCACTTGTCTACTTCAGGCACTAAATTGTTTTGGGCTGGCCCAGTTTCCAATATGCCACAGAGTCATCTGAAGTTGATAGTCTGCGATTATCATGGCTCTAAATCAGGGTAGGCGATGAGTGACTCTCTGCAAAAATGTTTTTTAAAATTATGTTTTTACAAAAAAAAAAAAAAAAGGAATCCCTACCAGTTTTTTTTTTTTTTTTTTTTTGCAAAACAAGTAAAATTTAACCATTGTAGTAAATTTTCCCACTCCCAGCAGGGGTTTGGGATGAAAATAGCCCACAGATCTCCGAAGGTTGCTCAGTCTTGCTCTTGATCTTCCTTTACAGGAAGGCCTTTGGTCATTTCTTGGCATATTAAGGGGTTTTGTTTTTACTGTTTCGGTTGCTATGAATTTTTAATAATACGTTAGTCCTGAATTTGATGGGACAATAGGTTTTTCAATTTGCAAGCCACTCAAGAGCCTGCTTTTGATACTATTCAAGAGGGTTATACATACTAGAATGAATCAATGAATACACAATTGAACACGTTTATCACAAACAGAGATACTGGTGAGTCTATAAAGATATAAGTGATGTGTTTTCTTTTCTCAGCACAGGCTTTGCTGGTCATCTTGAATCCGACTTCTTGGTGAATCACTCAAACAACGGATATACCCTGAGCCTGGTAATAAACCATGATTGTTTTTGCCTGCTTCCTGACATACCAAAGAGAGCCGAGTAACTCAACCCAAAGGATGATTCCAGGAAAAAAGAGGGAGGGAACCCAAATAGATTCTCTCAACACTCAACCTTCTTCACTACCACAGAAGTATTATTGCGCTCCATTAAAACCACAAACAAGCCTGAGCAAAAATCGAATGCATGTTTTACGGAAAGAGGAAAAACTAGCTTAACCACCATTTTTCTCCTTTCCTCTTCAGTCTCTGTTTAAGAACATAAGAATAGCTCTCCTGGATCAAACCAAAGGCTTATCAGGTCCAACGTTTTGTGTCTACCGTGGCCAACGAGATGCCTTTCAAAAGCCCACAAGCAAGGCATGAATGCAATACACCTTCCTGCTCAACTACCCTAGCAGTTGAGATACACTGCCTCCGATATTGGAGGTCATATATGGCCATTATGACTAGTGGCCATTGATACCCTTATTCTCCATGAATTTGCCCAATCCAGTGGTGGGAAACCCCAGACCCAGGGACCAAATCTGGTCTTCCTGGGATCCCAAATGTAGCCCTCCAGGCTTCCCCAAATGTCCACATCCCTTTTCTCCATCCACTGATCATTCTGTGATTTCCCAGCTTTTGTGCATTTTTTTCCCCATTCTAAAAGTGTGAAAAGCCTCTCCTAAAGCTTAGTTTCTGGCAGTACGAGCTTTAAGCTACAATATTTTTATTTATTTGTATTTTGGCATGGGCAAGGTCAAGAATGCTGGGTGGTGTGGTCCAACACATCTGGCGGGCACCAAGTTGCGGAAAGCTGTTCTAGATTCTCCATTCTGAACAGTGCTTGCAGATATCCACTACACAGCCCCTTAGGATCTGCCTTCATGACAAAATCCATGGCAACGCTGTTCTCCAAACCTGTGGGGATACAATCCACCTAGAAATTTCTGATATGCTAGAGTTGGTAGCCCACACAGCCCAGCGTCAAAAAGTCTGGATCATTGATTTAGAAAGCTTGTTTGCATAACCACTGTGCATTTTGAAGGAATGTGTCTAATAGCTTTCCGATACAGAGCAGCTTGGAAAAGGGCTCTCTCCTTAACCCAGGTCTTTTGAGCATCTTCTTTTCAGTGACCTTCATCGATGGTTTTTGCATTGCCATTGAGGGACGTTAGGTGACAAACTCATGCTGTCATGATTGGCTCCTAAACAGGAAGACCAAGGTGCAGTGCATCTTAGTTACAGAAGTGCAGTTCACGGATGCCACTATGCTGAGTGACTATAAGCACAGACCCTTACAAAACCACATGGACAATCTCCCTTTGGGCTGCTCCATGTGCTCCCTCAGGATCAGCTTTTAAAAAAAACCTGTAGTTATGGAGCAGGGCATTATACAACAGCCTGTGATCATCCATGACACTCCCCTTGCAAGATTGCAACCCAGGCAACCTTTAAAATGGACAAGATGAAGCAACTGTCACTTCACCAGGTCAAATCCATTTCTGCACCATTTTCCACTTCTTTGGTAACTTTTCCAGTACCAGGATGCAACATGTATCCTACTGACACCATAGATTTAGCTGCAAAGGCTGAAATTCTTCCAACTCCCAATCAGAGCGGGCAAAGCACAGGAGTGTTTCAGAGCCAGAGATCACCTTGTAGGAGAGTCTCTTGGATACTTTGGAACCAGGCCCAGAATCCCCTTCTGGCATTCCCTTTTACAGCCCTTAGTGGACCATGACTCAAAGCCACTGAAAAATAAGAACAATCCAGGGAGTGCAAGAAAACTTGCATCAGTCAAAGGGACAACAAACGCCACCACAAGCAAACGTTAGTGTCCTTCTCTCAGTCCCACCACCATAGGAAGCACATTTTGTGGGAAGGTGAGAGAGGGCCTTCTTGGTGGTTGCTCCCAGGCTCTGGAACTCCCTGCTAAGAGAGGCTACATTGGTTCCCTCTTTGTTGACCTCCACTGGCAAGCTAAGCCATTTCTATACAAGTAGACCTTTGGCATGTAAGCTGGTCTGTGCTGAAGTAAGTTCTATTGGATTGGGTGCGGCTTCTATTTCTTTTACTGCTATGTTTTTTAATTGAGTTTTTAATCAATTTGTTTTCATAATTGTTTTAACTACGTGTTTTTTAAAAATCTTGGTTGTATTACTGTTAGCTGCCTTGAGCATAATTTCTTGGGGGAAAGGCAAAGTATAAATCAAATCAAATCAATAAATACATACATACATAAACAAACCCATCACCAGGGCCTCAAGAAACGTCGGATAAGTAAGCAGTGGCAGAAGCAATTCTGAGTGCAGTGCAATGTTTGCCGCTCATGTTACTGTCCCTTTTAGATGCTGCAAGAATTAAAAGAAGGGGTGGAGGCCAAGGTTTTCCCAGGCTTTCTCTAACATTGCTGTTTGGGACTATGCCTGGTCATGAGCAGGACATGTCCTACAGCTCCAGTCTCTGACTCACATCCTCTGTCAGAGCAAAATAATACCTCCCATTATAGAAAATTGAGTACATGTAAATTCTTAACCACAATCCTGTATTACTCAAGGGGTAACCAGAGCAGCTAATAAACTACATGAAGCTCCCAGAGAATTCAGTTAGAAGTCCTGGGCAGTTCAACACAATGAACAGAAAAATAATTTTAAAATTGGAGGAGGGGAGAGAGAAAGCTTGTAGTGTGTATGTTACAGAGCATACACACCTGCTGCCCTCCAGATGTACAGCTCCCAGCAAGCTTGATGACCAACGGGAAGGTTGCAATGGAGTGTTCACATTCATACATTTCCCCATCAGCTCTCACAGCCAACAGCCAAGAGGAGGAGACTGCAGCAGCATTATCGAGAGCCAGTGTGTTGGACTGGCAGTCGGAAAATCCAGGTTCTAGTCCCTACTCTGCTATGGAAGCTCACTGGGTGACTTTGGGCTAGTCACAGACTCCGACAGCCCAACCTACTTCAAAGGGTTGTTGTTGTGAGAATAAAATGGAGAGGAGGATTATGTATGGCGCCTTGGGTTCTTTAAGGAGGAAAAAAGGCAGGATACAAATGTAATTATAAATCAAATACAGGTCCCTGGAAATTACAAGCCAAGTTACAGGGGCTATGGTAAAGAGAGGATGAAGAGAGATGTGGTGTTGGCTACTAATTCAGATGGCATTGTCTAGTGATGGTAGCCAAATTCAACCCCCATTTTCAGAGATAGTATACTTTTGGAATACTAGAGCAGGGAAAGGTTGTTACTTTTATACTCTGCCTCTAAACTTTAGAGGAAACTGGCAGTCTACACTGCAAACAAAATACTTGACTAGATGGACCTTCAGTCTGATCTAGTAGAGCTCTTATAACTTTATAGCAGGGATGGGAGAACCTCCAGCCTGCAGCATGCGGTCCCCAACACATTACCCCTGAGGAAATGCAGCCCTCAGGGAACAAAAACGTTCCTCATCCCTGCTTTACAGGGTCTGTGGGGTGCTGCTGTGGAGGAAAAGAAGACAGCACTAGCAGACATGGGTCTTGTCCATATTATATTTTAGATGTGCGGGGCTGCAATACATGTTCCCAATTCCTAGTTTCCAGTGTCTATTGTTGTTTTTTTAAAAGCCAGTATGCACAGAGATAAACAATCTTTCCATTCCCTGGGTGCCAGCAACAAAGACCCAGACTTCCAGGCAACCTGAGTGCCTGCAGTATTCAAGATCTTGGATATGGTGTTCTTCGGCTTTGGAATTTTTTTGTCCAACCATCCACAACGTTATTCTTAAAAATATATATATCTTGCACTTTAGTTTCAGTTGCAGTTATGATAGACACTTGCCAATCTTTCGATATTCAACAAACTGGCAGTAGAATCGAGTGGATAACAAAGAAAAAAACATAAGATCATGTAATGGATATTTCAGTCACCAAATACCGGATATTCATTCAGCTATGATTTTGATAGTCTCCCAGCTACACCCTCAATTTGGTATGCTTCATTAAACCTTGCTCGCAACTTTTTAAAAACAATTTGGATGGTCCAAATAATGCTGTTGCCCAATGTGGATTTTGAAGTCTTTTCCCTTGAAGCAATAATCTGTGGTAACTGGTGCCAACTGTATCACACATTTAGGTTATCAACTCTGAGTAACATGGCATGTGCAGGCTCCCTCAAGAAGGAAATCAACTGGTATTCCCAGGTCAAGTAGAAACTGCACATTTGCCAGCGTAAACAGAAGTTGTGTATCAGATGTATGTACTGTTCTACAATAAGACAATACCTTGTCGTTATATATTAGGCTCAAAAATATCCTGGGCGAGATTCAAAGGATAGTATACATGGCTTCTAGACATGTACCATGATGTCTTTGCCCCCCAAATCTGGTTCCTACCTCTGGCCCATCTCAGGAACCACCTCCAACGCAGCAGAAGCTGCTGCTAGTGGAAGAAGAAATCAGGAAAACTCCCATGTATGCACCAGAGCAGCTAGGCACACTCATGGGATTCTTTGGATCTAGGGTTATAAATACAACAGAAAGCAAAAATAGTATTCTAGCTACATTGACTTTCTGTTGGTTTAGTTCCTCTGTTGAAGCAAAATGGAATGGATTGCATTGGTAATCCTTTGTTCAAGACATCCAGAGATAAGTTCAAGAAAGTACACAATGACTGACAAGAAGTAGGCCCTAGAAATGTTTGGGTCAACGTTTTCACACATGCTCAGACAAATCAATATCCAAGTGTGTACCTTCTAGCCTATATTGATACCTTCAATTAAAAACAAGTAAATTATTTTATTTCAGAAAAGATTAATAAATGATTGTGCCCCTATTCAGTAACAGCTACTGAGAGGAGGAAGTTCCTGCCAAGGAGGACAGCCCTCAAATATTAATCTGCATTTTCAGCTAAAAATGATGGCCTACATGTCAATATTTTAAAAAACCAACCCTCAGAAATCTCTTCTGTATAATGTTTGAGTATATTATACAGAAACACCAAAGAACTGCAAACAATATCTGTTCAGGTTTGCCATGTAACTGCAAACAGTTCCCAGCACAATATTTAAATGAAGAAGGGGGGACCTTTGCAGCCAGCAAGAGAAAATAAATGAAGCAGACATCCCTTAGAAACACACACACATACGGATGGTACAATGCTACTTCCAAAACCTAAATTCTGTAAGAATATTGTCACAAGATGAAGTGTTAATACTTACAGTTTTTAGCAAAGACTACCAAGTATATAAAGTTGATCTCATGTAACCCTATGGATTTCATCTGACCTTTGGAAAACAAGAACCAATGCAGAACAACCATCCATATTCTCCCCATCCTGTAACATGGACCAGGGGCTTCTAAAACAGACATCTACAGCCAAACACAGAACCACTGTATATTGATATTAAGCACAACACAAAGATAGTATCACAGCACACTTGACTCCCTCATGCAAGCTATTTAATGCCCTGTCAGGTTTGAGAAACACAATACGTTATAGCTGGTTTAAAATCAAATATTTTTCAGGCTTAACAGATCACATGCGACTTTCAATACACTACAATTTATTTCTTAAATACCTTATGTCATCTGCTGCACAATCAGGAAATAAAGAGGTTCCTTAATGCTTGTGTCACCCTCTAAATGCAGCGAACCCTGCCTGTCACCAGCCTCCATGGAACTTACCCAATCAAAATACTCCCAAGGCTTTTAAGATTGTCTACTTTATTCCGCTTGAACACAATGGACAACCTAAATTTCAAACTGGATCAGAACACATTTCCCCCTAACTGTTTATCCTCCATCTTTATTTGTTATTTTCCATGACTGCAGATTTATAATTCCAACTGCCAGCCAGGACACGCTGGATTTTAGCAACATCATAATGCATGTAAAATTCCAGAGTTGCTGATGATTTCCTGTTTTAGGAAGTCACAGTTTCGAGCATAAGATACCCCTAGGCAAAAATGTTTAGTGCTCCAATCTACTCTCTAAGAGCCTTTGTTCTTTCCTTTGCCACATTCATTATTGCTTTCTCCTACCTCCCCCGCTTCCCTTGCTCTCAGAGCCTTCAGCTTCAGTATAAGATGCAAAATGCCTGCGCTAACCTAAGCACACATTTATTTTTTTAAAAGAAGGAAAACAAGTCTTATCCATTATCTAACGATCCGAAGGTTTGAAGTCAGGAGGAGACAGTTCTTACCAGCTGATGCATTGTCCATCCGGTTTCCTATTTGTATGTAATTAATACTCAAGTAATGTAATTTATCCTACTGGTAATCCACTGGAGTCCCACAAAATCTTTAAAATACATCCCCACCACCAGACTGCAAAAACCTTCAACACAATAGTTTAGTAAGCAAAATGCATAGCATGTTTGGCATATGTACACCTTCCTATTTATGCAGAAATAGGTGGTCTGCCTCAAAATTCCTTTGACTTACAAATAATGACAAGGTTATCTGATTGGGCCAAAAAAAATGGAGGGGGAGATAAAAAAAATCATTTTTAAATGATCAAGATGGATATATATAACTTTAAAAGCCAAGTAATGCAAAACAGTTCCCTACCATGTGGTCCACGATTTATAATTTTCATACAGGGCCTGTACCCTTATGATTTAACGAGGGGGGGGGGGAGAATGTCTATAAGGTATACCAAACAAAGGCAGTATTGTTCGCCTGGCCAACAATAAGCCTTTATAAAGAATAACTTTAATCCTAATAAACCTGGATGACTTTAATAGCCTTTCCTCACCTAATTTAAACCACTGTTTATTCACCAGTGTGCCTGGGTATGCAATCACAAATTGCATTCAGGCTTTGTATACATGTTATCACCATGCTATTGTGGTCATACTCAAAAAATACCATTGCTCACCTTGTGTACCTTGACCTGTGACAGATTTTTTTAAAGCCAATGATCAGCTATATAGCCACAGATGCATAACCACTGCAAACCTGAAAGGGTTAAAGGCAGCCCCAATCAATAGGCCTACAAGGAAAAAAGAACAGTATGCCTTTATAGCCTCTTTTGCAAATGTATTCATGCACAATTCCACAACATTGTTTGCTCTTGGCCTTTAACAGAGACACAACATACATACACACATTTAATATATTTTTTCCTGAAAAGAAACCCACAAGACAGCATCCTGTAAATAAAACAGCATGCAAAGCAGTAATCCTAAGTCACAAACAATAAGCAGAATTACAGATCGTTCAGTCCATTTTTATTTTGTTCAGCTTAAAAAAAACCCACACACCTAGACACACAAGTGTCCCACCTAGAAAGCAAACATTTCCCTGCAAAAGGGTGATAAATCTCAGCTCTTGTCCATTCCTCTAGTAAAAGGGAACCCCCCCCCCCAAAAAACAAAGAAGGCATGAACCAGCCAAAGTAATCGCAGTTACTGCAAATATGTACATAGATACACAGAAACCTTTATGACTATTACATTAGCCACATACCAGCGCTGTGTGTCTAAAGTGTGCATTCACATATTGTTAGGGGATGGTATCTTTCTAGAAGATCCTCTGCTTTTGGCTGCCATGGAGGGAGGAAGCTATCCCACTGTAGCAGCTCAATGACTGCATTGTGTTCAGGAGCTGATCTGCCTCAAACCAGTTTCAGCCGGTTCTGGTCACCCTACATAAAAAGCTATGGCAACCCTCGCTGAGTTGCCAACAAATCCTGAAAAATCAGAGGGGCTCGGTTGTTTCCTTCTCTGGTGCGAGGGCAATTTCTGTCCTGTCGTTGTCCCCCCATTTTCAGCCACAGCCCCCTTACACACACACACTCCACACCCCAAAACAGCATTCTCCATGACAAGCATTTCCCTTGCCTTTTTCCTCCACAACTTACCTCCCAGAACCTGGCTGAAAAGCTGTGTGTGTCTGAAGCTAACAAAGAGAGACCGCAGTGTAAAAAAACCAATCCTCACAGGATCTCCTTTTGCTGCACAAAGGATACTCGGCCAAAGGACCAAGAGGGTGACTGCTAAGCCGTGTTCCCCCCCTTGTCTCTGCTCCTCAAGAGGATGAGATGCTCCTAATAAATAAGTGCCATAGCTTCCCTATTGCCCTCAGCACCTGGCCATCTGCAGAGCAAGAAACCAACCTGAGCATTTGGGGTGGCTGTAAAGCATTCTCCCCCCCCCCCCACCACCACCACAGTATTGTCTATTACAAGTCTTTTCTACCCACCCAAAGCCATTAGCACCGTGCATGTAAAATAACTGGTCGTGTGGCGACAGTTCTCATTAGAAGGTGATCTGAACGGCAAGGCCTTTTTCTCACCTACACAAGTCTCCTGCCTCACGAAGTAGTGTCTGTCTCTTTCTGCACAGATGTGATTGCCTAAATACAACACAAAGCGATGTTTTATGTGCCTCACCCGGATGAAGGGCCCATCCTTTACTTTTAATTGACGAGATAAATAGAGGAGGAAATTCAGCAAACATAGCATTTCTCGAGTTTGATGTCAAGCTGCAAAGTCTGTAACTCCTTCTTCCACACTATTAGAAGTACAGGAGCCCCTAACCTTGCCATGTGCCAACTTTCTTGAGCCACCCCCCATGTCCTGTACCAAGATAACATTTTAACGTATGTCCTTCTCCCGATCTTTCCTTCACAATTTTAACACAAACATCTGTCTGTTTTCTCACCAAGGTGGTCTTCAGCCACAACCTACTCTGTACTCCAAGGTTGGGCAACTTGTGGCCCTCCAGATGTTTTGTGGCCTACAACTTCCATCATCTCCCACCATTGGCTATACTGGCTAAGACTGATGGGACTTGTAGGCCAAGATATCTAGAAGGCCATGAGTTGCCCACCCCTGCTATAAGCTCCCAACAGCAGTGAAATTCCTCAACACCACCTTTGTACATTTCCATAAATAAAACCTCAACACAAAGATGACTTCTCAAAGTGGTGATCTAAAAATAATAATAAACTCCTTTCTCTCCTTCCTCTCCATGCAATGAGGGTCATTTATAACCATTTTTAAAACCTTCCCTGAACTTTGTACTTACTTGTGTGGTTTGATCATTATCATTCAACGTGAGAGCTTTGGGACTGAAAACACCATTTTGTTAGAGGCCTATTACCAGGCCTAAAACAGAGCCTGAGCCCAAGGTTAGGTGTACTACAGATACAATACTTATTACTCAATTTAAACAGTTTCTATTACTCTCAATCAAATACAACTTGCAAATATATTACCTTAATCCTTCACCCCATACTTCTTTTTCATATTACAATGACTTCTGTCTATGATTGATCCATCAGGTGCCATTCTGGTGAAGTTGCCAGCCCAAAGATTCTTGCTAGTGGTTGGCTCCTATACCATAATGCTAAGATATGGAGGTTTGCGTCACACAGCCACAGAAAAAGTGATCACACAGGTATTTCCCATGCTATCATCCTGAGACTGTCCCTTAATCCAGCCCACCGATGTCATCCAAATTTTCATATATTCTGGTACAGGACAGGAGACAGGCACAAGAGTGGCTTTACAGTGGCAACTATTCCACAAAACTAATTCAGTGCTGAACATACTTTCTCTCCAAAGTAGCTTTCCTATAATCACCCCAGACTAAGCCCCAACCATGTTTTCTCTATCAGGCTCACTCTCATCTCCTTCCCTCTACCATTTTCCTTTTGTCCTATGCTAAGACTCCTTCCTCACAATTCCCTAGCTATTGTTCCTCCAGGATAACTACCATCCAATGGTTGATAGGGGAGAGACCATTGCTCAGTGGAAGACCACACACTGTTCATGCAGAAGGTTCAACCCCTGGCATCTCCTGTTAAAACGACCAAGTAACAGGTGATATGACCAGGATAACTACCATCCAATGGTTGATAGGGGAGAGACCATTGCTCAGTGGAAGACCACACGCTGTTCATGCAGAAGGTTCAACCCCTGGCATCTCGTTAAAACGACCAAGTAACAGGTGATATGAAAGGCCTTTGCTGGAGTTCCTGGAGAGATGCTGTCAGTCAGAATAAGAGAAATAGTCTTACCCACATAAAACAGCCTTGTATATTCCTATGCTCTGTACAGAGCTGCAGTTCATACATTATCTTGGCAACATGGCTGACACCGAAAATCACAGCTGTGATGTACAAGCTTCATGACACAGGAGTAATATGTGCATGCACAAATAGCCTGGTTACTCCCATACCAGTGCCACATCTCCATCACAGCTACTAGTATGAGATGGAACCAAGCCATTCAGCTGAACCATGTGATGGGACTGCGACATGGCCCTAACCACATGGAGGTGGGATTTTGAAAGCAGCTGCCTATCAACCAAGGTAACATTATTTATTACATTTTATCCCACCCTTCCTTCAAACAGCTCAAGGCAACGTACATGTCCTCATAACAATTCTGTGGGATAGTAACGGACAGTGATTGGCTCAAAGTCACCTAGTAAGTTTTATGTCTGAGTGGAGTTTTGAGCCTGGCTCTTCCAAGTTCAAGACTGGCATTATTCATCACATGTGGACAGTTTTTTAGAGTATATCCAGCCAATTCAAAGACACATGGCTAGAAGCTTGATCACCTGTGGCTTCTGATTATGTGGTTACGCCTTGCATTACCACTCTAAGGCAGATCCTCAGAAACCCAAGAAAACAAAAGGTGTGGCCATGCTGACATTAAGTTTGCAGTCACAGGCTGCAGATGGGCATCTCCCAAAGTAGTCACAGGTGCCAGCCATGCAGCAGGTATATCCACACAACCATCAACACAGATTAGAATCCCCACTTTGCCCATATCCTTTTACTGCCCTTATAAGTAAAATGCTGTCAGTAAACCCTTATTTACTAAAGGACGCTAAGGAGAGCTAAAGGCAAAGTTAAGCAACCATACCCATCTGATAGCAAGTCCTTTTACCTAGAGCAGTACCACAATGGAACCAATGACCTAGGGAAGTCATGGGCTCTCCCACACTAGAGGCCTTCAAGATGCAGCTAGATAGCCATCTTTCACGTATACTTTAAGGTGGAGTCCTGCATTGAGCAAGGAGTTGGACTCAATGGCCTTATAGGCCCCTTCCAACTCTACTATTCTGATTCCTCTGTGCAGCTCCAATGTAACTAACGCTACAAACCTATGCGTAATTACCTGAGAATAAGCTCCATTTTACTTCCGAGTGTACTACATAAAGATGATGCTCTAAGTGTGTTGGGGGGAGAGGCGGAAGAATTGTCAGTTTTGAAAATGAAGGGACCAAAAAGACACAAACAACAGAAACCATTGTGCAGGACTGTGCTAGTTCTTCTGTGCTGAACGGAGCTGCAGGGTTTGCATACAAGAGATGCCCACTTATGGGAAGAGCTGAAGCGAAGAAGGAACACGGGCTTCTAAGATATTTAAAGTAAGATAAAGCCTGAAAGAGACACAAAGCAGGCCCTCGCCTGTAAAGGAGTTGGTCCCATATCTGGCTGCAAATAAAGCTCTTCCGTGAGCAAAGAATTTAACACGCACACACAGGCTCAAAAATGGAAACGCTTTAGAAATCTAGCAAGCAATAAAGAGCCTCCCAACCTTGCGAATGGGGAGATGCACCATGACGGGCACCCACCCTAACCCGGCTCTGAAATCCTCAGGATCTAGTAGCTCCGCAGCCAGCCACGACGGCCTAATCTCCGGCGGCAGCAGCAGGCGACTGCCCATTCCCGGGCGAGCGCTCTGCAGGCATTCCCCGGCTGGAAAAAGCTCCAGCGGCCTGGCTGGCTGGGGCCTTTCCTATATTTCTCCGGATCCCTTTGGGCGGAGGTTGCCGCTGCTGCAGCCCCCCGGCCGCTTCCTCGATGCCGCGAAGTCATTGCAGCGGGAGCTCAGGAAAGGAGCAAGCGGCTGGTGCTCGTTTTCTTGTCGATCCCCCACCCCAAAGCACGCCGCTTTTGCGGGGGGGGGGCGGCGGCGGGGGGGGGGAAGGTATAAAAATCATGATGTATGCCTCTTCCTCTGTGTGTATGCGCCAAGCTAAGGCTTTTACAATAAGGAGCAACAGCAGCCAGGCCCCACCAGGGTGGACGGAGAGAATGCAAGGAAAAAAGAATAATCATAATATATATATATTTAGATCCCCGACTCCCCACAATTGCATGCATACACCTCACCCCCATGCAAACAGACCTGCTGCTGCTGGTAGCCTTGGGCAAGAGGCCAGTGTGCTGCCAACCCGGGGAGGGGCTGATCCTGCAAGGGGTGCTTTCAGGCAGACATGTTTAAGGGCTCTCTCTCCTTGCCAAAAGAGCCTGCAGAGGGAGGCCTGGCTTTAAAAGATGGTTGCACATAATGGCAGGCAAGCAGGCAGGCAGGCAGGCAGAGAGAGGCTCTTGCAGGGACGAGGAGGAAAAGGTGGGGGTATGCTTCTGTGGCTTGGAAAAAGGGATGGAGGGGTAGGTGGAAGAGAGGATCTCCCCCGTGGATTCAATTTAAAACTTGTCACTGGAGTGTGAAGAAGAAAGGGAGAGAGAAAGATTTAACCCCCCCCCCCAAAAACCCATTATTAGTGGTCCTTCTAAAGCTCCCCCCCCCCCGTTAATAAATCAGGGATTCCCTCTTGTGGAGAAAACAGAGAAGACGAAAGGAGTTAAAAGCTCCCCTTCCCCCCCAACTCCTCCCTGGCGTGTTTTAATTACAGGACGAGGAAGAAAGGGGAAGCTGAGGAAGGTGGGACCCGCCGAAGCTGCTCTCCGCAGGGGTTGCCGGGCTGGTGGTGTTTTGAAATCCTCTTCATGAAACCACATTGAACAGGCCTGAGGGGCATTTTGGATTGACAAGAAACAATAAGGATTGTGCTTTGAATAACAATAGCTGAACTGAGGCGTTGTTTGTGCGGGTGTTTCAATCATCCAATTTTAAATGCCTTAAAAAAAATAAAAGAAATAATGAATTTGATATTTTACAACATAAACTAGAAGTGGGGGGGGGGGAGGAAATATACAGGCAAGAAAGCAAATCCAGGCAAGCAAAGAAAAATGAACTTTTCCTCAAAATGATAGTCCCAGTTTGGGGGGGGGGGGTTGCCTCGATTAAAAGGCCTTCCTTTGGCATAGAAAGTTACATTAGGCTGACCATATGAAAAGGAGGGCAGGGCTCATGTAACTTTAACAGTTGTAGAGAAAAGGGAATTTCAGCCAGTGTCATTTGTAGGCAATTAGTTGCTGGTGAAATTCCCTCTTCATCACAACAGTTAAAGGTGCAGGCACTATACTAGAGTGACCATATACAAAAGAAGGCAGGGCCCCTGCACCTTTAACTGTTGTGATGAAGAGGGAATTTCACCAGGAACTAATTGCATACAGATGACACTGGCTGAAATTCCCTTTTCTCTACAACTGTTAAAGTTACAGAAGCCCTGTCCTCCTTTTCATATGGTCAGCCTGATTTTACAGTCTGAGAAACTAGGGTGTGGTGGAATGAGGGTAGAACAATAATGCATTCAGAAATTTACTGGAGTGCACTTGTTAAGCATGTTTACCTGCGGTAGCCCTATCAGCAAATCTGCCAATATCCAAATCCTATTTTGATAAGGCTGCCTTTGTTTAAGGAATAACTTGCATGGTTTAACGAAAGAAAACTTTGTTTAAAACCTTGATATGTTACGTTTACACCGATCTTTTTCAATTCCGCTCCATGAAGACGAGGAAATGACTTATTTTCTTGGCTCTTTCTCCGTCAGAGTACTTCTCTGGTAACCATAGTTATTTTTAGAATATGGCTGGTTTTGCAAGACATATTAGGCAACGGAGGGGGAGATAGCGTACCGACCGTGCGTTAGGTAGGCGGCGCTCCCCACACGACACGTTGCTCTGCAGTCCGTTGAGCGGCTGAAAGTTCCGGCGTCCATCTTGGCTGCAGCGTCTCCTCCCTCAGTCCTCCAGCCATATCCCAGCATGCACTGCCAGTTCTGCCTGCTGTATCAGAGCAGCCGGGGGTTTACGGCTGCTCCATCCGGCAGAACTCTATGCCCAAACAGAATAGTCCACGGAGAGAGGGAGGATGGTTTCGGACAACACTTTAAACAACAGGCTTTGAGCTAAACAACGTGCAAGCCCGTTGTTTCTCTCCGTTGCTTAATTGGGCAGAATAGCGTACCATCAGTGGTGTGTGCATGGTGTGTAACCCTCCACACGACACAATAAGCAACACAACTGACGGTTGCCTCTTCCCCCCCTCCGTTGATTATTGTGTCGTCCGAAACCAGCACTTCTCTGCATTCAGCAGTGTCCTTCAGCAGTTCAATTTTTTTTCTCAGTGCTCAGTTAATCTGGGTGCTGGTTCTAAGGATCATGTTGCCATTGTTGTAATGGCCAATGCATGCATATTTTCTCAGGGACTCACTTGTGCTCGCATGCCCTCTGTGCATTAACAACTTAATACCATTGATTTTCTATTGAGTTATGGTCCCTTCCACTTGGTTAGCAAAATCCTTTGTGACTCTAGTTTACTCTTACTTTTCTTGACCAATATCTAAATATTCTGGGACTTGGCCTAGTCCAACACCACCATGAGGCCTACTTTGGCAACAGCTGGAACCCAAGCACTCTGGGAAGGCCCACTTCTAATACCTGCCCTGAGCCCCATTTCTTAAAATAAACAAGCAAATTTAACTCATCTTTTTTCTGGCACTCCAGTACGGAATAGCTTCCAGATATCTTGGATTTATCCCCAATACCCCAGAAGTTAAATTATTCCAGAGCATTGTTGGAGCTGCCACCACAAAAAACATAGTAGCTGCTATGTTTTAATGGTGGTTGTGGCTAACTTTCCCCACACACAATGCTCCAGAGCACCACAATTTCCAGGGCATTGGGGTGCATGTGTGGCAAATCCAAGATCAACAGCTGCTTGGCACTGAAGAATTATGTCCAAGGCAAGAGTAGGAAGGAGGGCCTGTGCCAAGTTTGATGAAAAATTATGTATTCATTTATTTAATATAAAATTTATATCCTTTCCTTCAAAATAATTATTCCCAGGGTGACTTAACAGCATATTAAAAATTAGTGCAATTTCTTAAAAAATGCATTGATAAATATAAGTATATAAAAGCATAAAAACCAACTTCAGAAGGAGTAAAGCTATTAAAGGCCTGAGAAAATATTTTTTAAAAAGTTTTACCTTTTATGAAAAGGGAAACATAGGGCCAAACTTGTGATCGTAACTTTCAACATTTGTTTGTTTACTTGAAAGTAAAGTAAACACCACCCTGCACCCAGAGTGGTGCAGTTCAGGTCAGTAGTGCTGGTGTTTAACTGTCCCTATGCAGTTTCCCTGATTGAATTTGGTAACTAGCAGGTCGCCCCTCAAGGGTTTACAAAACCCTTTCCAGAAAGTAGCACCCTCACCCCAGAAAGTCATCCTGCCATCTCAGATGCTTTGTTTCCCAAGAAAAGACCCTTTCAATAAAGCCTCTTTTGGAAACTTATCTCAAAAGGTTTTGTTCTATGTATAAGTAGGCTTAAATGTGTGAATGGGGAAAAATAACACCTGTGGAAACTTATCCAAACAGGCATGATAAAGGATTCCACACACCCGGAGTACTATTTACTAGGGCTCACCATGACTACATGGTACTTGCTTAGTTCCTGGTTATCCAGGAAATCGCCATATAATCCTTCCTGACCATTCCCACATACACAAATGAGGAAGAATATTGGCAGAAGCAATACTCCTCAGGTAGATTCCTACTGCAATTTCAGTCACTGACTACAACAGCTCAAAGAAATGCTATTTGGTTCATGGAAATTGCAGTAAGCGTTTATCCTCCGTACAGTACACTTTCTCCAAGTGATCTGTCTGCCTGGGGATGGCCAGGAAGAGTCTCATGGAAACAGTTTGCTACATGAAAATAGAGAACAAAAAAGCAAAGCCAACAGGTTCACAAAAATGTTCTTTGATACTGATAAGTAGTTTCCAATAATATTAGTTCCCAATGTGTTTTGACCTACCCTTCATCAAGAAAATCTCCCATGCACTATTTATTCAAAAACATAAATGCTACCTTCCATCCACCATTTTGCAAGAGGAATTATGTTTACAGCTCCCATAAACCCCACCTAGCACAGGCAATCAGGGATTGGGAGAGTTGTAGTTCAAAACATCTGGAAAATACCAAGTTGCCTATCCCTGGTTTACATTTCATAAAGCTTACCCAAGAGACACCATACAAAGATTTTAGATGGAATACATGGGGTTTTTAATTGTCCAGTTAAATTATAAAGTTTGAACTGTTAAGTTTCCCCAATATCCTCATTTCACTTTGTAGGATAAACTCATTGGTTTATTCGTGGCAGCAATTTCTCAGTATTAGCTTCATTTCACCTTTCTACCGTCCACCCCCTGGCCATTGGTGGGCTGACAAAAGTGTAAGTTTAATTAAACTTCTAACTGGAAGTCAAAATTCTTTCCTATATCTAGCATCTTCAAAACTTTTATTAAAACAGCAGCAGATTTTGAACGTTTAATTACTATCTCAGGGCTTGTTCTGAAAGCAACCAGTATTGTGTTATTTATTTCCACGCTTATGCAATATATTCACTGCTGGCTGAAAGGCCCTGCATATGAATTTCTCTGAGTTTTGCATATTTTCTAAGACTTCAGTAACTAAATAACTGAATATCACATATGATTTCTAAATGTCAAACAACCAATGTTTTGCTGATCATCATATAATAAGCCCAAGGATGGATGGAGATTTGCCTATAGTAAACATTGTGTCCCTGATGAAGCCCACCTTAGGTCAGGCCAAAACCCACTTGTGGGTCCCAATTCTCTCGTCAAGACCAATGAACCACACCACACTGACACTACTCCAGTGCCTTGAACTAGCAACCCAACAGAAGAATCTTAGCAGTAGCAATGCAGAAGGTCCTAGGTTCAATCTCTGGCATGTCAAAGCAGGGCTAGGAAAGACTCCTGTTTGAAACTCCAGAGAGCCGCTGCAGGTCATTAGACAATACTGAGCTAGATGGACCAATGGTCTGACTTTACTATAATTCCTTAGAATAAGGAACTATGTTACTTGATTTCCTGTTTGTAAAAACAATGGTATTAGAGGAGCAAATACAATGCCCTCACAGAAAGTCAAACTCTAGAAACTTTCCATCTTAGGGTAAGATGGCTGAGGCCAGCCGTGTAGTCAACATTCCATACAGGCAGGGGCAGGAAGGAGAAAGATTGAGGAGACGGGAAAGGATAAAGCAAGCATCCTGATAACCCCCTCCCACCTTGTTCATGTACACATTAACCCCTTAGGTTAATGTGTATGTGAACATGTTTAGCATGAGCATGATTAGCCTGGAGAAGAGAAGATTGAGGGGAGACATGATAGCACTCTTCAAATACTTGAAAGGTTGTCACACGGAGGAGGGACAGGATCACTTCTTGATCATCCCAGAGTGCAAGATGCGGAATAATAGGCTCAAGTTACAGGAAGCCAGGTTCCGGTTGGACATCAGGAAAAACTTCCAGACTGTTAGAGCAGTACAGCAATGGAACCAATTACCCAGGGAGGTTGTGGGCTCTCCCACACTAGAGGCCTTCAAGAGGCAGCTGGACAACCATCTGTCAGGTATTCTTTAAGGTGGATTCCTGCATTGAGCAGGGGGTTGGACTCAATGGCCTTATAGCCCCCTTCCAACTCTACTATTCTATGCTTCTGTGAAGTTCAGTGACCTGTAGCCTGAGTCCTGGCAACAGTAAGTTGTAATTAAGATCTACAATTTTTTACTGCTTCAGTTACTCCTCTTTCTGTAACCATACTCCTCTGACTTTGATAACAACATAACACCCAGAAATTAAGCAGGTGGAGCTTCTTCTACCATTTACCTTCATGAGAAGTTGTAGCTCATTGATAGAGCACATGTTTTGCATGCAGAAAGTCTCAGGTTCAATCCCCAGTAGGGCTAGGAAGGAAATCAGCTGCTGTTAATCAGTTTAGACAATGACCCTGTTCAGATGACATGCTAAGCCACGGTGGTTAAGCATTTTGAGCTAAACATTATAGCTTGGCATGTCATGTGAACCATTCCTAACCATGGTTTAAACATGCTCACTATCCATGCAAAGGCTTTAGTGGCCTAACCAAAGCTTGGCATCTGAACAGGCCCAATATTGGGCTTAATGGACCAATAAGGCAGCTTCCTATGTTCCTATGACAGAAAATATTTGTCTAACCTTTTAATTTATCTGTCAAACTACTTTAAAAGCACAGGAACAGGGCAAGAATAAAAGGTGGCAATCCTATTTCATCTTTACCTCTGGATTTACTGTAAGATGATCACCAAAACTTTGGAACTTGACAATTAGAAGCCACAACCCATACACCATTATTTATGATTTCTACCATAGAAAACAATACAAAAGTGGAAGAAAGTTCACCCAGGGCTTCTCAGTTGCCAGTGAATGAATATATTATATACAACTGCAAATTAATAATGCAGTGGTACTATATTTTAACCCTGCATGGGGACTGATAGGCACAGTGAACATAAAAACTAACATACTTATGTAAACCTGTTTCCTCTTGTTTGAGAAGGCATATGTAGCCACTCTGTGCTAGTGATAAACATTTTGGTTTGAATTCCCACTGAAAAAGACAGAGAGCCTGTCTATGTTGTTTCTCTTTATGAAACATACCCACAAAATGTGAAACCAATTGTCCTCATTGCAGTTGTGCAGGGTCAGAGTATCAGTCAGGATCAGTGGCAAGGTCAGTTTGCAGTCCAAACCCAGAGAAGAGCTCAGGACAATTCAAGGCACAGAACCAATGTAATGTTGTTATTCCAGCACTTTGTGCTTAGAACTCAAGGCCTTTAAGCCTGAGCCTTCAGAGTTCCACCCAGAGCACAGTTACAGACCATCAGTGCCACCTGAGGAACAGTCTACTCATGAGCAGAGCCTTGCTCATAAGTATACCTTTACTCACAAGGAGTCCTTATTTCTCAGCTGGGCACTTCTGCATCTGGCAGCCATCTGATCCTCTGAGCACCTGTGCTCCCTGGGGCTAGGTAGCCACTTGAATCTGAGAGGAAGCTAACTCCATCTTGAGAGCCCAGGATCCCCCCGATCTGCCTCGAGGTCCCTTGAGATAGGCAGCTCCCCCACAATGTTTGGCTTGGCAGGGCTCCAGGTCATCTTCCAAAGAGGAGTCCTCCAAAGTGGACGTGGCATTAGTGCTCAAATGGGAGCTTGAGGAAACGTTGAGTTTAGAGGTGTGTTGACAATTAAAGGCTTCATTTCCCTTCCTGCCCCCACCACACATTTCACAGTGTTATCATTTGAGTTCCTTTCTTTATTCATTTGAACTCTACAACCAAATGTTTTCCAGATACGAGTTGTTGTAGTACAGTGGGTATTAAGCGCATTCACAATTAATGCCTGGTCTAATCAACCTCATCTGCTTAGGAAAACTTTAAAATGCCTCTTCTCCCATTCTCTTTGCCTTGCCAGATGTGTGGTTTTGCTTCTCTTAATATGTATGAAAGATATGCCAATCATCACTGAATTATTCATTGCATACATGCCTGATTAGATAGTGGCTCAAACTGATTAATAAGCGCACGGCTAGCCTTTTGCAGATGGCCCTGTCACCAGCTATTTAAGCCCTGTATACTCACCTGCATGGAAACATAAAGGGAAATTGTTGGCATTGAACGTACATACAGGTCACGGTACTTATCTTTCATTTTAATGACATATCTCTCTGCAGTATGGCCTGCACAATTCTAAACTGCTGGTGATTTTGCTAGTTGAAAATGTATGGGTAGCAATGGGGAATCCAGAGATACTCAGCCAAGGCCAAATTAACCCTTGTCTCCATTGCTATCTAGGCCATTCCTATTACGTGGTGGTGATTCTACTCCTCCTCCTCTTCAAATTTTAAAGGTTGCACTTAGAAGTAAACAAAATAGACTGGTTTAAAAGGCAACCATTTCATAAGTAAATATTGTGTTATTGCATTACAACAATTATTTAAAGACATGTGCCAAACCAGATGAATAATATAGTTTCTTTTCCCAATAAGTAATAGAGATAGGCTAACTTGATTAAAATATTGTATTGTTGTCTCTCCTCCTTCCAAATACAGCTTATACGTTTAGCCACTGCTGCATTTTTATATAATCTGTTCTTCCATTCTGGTAAGGATGAGGTTGGTGACAGCTTCCAATATCTAGCCTTTATGGCTCCTTCTAACTTGCCTATATGGTGCTATAGGTCCAGCATCTTTGCCTTAAACCTCACATTAACAGGTACAACTATGGATCATGTCAGTTAATGTGACGTTTCTGAGGCCATGTTAACATGGTACGTTGTCATTTTATTCTGTTTTATCTCATTTCAGCAGTAAGTTAAACACCCACAATCCCAACTAGGGTTCCTAAGAGTGCTCATCATTTCAAGGGCAGAACAGAAAAATAATAGCTGAAGCACTGCAAAAAGAACAAATCTCTGCTGATTCTAAGGTTTCTGTGAAAGCGTAAAACCTTCCCGTTATTGTCCTTGGTCTTTTATCACCGCAGCTGTGAAACAGACTTTTGGAGCATTATATTCCAATGTTCCAAAATGGGAGGGGGGTATTAAGGAGGAAAAAGTGACAGTGATGGGCTGAATTCATGGTTGGATGGGGGACAGCTGACAGCTTTGCATGGATACATCTCCCAAAGCAAAGAGCTGGCTCGATGGATGACATAAAAACCATCACAACAGCCCTAGTAGATCATACTAATTATTAGGGATGTGTATCATATCGTTAAAATGTCCGATAATGATACAATAAGGTTGTTATCGGACATCAGATTAACAATAACAATACGATAGAAAAACCTCCGATAAATATCCGATCCGAAAATTTTCAGCCCGATTATATCGGATTGTCGGACTGCCATATAAATAATCCTATAACTTCTGTATTTTAAAAGTTAGAGGCTTGAAACTTGGTCACATTGCTTATGGGGTATGCCTAAGTATGTGTATGAAATTTGAGATCGATCCCTCCAACCCTCAATTTTATATGAATTTATTAAAGATCGTTTAAATTCTGACAGGTCAGAATGACAGCTCGCCACGTGCGTTCATTCAGACCTGTCAAAAAGTTGCATGATCTTTAAAAAAATCATATAAAATCGAAGGTTAGAGGGATCGATCTCAAATTTCATACACATACTTAGGCATACCCCATAAGCATTGTGACCAAGTTTCAAGCCTCTAACTTTGAAAATCAGAAGTTATAGGCATTTTTTCTAAAACAAAAATCAGCTCTATAGGGCACAATGGGACTGCAAATGAAATATCGGATTTCCAATAATTGTCGTGAAGATGATACGATTAACCTACGATATTATCGGAGACGATAATTTTTTTGGTCCAAAATTCCGATAACGATAAAATACGACATTTTCGGGCGTGCACATCCCTACTAATTATCCATCTAGCTCAGTCTCCTCTTTCACGCAGCGTTGTGGCCAACCAGATACTTCTGGAAAGTCCACCAGAAGCATGGAGGTAAAAGCATATCAGCACCTCTCCCTCCTGCTCCCTCCAATGCAGCTATTTGCAAAATGCTTAAGGAGACAAAGATGCATATATGCATCTCCATCATAATGTGGAGTGGCTTATTTTTTAAGTCAGACAATGTTTGACCATTTATTTATTATTAAATTTATATCCCGCCTTTCCATTAGAAATAATGTTCACAAAGTTATAATTTGAACATTGAAACTTATCAAATAGAAACATATTGAATAGAAACATGCATCTGATCAGAACAAATCAATAAGAAGGAAATAGCAGCCTTTTGTTTGCATGTACTAGGGATGCAGAAACTCTTTGAGCCCTAGAGCTCCATCAGACGAGTGTTTATTGCACACTCATTACTGGGCACTCACAGATTTCCACGGGTCCCTCTCATGGCGACGTCTGCCTCCTGCGCACCTCCCGCCCCTTCTAGCCTTCTTCACACGACACACAAAAAAAGCCCCCATTAAGTCCATATTATTTTTAAAGACGGAAGTTGCCGCTATCTCCTGCTGTGTGCAGGAGAAGTGGCGCGATAAAGACAGCCCCTAAATGGCCCACGTGCACTTTTTTACTTCCTCTTTCCTCTCCCTGAGAGAAAGAGGAAGTATCAAGCAACCAAAGCAGGATGGGGTGGGGTGGAAAAGGGATGGTAGGCAAGTGTGATTTAGGGTGGCCGATAGGTTTTCCCTGGATTTGTCCTCGTTTTTGTTCTATCCTGGGTGTCAGGGGGGATTTTCTGTAATTTTCTATAATGTCCTGGAAAGACAAGCTTTCCCCTTTAAGGCCACCATTAGCGTGGTGGGAGGGAATGACGTGATTTCTGGAGGAGCATCATTTCTCCCCCCCCCCCCACTGCTCCAATCAGGGCCTTAAAGGGGAAAGCATGTCATTCCCAGACATTATAGAAAAGGCCCTGATTGGAGCAGTGGGGTGTGTGAATGACATGCTTTCCCCTCCTCTGCTCCAACTGGGGCTTTTAAATTGGCGAGGTGGGTGGAAGCTGCTTTCCCCCACCACTGGGTGTCCTCTTTTTTGGTTTCTGAAATGTGGTCACCCTAGTGTGATTCCCCGCCGTATGATGGAGCTCTAGAGCCACATTCCATTTCCAAGGTGCTTTGGGGGATTGCATTTCAGTGGTGGGCAGGGCTGAAGGCGAAATGGACACAACCCAAAAAACCAGCATAGTTTAGCTTAAAGCCCTTACTGCCAGCAGCAAGACCTTAGGAAAGGCATTTCAGCTTTTTATAATAGGAGGAAAACTCTATAAAAGCCAGGGAGCCACCAACATATCAGTAGTTGAGGAAAAGGGGGCGGATGGCCATCTGCGGAACCCCAGAGACACTGGTCCAGATCAGAAGCCTCAGCTAGGTCTGCCTTGTTCTCATCTGCTGACCTCTCCTTCCTTTGTGGGGCAAGCTAAACTAATCTTCTGCTATGACAATATCATAATGCTTGCCATGTTTCATCTGTATCCATTTTTATATGTGTTTGCTGCGTTAAATAGAACCCAAGTAAGTTAGAGTTAATTGTTTGATAGAGAGTGAGTGAAAGGTGGGAGGGGCTTGTGTGTAGGGTGACCATATTTGGGAAATTAAAAAAGGGGACACCCTGCAGGGGGAAGCAGCTTTCCAGGGCCTCTGGAAAGCACATCATTCCCACTACCACCACCACCTTAAAGGCCCCAACTGGAGTGGAGGAGGGGAAAGTGCCCAGGAATGACACGCTTTCCCCTTTAAGGCCCTGATTGGAGCAGTGGGAGGGAAATGATGCACCTCCAGAAAGCACAGCATTTCCTCCCACCATGCTAATGGCGGCCTTAAAGGGGAAAGTGTTTCTTTCCAGGACAGGACAGAAAATTACAGAAAATCCCCCGTGACACCCATGATAGAACAAAAACCAGGACAAATCCGAGGAAATCCTGACAGCTGGTCACACTACGTGTGTGTGTGTGTGTGTGTGTGTGTGTGTGTGTGTAGACTGAGGCAGGATCTACACTACTGTTTTATAAAGGTATTGAAGTGCACTGACCACTATTGGAGCCCATGATGGATTCCATATACCGTTTTCAAACCATTTTCATAGTGTAATGTCCTGCTTGGTGTAGATCTCGCATGAGTTTATAAAAGACTGGATCAGAGAGCTAGTCAAGGAGGTAGGAGATGGGAGAGAGGGCCTTAGGGATTAGCAGGAGTTAGAAGGGGTAGAGTGGGCACGGTAAGATCAAGAACTGAATGATTGATTACAACATCTCTTGTATTAACTATTATTATTTTATGTATGTATGTATGTATGTATGTATGTATTTATATCCCACCTTTTTCCCAATACTGGGATTCAAGGCGGCTTACAAATTAAAACATGTACAGTTAAAAACAGATTGAAATAAAATGAAACATAGTACAATTTTAAAATATTTAAGACATTTTAAACATTTTAAATACAAATATTTTTTTAAAAATCCAAGATATAAACAACACATCCACAGAGGTCCAAGCTACTCCCCAAAGGCCTTCTGAAACAGAAAAGTTTTAGCCTGCTTCTGAAAACACACCAAGGAGGGAGCCAATCTAGCTTCCCTGGGAAGGGAGTTCCAGAGCCCCGGGGCAGCCACTGAGAAGGCCCTCTCCCACGTTCCCACCAAGCATGCCTGTTATGGTGGTGGGACAGAGAGGAGGGCCTCCCCTGAAGACCTCAGGGGATGGGCAGGCTGGTAAGGAAGAATACCCTTTGTTTTTAAAATATGAAATCCCATGTGTTGTTCATCTTTCTTTGCTACCAATAGTGTTCATATTTTCTGGGTACTTCTCCCGTTTGGGTAAAGGGAACTAATTGGGCATATCGGGTATCTAGGCAGGATCTACACTACTGCTTTAAAACAGCTTATAACAGTTTTGACAACTGTTGGACCCAAGACACTCTCCATATACAGTTTTCGAAACGTTTTCAACGTGTTTTATCCTGCTTGTTGTAGATCTGGCTCTAGTGAATATAGGGGCTGAAGTTTGTGGGTCAGTGAGGACAGCTGACTCAAAGAGGAGGCAGATGGACCTAAGGGCAGGTTGTGTCACATATGCTCTAAACTCCCAGACCAGCTGGCTTACAGAGAGAAACAAAGTATGTGAAGCCCAGGAGTGTTTCCAAAGTTTACAGTCCTTTCAGACCTGCAGCCTGAAGTGTGTACCGCTACATCATCTGTTTACAATGGTCTGGCATAGGGGAGGGCCGATAGTTCATTGGAAGAGCACACACGTTGCATGCAGAAAGTTCAGTTCCTGACATCTCCATGTAGGGTTGGCAGAGACTCCTATCTGAAACCCTGGAGACCCAGAGAAGACAATACTAAGCTAGATGAACCAGTAGTCCCACTTAGTATTGTTGCCTGTGCAACTTACAATCAAACTCAGATAGTCGGAAGAGGCTTTGATTTGGCTTTATTCAAAAGAAAACAGCGCTGTTGACCACTCTCTGTGCATCTCAGCAAAAACATGCAGGGAGTGGCCCAGACTTTAGTCTGTGGCTTCTTTTTATAGTTCAAGCATAGGGAAACATTACAGCATTCATAAAAGTGAAACAATGATACAGAATCAAAAAACAGTATTCTAGCTTCAGGAGTCTACTATAGATAAGAAGCGCACAGCTGCAAGGCCAAACCTAGCAGAGCAAAAATTCCTCAGATAAAGAACATAGACTTTGCAGAGCTTGTAACTTTAGCTAACAAAATTCAAAATTTAACCCTTCATGTCACAGTATGAGGTAGCTTCCTCTTTCAGAAACCCAGTAGCCTGGTTCCTATGGCACAGGCATAGGGTTGACACCACCACTAGAGTCAAGATGAATAAACAAAACTATTTATTCATTGTTCAAAACAAGCTGCCAGTTTAAGGCCAGAGTTAAGGCTATCTCATGTGATCTCAAGCTCCACAAAGCCAGGAAATTGGAAGCTAAGACTCATGCTTTAATTGATGTGCTCCATGATCAATCATGATGATGTGCAATGTCAGAAATTGTCCATGCTTACCACGTACCCTCCATGCACCCACACATTTCTCTGGTCTTTCAGGCCCAAACACAGATGGGGAGTATAGAGTGTCCGGGATCAGTAAACATGCCCTACCTTGTCCTGGCCCTGTATTGCCCTGTATTGCCTAATGAATGTTTCTGGAAGACCCTGCTTCGTGCAGTTCAGGAGGTGGAAAATGTAACATCCTTTAAACACCCCCTGAAAACATATTTTTTCACACAGGTTTTTTCTGGGCTGTAACTGCTGCAGGTTTTATTTTGGATTTATATGGTTTTAAAAAATCTTTTAAAGCTTTTTATTATGTTTTGACTTGCTGTATTTTATGGTTTTAATTGTGAACTGGCCAGAGAGCCTCGGCTATCGGACAGTATGAAAATGTAATTAATAAATAAAATAAACAATGAAGCATTTGAGCATTACCGTTTTGCTAAAGGAATCCTCCTGTGAGTTGATCCCTGCCAGTTTATTGCTTACATCAGTAGCTGGCAGGATTGGTTAAGCAGTGAGAGGAAGCCTTTTACTAGCAATAAGGCTAAATGCTTCATAAGGCAATACAAGACCAGGAAATAGGAAAAGATGCTGTATAGAAGTCTTCCTCTGCCTCCAGCTCTTCTTGTTGCTTCCAGTTTCTAGTAGGAGTGTGCACGGACCCCCCGGATCGGATCGGGACCCGGATCGGGACCTCCAATTTTGTCCCGGACCGGTTCGGACAAAATCGGAGGCCCCCCGGACCGGATCGAGTCCGATCCCGACCCAAAAATCGTACATTTTTGGATCGGCCGCCATTTTTTTCCCCATAGACTTGCATTGCAATGCAAGTCTATGAGGAAAAAATGGCGGCGGGTGGGTAAGGGGGGGCCTAACTCCCTCCCCCCCCGGGGCCGTCCGCTGTGGACGGCCCCGGCAGGTAAGCCCCCTCCCCCGCGCTCCCTACCCCCCCTGGGGCTGCCCGCTTCCATCCGCTGGCGCCCGCGGGCGCCAGCGGATAGAAGCGGACAGCTCCGGGGGGGGGGGTAAGCCCCCTTCCCCGCCACTGCTTACCTTCTCGGCCCGTCCGCTCCCGTCCGGCGCCGGCGGCTACTACCAGCGGGCTCCGCAGCCTACTCTCGAGTAGCGCGCCGGGTGATGACATCACCCGGCGCGCCACCCTGGAGCAGGCCGCGGAGCCTGCTAGTAGTAGTAGGCGCCGGCGCCGGACGGGAGCCACCGGGCCGAGAAGGTAAGCGCCCCCCTCCTCCCCCCCCCGCTGTCCACTTTCATCGGCGGGCGCCCGCTGGCGCCCGCCAATGGAAGCGGCAGTGGGCGCCCGCCGATCCGCCGATCCGCCGAACCGGTTCGGAGCTTTTTCGGACCGGTTCGGATTGGATCGGCCGATCCAGCTGCGGGATCGGAAATCGGATAATTTATCCGATTTCCCACTGGACCGGACTCGGATCGTGGATCGGGTCCGATCCAGTGCACATCCCTAGTTTCTAGGATAATTCTGCTTCAGGGACTACATGCTGAAGCCCCTTCTGATCAGACTTCTGCCTCAGTGCTTCTGGTGCTGGGCTCTGCTGCTTGATTAAAGCTTCTCCATAACCTCACAATGCAGTTCCTGCTTCCTCAGCCACAGTTGGTTCCTTCAGGCTGGGCTTTCTCTTTCCTCAGCTCTGACCACTCTCCCTTCAGCCAACAAACCCACCAACTGTCTCTCATTGACTTTATCTATCTTGAGACCAATGGACCTTTTTTAAAATCTCCTGGCCAGAACCTCTGACTAGGCTGATCATATGAAAAGGAGGACAGGGCTCATGTCACTTTAACAGTTGCAGAGAAAAGGGAATTTCAGCCAGTGTCATTTGTATGCAATTAGTTCCTGGTGAAATTCCCTCTTCATCACAACAGTTAAAGTTGCAGGCACTATACTAGAGTGACCAGATACACAAGAGGACAAGGCCCTTGTAGCTTTAACTGTTGTAATTAAGAGGGAATTTCACCAGGTACGAATTGCATACAAATGATGCCGGCTGAAATTGCATTTTCTCTACAACTGTTAAAGTTTCATGAGCTTTGTCCTCCTTTTCATCCAGTCAGCCTACCTCTGACCAATGGTGTTCCTTACAGAACTTCTAAACACCAATCACATTTGTTGATACCCCCTGACCAATCCAATCAAAGGTAGCTTCTCCACCTGGACATTTTCAAACTCAGCTCATCATAGCAACTCTAATCGAGGCAATCACAACTGTTTTAGGCCCAACACAGAGTAAAAGTGAAAAACGGGGAGAGAAGCATCCAAATCAGGTGAAACAAAGGGAGAAACAAGTTCTCAAGATGCTGGTTTTTAATTTATTTTTTCAAATAAAAAAAACAGCATCTTGAGAACCTGTTTCTCCCTTTGTTTCACCAATACAGAGTAGTAAAGCCAGCCTTCTGGCCTACTCGGTTACATTATAGCATCCCTCAGGGGTTACTCAAAGAATATAAACATTATAAAACAATAAACAAATAGATAACAGTCCAGATGTCAACAAATTATGACGCTTTTCAATTTCCCTTTATTTTTATTTATTTATTACATTTTGATACTGCCTATCAGCCGAAGCTCTCTGGGTAGTGTGCATTTATGGGCAGGTGTGAGGCAGTGACAGCTAACTGACAATGATATGTGCAGTTAAAAAGCTGTGCTCATCATAATGCAAGTTCTAATTTGGCTATGAACTAGGGGAGGATGTCTTCGCAGTGCCAGGTTGGTGCTGCTCCTCTGCCAAAACCTGCACTCTCGCTGGTGCGTAGTGGTGGTATGTTGTCCTAATGAGGGGAGGCGGCACTGGCTTTTTGTTGGCCATTAGGCTCGCCGTGCCCATCCCCTCCCACAGCTTCCAGCGACCAATGGGAGGTTGCCTTCCACCCAGGAACACTCCCAGAGTGGCTCCGAGCAAGGACAGACTGGCGGAAGAGCCGGTCTGACCTTGTTCTGGCTGGAAAAGTCTGGGTAAGTCCCCTATTTTTCAGTCACGCAACTTTGCCTCTTTCCCCCAGGGTAGCTTCGAATCTGCGGTTGCGTCATCTAACCAATACAGTGCAGATTCGGAGCCACCCCAGGACAAAGACAATGTCAAGGCAGTCCCTAGGTCTTCCTTCCAGATGTCCCTTCATTCAAGAAATGTTACTGTTTTAATGAGTTTCCTCACAATCAAGGGAATACAGAACCCCTGAAAGGGCAGAGGAGATGGAGAGAAATCCTTAATTTTCAGGCTCATTCACACATACAAGTCAGCTCTTGACATTGCCATCATCAAACGATGACTATGCATGGGTGAGTGAGCCTGGGCCATCATGAAACATTCATGTCTCACCTTCCATCGGAGCAAACTCATTGCTTATCAGTGGAGTTAGTTCATGCATCTAGCTGAGTCCCCGAGTGATGTCCCCAAGTGGTGAGTAATCAAATAGCTTATGTGCAAGTGTGTACCAGCCCCAGGGATTTCAGGCACAGATTTTTAAAATTTCTCCATTTCTTCTCTACCAAGGAGCTGAATAAAGAAGGACTGGAGGGAGAAGATGGACAAGTGGAACTGACCCACCCCATTCCTGACTTTGCGTGACCCTTTCCCCTCCATCTTCAAAAAGGCAGAGGGAGAAGTCCTGTTCAGGCATTTAAAAATCATATTGTATGCAATGAAAAGCTGGGGAAGCCCCAACAAACTGTGATTTGCTGAAGGCAGTGCTGCAGGCACATCTGACCATTTGAGAATCTGTCCGGGGCACCACCACAAAATGGCAGCAATAGGAGGCATGGTAGGGTGACCAGATAAAATCCAGGTCAGGGCTCATGTAACTTTAGTTGCAGGCACTTTAGTTGCAGGCACTATACTAGAGTGACCATATACAAAAGAAGGCAGGGCCCCTGCAACTTTAACTGTTGTGATGAAGAGGGAATTTCACCAGGAACTAATTGCATACAAATGACACTGGCTGAAGTTCCCTTTTCTCTACAACTGTTAAAGTTACATGAGCCCTGACCTGGATTTTATCTGGTCACCCTAAAGCATGGCAAAGGACAAGTGACTGAGTATGAGGTAGAAGTGGGGTCTGAACTCCAACAAACTAAGAACATAAGAAGTGCCATGCTGAATCAGATCAAGAGTCCATCCAATCCAGCATTCTGTTGACACAGTAGCCAACCAGCTGCTCACAGGAAACCCATAAGCAGGACATGAGTGCAACAGCACCCTCCTGCCCATGTTCCCCAGATACCTCTAATACTAAAGGTAGCACATAGCCATCAGGATTAATAGCCATTGATAGCCTCCTTCTCCAGGAATTTATCCAACCCCCTTTTAAAGCCATCCAAATTGGTGGCCATCACATCATCTTGTGGTAGTGAATTCCATAGTTTAACTATGTGCTGTGTGAAGAAGTCCTTCCTTTTATCTGTCCTGAATCTTCACCAATCAGCTTTATGAGATGACCCCCACTGGGTTATAATATTATGAAAGAGGGAGAAATCCACTGTTCCCAATCCACTTTCTCCACATCATGCATAATTTTGTACACCTCTATCATGCCTCACCTTGCTCACCTCTTTGCCAAGCTAAACAATCTCAGCTGTCATAACCTTTTCCCGTAGGAGAGTTGCTCCAGCCCCTTGATTTTCTGCACCTTTTCAAACTCTAGAATATCTTTGTAGAAACCTGTTGCACAGTAAACCCAGCTGCCAATAAGAAAATTTGTTAATTTCCAAAGGGCAAAGGGTAGGACACCCTGATGAGCATCCATAAAGGTGTCTAGATACATATTGGAGCCTGTGAGCGCTACGTTGCCAACCCCTAGCTTAAGTATACTTCCTAACTTTTTTTTCCTTTTCACTTTCTCTCCTCCCTTTTCCCTAACAGAGAAACATTATGAGGTGATGATTCTTCAACATTGTAATTTTTCCCAGGGTAAAGGTTTCTTTTGAATGGACCCCCATGACATGACTCAGTATTGAACCACAGAAAGACTTAGATCGCAGCCCTTTTGAAGCCCCTAAACTGACTTTGTGTGCACTAATATGATATTTCTCTCCAAATTCCTGTAAAAGACTGTAGCATGTAAATAAGAGATAATTTCATTTCTATCCTATGTGGGGTAGGAGAGCAAATAAAGAAAAAGGGAAAAAGGGCAAGTTTAACTAACCGCAGTAATAGAATGTTTCACAGGTACTGCTGAAAAGGCTACACAACTGTGTAGAATAGCGACACCTAGGAGCCGGAGAATTAATCACACAGTGGTTCAATATGTATCTTAAATGCCACAGGCAATATTTGGAGCTCCATCAGATGAACGTTTTATTCTGGGCACTCGTGGATTTCCGTGGGTCCCTCGCACAATGTCGTCTGCCTGCCGCGTGCCTCCCGCCCCTTCTAGCCTTCTTCATGCGACAAAAACCAACAACAACACCCCAGGAAGTCCAACTTATTTTTAAAGATGGAAGTTGCCACTATCTCCTGCTGTGTGCAGGAGAAGCAGTGCGATCAAAACAGCCCACTGAATGGGCCTCGTGCATGTTGTTTACTTCCTCTTTAAAAGAGGAAGTAACGAGAGACAAACACGCAGGCGGAGAAGTGACGGTATGCAAACACGGTTTCCGCGTATGATGACGTTCTTAGCAGAGCAATCCTACGGAGGTTTTGAAGGGCAGGGTGGAAGGAGAAAAAGAGACCATTGCAGAGGAACCGCCACTTCCTAAGCCCTGAAGGACTTGTGAAAAACAGAGCAAATGATTATGTTCCTCTCCCCCATTTTTTCTCACCAGATTTTCTTTTTTAACATTATTTAATTTTCCCTTCCATTGGTTCCAGTGGAAAAGGAAAATAATACCAACTCCAGGGTTGGCATAGTTCCCTCCCTGTTCTGGAGGCATATCTCGGAAACAAGGGAGGTCTGGATCTGATGGATCCAAAGTCTCCCCCAATCTGCCCTTGATATGCCCCGGGACACCCCTCTTTTGCTCTTACTCACTGGCAGAGAATAACTGGCAGAGCAGCAGAGGAACTTTCCACTGCTGGTCAAGGGAGGGCTTCTAAAGTGGATCTTTTTCTCTACCTACGGAGGTGGAAATCTACGGTATCCTGTGACCGTTGGTTCTCCCTCCCAGGAACAATAGGATCGCACCCTAAATCTTTCTTACTGGGCAACAGTGACACATATTCCCTCACACTGAATTTTGTTACAGGTATCGTTCTCAGCCCTACAAATTTGTGCTGGGGTGGGGGATGGCTCACTTGGACCCCCTCTAGATGGATTCCGTTTGACGCCTGGTTAGCCGATTATGCGCATAATCGCTGAAGCGCTTTATCGTAAATGCTTGTATGCAGGAGGTAATTGAGCACTCAACTGGTGACCTTACCGGTTGTTTCAAATGCGCTTTACAAGTAGTTAATGCGGAGAATCGCTTGTTCACATAGTCAAAATGCGCTTTAATGGCCGGAGCAAAATAAAACTCGCTATTTAACGCGCATTCAATAATGCGCATAATCGGAGAGAAAATGCACCTCTACGCCTGATTTGCGCTCCGTTCTTGTAGAGGTAAATTTTTTAATGCGCCTTGAAAGAGCTTTAAATGCCTCTTGTAGAGGCAGCCTTGTTCAAATCTGTATTCCCTGGAGCACCAAATCATGGATACCAAACAATAGGGATCTGCACTGGATTCGGGCTAACTCTGAAGCTCAAGCAGATTCAGGCCACTTTGGTCTAGTTATGTTGGGTCCTGAGGCAAAGCAGGCATTCCTCCAAGGACATCAGAAGTGAAACCACTCCAGAATGAGGCATCTTTACAGACTCATGTTTGGATGCAATATGCGCCTGCATACTTTAGGTCTCTGAAGAGTGTCTTTTGATTTTGTTTTTCTAAACTCTGTAGGGACAGGGTTAGATTCTTTCTTTAAAATGAAAATCTAAGAAGCATAGCACACAACTCCTTGTGTGTATGAGCTCCTTCAGATGGTGGGTGGGGGGACTCGTGTTCCCTTATTGTTGGCTCTGAAGCTGCATCTCTTCCGCTTCTGCCACAAGCTGCAATTATATGGAAGAAGAAAGCAGAAAGAGAAGCGAATCCTGACTCGTTCTCCAGCCCTATCTTCAGGTTTGCTCCAGGATCCCAAGTGCTCTTTGCTCCTCACTCCCAGTTTCCAGCTCCCTACTTTAGGGTGACCATGTGGAAAGGAGGGCAGGGTTCCTGCAGTTTTAACTGTTGTGATAAAGAGGGAATTTCACCAGGCGCTGCATGTATACAAATGACAGCTGCTGAAATTCCCGTTTCTTTACAAATGTTAAAGATACATGAGCCCTGTCCTCCTTTTCCATATGGTCAGCCTACAAATGGAGCTCTGACACAGCAAGGGGTAGAAGAGCCCACTCAAAAGATAGACTTGGTACAAGTCTTTGTAAGCTCTCATAGATTGGAACAAGGCTGGTTGGAAAAGTTGGATTTGCAGTCCAACACATCTGGAGGGCACCAGGTTGGGGAAGGCTGGGTTAAAAATCCTGCACATATAGATCACTTCCTCGTATAACCAGCATGTAATGAGTGCCCTCTAGTGGAACAAATTTGGAATGTATTTCTTAACCACCACATTGGTGCTTCGTTCTCTGGAAAGGATATTCATTGTTTATACAGAGATAAACCAATAGGCCCACAAATACTGAAAAATAGTGACATTTAAACTACGCAGTAAAGAAAGAGAGTCAAAAATCAGAATATTGAAACATTTCAGGTTTTCAGAGTACTTCTAATGTTAGGCATGTTCCAGGTATTTACACTAGGGATGTGCATGGGCCCATCGGATTGGAACCGGGATCGGAACCAGGATTAGCGTGTCAGATCGGATCACCCGGCGCGCTACTGAGAGACAGGCCGCGAAGCCTGTTTCTCAGTAGAAGGGACCAGCGGACGGAAGTGGGCGCCCCGGCAGGTAAGTGGGGCCCTCCCCCCCACTTGCGCTCCTTACCTGCCGGGGCGCCTGCTGCCGCCTGCTGCCGTCCGCTGCTGTCCGCTGCCGTCCGCTATTCCGATCTACTGAGAAATAGGCTTTGCGGCCTAGTTCTCAGTAGAGCGCCAGGTGATGATGATATCATCACCTGGCGCTCTACTGAGAGGCAGGCTGCGAAGCCTGTTTCTCAGTTGATTGGAACAGCGGACGGAAGCGGGCGCCCCGGCAGGTAAGTGAGGCCCTCCCCCTCCCCCCACCAGTGCTCCTTACCTGCCGGGGCCGACTGCTGCCGTCCGCTGGTACCTTCTACTGTTTCTCAGTAGAAGGTACCAGCGGAAGCCCCAGCAGGTAAGGAGCGTGAGTGGGGGAGGAGATCCAGATCGGGTCCTTTTGGATTGGATCAGATGAGATCGGACAATCCAGATGCAGGGATTGGAATCGGTCAGATCGGTCCGGATTGTGGATTGGACCCGATTTGGTGCACACCCCTAATTTACACACTTTCCTGATTATTTCCCCCCTGAAATCAATGTAACATAATAACATCTAACACTGGCTGGATCATGCATACCAGGAAAAAAATCTAGAGGATCTAGGTGCATTTAACTTAAAGGACAGAACAATATTTTCAAATATTTTAATAGTTGCATTGGAGAAAACAGGAGGAACTGTATCCCCTGAATACAGGTTCAAGTGGTCAGGGTTTCAAGCTTTGAGAATGTTGATTTAGATTGTTCTCAGCTTTGTCTCTAAATCTAAACACAGACCTCATCTGGTTCCCATTTGAAACCCATTGCTTGGTTAGCAGGACCATGATGTGATAAGGGACGAAAGCACTATTATGGAGGGCAGGAGGAGTCATGTCCAACAAGTCCAGAAGGCCGAGCAGAGAGCTCCAATGAAAAAATTAGTCTGACAAAGTCTAGCACTGGACTGAAGACTTCTATTTCTCCAGGTCCAGATCAATCCTTCCAGGCTCCACTTCTTCCTTGAGGAGCATAAAGCCTTAAAGAAGCAGCCTCTAGCTTCTCCTCTTCCTTTTCTTGGGCAATTCTAGGATTGCTATCTAAGCTGATGGGCTGTTATGGGCGTTCTTAGGGTCTCTGGTGTTGAGGGGGATGATTACTTGGAGCCTCCATTCACTAAGGTTGCTGATTATGGGTATCTAATTCAAGGGCTCCTAATATAATGGGATCATGCCCAGTCATGATGCTGGAGCCTGGATCTGTTTCCAGCACCTCTGCCTCTGGTACTGGCATCACATGATTTCATCAGCCAGTACCAGTTAATAAACTAGCAGCTCTGTTCTGAACTAAATAAAATCTGAACTGTTTTCAAAGGTAGCCTTACGTACAATGCATTGCAGTAATCCAACTGGGAGATTACCAGTATGTGGATATTTATCTCCAAGATAGGGTTGCAACTGGAATATCAATCTAAGCTGATAAAAGGTGCTCTTGGGCCTCAAGTGACAATGGATTCAGCAGCACCCCAAGCTGGATGCCTGATCTTTCAGTGGAGTGCAATCCCCTCCAGGACAGGCTGAACACCAGTCAACCAGAATAAGTGGGAACCTTCTAGGGACATTTGCATTGAGACGGTGGGGGAGGTTTCTCGCCAAAACTACTGTTATAGAAGTTTCCTGAATCGAGACTCCATGCAGGCAGAGAGTCCATGTGTGAAGCACAGGGACCACGAAGGAGAACATCTACTAACAGTGCTTCCAACTTGTTTGAATTGAACTTTGGACTGTTGGCCCTCATCCAGTTCACTCAGGCACGGATTTGGGACATCCACTGCCTCACCTGGGTTTGATGAAAAGGAGAGAGCTGCGTGTCATCGGCATATTGAGGGCACCTCAGTCCACATCCCTAGAACATGTCCTTCACGGCTATGCTGGAACTCTGGGCAGATGCTCAGTTTGTGGGGAAAAACAGCCCAGATGCTAAGGTCATCTGCTGAGATCCTTGGCTCCAGGTGGCAACTAGAGGGAGGTCATTCTTGGCTGTGGAATTCCTTCAAGGAAGTTGGCCTAATGGCAATGTTGCTGTCATTCAGCCACCAGATAAAAGTGTTTTGTCTCCAGGACTTTTAGGTATGTTTGTATTTCAAGTATTTTAAAATTGTCTTTTGGTTATTTTCCAGTCTGCTACCTTTACTTTTTTTTAGTTCTTTAAGAGTTATTATTATATTGTTTGATGTATTTTACTGTTTAAAATATTGTAAACCATCCTAAGATCTCTGGATGATCTCATTTCTCTTCATTGTCAGCTACATTGTTCTAAAAAAAAAAATCAATACAAAAGAGAGAGAAAAGGTTGGGAAGAAAGTATCACAGATGTAGCTGTCCATAAGAAGGTTAATTCATTTTTTTGTGATGTGCCACTATAGAAAGAACAAGTCCTATTAAGCTGCTTTGCAATAGGGCACAAGAGACAAATACTATGTCCCTCTGATCTCCAGCTTCCGAGCTTAAGATAACTTAGTCCAATCGATACGAGAACAATTTTGTTTTTGTTGAGATTAAATATCTATTTAGGAGTTCTATACTGTCACTTGTTTCTATACTTGTCAGTTTCAGTCATAAGGGAAAAGTAAAGCAATGAAAGTGGGAGGCAAAAAATCACTTTTGCTTCTCCACTCCAGTCTGTCCCAAACTCTAAAATTAATATGGATATTAATTTTCAGGAGAGTCTATAATTTTTTACAGATGCATGAAAAATACACAGTGACTGGAGAAACAAAAATCCCCACCCCCAACATAGTAAAGGAAAGAGAGAGGCTGTTTATCTTAAGTTAGACGCTGAATTAAAATGAAATCCTTAAAATATACCATACCAGAGTGGAAAATCAAAAGCGCTCCACATAAATTTCACAGATCACATATTGGGACTTGATTTCTTCTCCTGATCCTATACTAACACCTGGATGCCCAGTTCCACGTCTCCATTTGATTGTCTACAACAGTGTTTCACAAACTGTGGGCTGGGGACATCTCATGGGTCTCGGCCCACTTTCAGGTGGGCCTCAATGATGTAGCCCACACCCAGCTCCATCAGCAGGAGGGAGGGATGAAAGAAACTGACACATTTGTGTGTGTTGTGTGTGTGTGTGTAATAGGTTACAAGTTGAGTGAGAAAGGGGAGAAAACATGACAGAAGATGAGTAAGAATACATTTGAGGGGCACATGGGGGTGGAAGAAAACCATAACAAAAAGTCCTCCACTTGAAAACCTATGGATCAACAAATCCAGCCTGAAATGGGGAGGCTAAATAGTGATATGACCAGAGCCAATGTCTTAACTTGAGGAAAGCTGAGTGACGGGACGTCCTGCTGCAAGGAAATATCTGTGGCAAAAAAATGTAGCCATTTCTAAAGAAGGATCAGGTATCAATATAAAATTATATCATTAATCGTGACTTGATGCCAAACTCCACCTCCATGTCCACCATTTTGTGACTGGTGGGCCTTGATCATTTTCAGCACCATCCAGAAAAATGAATTGTGATGTGCTCTTCACTTCCTTGAGTGGTAAGATAACTCAGGGGCAGTGCTATCCCAGTTTGGCTTCCTTCTGTAACAGAGATCACTGGAGACTTATGCCATTTTTGTAAAATTTGGTTTATTTAGACATATCCAAGTAAACTGTAGATAGAAGCAATCAGCATGAGCACTCTTAGTGGGCAGCAGATGCACTGCCCTACCCCCCATCAGATCCCCAGAGGTACCTGTACCTAAGGTAACTGCACAACTACCTCTTATCTCACTCTCTGTGTCTCTTCCGAATTAGTTGAACACACAACCCTCTAGACTCACCTTACCTTGTGTGTGTGCATTTGAGTGCGTGTATGTGGCAAAGGGAGGGAGTTACCTCCCAAAATGGCTCTCAGATTCCAGGGATGATCAAGAAACTATTCTTTATCATAAAACAACTAAACAACTAAATAAAAAACAAAGATAGCTGTGCTGGTCCAGAAGGGGAAAAATCCACAATCTACAATTGTTAATACCTTTATTGGTCCTAATAAAAGTATTGCCCAACTGTGGATTTTGGATATTCTTTAACAATTAGTTTGCATAAATATCTTGAAACATTGACATATTTTTCTAAAAAAGGATATGGTGGCATGTCATGGCCAGTCTTTGTAACATTACAAAATCTTTTTGAGGTTGATATCTTGCCACATGGTTCTCCTGGGCCCTTTGGATATCTGACAACGTACCAAATGTAATAACAAAACATTACAATTCATCATTTCAACACTCAACAAGAGAGGGAAAACAGCCAATTAAAATGACATTAAAACCAATTTCCTGTCTTCCTCTTTCTTTCTCTCTCTCAACAAGCTCATAGTAAAGTGCTCCCATAAACCTGCTAGCATAGAATAGTTTGCCAATGTCGAAGAACAGGAAGCTCGGGTAGCTGACTTGTGGGTCTTTCTTTCTTCCTGTCTGAGGAAGAACTCTGAAGTTCTGTTGTGAGGATATATGACGGAAGCAAATTTTGTTACCTGCTTGAGCCACTGGGGTAAGATTAGCTATAAATCTAGATACATACAATTATTGTTGTTGTTGTTGCATTTATATCCCACCTTTTTTCCTCCAAGGAACCCAAGGCAGTGTCCATAATCCTCCTCCTCTCCATTTTTATCCTCACAACAACCCTGTGAGGTAGGTTGGGCTGAGAGGCTGTGACTGGCCCAAAGTCACCCAGTGGGTTTCCGTGGCGGAGTAGGGACTAGAATCTGGATCTCCTGACTCCCAGTCCAACACTTTAGCCACTACACCACACTGGTTTAGTTTTGCATGGGTTACACACTGCTGGAGTGATAGTTAGCACAAGAAATTCTGCCTTGCAACCACGATGACAAAGTTGTCCTGAAATGTAAGGTGAAAATGTCCCGTCTATATAACTAAGGCCATATTCTTGACCTCAGCAGCTGTGACCATGAATCACAACTGGCTGACAGCTATTTCTGTAGAGCTTGAAAGTTTGCTCACACATAGGGAAAGAATAAACTGTGAACATATCCTAAGCATGTCCCCTTTTAACACATGGAAAGTGACATGGGGGCTAAGCGGATGTAAAACACAACTAAAATTCTTTTTATTCATTAAATTAAAAGATTTATATATTACCTTTTATCCTATCAGGATTTTATAGTGGTGTGCATTTTCCCTCTGGAAATTCATGTTGTTTTCTATGCCATATGAAGAAGTTTGAATTGCAAAACAAGCATAGTGCCTCAAGAGTAAAACAAGGTTTCAGTAATGGATGGGGAGCTTGGTGATATTTTTCAAGTTTGTCATTAATGTGAAACAGGAGAGGGTTGCAGGCATTTTGATGGATAGGATTACAATTCAAATTAACGACAAGATTTTATGTAAGGAATTAGAAAACCCAATGTTATGATGAGAAAGAGAGGGCTAGAAATCAGTGGTTAGACAGAAGAGCTACTGCGAAGGACTAAGGGGTCATAGTCGATAACAACCACGGCCGTAGTCTGATTTAAAGACATAAAGATATTTCATGGCGCCAGTTCAGGAAGTGGTAACTCTTCTCTGCCCCCATGCCTGTTAAATTAAGGAGTGTTTAAAACTGCTGTTTACTATCAATACCAACTATGTTACTACCTCAAACTGCAATCCTATACAGATTTATCAGAGGGGCTGTCTTCATGGTGCTGAGTTGGCACCCCCTTCCCACAAATGACCATGGTTTTTGTCAACCAGTGTGGTGACGGGTAATCCCCACTTCAAGGAGGGCATGTGGGGTTTCTGGCGGTCATCCCCCCACCCTATTCCTGGCTTCCAGTGTCCACTTACCGATCACCATCTGCCAGGCCATCCCCCCTTCAGCCACAGAGTGAGGTCAGATGGCAGAAGAGCTGGGGTGACCTTGTTCCCACTGAAAAAGTTGGGGTAGGTTCCCAACTTTTTTACCATGCAGCTTCACGGAAAAGCCCCACAGTGGCTGTGAATCTGCAACTGCGTCATATAACTGATGCAGCGCAGAGTCGCAGCCACTGCAGGGCTTTGAGTGCGTATAAGCCCCTAGGAGTAAATCTAATTGAACTCAATAGAATTTATTTCTGAATAGATATGCATAGGATTGTGCTTTTCTTGTTACTTGTTTCTTGTGGCCCACATGTGGTTTGCCAGACCCACCCCAAGATGGCAGTGCTGTTGTGTTACCGAAAATAGCTGCTACCATGCACACCTTGTTTCCCATCAGAAATGAACTCCCCCAGCTTGCTAAAAAGCTGCTTGGTGGGCTCTTAGGAGCATGTTTCTGCTGGGAAAGAAGGTTCCCCACATACCTTGTTCCCAAAGGAATAGTTGTTTCTGCAGAGAAAAAGGGCATGTGGGGATTGCACTCCCTGTTTCGCAGCAGAATGGGCCTTCGCACATCCCGCCAAACAACTATAGGGAGCTTGATTCTCTCATGTGCGTGGTTTCTCAGCAGAATTGGTGGGATTCTGTGACCTCTTCTGCTCGTGATGGGGTGTAGTCCCCAGAGCTTCCAAATGGGGCAAAACCCCTGAAGTTGCTCATCCCTACCCTTATCATGACCCATAGTTTCTTCTGAATTGCAAGTTGGAATCCTGACGTTTATCAACCAGACTTCTCAATCACACTCCTGGACCACAGCCAATATTGTTTCAACATCCAGCCTCTCCTTGAACTACCTCATTCTTTCAACAGCTTCATTCTCCATGAGCTTGCATCACTCCACTATACTCCGCCACTGCCCTTCCCATCCTTGTTTCCAATGATATCTACACTGTAATCTAAGAGAAGAGAAGGCAGTCTGCAACTGCAAAATGAAGAGAGAACAACTAGGATCAAAAAGAAAGCTGTGTGTGTGGTGTGGGCTGGGGGAGACTAAGAAGAGTCCAAGTTAAAGGAAATCTTACAGACTCTCCTTCAAGACAACCAAATAATCATTTACTTTGTCAGGTAAAATCACAGCATGCACAGTGAAATCTGAAAAGCCATTAATTTCTTTACTGGGTATTTCTCAACCTGTTTTAGTAAATGCCAGCATTTACCAGCAATTGATGCAAATATAACATGAGTAAAGCTTATTGAAGGCAACTTTGTGTTTAAGACATATATGCTATTTGTTGCTTTCCACCGAATGGTGCTCAAGTAGAAGAGCTGGTAAATGTAAGAGACAATTTTGACAAAAGGCTTATTTTCAACATTTACATCAGTGCAGTGGTCCTGTCATTTACCAGTAAATGATAGAAATGACTACAACATACATTTACCAAAGGTACTTACATCTGGCCTTGAAATTTGCTTATGTCAAAATTCTCTGACATTTCCTGCCCGCTTCCTAAAATCTCAAAATTTAATAATTATACAAAATTGTCGGTATGTGTCAAGATTCACTGAGATTTATATCAGTGAAATTGGGAAAGTACCAAATAATCAGTGGTCTGAGGAAAGGGATGTGGCCATCTTGGGAACTGGGGAGGGGGCAGATTGGAACCCCACGAGGGCTGGATTTGGCCCCTAGGCCTGATGTTCAGCACCCTAGTTCTTCCATGACCGATACTTAGCCTTGCACTCAGAGAAAAGTCTGCCTTAATCAAACTCTTCCTTCCTACTGTATTCTCACATCACATGCAGCTTCCTCATCCCTAGAATAACAAGGGAAAATACCTTGGACTGGAGCAGCAAGTCTTTCCTGTTGTTTAAAACATGTTTGTTCTTTTTTAAAGCATATGTGAAGCCACTGGATTAGATCCAGATGAACTGGGCTAGTTCCTATTCATTTCAATGGGACCGAAGTATGACTAACTTAGTCTGGATCCAACCCAATGTTATCTATAGATGGTATTGCCCTTGTCTCAAAATCTAAGACATGCAAACAGCGTTACAACTCGCTGCCTGAGGAATGTTACTGCCAAACTGCCCTGTAAAGATTTTGGCTACTGTTGAGAGAGTCTTAAGCTTCCCGAGAAATCGGATTCCAGTTCATCTGTTGTTTCCACAGGGATATTGCTCCGGTTTGAATCGGATGGATATGGCCATGTCGACTGCCATGAAATTAAACTGTTTGGAGTCACACTGCAATGGCACTTTGCTGGTTGCGAAGCACTCGCTGAGCAAGCAGGGCTTGGTTGAGGGATGCCTGCGTAGGAATGTGGTTGATGACTATGATGACAGGGGCAATGTCCAGCGGCCCCTGCCCCAGGTGACTGGGTAAAACAAAGCCCAGTAGGACCACAACAGCTCTGGAAACAGCGGTTCTTCCTGAATCCTTGGTGAATGCGTAATTTAGCAATGAGTGGCTTGCCAATGTTAACCCCCTTCCTTTCATCCACGACATCGTCTACTCCCATGTATTCATAGTGCAGGCAAACCATGAAGGTTAAGTCTTCCTGTGAATTAAAAAGAGATGTTAATAACAATACTGCCAGCTGTTATTGCAATCAAAGTGGGGGTTTTATCTGTTCATGGCACAAATTCACAAGATGTCACACAAAACCTCTCTCTATGTTTTGCTGTCAGCTTATTAAACCATATTAAATTCTAGATATTAGAATACATAAACATTAGAAGCTGCTGTTACATCTATAGACATGAATACTCCCATTTACAGCAACAGTTTGACTTCAGATACGTATGTGCAACTTACAAACTGTTTGCATCATTGAGAAATTTTAAAAAATCACAGAAATAATTTGTTTAGTATGCTGACTGAGCTGACAGCACCATCCATTTCACAGTAAATAAAAGCTAACACTGAGCATGTCCGCCCCCAAAATATCCATTTTAGCACATGCTAAATCAGGGGTGGGCCACCTGTGCCCTCCAGATGTTGTTGGACTGAAAGAACTGGGCATGTTTAGCCTTGAGAAGAAAAGCCTGGGGGGTGGGGAGGAGAGACATGATAGCACTCTTCTGGTACTTGAAAGGTTGTGTCACACAGAGGAGGGCCAGGATTTCCTCTCGATCATCCCAGAGTGCAGGACATGGAATAACGGGCTCAAGTTACAGGAAGCCAGATTCCAGCTGGACATCAGGAAAAACATCCTGACTGTTAGAGCAGTACAACAACGGAACCCACACTAGAGGCATTCAAGAAGCACCTGGACAGCCATCTTTCAGGTATGCTTTAAGGCAGATTCCTGCATTGAGCAGGGGGTTGGACTTGATAGCCTTCCAACTCTACTATTGTACCTCCTGTCAGCCTTAGCCAGCATGGCCAGTGGTGAAGGATGAGGTCACCTGTATGGTCACAAGTTGCTCAGCTCAGTGCCAGATCAACATCATTGGGCTGATTTATAAACCAAGAAATGCCAGGAGTTTTTTATTATCTCATATTTTTCCCCTATGGCATGTACTGCAGTTTTATACAGAAAACAGTTTCTTCCCCCAGAATAGTCCTTCACACTGCATTATATTCTCATTATAGTCTCATCATGTAGTCAGCTTCTACTCCTGGTCCCTTCCCTCACATCTCTGTGTTGTTGCTGGACCTGCTCAACTTATTTTATTTCGGGTATCTCTGTGGTGTTGCAAGTGGGCAGGGTAGCTGTAATCCCGCCCTCCCCACAACTAACACAGTGCATTGCTGCTCATGCAGCTTGCTGACTTTCTCAGGAACTAATGAACTCCCATTCAGAAACTGCAACTCAAAATGCCTGCAGATTCAAGGCTTTTGTCTCACACTGCCAACACACTGCTAGCTTAACCCCTAAGGCTGCATTCATAGGAAGCGTCTACAATTATTGAGGTATTTCTAAGAGCAAATAGTAGCTGAAGACTAGCAATGCTGCTGTGGGCTTGCAAGACGTTTCACCTTATTCACGTGACTGATGTAAAAACCAAACAAAATGAGCTTGCAAGATAAAAGTAATGTGAAATGACCTTTAACTTCTGCAGTGAACTTATTCTAGTGTAGAGACAATGTTTGGGCAAGTCCTTTGAAAGCAAATAGCTGCCAGTTTCCTCAGGAGTCCCCTTATTTGCCTCTTTAGGGTCCACGTCCAGGTCCTGTTGAAATTAAAAAATAAAATAAAAAATTAACCTATAGGTTTAATACAGGTATAGGCAGATGGTGGTTGGTTTTATTGATAGATCTCCAGGTGATTTGCAATAGATCGGCATGATTTTCTGATTCCCAATAATTTAACAACAGCAGCAGCAAGAAAATAACTCCGCCAGCCTCCAAATTATACTACTGAAATGAAGAACGTTTGGTGTAAACAGGAGTGGATTTTTGTATGGAAGTACTGTGAGCTCCACTCAGTTCTTGTACTCAAAATAAGTCCTGGGCCCAGAATGGAATCTTGGGCAGTCCCTGGGAAGTTCCATTTCAATTCCGTGTGCAGGGGACATCCGTCATGGGTTAAGTCCTCTGACAGGGAACGAACGTGCAACCATGATTTTTGCCTTGGTCCTGGCCTCTGTGGGTTCTCCCAGCCAGTTCTTTTCTTCCTGAGCATTTAGACAGAGTAGGAGGAGCCATTAATGGGAGAACTCTTTTATGGGGATTGGCACACTCTGTGAAAAAAAATATATAATAAATACTAGTATCAACAGAGGTGGTCAACCTGCCACAGGATGCAGTATGGATGTCTCCTGTGCATCCAATCGGAATGGAACTTCATGGTTAAGTACCCAACATTCAACTCTCATCAAGTGTGAGGAGACAGCCTTCATGGGATGTACAAAAGCTACTATTTCTTGGTGGGGGGGAGAAGCAAGCTGACCCACTGGTTGAGGTAGTCCCTGTTGTAACAATCTATGCCCAAAGGCTGCTTTGGCAAAAGTAGAGTTGTCCATATTGCAATGTCTTACACCCATGGCTGCCTTACAGATCTCCTCAAAGGGGGGCATTAGTAGAAAAAGCTGCTGAGAGGGCCATGGCTCTGGTGGAGCATGCTGTAATGTGTAAGGGGTTTGGAGGTGTGTGTTTTTAACTTCATGGGCCACAAAAATACATGCTTTGAGCCACCTGGTGAGGGTAGCACAGGAAGCTCTCTACCCTAAAGCTGTTGGATGAAAGGAAACAAATAAGGAATCAGAACATCTGAGTTCCTCAGTCCTCTAAAAGTAGAATCTGATGGCCATTGAGACATCCAATACGTGCCAGACCCACTCAGAGGGTTGAGAAGGGTTAGGGCAGAAAGAAGGAAGAAATAACAATTTCTTGTGCTCTATGAAATAGGGTGTTAATTTGAGGAATAAAGGGATCCAAACGGAGTGTAATGGAGTCCTTACTGAATGTACAGAGGTGGTCTCTCAGGGAGAGAGTAAACAACTCTGAACTCATCTGCAGATACAAAGAAATAAAATCTTAAGGGAGAGGAAAGAGACACAGTTCTAAGAGGCTCAAAGAGTGGAGAGGTGACAGCTGAAAAGCTACATGCAGTTTCCAATTAAAGAAGCAGTGTATAACTGGAGGACACATCAGCAATAACCCTCTGAGGAACTGTTTAAGGAGCAAGTGAGAACCAAGTGGCTTGTCGCAGGCCTTGGAAAGGGCAAAAGGAAGAGCTGTGGCTGGCCTGCAAAACGTATTTGCCTTGAGAAACATATCTAGTCCTGCCGGTAAGAGCAGGAGCAACTCCTTTAATTCCTGCCATCTTGTGATGGCTCTTTTCAAAGTTTATCAAGAACCTGTGGTCTTGGAGAAAAGACAGGGTGATCTATTGATCTGCACAGGGCTTTGTCAGTGATGGGGACCTCAGAAGGTCATCCAGATAGGGCATGTCGTGTGAACCATTTCCATTCATGACAGCTACATTACCACAGTTTAAACATGTTCACTAACCACTTGCTACAAAAAGCTTAGCAGCCTAACCGTGGCTTACAGCGTTTTCTGAACAGGCCTAATAATAGCGTGGGTTTTTTTTAATCCACAACCTCCAGTCACCAGATCATACAATTAGTGTTTTATGATCAACGTGTGTATTTTTATCATCCTTTAAAGATTTTCATCGTCTTCTAAAGAACAATTCCATGCAAACGTCTGACATTAACTTACAAGGGGAAAATCTGTGACATAAGCTTTGCAAACGGTTATTTCCTGTGGTTTCTTTACTATCCTTGTGTAGACGATCATGACATTGGAAAATTCTGCTGCAAACCCAAGCTGAATTTGAACGCCACATTTAAACTGCAGGCACATACTTTCAGGAAGTTCTAGAAATAAACACATTTTGATTAGTAGTAGGACTTACCTGCTCTCCTTTAAAGTTAGCTATGCAAATTGTATCATTCCTCATACATATTACTCATTATCTAAATTTCAGAATTTATTTTAGGAGCCAGGACAATATGTATATTTACAGCTATTACATGGAAGCAGATTTAAATCGGTCTTCAGGACTTCTTCATATATCTTGCACAAATCTTCACCTTCTAGTATCTACAAACATTTCTCCTTTTCCCCTAAAATATGAAGTTAATCACTGAAAAATATCCCCTTCTTGCTTCACTTCTCAAGCAACTCCCTGAATAAATTATAAGAGATCATTAGAGCAATAATCAACAGAGAATTAACAGGGGTAGGGAAATTCTTTCTTTCTCTCTCTCTCTCTCTCTCTCTCTCTAACTGATTAAAAGCACTAAAGTAGGCCATTCACCTCAATACTACCAGCCGGTTCACGTTAGGGATGTACACGCCCAAAAATCTTGTATTTTATTGTTATCGGAATTTCGGACCAAAAAAATTATCATCTCCGATAATATCGTAGGTTAATCATATCGTCTTCACGATAATTATCGAAAATCCAATATTTAATTGGCAGCCCCATTGTGCCCTATAGAGCTGAATTTCTTGTAGAAAAAATGCCTATAACTTCCGTATTTTCAAAGTTACAGACTTGAAACTTGGTCACAATGCTTATGGGGTACGCCTAAGTATGTGCATGAAATTTGAGATTGATCCCTCCAACCCTCGATTTTATATGAATTTATTAAAGAACATTTAATTTCTGACAGGTCAGAATGACAGCTCACCACATGCGTTCATTCAGGCCTGTCAAAAAGTTGCACGATCTTTCAAAAATTCATATAAAATCAAGGGTTGGAGAGATCGATCTCAAATTTCATACACATACTTAGGCATATCCCATAAGCACTGTGACCACATTTCGAGCCTCTAACTTTTAAAATACAGAAGTTATAGGTTTATTTATATGGCAGTCCGATAATCCGATATAATCGGGCAGAAAATTTTCAGATCAGATATTTATCGGAGGTTTTTCTAGCATATCGTTATCGTTAATCAGATGTCCGATAACGACATCGTATAATTATTGGACATTTTAACAATACGATACACATCCCTAATTCGCATGTCACACTGCAATTCCTGAGTTGTTTAAATTATAATCCAGGAAATTAGATGAGTGAAACAATGAAAGTTAACTCAACATGGGCAATTATTGGGTTAACTTGGTTGTAACCCATAAACAACCCAGAGTTTGGGAGTTTGCACATCACAAAACAACTCAGGAATGGGTTGTTAATTGAAAGGGGCTGTTAACTGAAAGCAGAAACAAGAAGCACGCAGTAGGCAGCACACTTGTTACTTTGCTTATCCATGCCAATTCCTGGGTTTGTTCCAAGTAGCTGATCTCTGGGATTAGGATTGACAGGACCCAAACTGGCTAAACAACAAGCAACAGAGCATGGGAAGATGGCGAGAGGGGGCGGGTTTCAGCTCTCCTTGTCTCACACATTTTTCCATATAAAATTCAAAATGTGTCCACCTCCATCTCATTTAGTTTTGCCCTTAAATATTAAAAAACAATGTGTTATATTACCTTGGTTAAACCAGGTTAAAATATGGCAGTTTTGCATGCATTTTCTCTGACTGATAGGCAGTAAAAACGCAAGTACAGACAGTGATTTTGCCAAGGAGAAAAATTACAATACAACTATAAAAAATAGCAAGTGTCAATCTTGTACTTGATTTTGAAAAATCTTGTCCTAAATTTTAAAAGAACTTTTTAAATATATACAAAAGTTTATTAAGAATTTTGATTTTCAATGTGGTTGCTCTGGAAACAGAGGGAAGAGTCAGAAAGGTCTAGCTGTGGGATATCATATGATTGGCCTCTCAATACGATAGGGAAATGTATTGACCGGAGAGGTGGTAGCATGTTCCCTTCGGTCCGATTTCCTTTGTTTGCTCCCCCACCACATTCTATCCGCATTCCCTCTGTGCAGTTTAGATGCAGATACATTTGAGACAGATAGCCCTATTATTTCAATCTATGCATCGTGGGACATGAGGGGCTACAGATTAACTAACTAAACAAGGTATTTCTGTATTTACTGTACCATGAGCTTTTGCCCACTGTAGATTCCGTGCCAATGACTCTACCGAGGTTACTGTTTGCTGAATGGGATCGGTTAATGCCCTCTTCTCAGATAAACTGCTGCGAATCTCCAAAGCCTGCTTGCCTTTGGTAAGGTGACACTTGCCCATATCTAAAAATAAAAGATACAAATCATTTTCTAGGAATCAAAGCTGCTGAAAATTCTAATTAAAGCACCTACATTACACCAGTGCCACCACGTTGCTATGGTTATAACTGTGTCAGCGTTTCCATGACAAACTTAATTTCAAAGGGGCATTTAAGCTTGGCTGTTCAAAATTCAGTACAGTCTGGAACATACCGTGCAAGTTCTTTTGCATGAGAACTACCCCCACTCCCCACCGCCAACACACACACACACACACACCACACTCACCACAGTCAGTATGGCTCAAAAGTTTCTTAAACACCATAGCAAGTTTCTTTCACAATATTTTTCATCCTTTTCCTCCCATATGCACATACAGAGTAGTGGCGTGCTGAAATTTTCTTTGACCGTTCTCATTCAATTTGATAGAAAAGAAATTGCTTTTGAGAAGGAATCCAATGCTGGAGAAATGTTGGAGAAATTCTCATGGCTTCAGTTTGGGTTTCTTGCATCACCTTCCTTAGAAGGTTGCCAAGGAGTGCGAGCAAGCGTCCGGTTTTCATTGTACAACCCTCTCTCTAGTAGCCCGTAGCCTCCTTGGCTTTCTGCATTTCAATTAAAGCCCAAGAGAAGACATCATGAAGTAATAGGGCTATTTATCAGGAAGCACAGGCAGCCTGAAAGGAGTGTGTAACAGAAAGAAATCACACAGCACCCTTCGCTACCTTGCAGTGATTGTGTTCTTTCTTATTTCCAATCATATCTATGATTGTCAGTTCATCTGTCTGGATTAGCACTGGTTACCCACCAGGGTGTTCCGGACCCCTTTTAGGAAGGTCCTGAGGTTAATTTTGTGCAAGACAAACTCTGGGTAGGGCAACAAACCACAGGTTAAATATATCATTGGCTAGCATTATTTGCAACCCAGGGTCTCTCTCACCTTCAGCCACACCATCAAGTAGTACAGTAATCTTCTTGTCCTCTAATAAGCGTTCCTTCAAAAATTTCATGAAAATCCCATTGGCTAATCCAGACTGTTGAATTTCAAAAGCTTCTGCTCCTTGGCACCTTTTAAATATGTAAACATCAACATAAAAGAAGTGTAAGGTGGGTGGAGAAGTATCATTATAGGTCATGAGAGTAGATGCATATATGAAAAGGCTGCTATATTTTTTTAAAAAGTTAGAGGACGCTGAAAATTCAGTTCAGATTTCACAATAAAGTGTACACATAAAATATATGATTTCAAGATCCCCCCCCAATTTGGCATTCTAATCCAAAGTCTATTTATATACATTAAATATGTATATTTAATCTAGTAATATTAACATTCGTTCACAAATCTAAAAGAAGATCTTTGCCAGGAAACTCAATTTTCCAGGAAGCAAATCTTTATAGATTGGGAAATATTGTAAGTCTCCTTTAAACAAGTGACATTTCCAGTCAGTAAAGTAGATGTGGCTGCAACACTTTGTACATGGCAGTCAGGCTCATTGAAGTAAAAAGGTACTTTTTTAAAATTATTTTTTATATCTCAACTTTTTTTTTTATTTTCATGACATCAACAAGCTCAGTGTTAGCAGAGTGACCCAGAAATCATAAGGTCTGAAAATATATAAAAGGGTGCACAGACAATCCCTCTCACGCATTCAAAGGGTTGCTGGGCCACTTCTGGTGGCCATATACATTCAGCGCGCATGAGGAGAGTCTTTATGCGCATACCAATATATTTGCATAGAGCTTATCCACACGGAGGAATCCTGGGCTAATCAGGTTCACCCTTGCATGGAGGAGCTCTATCTGTGTAGGACTGTAGGTGTGCCAAATGCACAGATGACATGGGGTATGGGTGCAGAGTGAGTCAACAGCAGAAGTGGAACATAATGAAGGTTTTGTCAGCGTTTGAGCACCAGCAGCTTCCGCAGATAAGAGTTTGACCTGGATGCCAGGTCGTTCTCTACCATGGATTCACTGTGCAGCCTTGTGAAAAATCACTGTTATTTCCCTTCAATTTTCTTTCTGGAAAATAGGAATAATAGGCCAAGCATTCCATTCAAGTGAGGATTCTCAACCTAGCATGTACTCTTCTCATCACAAGAGGGAGAAAACAATTAATGAAGTGAGGCATACTGAATTTATCTAAATGCAGTATTTTCCATATCAGTCCAATCTGCCTGTAGAACCGGGTTTTTGATTAGGAGGCCAAGGAGATAACTTCATTCAGATAAACACGCACAGCTCAAGTCTTTCTATACTTTCTCCTGTGGTGAAAAGTAAGTAGAGAGGTGTGCATATACCTGAGACTCATCCCAGGCTGAAAGTCCTATACAGGACTCAGGGCCTGAAAAATATATCGACGGTGTGTGTACGAGATTTAAATGATAATGGTGAAGAAAGAAAGTTATTTTATTAAAAAAATGAAAGGATGGAACTCCCCCATGCCTGCCTAGCATACTGCTCACTTTACCCCATCATTTGCTCGACCCTGGCATGCTTGGAGGTGAGCCACTGGACAGTCCACAAACTACCATTTTGCGCAAAATAGCAGGTAAGCTATTTATGGATATCACTGTTTTGCACAAAATGGTGGCCATAAATAACATGATTTATGCAAAATTGCAGGCACAAATATTCTGTTAGCCACCATTTTGTGCGAAAATAGCTTGCCCACAATTTTGCACAAAATGGTGACTTGCAAACAGCAGGACGCTGCGAGCTTGCCAGGCTCAGCACGCGCCAAGTCAGGCAACCCCCAGGATCCGCAAGCTGGCTTCCGGGAGACTAAGCTGGGAAAAATTGCTGCGCTTGAGACCCAACTGGATTCCTCCAACATCCCTAGGCTGGGGCCACAAACAGATTGTTTTCCTTACGTTATCTTTTTTTCTAAGTACAATGGATTAGTTCATTAGAAAGTACCACCTTTTTATGTGTGTGTGTGTGTGTCTTAAAGATAAACATATCAAATCTGAACATTTTAAATAATTATCCTTACGTGGCATATCCAAAAACAATGTTAGCTGTAACCTTCAGGGCATCCAAGATGAGAACGGTATTATCGTATTCATTCCTTCAATAAACACAAAAAATGAAACCAGAAGAATAGTCTGAATCTATGGCAAGATGAAGTTAGAACAACCAGCCTTTTTAAATATCCAAACATCATTATTTATTTTCAAAATCCTGCCATTTATTCTGTCATTTCCTTGACACAGCCCATCAATCAATAGCTAAAACAGAACTGCAAACTCCTTTCATCACATTTATGAGCCGCTCACGCTGCAGTTTTGTGAAAGGACAGAGGGAGACGAAGAGCCTAGTCCTAAAGCAGTGGTGGGGATCGTGTGGCCCTCCAGATGTGGTTGGGCTGCAATTCCCATTAGCCTGGTCAGCATAGCCAATGGTGAAGAATGATGGGAGTTGCAGCTCAACAAAATTAGAGGGCCACACGCTCTCCATCCCTATCCTAAAGTACTGTCAGGGATGCCAGACTAGAACCTGAGACCCAGTCATGCAAGCCACTTGATATAATGATCCAAAGCCTTCGACAGACTAGTGTAGAAGGGAAAGGCCCAATATTGAGTCATAACACTGACATTAAGTGATTTATTTCATTTGTGCCTGGCATAGTATTGTGACATGCCTGCTGCTATCTCTTGCATTGCTTTATCTTTTGAACTCACTTGGTATAACACACTTCTTTCTCTTTCTCTTTTCTGTACTCGGGGTTGGATCCCAGCATAGCCATACTTAGAGTTGACCCAATGACCCTGTTCTGACGACATGCTAAGCCCCGGTGGTTAAGCACTCTGAGCTAAACATTATGGCTTAGCAAGTTGTGTGAACCATGATTTAGTGTGTCATGTGAATCATTCCTAACCATGGTGGCTACATAACTAGGCTGACCATCTGAAAAGGAAGACAGGGCTCATATAACTTTAACAGTTGTAGAGAAAAGGGAATTTCAGCAGGTGTCATTTGTATGCAATTAGTTCCTGGTGAAATTCCCTCTTCATCACAACTGTTAAAGGTGCAGGCACTATACTAGAGTGACCATATACAAAAGAAATCAGGGCCCCTGCAACTTTAACTGTTGTGATGAAGAGGGAATATCACCAGGAATTAATTGCATACAAAAGACACTGGCTGAAATTCCCTTTTCTCTACAACTGTTAAAGTTGTATGAGCCCTGTCCTCCTTTTCAGATGGTCAGCCTATACATAACCACAGTTTAAACATGCTCACTAACCATTTGCTGCAAAATGGTTAGCTGCCTAACAGGTTTCGGCCTGCAGCCTGTCACAGAGCACCTTGCTGATCGCAGAGTCTTCACTGGATCAGACACACAGAATGTAAGCCCTGGCAGGATCGAAGCTCAGACCAGCCAGTAATCCCGGCTGAGCTGATGCAGACCAGCTGAGCAGCAAGCTCAGAAGGCCTACATAAGAACTGCATTTTCCCTCCAGCCTTGGCCACAGTAACATGGTCTTAGACCATGTGTATGCTATTCCTGACCTGTGGCACTGCCTGAATGCTGCTTGCCTTCTGGAATTTGAACTCTGTTTGCTTTGGGACTGTGTCTTCTGCCTTAGTCCTGACTGAGTGCTGTTGCCTGTTGAGTCCATTAAACTCTGTTTACCATTTTACCTGTCTGAGGCAGGATTCTGTTCACTGTACAGGTCAGTGTCTAGTTGCAGTCTCCGAACACCCTGCCTGTGATTAAAGCTTAATTGCTCTCAACTAGTTAAGCTCACCATCATTATTCATGGCCCTGGTATCTCTGTGTCCAAGCTAAGCTGCCCATGCCCTGGACCCTGACACTAACCATGGCTTAGTGTGTTGTCTGAACAGGCCCACCAAAAAGCTTATGCCACCAAAACAAAAATTGTTAGCCCTTAAGAAAGCCAAGGTAGCCATATTGACCATAAGAAAAAAAGTCCATATTTTTTGAACTTGGATGCAGCAATACAGATTTTAGATTATGGATGATGTGAGCTATACTTGAATGGATTATGGAGTTAATCTGAATTAGGCTAAAAGTGGTGATGCTGTTACAAATCACTTAAAAACCAAAGGCTTGAAATCTGGCTCACAAGGTCTTTTAAACTGTTTATTTTAGCCTATCTGTCCTGTGGAATAGTCAAAACTGGGCTAGACCTTACGTTTACCATATGAAAAGCAGCTGGGCTCTGCCTGTTCACAACTTTGAAGACTAGACCCATAGGTAAGGAAAGCTGGGGTGGTGGAAGTGGTAGTGGAAGTCATACACAAACAGAGGTAAAGATGGGATATAAACATAAATAAGGAGAAACTATTCTCTCTCTACAGCTAGACTTCCCTAAGCAATTGGGAGCAGAGGGAATATAATAATAATTTATTACCCGCCTCTCCCTCCGGATCGAGGCAGGGAACATCAAATATAAAATACACAACACTGATTAAAAGCACAAAAAACCAATATATCATTAAAATACCAATAAAACACTTAAAATTCATCTGGGTAGGCCTGCCAGAAGAGATCAGTCTTTATAGTTCTTAAATTCTTGAAGACTGGTGAGTTGGCAGATCTCTCCTAGCAGATCATTCCACAATCTGGGAGCGGCAGAAGAGAAGGTCCTCTGGGTAACAGTTGTCAGCCTAGTCTTGGCTGACTGTAGTAAATTCTTCCCAGAGGACCTGAGTGTGCAGGGTAGATTATATGGGAGAAGGTGATCCCGTAGGTAACCTGGACCCAAACCATGTAGGGCTTTAAAGGTAATGACCAACACTTTGTACTTCACCCAGACACTAATTGGCAGCCAGTGGGGAGATTTTAAAGCTGGTGTGATATGGTCACTCCTAGGTATACCAGTGACCAACCTGGCTGCCATATTTTGAAGTAGTTGAAGTTTCCGGACTAGGCACAGAGGTAGTCCTATGTACAGCGCATTGCAGAAGTCGAGCCTCGAAGTTACCAGCGCGTGTACTACTGTCTTTAGGTCTTCCAACGCTAGGAAGGGGCGCAGCTGGCATATGAGCCGAAGCTGATAGTAGGCACTCCTGGCTGTCGCATCTATCTGAGCTGTCATTTGGAGCGACGGATCCAGGAACACCCCAAAGTTGCGAACACAGCCTTTCGGGGGGAGTGTAACCCCAATCAGAACTGGTTGACACACCTCCAAACCCAGGTTGGGGCTTTGTTTTTCCTCATCCAGCCCATTACCGCCTCCAGGCATTCATTCAGAAGAGACACACTATCCTTAGCTGATGCTGTTGTCAATGGCATAGAGAAATATATTTGGGTGTCATCAGCGTACTGATAGCACCCCGCCCCATGCCTCCAGATGATCTCTCCCAGCGGTTTCATGTAGATGTTAAACAACATTGGGGATAGGATGGCGCCTAGCTGTGACAAGAGATCACCTACATCTCAAGCTTTCATCTATTGAAAGGGAGCTTTCAATGTTCTGAACAAGTAGCCCTGCTCTGGTTGCACATGGTAATCAAAACAGCATTATATTTTCTACTTAATTTTAAAGCATGAGGCACAAATCCCTGAGAAGGAAGGAAAAAAATCTTATTTGAATTAACATGGTCTGGACAGGGACATTCTCCTTTGTTCTCCCAGCTCCTGCAGATTGATCTAACAGGCAAACATAACTATACAGCAAGTTTATTTCATTCCATATTATTTTGCTTTTGCTTTGAACTCCCAAACCTGGAGATGAATCTCACAAAGACTGAAAGGCAAACTGACATAGTAGAAGTTCATCTTTCAGCTGTTCAATGGGTTTATTTCTGTAGAGCCAACAGAGCTACGTATCTTAAGCCTTGATCTACCAGGGAGGGATTCCTGCAATTTCATACCTTTTCCTGCACATATCCAGTAAAAATACATTGAGGCCAGTATCCTTTTCTTGCATCAGTTTGAGAATGTTTTGTACACATAGACAGTTTGTAGCTCGGTAAGGATTCGGGGCATCAATAGGAACCATAAAACTGTTACCATAGTTTTCATAGCCATGACCAGCATAATATAATAAGCCTGGAGAAGAAAAACACACACATTTCAAACAGATTTAGCAATGATATTAATCCAAATCATTCAATTAATATAAGTTACGAAACTAAGAAGCAGTCAGTCAGAGTATAAAATACTGAGTGAGATGGACCAATGCTCTAGCTTGGCATAAGGAAGTTTCAACCACACTTGTCACAGGTGGGGGAAGGCCTGCGTGCCTTAGCTAAACATCAGCAGTGTTTGGCTAAGGCAGTGACATCAGCAAATGCGGTAGTTTTGCACTTTGCATTTTAAAATAGCAGCAACAAGATTACACAACATCATGGTCAGCATTATGAGTATCTGGAACAAGGATTGCTACAAGCCATCTTGGATTTGGAACTGAGTCCACAAAATGTAATAAATCACTAGTGATTTGTACACAAACCGCATCTTCTACATGTCCCACTGATATTCACAAGGCACAACAGAGAAACTGACAATTTCACTTATTTATTTCAAAAGTTGATAAAGCACCCTTCAGCTACAAGGAACCCCTGTATATATCTTGATAAAAATAAAAATACAATACAGTAACAATGATGAAATTACAAGGTAAGAGCCGGGTCTATTTGGGGCTACAAAACTGCAGTTGGGGAGTTCTGGCACAATGAACGAGCATCATTCCCAATGTCACAGCATAGAACCAGGACTGATGACACTGGTTATCATATACCCACAGATAATGAAGTCCTGCCCCAAAAATGCCATCACTGGGGCTCAGGTTTAGCAGCTAGCAATACTTCTGCAGGTGGTGAAGTAGTCCACGCTCTAATGCAGTCTGGCCCGACCTGGTGAACTCCAGATATTTTATCTAGACCACAGCTCCTAGCATTTCTGACCCTCGGTCATGTTGGCTGAGGCTTATTGGAGTTGAAGCCCCAAACATATGGCAGGCACGAGGTTGGGGAAGATTACTTTTTCTCTGCCCTTCAGTCTTCTACACTGCTGTTCATTAATTTAACCAAGTAAACGAAGCATTGATTGGGTTGACACAACACGATAACTCACACTCAAGGATTTAGTATGCGTTGAGTGTGGATTGTTGTTGAACCATAGGTTGTTGTTGAAATGTGGATTATTGCATTGTCTGAACCCCACCATGCTAACAAACCATGGTTTGTTAATAATCACAAACAACCCTAAAGAGAATCCATGGTTTGCTGTTGGGTTGTGAACTGTGGATTTTTGTTGCTAACAAACCATGGTTTGTTAGTGCAGCTGGGTTAAGACAATAACCCATGTTTCAATGACAACCTGTAATCAACCCTTGAGTGTGGGTTATCGTGTTGTGTGAACTCAGTCAGTGTGTCTCTGCTGCCCCATTGAACAATATAACTTTAAAGCAACTGATAAGAAAGCTATTTAGGGTTTGATCTTATGCATGTTTAGACATAAATAGTCCTATAACTCCCAGCATTCTCCAGCTTGCTAGGGAATGCTGGGAGTTGTAGGACTTTTTTCTGTCTAAGCATGCATAGGATTTCACCCTTAATAAAAAAATTTAACAGTTGAAGATTGTTTTATGTCACTCTCAGAGAAAGATGGCAGCATTCTATGGAGTCTGGAGAGTCCATAAATGGCTGTGCCACTGCAGTTTTAGATGCGGAAAGAATGTTTGGATTCTCATGTGTCATCATTAGGAACTTTTAAAATATTTTGTTACAATGGAAAAAGAAAGCAATAGGACAAAGGTAAATGCCACGTACTTTTCAAGGCCTGATAAGTGAGCAGCAGCCAGTGTATAGCTGCAACTGACCCAAATGTGCCTGACAAGCTACTGCAAAGAAAAGGGAATGGCAAAGTATGCTGTCGTCAGAAAGTCTGTGGGAGCTTTCGCTGCTCCAATAAATCTTTCTGTCATTGTGACCCTTTGCTCAGGCATATAAAGGGCGAAAGGCATTCTGAATGTCAGATCGGCAGGCACTAAATGAATCAAGCATCAGGTATCTGATCAATGGGAAAGTTGCACTATGCAAGAACGTCACCTTGTGCTGGCACCTGTTGCAGGGGCACATCCAATTAGAATCATTGCTTGCCCCTACTTATCCTCTTCAGTAGGAGCATCAGGAGGAGGGTTCCCCCCATCCCCATAAATACTTGGAATGAGAGTTTATGAAAAATAAATACCGTGCGAATTAAAATGCACAGCTTTTTAGCTTAGGAAAAAAAGATGACTGACAGGTCAGGGTGGGGAGATCAGTGACTGAGCATGTGCTTTGCACGCAGAAGTCTCAGAATCCATCTGCAGCATCTCCAGTTAAAGGACGAAGTGATGGGAAAGAACTGCAAAGAATTGCTATCAAACAGAATAGACAATACTTGGCTAGATGGAGTCTGTATAAAACAGCTTCATTTATGTTCATATCGAGGCCATCTGCTCTAATCTCATATAAAAGGTCTGAGAAAGAACCCAACCTGGAACCGTTGGACTAGACAGCACAGGGCTAGATAGACCAGCGATCTGACTCAGTATATATGGCAGCTTCCTGAATCCCCCTGGAACCCCACTTTTTTAAAAATGATGACTGCAACTAAAATTAATGTAACACGAATTTCTCACATTTTCAGGCCCTGAATTCCAAAGAAAAGTAATCTTTACATGGTATGTGTGAACTTTGGTCTTCTCCAAAGGTGGGGACTAAATCCAGCCCTTCTGGGGTCCAATCACTAAACAGCTTTTGTACAGCTTTTTCCAATTCTCTTATAATTTGTTTTATGGTTTTTCATTGTGCACTGCCCAGAGAGCTTTGGCTAATGGGCAGTATAAACATTTAATAAATAAATAAATAATACCCTTGAAGCTGATTGGTGGGAGATTCAGGACAGATAAAAGGAAGTACTTCTTCACATAGTGCAGAACTTGCTACCACAGTACGTAGTGATGGCCACCAGTTTGCATGGTTTTAAAATGGTGTTAGACAAAGTTCTAGAGGAGAAGGCTACCAATGGCTATGAATCCTGGTGGCTACATGCTACCTCCAGGATCAGAGGCAATATGCCTATATACACCAGTTGATGGGTGAGTTGGCGCTGTTGCGCTAATGTCCTGCTTGTGGGTTTCCCATGGTTGGCCACTGTGGACTAGATGGTCTGCATAGCAATTCTTATGTTCTTATCTTTGACCCTTTCCTTTTTCCCTTCAGCCCTGCCACCTTTGTCTTCAGCCCAGAGAGCTTCTCTGAAATTGAATTCAGCCCTTGGGTTGAAAGAGGTTCCTCACCCTTGGTCTACTCAATGAACTGGTTCACACGTCGCAAGAAGCCACTGCTCCACACCTCGTATGAACCCAGCTAGGGCGGGCTTTTGACATGGTTAACTACCCATCTAGAACCCATGGTTGATTTAAGGTTGTGGATGGTTTGTTAACCATGGCAATAAACCACCCTGGCCAGGTTTGCATGCTCCTGCCTTGGTTTACATTTTTTAAATCTTGGCTGGTGTGTGAAGACAAACCCCATGGGCAAATTAACCCACGGTGGCTTGTCATGATGTGCAAACAGGTACATAGTATAGGACAAGGTCATTTGGAACAGGAAAATTAACAAGCTTCATTCTCCCAATGAAATAGATATCCAACTATGCTCCTGGTGGTTCCACATGGACCTATGGCCCGACTAGAATCCAGCTGGAGAAGAGCCTGCAGTGTTGTGGCCCCTTTTCTTTGGAACTCCTGGCCCCTGGAGGTCAGGCAGGCACCAACACTGTGTTGCTTCCGGTGCCTCCTAAAAACATTCATATTCCAGGAAGCATTCCTTAATTAGCCAGCCATGCTTTTTATTTTCTGTTTTTAAAAGAACAATTTCAATATGGTGTTTTTAATCCCTTCATCTTTTTACTGTTTTACTCTTATGTTCACCACTCCAGAATCACTTTTAGATATGGAGTGGTATATCTATTGTAAAATATATATTGTAAAATAAATAAATATGATCAAAAGTCATGTTCCTCGGTCTTACCGTATACTCCTTTATCCAGGAGCAATAAGAATTCGTCTACTGCATTCCGCATCTCAGGTTCAGTAAGATCCAGCAAGGAAACCACTTTGAAGTCCAACTGTCTCAGCAAGTTGGTCAGTTCATAAACATCCACCAAGGGAGCCTTGAGCTTGGGATGATCACAATAGCTCATGTTGCCCATCAGGAGCGCCACTTTGTCTACCGCTGCAAAAGCAAAAACAACAAGGCGTGTTTTTTGTGAAGGGCAACATATTCACAAGTGTGCACACAGCAGCAGGTCATAAAACATGATCATATTCAGTACTTTCCATGTAGAAAATGTATAGTCTGTGATGCAGTCCTCGGAAAGCATGATAAAAAGTTTTATCACAGAGGTTACAAACAAATGAAACATTATATACATCAGAGAGAAAAGCATCCTAATCATCTCACTGTTGATGAAAAAAATATATCTGAAAGTTCTGCGGCATAGCAACAGACCTAGGAACATCTTATTGTCTACAAACAGCGATAAACAGAGAAAGCTATCAGTAACAGCTATCCTTACGCTTCTGAAATCCCGAGAGCTACCAACCATAATTGCTTCAGTCTCGTTTAAATCAATTTTCAGAACGTATAGTCATGAATTTATTTTAATCTTCTGAGAATGCATTTTAACAACAACAAGAACAAAAGTTATGCAGATATTCTGAAGAAAGTACTGTCATGCAGCCTGTGGTGAAATGGACGATTGTTGTGCTGTTCTCTCTCTCTCTGGACACGCACACTCAAACATAGGATACAATCCTATACACATTAATTTGATAGCCTCATTGATCTCAATGGGGATTACTTTTGAGTAGACATGCATAGGACTGTACTGTTAGGGAAATATAAAGTGTGGCTTGGATGAAGTCAGTTTCTGTATGGTTAGAGAAAACAGCTTTCCAAGCAGCAACATTTATTATTATTGCATTTACATCCCACTTTTTTTTCTCCAAGGAAATCCTCCTCCTCTCTATTTTATCCTCACAACAACAATGCTATGAAGTAGGTTGGGCTGAGAGTCTGTGACTGGCCCAAAGTCACCCAGTGGGTTTCCATGGCCGAGTGGGGATTAGAACCCGGATCTCCTGTTTCCCAATCCAACACTTTTGCCACCACACCACACTGGCTCACAGAAGGAAGTTCTGTGGTTGTGGGGTGATATCACTAGCAATCCACCTCTTACGCCCCTAGGATGAGGCATCATGCAGCCTACTTTTTCTGCAGCAATGTCCTAGCAAACACACTAAATGATAGTTAAAGTAACTCCACTATGGTCTACCATGTTATCTGAATTGAGATATTATGCCCTGTTCAGATGATATGCCAAGCCACGCGGTTAAGCGTTTTGAGCTAAACATTATGGCGTAGAGTATCGTGTGAACCATTCCTAACCATGGTGGCTACATAACCAGAGTTTAAACACACACACTAACCATTTGTTGCAAAAGGGTTAGCGGCCTAACCACGGCTTAGCATGTTGTCTGAAGAGGCCCATAGTATTTTTCTTTGTGTGTGTGTGTTTTTTTTTTTTACATTTTATAATTGTAGCTCCTTTAACCTTGTACATTTAGCTAATCAGTTTGAAATAAAGTTTTTTTTCCTTAAGAAAAGAACCACATACATTTTTTCTGGTATAACACTAATATTTGACAGTTTTCCTGGAACAATCATGAGTTGATCTCTTTGCCTTGGACTTAATTAACTGTTTATACTTGCAGCTTTAGAGATAAACATATCATTTATAGATGAAATACGATCTGTCAGGCTTCATCACAATGAAAGCCACTTTAGAGAGACATTTAGAAATGATTAGACACTCTCAAGGTTTCAATGACCACCTGTTTTTTTGGGGGGGGGGGAGGGGTTAGTAGAACATTGAGTTATTAATACATGCTTGTTTACACTGACAGCCCAATATCTTCGAGCTGCTCATATCCCAAGAGAAACTATAAAATAAAACAATCTGCAAACTGCCAGGCTTAATATAAACAAAAGGCAGTGTGAGTTATGCTTCCATCTGAGAATGAACAAACCAGTCTTGTTACTGAAACACACAATGCTTTCATTCTTGCATTGTTTATCAAAATCTTGAACTCAACTTCCAAACTCTAAGCTCCACTTTGACTAGGAAGCATTAAAGTCTTGCCTTTTCAAATGTTTTCATAGCAATGTTGCTAGATACAGTTTCAGTACAGTAGATGCCAACAGAATGATGGAAACCCAATTCAAGACCTGCACGTACACCCAGGTTGTGGAACTCTCTCCCCAAGGAGGCTTACCTGGTGCCTACTTCATGATCTTTAAGACATTTTTATTCTCTCCAGCATTTTCATGGTTGGTACTTTAAAGATAGTGTTTGGAGCATACTGTATTTTAAATCACTGGGACTGAAGCTTTCATTTTACTATTTTAATTGCCATTTTCACTGTGTCGATCATGGATAGTATTCAACAGGGTGCACCGTTTGCGCTACAGGGACTTAGCTCTTCACAAAGCAAGTATCCAAATGAGCCCTGAAATAAGTGGATTGGGATAGGTCAGCAGAGTTCCATCATGCAAGCTCTGCTAACCTGCCCTGTTCTGGAATTGGGTGTTTCGCTTGTTTCCCGTTCCTATCCAAAGTGCTAAATTCCCACTGCACAAATGGTGGGTCCTACTGGTGCTTGGGCAGCCTTGGATACTGAACATTCCTATTTATTGTAGATTTTTATTATTGTTTGGCCTAAAATTACATTGTAAATCATCCTAGCATAAATATTATGAAGGGTGGTATCTAAATACTTTCTGGATAATCCTCATGGGGGGAAAAACCCAGACTATGTTAGAACATTTAGTCACAGCATGCTAGTGTTCTGTGTGTGTGTTGTAATACAGAGCAGCATGTAATTATGAGACCTGCACTCCCACCAGACTAAAATGATACAGTCCTTTTATCACACGAACTGCTAGACTGTGTAGATTGTCAGATAAATCAGACCACTCTCTGTGCAGCTTTCTCTCCCCAACATGACAATGCCTTGTTCTTTTCTTCCCAGGGCTTAACTGAGGGGAGTGGGGGAAGTGGAGGAAGCAAGTTAACATAGTTGCCCAGCAGGTACTCTTGTCCCCCTTCTTCCACATCAGAAAAATGGCTGAACTAGAAATTAAGATGGTGCTCATCAGATAGGCTTGTTGGGTGACCCTTGCAGAACCAACATCCAAACTGAATGTTCCCATTTATCTACAAAGTGGATCAGCCCAGACTAAAATGTTGAAGGTATATTAACACAAAGAAGCCAGACAACTGACAAAGTACTAATATTTAATCTGTAGTAACAAATCTAGTCAACTTTCTTCCATTGTATGGATACGTTGGTTTAGAATAACTGAAGAAGCCCAGCAAGAAGTGAAAGATACTTCCCACTGCACTGACCTTCATACAGCATGAAAACCCTGTCATCATGCAAATAGTTTGCATTTTGCTGTGCTAACAGAATGCACTGACCTTTTGTTGTTTAGGTCTATATTTTAATCCCTTTGATAAAGAATGTGCTTTGCAAAAGAAAGAATCTAATTCCAGTGGAACTTTTCTCAGAATGAGTTCAAACACCCTCTGCACAAGGCCAAATCTCACATTGAGCAATGAAGCAAGAAATTAACCTTGTCTGAAAGAAACTTAAGAAACATTACTTAATTTAGCCATTAGGAGTTCTACAGCTAAAACAAAGCAATAAAAACTCATGGTATGTTTAAGCCTAATTTCAGACATCTTTATTGTCGTCTTCAAAGAACTATGCAGGTGCCAGCCTAATAAGACATGAATGCATTGCTCAATGGGGTAACACTATTTTAACTGGTCAACAACACCATTATTACTATCGTTAAGCAAGTCCCTTCATACAAGTGCAAAATAGGGGTGGAGGGGGAGACAGCGCAAAGTATGGGGACCTAATCCCAGTGGAACTCCAGCATCACAAAAAAACATGCAATGACAACAGAGATTTTGGTTAGAGTACAATATTGTCTAGGTGCGCAGAAATGTAAATCTGAATAATACCCATTTATCGAAGTGGTATTCAACAAGTTTTAGTTTGCAAGATTGTTTTCTCTTTTTGTTCACAGAACTTTCTAGCCCTAGTACACGATACACCTCCCCATTAGAGTGTGTTAAGAGAACATTAGAGTATGTGTTAAGAGATATAGGAAGCAATCCAAACTAAATGTTGGTGAGTCGTCCTGTTGCCATCAATGAAGTACACAGTTCTGAAGTACTGAAAAACCTATTGATTTCAGAAGGTTGTGGCCAGCTTTCTCTAGATTGTATCCATGTTTCTAAAGAAGCATTGAACTACTCACCAAATTGCCTTTCAGTTGATTGTTCTTTAAGTTCTGTTGTTGTTTTTTAAAAGAAAGAATGAAAAAAGTTCTAAATTCAATACTGTCAATATAATTTACAAACATTAAAAAGTTCTCCAAATTGGATCCTCCAGCTTTTGTTTACATGTTAAATGTCTTTGGCTCGTTCCCCTCCATCTACAACATAGCTTGTAGCTTTTTTTTTGTATGTAGGAGGACTTTTATTCCCATTTCTAAGACAATTTAAACTAAGTAGGCTATAATCCCTAGAGAATGGAATACACAATCCTCCTACATCCACCAATGTTTCAGGGTATAATCATTATAGTACAATGCTTTTGAAAATATGGGAACTTTCAAAAAGTAGTTATCACAGGGAGGAAGGAGGGCTTCTATTCAAAGGGGGCATGGAAATGAGAAGGCTTGCTAGGCATATGGAAGCACCCTTAAATAGGTTGTGGTCAAAGTTCAGGGAGTCAAATATAAACCTAGAACCAAAGGCCTAAGGGTGACATCCAACACTGCATGAGCGGATGTCCATTCATGCAATAGAACTTTCCCGTCCTCACAATCTACTGCATAAGGTCCTTCAATCCTCCAGAGCAGTTTTTCAGAGGTGGCAGGGTGGAGAGGGAATCTATTCCACTGACTGATGCTGTTCCGTCAGAGGTGGATACTAGTTAGATTCCACCCTCAATATTTTCACTAGTTTAAAAACACACCGCCAGCACCAATAGTTAATGTAACATTGTAAAGAAAGTTCGAAAACACAATTTTAAGGTTAAAAGTTTCTAGCTCTCAAGATTTTGATGGCCTACATAAAAATAGATTGCAGTATGTCTAAAGAGGCTATTAAATGTCCAACCTGGAGAATAATAAAATAGGTACACTTTCATCAGGCGAACCAGCAAAGATATAAAACCATAAAGGTTTCAAATCAATGAAATTGTCACAAGCAACAACTTGTTTCTTTCTCAGCTCCTGCAATGCAAATCATGTCCTTCTCACCCAAGATACCACCCTCTTATCCAGATAAAGCACTGGGCTAGGTCACTATACCATTGAGGCTCAGTACAACGTATGACACTTGCACAAGTGATTCAATACAATTCAAATATCTGGGCACATCCACAAGAATGTCCCACCAGATCTAAATTACGTAGGTTAAAAAGCAATGTTTTCACATTCCAATTCAAACCATCCTTGCAATTTTCTAGCTTAGCAATAACCATGCCCCAGGAGGAGGAATCATAGAATAGTAGAGTTCGAAGGGGCCTATAAGGCCATTGAGTCCAACACCTTGCTCAATGCTTGGCTGGAGTAGCTTCTCTAACTGTGATTGGGGCATTATTATAAGACAACATCTAGTATAAAAATTGGAGAAGTGTTCTGTTTATCAGATCACTCAAGAGTAAATCTAGCCCAATGATTTGAAGGGGTCTACTCTACATATGCCTACGTCGGTATCCAACCCATTTTATACGTATGTATGTATGTATGTATGTATCAATCAGCCTTCCCCAACCTGGTATCTTTCAGATGTGTTGGACTACAAATCCAGCATCCTCAGCCAGCATATCTGGAGGGCACCAGGTTGGAAAAGCCATGATAAAATATTTTGGAACTTACAGTAGCATTTGGCCAAAAGCAAATATGTACTCCCTATAGCCAGCAAAGGATTGACATGACTTTTAAATAGACATTATAGGTAACCAAATGCTTGACACAATCCCTAATGGAGGCATTATTTGATACCACGGATTTACCGCACACCTGATGGTTTATATCATGGAAATATCATTGTAACTATTTTACATTTGGCCAGTCGAAGCTAAATTGTAACTCCAAGATAACCAGCAAAGAGACAATTTCTGTTTCATACCATCTTTCCCAGCCATTTGCTGGATAGTCCTATGAATGAACAAAGTATGGCTAAGGTACGTTAGAATTAGGGATGTGCATTGACTTGGATCCGATGTCTGATTCCGATACGATTCAAGCAAAATTGGACATCCGATTTCCAATTCCAATGCTGTTTCAAGAAGCTCTGATTTTATCCGATCAAATTTTTTTCGGTCTGATTTTAATCGGATAAAATCGGAGAATCAGACTCCATTTTGAATGATTTTCCCCAGAGCCTAGTATTGTGGTACAAAAATGCATCTAACTTTTTATTGCAGATGGGTTTGAGGTACTTGTGTGTAAGAAATTTCAGAAACATAGGTGCGGGCATTTTGTAGCTATGACGTTTTGAAAAATGAACCAGGAATGCCTATAACTTCTTTATTTTAAAAGATCCACACATGAAACTTGGCCACATTGCAGATAGTATGTTGGTACTCATGTGTGTGAAATTTCAAAAACATAGGTGCAGACGTGTAATGGCAAGAAATTTTTGAAGAATGGGTTGCATTGGGGGAAAGAAAGTCACACCTTTAACTTTTATATTTTAAAAGATAGAAGCATGAAACTTGGCCACATTGGAGATGGCATGTAGGCAGTCATGTGTGAGAAATTTCAGAAACATAGGTTCAAGCGTGTAGTGGGAAGGTATTTTTGGAAAAATGAGGAAAGAAACGCATTTCACTTTTTTTATTTTTAAAGATAGAAGCATGAAACTTGGCCACATTACAGATGAGTTTGAGGTACTTATGTGTGAGAAATTTCAGAAACATAGGTGCAGGCGTTATGTGGCTATGAATTTTTTACTTTAAAAGTTCCAAAAGCTCCAAAACGGAGGGTTTGACAGCTGTCAAACAGCACCCCCTCCCCCACCTTCTCCTCCCTCCGTTTTGGAACTTTAAAAATCTTTAAAAATAAATAAGTTATAGGCATTCCTGGTTCATTTTTCAAAACGTCATAGCCACAAAATGCCTGCACCTATGTTTCTGAAATTTCTCACACGTAAGAACCTCAATCCCATCTGCAATGTGGCCAAGTTTCATGCTTCGATCTTTAAAAATAAAAAAGCTATAGGCATTTTTTAAACACAATACTAGGCTATGGGGAAAACCATTCAAAATGGCGTCTGATTCTAAAACCGGAGGTCCGATTTTACCCGTTACAATTCAGGTCAAAATCAGAAGTCTTGATTCCGGTATGATTTTCGTGGCCGTGCACATCCCTAGTTAGAATGGCTGCTGATGACAGTCTGACTGGGAAACAGATGTGCTTTGACCCAGAATTGTTGTTTTAAAGGATATTGCAATTATAGCTTGTTTTTATTCTTTATGGTTTAAAATTTTGTACATCGGTGTTTTTAATGTTCAATGTTTTTCATTTCTGTAAACCACCCAGAGAGCTTCGGCTATGGGGCGGTATATAAATGGAATAAAATAAATAAATAAATAAATACGACTAATCTAAATCCATATTTGGTTGATTGGCCTGACCCTCTTTAGTTTAGCTTTTTAATGTTCCTACAATATGTAGAATGGTACAGGACAGTCTTGATTAAGGCATGTGGGTGATATAGAGAATTCCTTTGCAAATGTTTGGTACTTGGTTTGGTATAGACTGGGAAAGATCTTGTCTGAGAACCAAAAGAATGGAAGCAAATTGCTTCTTCAGCCCAAAGACCCTTCATAGCATGTAATATCCATCATCCAATATGCAGAATTAAAAAGTAAGCTATACTTACCAGGCCTTCCAAGGCCACTTAAGTCCTCTAAAAAGGAATACAGAAAAATGAACACACATGTATTAGAGAAATATACAAAAGGGGTTCATGAGCAGGATCTTGCTATATCTAACACAAAGCTAAAGATGGAAGGAAGGTAATGTTTAGTGGTTACGTTTTATGATGATCTCTTAAATATGATACAGAGATAAAGCATCACATCACAGAAAAGTGATTCCTTTGTATCATTAGTGGAAGAAGTAAAGAAGAAATCAGAAGCTCATGCATAAAAATGAAACCATATTGCATCAGCACGCTATATAGCACAATGGCCTAATATAGCGCAAAATTCTATTTTAGTGACAGATCCCCAAATCACAAACTCCCAGCATGCAGGATCCATTTCAAAGCTCTACAGCATCCAACTGGCATTACCTTCAGTGCACTCTACTGCAATAGATTTTCCACCTTGGGTTTCAAGAAAAAGAAAAAATGCTGGAATGAAGTGCCAGGTAATGAATACAAGTGCTGCTCATGTTTTATAAACATAAATTTAAAAGGTTGGAAGTAAAGCGGTACACCATAATTCATGATGATTCAACAACATAATTTAGGTCAGGGGTGGGCAACATGCAGTCTGAATGTAGCCTGCCATCTCCCAAAAAGGGGAAATATGCTTCTATTAATTTATTACATTTTTATACGGCTCGATAGCCGAGGATCTCTGGGAAGTGCACAATTAAAACCATAAAATGCAATAAATATACAAAAAAATTAAAACGTTAAAAGATAAAAGTGCAATATAAAATCAGATAAATTACAGTCCAGGGAAAGCCCGTGTTAAAAGGTATGTTTTCAGGAGGTGTTTAAAAGATGTTATGTTTTCCGCCTCTCGAACCGCACAAGGGTTTTCCAAAGGGTGGGTGATGCTACAGAGAAGGCCCCCATACTGAGGTCTTTCATGGCGACATTCTGTTTGTTTCGGAATAGCCAGCTGGACCTCCTCTGAAGATCATAACTGTTGTCTGGGTGTATATAAGGGAAGGTATATGCTCGTATGTGACTTGTAGCTAACCGGCAGCCAGTGTAGTTCTTTTAACACAGGTTTTATATGAACAGAGCTAGGTGTCCCCGTGAGCACCCTAGCTGCTGTGTTATGCACTAGCTGCAGCTTCCGAACCACACACTCCACATAGAGATGTGGACAGCAGTCAGTATAGAGCACCAAAGTGTCAAAATTAGTTTGTTTGCAAGCTAAATTTGACACTGCATGGTCTGTACCCCCTACGGACACTCTATATAAAGGAAGCGGCACAGCCCACACAAAGGGGTATCTGGGATGGCAAGAATGATCCTTGAACCTCCTGCAGTTGTCCACACCTGGGTTAAGTGCTGAGAGGACAATCTATTATGTGCCGCTATATTACTATCCAGCCCTCCATTCAGTTTAGTATTGACCTGGTTAACCCATTATAGCTACCCAGGATTTAAATAAACCCTGGGTAGCCATGAACAAGTGGGAGTGAGTAAGCATGCTGGCTCCCAATTACCTGACCACCCCTTCTGAGCTAAACAATCCAGGCATGCTCTGTCCCTAGGTTGTTGTCTGTGACATCCAAACCTGGAAATTTGGTTTGAGTGTGAGGAACAACCCACCCTTGTAACCCAAGAACAAACAATGGCTTACAAGTGTGTGTTGCTCCTTTCCAACAAACCACAAGTCTGGGTTTGGACATCACAGACAACAACCCAAGGAAGGAGCATCCCTGAATTGTTTGGCTCAGCAGGAGCAGTCAGCTGGCAAAGGGCATTGACCTGTGATCAGCTTGGCAAGAGTGGCAGAAGTCCCTGCCGCTCTTGCCAAGAGGGGCCACGATCGCCATTTGTGATTGTGCCCTAGCCGCTTCCCATGTCCCATTTCCTGGCTCCAAATGTGATCAGGGTCAAGGCACCTTTTCTTTTATGTTCTCGGTCCTTATTTTGTGCAAAAACAGGACTGGTAACCATTTTCCGCACTTCCCCGTAGCCAGGGAATTTGTGCAAAGGGGGCTTCCCATTTGCACACACGGGGAAATGGTATTTTTCCCCTTTCAGTTTCCTGTTCCCATGCAGGTGCGAAAGAGTGGAAAACCGATGGATACTGGCTTGCCCCCCTGCATGTTGCCCAAACATGAAGCCGTGCAGAGAGGAAGAGCCAGTCCCCATAGCAATTGCTGTCTCCATGTTGATCTTGAGAGCTGCCAAAACTGATAGCTCTCAACAGGAAGACAGAGACAGGGATCCCTATGGGGAACTGGGAAAACACCTCACTTCTTCTGTGGAAGCAAGGGTGCCAAGCATGGGGAGGGGTGGGAGGGGGTGCAGCCTGCAGGGGGGCAAGTCCTATTTGCATACATTCCCCAGTCATGAGGAAGTGTGTGAAATGGTTCCCAGTCCCGTTTTTGCACATAAATGGGACCGGGAGCATTTTTAAAAAAAAGGGAACCACCCCCAACTGCAATCCCCTGGGATGCAGGCTGGAGGACTGACAGGGAGGAGGGGCGGGGAATAAGCTATGCACAGTAGCTTATTTGTCCGATCGTCTGTCAGGGCACACTAGGCTATCTGAAAAATAAGCTACTGTGTGTGGCTTATAAGTCACCATGGCTTAAAGTGATGTGCAATCATGGCCATTATATCTTCCACTGATATTAATGGGACCTAAAAGTGGATCATCTAGGCTGGTGGTTTAGCTTAGCTGCAGAACCACAGAAACATATCCTATACTAGGGTGCAGTAAGTACCTCGACACTCAGCTTTGGAAGTGTGCATGTGGGGGTTTATCCATGGTAATTGCCCTCAACTAGCACAAAATTCCAGTACTTAGCACTCCAGCTATGGTAACATTATTGTTCCTTGTCATACATCTACAAAGCAGCTGTTTTCTATTTTTATAGTTGTTGCTATACAGCATTCTGAACCTTGTCATCATCATACACAAGAGATTATGCTGCCAAATTAGTCCTGTATGGAACCATATAATTGGAAATTTTAAAAAGTCATGTGCTCAAAAACCTCTGTTGAAAGGCAGAAACAGCTACTTACTGGATTGCATCCAATGTTACTCCTACTTAGAGCAGACTCATTGAAATGAGTGAGAAGTAAGTTAAACTAATATTGGATACAATCCGCTAGTTACCCTACAGATGATCAATTCAACTCATCACATGTCACAAACACAAAGGAACCTGCAGAGCAATTAACTGTAGATGATGCAAGACAGCCAAGACACATGCTGCAGAGGAGGACAAAATAACTTGTTTTATAGCAAATACATTACTTGTCCCCCAACTAGAATTCCATTTCATCTCCTTTGCACTGCTAGGGGCAAATTACAACATCGAATACAATACAAGAGCTGCATCAATCTGCTCTAGCTTGATTTAATGTTCTTGTTCATATCCACTTCATGTCACCCCAGGAGTAATATTCCATGAATATTTTGCAGGCACATTACACTCAAACACACCTTACACTGCAAAAATGGCAACAGACTAGTTTCTAAGAATGCCCCTATTTGGATAATTTCTTGTCAAAAAATTCTGAAGGAACATATGAACACACACACACACCTTTTCTTGTATGTGAATAAATGTTAGGAATCTTTAGCTTCTATTATATGGTAGCATGCTTAGAAACTTAATTAGCAGTGCAGAGATCCTATCGGTTGATCTAAAGAGTCAGGTTTCTCATATGCACATGATGTTGTTGACAAGTCTGTTCCAGAAATGACTAAGCTCAGGGGAACACAGAGGTTAAGCAATTTGGACAAGGTCAAAAACTTATGCAAGTGAAAGAAATATATGCCAGGGATGGGCAGAAGGTAGACTGGGATCTCCAGGTATCTCTGGATGATTTGCGTTACATAGGCAAGCATTTCTGATTCCTATAATACATTATACGGGTGGCAAAAACAACAGCAACAACAAGAAAATTAGATTGAAGAAAGATTGGGGTAACCAGGAATGGTCCTTGCATGAAAGGGTTGTGAGCTCAGTTCAGTTCTGGTACTGAAAACAAATGCCTAGGTTCAAAATAATGCATTCTTTGTATTCTTTCATTCGAAGTGTGTGTCTTTTTGCACCTGGCTTTGGTTGTTGGGTCTTGGAGTTCTAGTAAAAAAGGAAGTAGATCCTGCAAGCCTGAAGTAGATCCTGCCCACCCCTGGTCTATGCCACAAATTACTATTATAGCTACAAAAATAACTGCTGGTGGAATACTGGTGTCCAGCATCAAGAGATAGAACCTAAAAAGGTTCAGATGATAATTTCCTTTGAGTCAAGTTTTTGAGATGAATAAAAACCAACACAGCAGGTCCCACACAAAGTGTTGTATGAACCACATTTAATCCAATTTGATGTTTATATGTGGAACTGAGCTATAAAGCCAGGTTCAGTTTACTATTACACTCAGTAATAAACTTCTTACCTATAGTGACTTTTACCTTCTTGCTTTCTTGATTGTCTTGATCATTGTAAACATGGCACCAATACGTGCCTTGATGTTCAGTGTCCACACAGGATACCTTGAAAAATATTAGAACATCTTCTAATAAGATATACTTGAAAGTGCACCCTTAATCATTCCACCACTAGGCCCACATTTGAATAAAGATTAAGACTTGCAAAACCACAGCACACCCAAGCACTCAAGAAGACTGAATTTGAAGTCCCACATTCTCCAGCTGGCAATCTAAAACACAGTTCTCCTTGAGGTGGTAAACCTGTGTCTAGGCTATACTATTTCAGAATGCAGGCAGGGAAGGGATCCCATGACTGGGATTCTCCTCCATATAAAACAAATCCTTTCACATACAAAAAACAAGAGGCCAAGAAGAAAGGTTCTAGCCTACTCTTATCCTTGAACATAGAAAACTGGCATTTATTTCTATGTCCCCCATTCTCTCATAAATTAAAAAAACAGGCCTTGCTCACCATAACTGCACGTTTTGAATCCACCTTTCCAGAAACGTCCCCTCACTAGGACTGCCTTAAATCCACTGAACGAGTGCAAAAGGAAAAAGCTGCTCTATATCTTACATGAAGTTAAGGGGAGAAGAACTTTCAAAAATAAGACAGGGTCTGAGAACAAAACTGTTGCAAAAATGTCATGAAACTAGTAATTAATTAGCAGAAGTCATCGCGTTGGAGGGTAGTATCTAGCTATAGCTATAAACACTTAAAAAGCTCTTGTGTGCTGTCACTCTGCCCACCCAGTCAATACCTCTGGAAATAGGATACAAGCAATTAAACTCACTTCAGAGTTCAGTACTCCAAAGAGAATCCTGCAAACATTATCAGTATGCTAATAACAGAGCACTAAGAAGCTAAAGAACATGTTACTTTATATATAGAATTTCAAAGTTACACTTAAAAAAGAACTTATTACCAGGAGGCTTTGAATTTAAATTTGATAACATTTATCACTCAATTCACCATCAGTATAACTAAAGAAAAAAAATAACACTCACCATATAGACCTTTTTATCTCCATTTGTCAGTGGAGAACCATTTCTGTACCACTGGTATTGGGGCATAGGGATTCCTATAGCTCCACACTGTAGAACCAAGATTTCTCCTCCTATCAAGTTTTGGGGCTGTGGATGGATGCAAATATGTATTTTCTTTTCAGGCACTTCAAGACAGCTTCCTTAAATTGAATATTTAAAAAAATGAGATTGTTTTAGCTGCTGGTGAAAGTAGATACTTGATAGCAAACACATCCAGGCTGCCCCTTCTCTGCAGCAAACAAACAAGGAGAGAGATGGAAGATTTAAGAGGAGAAGCAGCAAGCGAGTGAGTGCATTGTTCTTCCATTACTCATAGCATTTCCTCCATGCATACACACTTTCCCCCTCCCCAGCCACTTTTCCCAAAGCCTGGATTCCCAAACATGTATTTGCCAGATTAAGTGTAGAAAAGATGTTGGACACGGGTGGAAGTTTTCAGGGGAAAGCAGCAGATAGAGGCAGGTTTCTTCTGCTATTTTGCCAAAGGAATGCAGCAGCCGAGGTTATGAACATAGCTAACCCAGTATTGCTGACATTTCTTAACACCCATCTCTCCAGGGTTTCAGACTTTCCTGGCCTCACCTGGAGATGCCGGGGATTGAACTCAGAAACGTCTGCACGCAAAGCATTTGCTCTACCACTGAGCTACAGGCAGGGCCGAATTAAGGCCAGCTGATGCCCTAAGAACAGCCCAATAATGGTGCCCCCTTGGCCCTTCCATTGCTTAGCCGGCAAGACATTAAGACTCAATAAGTGCTGAAGGTGAAATAAGACATTAAAAATTCAGTTTTCTTCAAGGCCATCCCCCACGCCAGAACACACGATATTAAATACAAACTTTTTAAAATTATATTTATATACTCCTTAAAATTAGATGGCTACAGCTATGGTACATGCACTCTGTGGTGCCCCCCTTTCCATGGTGCCCTACATGTGCTTATATTGCTTAATGGTTAATCCAAGGCTGGCTAGAGGCCTCTCATATTTGCCACTGAATACCTCACACTAATAGGTAGCCCATCTAGGGTTTACTTTTTAAAGTTCTAAACATGAGACAATACAGCAAGTTGTTTTATTCAAATTTATGACCGCTGTCATATTTGTAACCCACTCTTTCTCCAAGGTAATCTGGGAGTCTCTCCCTTGGGTTGGGTTACTGCATTTTGCTCCCCATTAAAGCTGAAGCTTTACCAAAAGTAACCCACATAAATATACAGACTGTGGCTCTTTATACACAACCAAATACCTCAGACAATAAGGAAATACTACCAACATTGCTTTTTCTTCACCGTTGTGTATGTATTTCAGAGCAGCACATTGAAGGAGTTGCACTTGAGATGCAGGAATGAGATTTATCACAGGATGTGACCACTCTCCCTTACTGGGGTTATTTCCAGAGGGATTCATTGTAAATATGCTGCTACTGCATTACAAACCAGGCTACAATGCTATTTCGTGTATTATAATAGTTAACAACTGTTAGACACTCACTGCAGTTGCCACCTAACCTGTCAGAGACTTGGGATTAAACATTCAACAACAACATGTATTGCATGCCTCGAACGCCTTTGGTCTTTTCACTGTCCCAGACTCTCTCATTTTAGAGGTCACGTAGGACTAGCAGACAATGTTTAATGGTGTCCAAGAACAGCTGATGTATCCAACACACAGGCTGCTTTCATATGAGATACCTAAATAATTTCTTTGTATTGTGTATGTAATGACTTGACATGGCATATTTAAACATTAGAAAATAGAATATTAGTAACAGAAATTCCATGCCCGCCACTTCCTGTTGCAAGATGTGCTGAATAGCCAGGTAGCCCAGATACTTGGTTCCTAGGTATAATTTGTTGCTTCCTAGACAGCTATCCACTGGTCATTACTTATATACTAGTTATATCTCTACCGCTTTACTTCACCCATCATTCACTAAATCAATTTTCACATGTAACACTAAGGTCTGGTGCAGATGTAACACTTCCCAATCTTCCATTCCTGAATTACACCCCTGAAAATAAATTGACAGTTTTACAATTAATGGTTAATGTTTATAACAATTTGTATTGTGGAGCTGAATGGTTACACAATACACAATTGCATGCATTCATTATTGAGGGATAACACAAGGCACTGGGGATTGCATACATCAACGATGCAGAATCTCAGACCTGGGGGCAAAATCCAGTCTGCTTGAGGTCCCAATCCAGCCCTTCAGGGTTCCGCAGATAGGGTGGGAGACATTTTTCCAGCTGATCTCCACCTTACCTCATTCAAAACCTTCCTGGGGCTTCCCCACCACCAGAGTGGGGCCAGTGCCAAATGAGGGAAGAGCCAGAGCCAAAGTCGGTAGGGCCAGAGCCAAAATGGGTGGACCTACGGAAGTGATTCTTAATTTTGCCCAGTGCACAATAGGGAGAAAAAGAAATTTGCATCCAGGCATGTTCCTTCTGTAACATCCAGGAGCCCCCCTTCGTAATTGGAAGGAATCAATAATTATAGTTGGAGTAAATAATATTGATAACCTAGAGTGGGGCCAATGAAGGTCATGGCCTTGGAAGAGCCTGGAGGGCTGAACTCTGAGGCCTGGAGGTCAGCATTCGGCCCATGGAGAAGAGGTTCTGCATCCCTAACTCTACTGCATGCTATTGGATGTATGCCAGGGTTGTTGAGCCTCTTCCAGCCCGAGGGCCGAATTCCATTTCAGAGAAGCTCTCGGGGGGGTGGGGGTGGCATTCCAGCAGTGGGTGGAACCAAAGGCAACAGGGAGGGCCCAAAAGACCAAAAATAGTAGCCTATTGTAGCTCAGAGCTCTGAATTGCCAGTCACTAAGCCTTAGGAGAAGCATTTAGAATGGGGAGAAAGCTGTAGAAAAGACAGGAAACCACCAAACAATTGGTGGTTGGGGGAAAAGGGTATGTGGCCATCTGCAAAACCTCAAGGGCTGGATTGGGACCCCAAGCGGGTTGGATTTGGCCCCTGGGTTTGAGATTCTGCATCCCTGATTTATGCAATCCCCAATGCTTTGTGCTGTTCCTGTCTAGGGAGAATGTACGGTGTATCTCCTTCAGGTACAGAAAGATATTTTCTTAGATTACTATTACTACACGTTGTTGATGCCACAAGTTACAAAGATATCAGAAGATATAATGGGATAGTATATGATACTTTTAAAGAAACAGCTCGAGCAAATAATTTATAATTGAAGATGCAGAATAGCAGAGATGTTTAGAGATAAATAAATAATAGTAAAATCAACATTTAGTACTTGAACTAGCACTCTGAATTCTTTATATGCACTTCTGTTATGAAATCTTTCACCAGATGATATATATTAAAATGCAAAGCAATTTCTTTAGCAATCAATATCTCGAGTTCCACTCAGCTGGTTTACTTTTTTCTTTTTCTTTTTTAATTAAAACATTTACCCCACACATTCTGCAAAAAATACTGACCATCACTTTTGAGGATAGTTTCATCAAAATAATTGGGAAAATATGCTTTTATATATAAATATGCTTTTATATAACTCCAAAACTGTGGGTCATAGCAATTTCCAGTTCTATTTATTTTGAAAAAGCTTTCGAAACTGAGCAGTTTTGTTGCTTACTCTATCAATCTATCTCTAATAGTTTTAATACAAATTCAATACAAAGTTGTGAAATCGCAAAATTGGGTAAGATAGCTGATTAATGAAGTTACTAAATCATAAGTTACACACACACGGTTGCAATATTTTTTGCAAAGGATGCAAGCTAGTATAACACTAAAGCCATCTCTTTCTATTAAGATAAGCCTCTAGAAATATAACTATTTAATATAAATTATCAGATAGACATTTAAAGTTAATAGACACAGTTTATAAAGATACACATTACTTTCTACCAAAGAGACAGAGAGAAATGATAAGTCATATAGCATGTGAATTCTCCTGGAACGCAATCTGTTTTATACAAAAAAATCAGGGAATAGTGGAGCAACATTAACATTTAAACACACATAAATGTAAATCAGTGAGTTGTTAGCATATTTTGGCAAGAATATAATATCCACTTTTGAGAAGCTCTTCGGGAAAAAATAAGATTAATTCAGAAAAGAACTGATGTTTCAATCACAATAATGTAAGACTAAGACTGGGTTTGGATGGCACAATAACCAATGGTGGGTTAAATAGTCAATGGTTGGTTATTGTGTTGTCTGTCAGGACTTTTTCATACTATGGTTGGTTATTCGGCCAAAATAATCAATGCAAATAAACAATGCTGTGCAGAGTTGATTATTTGAACAACCATTGGTTAGTGTGTCGTGTACCGTTGACTATATTGTCGCACACAGTTGGTTATTTTCAGCAACTACAGAGTCCCCTGACAGGAGCAACCAAAGTGGTGGCTGCCACTCTAGTCCAACCAGCAGAACTCACAATGGTTGATGTGATATCAGCGGGAGGACTGAGGGTGGGAGAGAGGGCAGGGATGTGTCCAACACACCATTATTCAATAGTTAACTCGATGCTGGCCTTAATCCACACCCTCGATAATCAACCGTGGAGTTGACTATTAACCCACCATTGACTACTGTGTTGTCTGAACACAGAAACATTTCTTGTACAACTAGTACTGCAAGAGGAGTGATGATCATATAAATTGCTTTTTTTGGGCTAATGGCAACATGTGCAGGCATAACAGAGAATGTCTAAGATGACATAACTTCATCCTTGTTATTGCATATAGCAGTCTGCTTTTCCTGTATGCTTACTTCCTCAGTAAAATTTCAAGCTACTGCAGGTTTCTACAAAAATTCCATGAAGTACTAAATTATAATTTAAATAGTATAAGTTTTGTGTATAATTTAAATATTCTTGTTTATTTTATTTATTTATTTATAAATAAATAAATAAATAAAATAAAATAAACAAAAAGGTCAAGATGGCTTAGTGACCTTTGGCTGCTGGAAACTCCCTTACACATCCTCTGAATTTCATGCCTCGCTAAGTCAGGAGTTACAAAACCACTGACATTTGACATTATGGCATGCCAACAAATTAAGCACAACATTTCCAGAGTACTATAAACTGGGAAGTAGTTTGACAGAAAAAAAATGGTATGAAACTAGATGTACAGTCTGGTTTCGGTGAAAAAGGAGAAGCTGGCCAAAGAAAATGTATGCTATTGTGATTGTAGTTCCTACAAACTTTAGTGATTCAGAGATATTGGCCACAGACAGGCATTCTAGGGACCTCTTCAGACAAACAGTTTTTGGAGCAATATATACACAATTGTTGCATTTGGATGTAGAAAATCTAGTCTCAAATCCCCACTCAGCTATGAAGTTCACTGTGTGGCTAGGAGCATGTTTCTCTACACCTCTCCTTCCTCTATCCTTCCTCCCAGTCATTAATTTGCAAGTCTAAGGCCATTAATAAAACTTGTACAACATTACAAAATGTATAACAAACAAGACACCATGAAGTAATTAAACAATTAAAAGGGAGCTCAGTAAATCTGAGCTAAAATATAGCTAGGCTTTTACACCAAAGAATCATATTTACTGTTAACCACAATAGTAGTTTAGAGCTTTAGCACGAATTTTTGATGTCGCTAAGCCAAAAAGCACAACCTGCTGAGTCACTTAACTATCTAGATCAGACAAGCAGTCAGCATGTATTTCTTAAAGTACATTCATGTTGCAACCCATACATAGTATTTTCATGAAATTTTGAATGTGGTAATGCATATAAAAGACAAACCCATAGATAAGGTAGCAGAACTTCAATGTCTGAGGATTGACAAATACATTGTCATACTGCTGTTGGCATGGTTCAAAATCATAAAGCTGAAAGAGCTTGTCAGAAGGAAGGCCATAGGATTCTTTGGTTTCTGGGAACCAAGGTCAGAACCAGGGCTTCGCCCTCGGAGCCCAGAAACTTCACTCTTTGCTCCTTCGTAGCCAGCACAGTTCTCACTATGCTGGCTACATCTTAATGCTCGGAAATGGAGCACGGAGAGGTTGAAAAGAGGGCAGTCCCAGGGGCAAGGAGGGGAAGAGACTGCAGTAGCTGCTTTATGCGGCTTCCTATCAGGTCTTTAGGCCCCTTTCCTCCCCTCCCCAAAGCCACACCTAGACAAAATGCAGGGCAGGCACAGCATGGAGGAGAAGATCCCCACCATGTTCCAGCCACCCAGCATAGGATAGTTGGCAGCCTCTGATTTTAGGGGCTGGCAACTATCTGAATAAGATTGGGGCGTAAGTCTGAAAAAGGTCAAATATCTGAGGCTCTCAAATGGTTAAATTTATAAAACACATAAAAACTCAAAAATTTAGAAGATAAAATGGCCTGCTGATCCAACATAACTTTTTGATAAAAAATCCATGTCTGCAGCTCTCTGTAAAAAAGTTAAACAAAGAGGTCCTCAGAAATAAAATTTGATTGAAGACGATAAGTGAATCTAGAGACCTATGGCATGCAAGGCTGAAGGGTAAAACATAATTTACATTAAAAAAACCTGATCAGGTGAATTTTTCTTCCAACTCAACTCACTTCCATCTGGACCAATGCAGCAGGGGTAGTGTCAATGTTTTCCAAAGGAAACAATTTTGAATTTCTTCCAATTTGACGACTAGAAAATAATCCCAGCCCCATACTGACAATAACTTTAACTTGAAATAATTTTAACACTGGAACAGTCAGAAAGCTCCTTCATATAGTAGAATTCAAAATGGCACCCACTGTACATAGATCTATAACAGCACCTAGTTGGGCAGTCCCTAAAAAGTACCGCAAGTTTTTTACGTTCTTTCCATTGTTCTATTGAATAACCACTAATTGACCATCAACATTGTTGAGGTCTCTAATTTTTCTTCAAGACAATATTCACTATGCCTTGACAAAAGTCCTCTTAATTCTACATGGGTTAAGATATTAACACCATGCCATCTGCGTATGCAAATACCAATTGAGGGAGAGAAAATTCTGAACCTGTTAATCAGCACTGGAGCACACATTTACCCTGCATGTTTTTTTTTTTAAAAAAAGTGAGACATGAACTAAAAAAAAACCCTTCATAGAGAAAGCTAGGACATGAAGGAAAAGCTAGGCTCATGACATGAGACTTCCCATTCTGCAGGATATTTATTCGAGAGGGTCATATATTATCCTGCACCTGCAGGATGAAATTGTTATGCTTCAGGAAAAAACCAAATACATTACCATAGCATTCTACTAATGAAGTGTCTGTAAGCCAAAACAAAGGCCAAGACACATTCAGGCTTAAAGCAAACCCATTGACATCAATGGGACTTCAGTTAATCACTAACTTACGGTCCACTGATTTCAATGGGTCTAGTCGAAGTATGGCTAACTCTAGATCTAACCCCAAAGAAAGGAAACACAGGTGTTCTGCTTGGAGCAGGCAAAACAATTATGATACTTATTATCGTGACAAGAAACAGCATATCATGTGAACAGCCATGAACACTCTGCTGCACAGATACAAAACCATTATAATCACAACAGATTGTATTTCTTGTACTGTGTACATTTGAAGCTTATTGTTATTAACTATTTCCCAGAGAGATGGTGTGGTGTATTGGCTAGACTGTTGGACTGGGAATTGGGAGATCCAAGTTCTAGTCCCCACTTGGCCATGGAAGCTCACTAGATGACTTTGGGCCAGTCATAGACTCTCAGCCCAACCCAACCCACCTCACAGGGTTGCTGCTGTGAGGATAAAATGGAGAGGAGGAAAAATGCAGGATATAAATGTAATAAATAAATAAATAAATTTCCCAATCCCAAAATCTGCTCATTGATTGTTCCCACTCTGCAAAGCTTTTATAACTCACCATGACTAGCTCCTTGTATATCACAAACATCCACTTGTGCCCATCGTGTGAACTCATAGGAAAAGTCACTGTTCACTCGACATATGTAAAACCCAGCATCATCCACACTCACTTGGTTGATGACAAATTCTGGGGAATTCCCATGTGGAACCTGAGTTCAGTTGGATCAATAAAAAAAATACCTTAGAACAAATTGCAACAGTGGAGGATAAAATACAAGAGTACTTGTTTTCCATATAAGAACTATAATAAAATACATTACCTATTTGAACCAGCCAGCTTAAAAAATAAAATAACACCTTGAAACCCTCAAGATTTTCAAATTAATTTAACACATTTACGTATCACCCATCTTCCAACGTAAATGAAGCAATCCCATTTTATAACCACAGCATGCTGTGAGGCTCACAAGGTTACCAAGTGAGTTTCACAATTGATCCGGGACTTGATAGAAGCTCCTGATTCACATGATAGCAGTTTGGGATATAAGCCATGGTGGCTTATTTCCCCCTCCACGAGTGCCGGTTGCATGCCAAGAGAATTAGAATAATAATCATGTGGAATATCCATGGGCTGTTGTAGGGTTCTAGATGGCTTGTTACCCACGGAAACAAGCCACCTTGGCTGGGTCTGCATGACACAAGTTGTGCTGCCTAGGGTAATAATGCTAATCACCTGGCATGCAACTGGCACATGCAGGGAGGTTAACAAACCACCATAGCTTTATTAAACACCCTGCAATCTTGCAAACCAGATCAAGTTCTCTCCAGTTCAGGTCCAACACTCTATTCACTACATCACAATTGGTAAAAATGAAGAGATGAAACTCTAAAGCAATCTTGATATTTAATGCAGCGACTAAGGAATAATAAGCCAAGAAAGTATGCATGCAGGAAGTGACAATAACATCCTTCATCCTCACAACTATGCCATTTTGCTGGTAAACTGGTGCTGAACTTGAAACAGATCAGAAGTTATATTCCCACTCAGGCACAAATATGTTAGCCATAAGAAAATCATGACTTGTTTCCCGTCAGTAAAATGGCTCAGCTGAGTGTATGGGTAGTAATAGTGCCACATTTCACATTTTTACTTCACCACTGAACATTTGCAACTGTGCAATTACCTATATCCCAGGTTTTATGAGGTTGCACCATGTATATCAGGGGTAGGCAACCTTTAGGGTCCTGCAGGCACATTTGGCATTTTCCTACAGGCTCAAGGGCACATTTGGCATTTTTTACCCTGGAGTCTCTCTTTTCTACCCACCTCTCCTCCTCCCCACTTGGGATCTCCTTCTCACTCCACCTCTCCGTTCTTCTTTCTTCAGCTTCCTCCACCCACCAAGCTGATTTCTTTTCCTGCTGCCGCTGCCCTCACTTCCTTCTCCTCCCGCGATTTCCTTTCCCAACACTGCCCCAGTCACCTCCTTCTGCTTGATCCTTCCTTGTTACAGTTGCTGATGTGAGCATGGAAGTAGGCGGTAGTTGAAGTCAGCAGCGGCCACAGTGGTGGGGCGAGGAAATCAGCAGTGACGGTAGCAGGAGTCTGGCGTGTATACGGTCCTGGTAGGCACCGCATTGCTGACCACTCGTCTATATGCTTCACCATAAGCAATGATGTGCCAATTTAACCACGCTTGGCATCAGACTTTAAGAATGCTATAGGGATAATAATCTCTACACTCCTTTTTAGCCTGGGCTCAAGCTATTGAATGATATTCTTGGTGTTTTTTATTATTCCCAAGGATTTATACTAATCACGATTAATAAAGTGAATCAATTAGACATGAAGAATTGGCAGTTATCCATTACTTGTGAAGGACCCCCAACTTATTAATTCAGAAATCAGTCTTTTTTGCATGATACTCATCAACAATTTCTACACACTTCTCAGAAACTAGGTAAAAAAGTAATTCAGTGGCTGAATTCAGACAACACATAGTCAATGGTGGGGTAATAATCAACTTTACAGTTGTTCATCTAGGGGGTACTCCCCCCACAACATGGTAATAAATAATCAACTGTGGTGTGGATTAGGATCAGCACTGAGTTGATTATGGCAGTATTCGGACGACATGATAGTCAATACAACTGACGATTGTTTCCCCCTCCCCAGTTGTTTATTGTGTCATCCGAATTCAGCCCATGTATCACCGTAAGAACAACATTGATTTAAACCCATTTCACTATTTCCTTTAAAACTGTTTTATTTATTTATTTATTTATTTATTGCATTTGTATACCGCCCCATAGCCGAAGTTCTCGGGGCGGTTTACATAGGATTAAAACAATTAAAAACAATATACAAAAGTTAAAACAGCAAGAGCATGCAATATACACATACATTTAAAACCACTATAATAATTTTAAAAAGCCGTAAGCCTAAAAACAAAAATAAACTCAAGCTCCTCAGATATTGCCAAATGCCTGAGAGAAGAGGAAAGTCTTGACCTGGCGCCGAAAAGATAGCAATGTTGGTGCCAGGCGGGTCTCATCACAGAGCAGGCGGGTCTCATCACGGAGATCATTCCACAATTGGGGGGCCACCACAGAGAAGGCCCTCTCCCTTGTTGCCGACCTCCGAGCTTCCCTCAGAGTAGGCACTTGGAGGAGGGCCTTAGATGTTGAACGCAGTGTTCGGGTAGATTCATGTTGGGAAAGGTGTTCCATCAGGTATTGTGGTCCCAAGCCAAGTAAGGCTTTATAGGTTAAAACCAGCACCTTGAATCAGGCTCGGAAACATACACGCAGCCAATGCAAGCAAGCCAGAGTAGGTCTTATATGTTCGAACCTTTTGGTCCCAGTTATCAATCTGGCTGCTGCATTTTGCACAAGCTGCAGCTTCCGAACCGCCTTCAAAGGCAGTTCATCAAATCTATGTTGCCATCAAATCTATGAAAAAAGGGCAATCAAGTTAATGGTCAAAGAAGCACTCAAACTAGAATAGTGGTACCTCACAAATTGTAAAAATCAGATTTTGGAGGTCATGCTGAGTATAATGTGACTGCATTCTTTAAGCCTTAACTTACTGTATGACCCATTACAATTTGTGAAATTGATAAAGCACTTCCTGCCATAATAGAAATATCTTGGCCCAGAAGGCAACAATTAATATTAATATTTTAGTTGCATGCTACTAACGAATTCTGCATTTTTTATGAGAGCTGCTGTTATTCTGCAATTGCGAACCTCAAAATGTGAAAAACCTGCATCAAAATTTATTTTGAAAACTATAGGAACTCAGAAACAATCTGTACAGCCTTAGGAAATGTGGCTGTTTCTAATACCTATTCTACCACCATCACATTTTCAAAATACTTGCAACCATAAGGACAGGGAAGTTATTTTTAAGTGCCTCACAATCCCAGGTGGAGATCACAGAAATGTCAATTCTCAACAGTGGTTTTAGAACTCTAGGGTGGAATTTTTATACCACCGTTGAGAAATGTGTTGTCTGGCGGAAAAACTCCACACAACGGTGGAAGTTTTTTTAAAAAACAGTCCACGCAGAATATCCATGTTGTGCAGAGGAGAGTTCCTGCACAACCATTATGTTGTGCGGAGCACCTCCTAAACATTCAACCGTTGAGTGGAGTTTTCACACTGCATTGACTAATGTGTTGTCTGAACTGAGCTGTCGTCTACCCCTAGTGTAAATTTGAAGAGGTCTTCAGACCACTCTCAGGATTTACCCGACTTTGGAACACACCATTTTGCTTCATACTTTACTTATCAATACTCCCACCAGTTTTCTTAGTATGTCTATTTACCATTTTGCCTCCTTTAAACCACTGATAATGTAAAAGTGGATAACCAGCTGCCCAGCAGTTCAGCTTCACCATCTGTCCAGATAACACTGCCTGAGATTCTGGTTCTACAACTATTTTTATACCTGTAAAAAAAGAGAAAGCATGCAGAAAATTATGTCATTTACAATTGATGTGTCTTTATTAAGTAACTATAACAACAACTGATCTGTATGATTTATTTCATTCATAAACCATAATAAAATTAAGAGAACATAAATACTGAGAATAAAGTACAAAATATGCACAACACACATATACTCTGCCACTTATTCATTATTAATAATAATAATAATATTAAGAATAGACATTTAATCAGAATTTTAAAAATAAAAATCAATTCAGAATACCCATCCACATCAAAAGTTATCAGACAGTTTTACAATGATCCAGAAATGCAGACTACAACACATCAACTTATTTTTTTCAAAACCAATTAGTAGATGCTTTAAAAGTTTAAATAATATTTTGCATGCCTGAGATCTTGGAAAGGAGCTGCCAGTCAGATAATAAACAATAATATGCTAGATGGACCAATAGTCTAACTCAGGATAAGGCAGCATCATATGTTCAGGAGCATGGATCTCTGCCATACTGGAAGCTTAAGACAGATAGGCCTTGTGAATTGTGTGTTGAAAGATTGGGTATTGTTGTGAGAAAGTCTGTGTCTTTGTAAGCTTATCATCTGTCGCTGTTTCTCACAGGAGGTTTGCTAGCCGAGGCCTTGAGCGGGTGAATTTCCTTGAGAACAAAGAATGTTTGGAAAAGGTGAGGGCTATCTTGCAAGCTGTCGCTCACATTGTGGCATCATCAAGAAGAGGTTGAACTGTGCTGCCCTGTTGGTACATGAGTTTGGGTTACAGGTCTGAGGACCTGCCTGTCAAGTGGCTTGGAATAAGCCAGGCCTCCAGTCTATAAGAGAGATGAGCAAAGGGTTTTTGCTAGAGATTATCAGTTCTACGCTTGCCATGAAATCCTTCGTGTTTTGGGGATTCTATCTGTTTGGAGATGTTGGATGCATTCTGTACATGCTCAGTTGTTATTTGGACTTGGAATTTCTAAGGACTGTGCCATGGAAAGTGCTCGGATGCTTTTCATAGACTTGGACTTGTGCTGTTCTGGATTGTGTGTTCTATGGCCTGAGAGAGAGCTTTCCCTGCATGGAGTCAAAGTTACGGGCACAGGGAAGTTTCCTAGGTCGACCGTTGCTGTTCTGGATCGCGTGTTTTGTGTGACCTGTGAGAGAGCCTGTGCCACCACAGCCTCAAACACCAGGCCTAGAAGAGCACACCCCTCTCAGGACAAGCGCCACCACTTGAATAAGCCTGAGGGAAGGGTAAAAGTCACACCACTTTTCCCTTATAGCAGAGGGGGAAAGGGTGTTAAGGGTTTTGAATAAGGTTCCCCTGTGAGTGTGTTGGCTGAAAGGGTAATGATTTGTGTTTCTTTATTATTCTTATAGAGAAGATTACAAAGCCAAGCTGACACGTGGTTTTTGGTAGCAAAAAATAAAAGAAAACTTTTATTGTTGTTAACAGTTCTTTCAAATCAATTTAACACCTGCCTATTCTTAACACTTCTAATAATTTACTAATAATCCTAAATCCTAATAATCTCCTTACACACACTCCTGACTAGATCACACACAGCTATCTTACACACAACTATCCTCCACCCAACCAAGACAATAAGGCGTAAAGACATAAAGACATAAAGATAAACTGAAACACTCCCTCACACTATATATGTACTACTCCCCCCTCCCTTTCCCAGCATCATCAGCCACACCCACTCAGTCCAACATTCCACACTCTCCAGACATACTAAACCAGACATACCTAAGGGGATAGAAATGTGGGGTATCATCACAGAGCCTCTCTCAGAGCCTTAGCTACAGGCAGAGGGGTTTCCTGGGTCGAAGTTCGTTCCCTGGAATCTTGCTTACTTGGATCAAACCAGTGCTTACCAGCAGACTGGGTCTGGTTTGTGCAAGATGTATTCTGTCTCTGCCGGTCTTCAGGCACCCCTGTGCTAAAGCTTTCCCTGGGGCTGTGGGGCTGTTCCTAATGAGTCAGTTTGTTTCATGTCTGCTAATTGCTCAGATAGGACTTGGTCTATCCCAACACTTCTTCCCCCAAGTGATTGCTGTTCTGGATTGTGTTAAACCTTGGAGGCTAAAGCTTTTGGATGTATACAAAAATGTAACCGTCATGCTTGAATTCCGTGTGATTTCACAATAAAAAGAGTCTCACCGCCTTCAGTGTCTGGTCAGTTTGCCTGGGGGTTGGGCAAGTTCACAACTATATATATATATATATATATATATGTTAATTTACAAATCTTGAATACACAAAGACAATTCTGTTGAAAACATTTTTTTACCCACCTCCAACTCAGCAAGTTATTTTCAATATTCATAACTCAATATTCATGTGAATGTAGGAGATGAATGTAGGGGTTGAACATTTCATTCCGGGGCACATTATGCCTGACTGTATGCACTTTAAGATAGATTTAAACCTTCTTCTTCCAAACTCAAAAGATAAGGAATGTGCCTCAAGATAGTAACGCGATAATAATTTGACCAGTTTCTCCAAGCAACAGAATGTAAACAGTAGCAATATTAGTGGAAATCATCCAGAAATGTGCAAGCAGATCCCCCTTCAATAGTTCAGCATGGTGCAAACCAAACACTACCACAAACATAAAGTAACAGTAAATGGGGTAACAACGGAAGCATGTCTTGGGCACACACACACACACCACATAACATTCAAACCTGGATCTACTGTATATATCTCTACATGGGATTTGCCTGACTTCACAATAGTCCCTGTAAGGCTGTTCTTATACCTTTTATATCTCAGAACTTTTACCATTGTGCATTCATTTAATGCAGAGAGCTGCAATAACTATTTATAAAAGTCATTGGAAATGTGACATACTTTCATTAAAGCATCCATATAAACTACCTATAAACTCAAAAACCAATGGAAAATAACTAACTGGGTTATTCCTCTTTACATGCTGTTACAAATCCTGTGAGAGAAAATTGCCTCTATTTACGTTCTCAAGCCAACACAATAAAATTACAATAATAAAGTCTCTGAACCTCAACATTTAGTTTGCATTAGCAGATGGTAATTAATCTCCCTTTGCTCTCTCAGGACTCTCATAGGCTGGTATTAGTTACAGTTCTCACACGCATCAACTAGCTAATGACTTTGGTGAAATTTTTATGCTGCAGAATCCTCATAAAGATCACGCGACAGAAAATACTCATTCCTGTTCAGCATCATCACAAACAAGGTAGCAACTGGCAACATCTCATCCACATTCACCTGAATGGTCTCTGGCTGAAAAATAACCCCATCATTTGTGTATCCATAGTTGTGTCAGGCACTTCTACCTTATTCTGTTGTCAGTCATAAATCCTTTCTGAGAGGCTACTTCCAAAGGTTAAAGGTTAATACCAAACAGGCATGCAAAGTTGTATAGTGAAAAGAAAAAAGCTCTCTCAGGTACTTCTGCCCATACCCATCATGACCTCCTGTAGCAATTCTGTACTAAAACAATAGGTTTGCACAGCGCCTCTAATAAGGGTGACTAGAACCCACACAAGAAATCCAGACCACGCTAGTGACTGCTTGCAATGCCAGCCCAGCACCTTAAGGCAAGATTGTACACTGGTATAGCTGTTGTTCCAACCCATCCAAAATATTTGTTTGCCTGTTTAGCTGCCCATTGTATCACAGCCTGGTTTTTGAAAGCCTTCCTTATGTCTTATCTCTGGGCTATCTATAATCTTAAGTACACTTGGTCAGTAAGAGCTAGGCTAGATATTACACTTAATACATGAAAAGCAGCCTGATTCTGCACATTCAGAGTTTTAAAGCAGGGATGCACAACTTGCAGCCTGGGGGCCACATGTGGCCCTTCAAGGCCTTTACTTGGCCCCACTAGAGTATTCTGACCCCCTCACAACCACCACCAAATCCCACCGCTGCCAAATTCCCTGTTTCCTGTACTCTCCATTTCCTCCCCCAGAGATCCAGCAGCAAGAAAAGAACAAAGTATATCAGGATTGTTGGGGTGTGTGTGTACTTACATGTGTGTGCACCTCCAACCCACAAACCAGTATCACATGTGACCCTTTGGGCCAAAAAGGTTGTGCATCCCTGCTTTAAGAACTCCCTCCAGAGAAATCTGAAGGGGACAAATGCAAACAAAATAGACAACTGGATATGAACAAGAGAAGGAGAAAGTTGACTAGTGTCCCCTCTATCCCCGCCACTATGGTTTCAAGCTCCTTTGGATTTTCTCCCCTGTTGGAATGAAGCCTTGAAAGTTTTTAAATGACAGAGAAAAGTGGCTTTTCATGCTTTAAGCATAAGGTGTAACCCATCTTTAAGAGAATGTTCAGAAAAAGTCACAGAGAGGCGATATAGGTTATCTAAAGGAACGCCTCCTCCCATATGTACCTGCCCGGACCCTAAGATCATCTACAGGGGTCCTTCTCCGTGAGCCCCTGCCAAAGGAAGTGAGGCAGGTGGCCACTAGGAGGAGGGCTTTCTCCGCTGTGGCACCCCGGCTGTGGAATTAGCTCCCCAGAGAGGTTCGCCTGGCGCCTACTTTGTACTCTTTTCGTCGCCAGGTGAAGACCTTTTTATTCTCCCAGTATTTTAACAGTTAAATTAACTCAATTTTAATCCTTGCTGTTTTAAATTTGTATTTTAATCTGTATTAATTCCTGCTGCTTGGTTTTATTCTGGTTGTGTTTTTATATTGTATGTTATTCTGTGTTTTTAGATTGTGCCTTGTTTTATATATTTTAAAATGATTTCATGGTTTTAATTTTTGTGAACTGCCCAGAGAGCTTCGGCTACGGGGCGGTATAAAAATGCAATAAATAAATAAATAAATAAATAAACCAAAACTCACTTGGAGGATTGAGACACTGAAATGCCTCGCTATGTTCTAGGGCCTGTAGCAATTCCGTCAGTTCCTGCACAGTACAGCCTCTTTCACCCATTAGTTGAAGAAGACTCCTGCTGGGACTTCCTTCAGGCTCCAGTACTTGGAGAGAACATTGCTCCAATTCCAAAGAACTGCACCATGTAAAAAAAAAAAAAATGCTGGAAAATATGTTTATATATACATGACTAATTACAGGGAATTAAAAACAACTTTCTAGAACAACATTCCCCAAAAAGGGTTTTCTTCCCAAGAAATGCTACTAGAACTAGATATATGAATGTGGATTTCACAGCTATTAATGCAAAGAATTTCCTCAATATTGCTTCTTGATTAATGAGGACATACCCACGTCAAGTAAATATTACTCCCCAGTTACAGAGATGCACAAGTTGACCTAATAGCAGAACCTTGTCTATAATTTGCTGTGGCCCTAAATCAATGGAGATATAATTTAGCAGTCTACTTGACTTAGATTTTGTAAACAAAGCTAAAAAATAGTAAAAACTATTAATTTTACATGCTGTTTAAATATCTGATTCTAGCCCCCTAATAGCAAAAAGCAAGTGAACCCAGAATATTTTATTTGATTGGGGGGTGGGATCAATAGAACACTTTTCATGTGGTTAATTCAAGCAAATTCAAAGCTTTACTTGGAAATTATTTCTACAGAAATATTTGAAAATATGTTAAACCATAACAATTCAATAACACATACTTCTCATGCATTATTTAGATTCTGAGGGGGAAATGAAGGCACTGAAAGCTATTAACATACTAATTTTAGCACGCCTGAAGAGCTGTGTACATAAACATAAAGCTTTGTAGGTATATTCACTTGAAAAAATAGTTAATAATAATATTTATTTATTTATTTATTTATTTCGTACCCACCTCTCCCTTTGGATCGAGGCGGGGAATAACATTAGTACAATAATACAATATAAATCAAATACATAAAATTAATTAAAAGAGCATATAAAACCAATTAAATATTAAAATAACAATCAGGACATCTTAAATTCTTAGGTTTATAGGTTTGATTTTAAATTTGACTATTGTTGCATCAATTCCAATTGCTCAAATTGATTTGTATTGTGTACATTCATTGTTACTAATTAATTTTATGAAACAATGTGCTTCTAAACAGGGAAATTTTCCTAAAGAAAAAATATAGGAGTGAAAATATAGAAGTGAATTTTTTTCCAGAAATTTTTCTAGTTCCAAAAAGGTTTTACCCTGCTTCACTAATTTTGGCCCTTGGAAACTCTGATAAGGACTCTGATCCATATGTTGTTTCCACCTCTGACAAAACAGTAGAAGAGAGCACCTTAAATTTGTCTTAAAGATCACAATGTAATAAACTAAAATAAATAGGATGTGTGGAGGTAGATTCAAAACTATGTACAGAAATTCATTATGGGAGCAAAATGGGAGGGTAGTGTTTTTTCGAACTAATTTCTAATACCTGCAATACATTCCCACCACCTCAAATTAAAATTGGAGACATTTCATTCTTACATCTGAAAAGTTATACTTTTTGAGTAAGGAAAAGAAAGAATTACGTAGTCTTGGAAAAGCCTACCACCCTGTGTTTCTGCATGACATGAGTCACTTACCTGGACGTGCCCAGAGTAGCGACTCATGCCAACACACAAAGGGAAGCTTCCTCTAAGGGCAGGCGATTTTGCTATGTGCCTGCACCAGTCAGGAGTGACTGTATGACTGGATCTTACCAAATGCAAAAACTTAACAAGATTACTCACCCCCAGAGGAGGCAAAGCCAGAGCACAGAGCGGTGCAATTTTCAGTGTACAAGAGACTTTTGGACCCAATCATGCAACTACAGTGTAAGACCTTTAGCAATCTGAGGGCAAGCCAAACTTGATGGTTTGTCAACTCAACTTATGGTATCTTCACCACAGAAACAAATAATTGTGTGTATCAACACTAACACAGCCTTAAATACAGGGCATTCAGCAAACTTAAACTTGAAGGGCACACCAGAAGCAGAGAGTGTCAGAACTGAGCAGGAGACTACTCAGTTCAAATCCCTGCTTAACCATGGAATGCTGTCAGCCTAACCAGACTCCTAGGGTTGTTGTGAAAATAAAATGAAATAATTCACATGGATAACATCCTGAGTTTCTGGGGGCAGAGGAGAGAATGGCAGGATACTAATGTAATAATTTCTCACATCATGTCCTGGCTTTAACAGTGCCTGCTTGTCCCAACTTCCTACCAAAATTCTAGCATCCTTATTTGTTTTTGCCAAAATATATTCTTAGTCTAAAACAAAGACATAGGAAGCTGCCTTATACCAGGATAGGTGGTCTACTCAGATTGGCAGCACTTCCCCAGGGCTTTCATGTTACCTGCAACCTCATCTTTTTTATAACTAGAGATGCCAGGGATTGAACATGGGGCTTCTGGCATGAACAGCATGGACTCTACAATCCCATTTCCATTATCACCTGCCCAGATCCTACAGTCACCTGAGGCATATAAGAACAGAATCATAGGCTCCATTCAGAAGACACCTTAAACCACGGCTTTAACCACGGTGATTAAACCAGAAAGCCAGGCCGTGTTCAGAAGACACCCAGCTTTCTGGCTTAACCACCGTGGTTAAACTGTCGTTAAAGGTGTCTTCTGAACGGGGCCACTGAATCATAGAGTTGGAAGGGGCCCATAAGGCCATTGCGTCTAACCCCCTGCTCAATGCAGGAATCCATCTTAAAGCATACCTGAAAGATGGCTGTCCAGCTGCATCTTGAAGGCCTCTACTGTGGGACAGCCCACAACCTCCCTAGATAATTGGTTTCATTGTTGTACTGCTCTAACAGTCAGGAAGGTTTTCCTGATGTCCAGCTGGAATCTGGCTTCCTGTAACTTGAGCCCATTATTCTGTGTCCAGCACTCTGGGATGATTGAGAAGAGATCCTGGCCCTCCTCTGTGTGACAACCTTTCAAGTATTTGAAGACTGTTATCATGTCTCCCCTTAGTCTTCTCTTTTCAAGGCTAAACATGCCCAGTTCTTTCAGTCTCTCTTCATAAGGTTTTGTTTCCAGACCCCTGATCAACCTCGTTGCCCTCCTCTGAACCCCCTCTAGCTTGTCTGCATCCTTCTTGAAGTGTGGTGACCAGAACTGGACGCAATACTCAAGATGAGGCCTAACCAGTGCAGAATAGAGGGGAACCAGTACCTCACACAATTTAGAAGCTATACTTCTATTAATGCAGCCCAAAATCACATTTGCTGTTTTTGCAGCCACGTCACACTGTTGGCTCATACTCAGCTTGTGATCTACAACAATTTCATGATCCTTCTCGTTTGTAGTATTGCTGAGCCAAGTATCCCCCGTCTTGTAATTGTGCATTTGGTTTCTTTTTCCTAGGTGTAGAACTTGGCATTTATCTCTATTAAATTTCATTCAGTTGTTTTCAGCCCAGTGCTCCAACCTATCATGATCACTTTGGAGTTTGTTTCTTTCTTCCATGGTATTAGCTATCCTTCCCAATTTTGTGTCATCTGCAAATTTGATAAGCATTCCATGCACCTCCTCATCCAAATCATTAATAAAATGTTGAAGAGCACTGGGCCCAGGACTAAGCCCTGTAGTACCCACTCATTACCTCCCCCCAGTTTGAAAAGGTACCATTGATAAGCACTCTTTGAGTCCGATTCTGTAGCCAACTGTGGATCCACCTAATAGTTGTTCCGTCTAGCCCACTTTTAACTAGTTTGCTAATCAGAATGTCACAGGGTACTTTGTCAAAAGCTTTGCTGAAGTCAAGATATATTATGTCCATAGCATTCCCACAGTCCACATGGGAGGTTACCCGATCAAAAAATGAGAAGAGCCATGCTGGATCAGACAAAGGGTCCATCTAATCCAGCACTCTGTTCCCACAGTGGCTGACCAGCTGTTGACCAGGGACCCACAAGCAGGACAGGGTGCAACAGCATCCTCCCACCCATGTTCCCCAGCAACTGGTATACCTAGGTATATTGCCTCTGATACTGGAGGAAGCACATAGCCATCAGGACTAGTAGCCATTGATAGCCTTCTCCTCCAGGAGACTTACAACCTCACTCCTTGCTTCCCGCAATCCCAGTAGTGACATCACCTGGATTTTTGACCCTCAACATTGACTATTTATATACAGATTTCTTTTCCGTACACTCTGGCCATAGCTAGTTTTAGTCTCCCCATAACATTTCAATGTCCTGTCCCACCAAAAGCTGCCTAGTTTGCAATATTTCTGTTAGCTAACCACCTTCTTTTTCTGGCAAGGCTCTTGTGCCTCAAACATCAGTGACAAATAGTCATTCAGCAGATAAAGCTATTATCATCCACTTGTTGAATTTCTGCTCTGCATCTTTTCAAAGGCACAGAAACCTTGTCAAAGGGGGGGAGGGAGAAAAGTGCCAAGCCCACTTCAAACTTTCATAAACATATAAGAAGAGCCCTGCTGGATCAGACACAAAGTCCATCTGTTTCCCATGGTGACAAGTCAGATGCCTCTGGAAAGCCCACAGGCAGGGTGGGACACGAGGGCAATAGTCCTCTCTTGCTGTTGTTCCCCAGCGACTAGCATGCAAAGGCATTTTGCCTCTGGTCTTGAAGCATATAAGCAACATATAGCCATCATGATGGCCTTGTCCTCTATGAATTTGTTTATTCTCCCTTGAAAGCCACCCTAAACTGGTGGCTAACACCACATCTTATGGCAGCAAATTCAACACATGTAGCATATTCTCTGTCCTGAATTTCCCACCATTTAACTTCATCCAGTGAACTAGGGTGTCCAGGTGTCATTTACAGACGACATTTCTTTGGCTGCCTCTACAAGAGGCATTTAAAGCTCTTTCAAGGCGCATTAAAAATTTACCTCTACAAGAACGGAGCGCAAATCGGGCGTAGAGGCGCGTTTTCTCTCCGATTATGCGCATTATCGAATGCGCGTTAAATAGTGAGTTTTATTTTGCTCCGGCCGTTAAAGCGCATTTTGAATATGTGAACAAGCGATTCTCCGCATGTCAACAGTTTAAATCGCGTTTCGGTCGTCCAGTAATGCGCTTCGCTGCCTCTTGTACAGAGGTATTAGGCGTAAATGCGCTTCTGCGAAAATGCGCATAATCGCCTAACCAGGCGTAAAGCCGAATTCTTGTAGATGAGGCCTTTATTCAAAGGGCTGCCCAAGACTGTCCTCTATTTTGAAGTTATCCTCTATTTGAAGGTCTGTCCTGTCCACTTCCAGTTTAACGATCATGCCCATAAACTGTTGCCCATCCACAGTTAGTACCTGGACTGCAGACTGAACAGGCAGGCACAGGTGGTCATAGTCTTCCATACACTAGTGAGATATAATTAAAATAGAAATAAATATTTCTACGTGTATCTATACATATAACTTAGCATGTGCAAGTGTAATGCAATTCACTGACCTCTTTTTTGACTGCCAATGTTTTTTTTTTGGCAGAAAGGTGGGATATAAAATAATGTAAGTATGCATTTTGGGGCGATGCATTTCTTGTTTGAGGGGGGGGGTCATAAGAAGTGGCCACCCTAGATGACCCCCCCCCTTCCAAAACTTGCTAGGCCATGGCTTCTACAAACGCCAGCCCAAACACCGAGGAGTCCTGTGGCATTTGAAAGACTCTCACTATCCCTCGACGCTGCCCCCTAGATTGCTCAACAACAGATACCCCGACTCCTAAAAAAAAATAAGCAAGCAGAGCGATCCCCTTCCCCAACTTGAGATAAAACAACCTCACAAACATAGCCCCTTCACACACACACACACACACACACCCACCCCTTCGCCCGCCCCTAGGTAGCCTCTCACCTCAGCCTGACCCCACCTTGGCGGCTCCGGGCTAGCTGCGCCAAGTCCCTCCAGCCTTTGCCCGGAGCGGCCCGGTCGAGCGAGTCGCTGAGTTTCTTCAGCAGGGGCTCCGCCAGGCGGTTTATGGGCAGGGGGGCGGCCGGCAGCGACCCCGCCATCGTGGGAGACGGCGGCTTCCCTCACTCGCTCGCCCGCCCGCCCGCCCCGAACAACCCCCGCCACGCTCGGGTTCACTGAGGTGTTTAAACACGAAAGACTTCTTCGCAGAGAAACTGAAAGGAAGGAAGAAACTCCGCCGGCCGCGCCGAGGGCGGGACGGGAGGAGGCGTCGCGGGGGCTGGGCTCAGGAAGAGGAGCAGGCCGGGGAATCCCCTTCGCAGCAGGAAGCCGGCAAGGGCTGGTCGGTGCCTCGCCTTGCTTCACCTAAGCCGGCGGGGGTGGCGACAAGGCAGGCTGTCATGGTGGAAGGGTGGAAGCGGAGGCTTCCCCTCACGACCGCCCTTGCAGAAATCCCGCCTTCGCCGAACCCACCGCTTCAGCGGGGCTTCACAGAGCGGTATCTACTTCAACTAGACCCAAATCTTATTCATGTCAATGGGTCTACGCGAAGTAGGAGCAACATTGGGTACTAGCCCTGCTTGTCGCACTCAGTCTGGGCCCGCCCGTTGCAGTGGGTCGTCTGCAATATGGAATCTGCTCAGGGCTAGTTGGAGGATTATTATTATCATCATCATTACTACTGCTACTACGACTTTTAGCAATAGAGCCAGTGCTCCTGAGTAGTGGGCCAGCCAGCTCGCCATGATTTATTATTTATTGGTTTAAATGATTTATATACTGCTTGATACTACATGCACAGTTACAAGATGGGGAATACTTGGCTCAGCAATAGTACAAACGAGAAGAGGGAATTGTTGTAGATCACAAGCAGAATATGAGCCAACAGTGTGACGTGGCTGCAAAAAAAGCCAATGCGATTTTGAGTTGCATTAATAGAAGTATAGCTTCCAAATAGCGCGAGGTACTGGCTCCCCTCTATTCGGCACTGGTTAGGCCTCATCTTGAGTATTGCGTCCAGTTCTGGTAACCACACTTCAAGAAGGATGCAGACAGGCTGGAGGAAGTTCAGAGGAGGGCAATGAGGATGATCAAAGCCCTGTGAGGAGAATCTGAAAGAACTGGGCATGTTTAGTTTGGAGAAGAGAAGAATGAGCGGAGACATGATAGCACTCTTCAAATACTTGAAATGTTGTCACATAGAGGAAGGCTAGGATCTTTTCTCGATCATCCCAGAATGCAGGACACGGAATAATGGGCTCAAGTAAAGGAAGCCAGATTTCGGCTGGACATCAGGAAAAACTTCCTGACTGTTAGAGCAATACAACAATGGAACTAATTACCTAGGGAGATCGTGGGCTCTCCCATATTAGAGACATTAAAGAGGCAGCTGGACAACCACCTGTCAGGAATGCTTTAAGATGGATTCCTGCATTGAGCAGGGGGTTGGACTCGGTGGCCTTATAGGCCCCTTCCAACTCTACTATGATTATGACATGATCCTATTTTCCCTCTATTTAAGGTTGATTTTTTGACCTTGGAGAGTTCTCTCCACGCCAATTGCGGGAGGTCAGGTTCAGAGGTCAGATAACTGACTCTCCCTTCTGAGGTTAGAACGCTGTCTCTGACCTCAGAAGGGGTTTTCTGTGCCATCGTATGGTCTCTGGGATGCTAACCCAGGAACCGTAGGATGGCTTTCTTAAAAGGTTTTCCCAAAGTGATGCACAGAATGTAACATCTTATTAAAGCAAACATTAAACCAACATAAAATAATAAAACAGAGCAATGTAAATGACCTCATTTCATTTCTGTCTCTGAGACCCATTCCATTCCCTTTCAGGGTCCACTTTTTGCATTATTTGTGGCTATGTTTTTAAATATTTATTTAAAAAAATTATATACTGCCCTTCAGCAGACCTTCTGGGGCAGTTTACAAAAACAAGATAACACACTCAAATAAAGTATAACAACAGTGCAATAGTTATTGTATCCTATTGCATTCATCCTATGATGGCCCTCTTTCACTATAGAGATTTGCTCCTTCATCTTTTTCAACCCAGGTCATCTAATGAAGTGTAGCATGCAATGATTTCTGTGGAGCTCAGTCATGTCAATTAGCATTTAGAGCTCCTGTAATTTCCTATGGGCCTTTTGAGAGGTTCCATTGTTCCCAAATGGGTGTTCTTGTCATTCATTTTAGTATACTCCAAATGTACCCATTAAAACAAGGGTGTTGAACCTTTTGGAGCCTGAGGAACTGTATTCAATTCTGGAGAAGCTCTCAGGGGGTGAATTCCAGTAGTGGGCAGGGCCAAAGGCAACAAAAAATAAAAAATGGGCGAGGCAAAATTAGCAACTTGTTTAAGCTTAAACCTCTTACTGTCAGTAACTAAACCTTAAGAAAGGCATTTCAATTTTCGAATGAAGGGGGAAAAACAGAAATGCCAAGAAACCACCCAAAGTGTTGGGGGAAGAGGGTGTGGCCATCTAGGAAAGGCTGGATTAGGACACCAGGGTCAGATCTACACCAAGCACGATATAACACTTTGAAAACTGTTTGAAAACTATATGGTGTGTGTCCTGGGCCCCAACAGTTGTCAATACTGTTATAAACTGTTTTAAAGCAGTAGTGTAGATCCTGCTCAGGTGGGCCAAATTTGGCCCATGGGCTTGAGTTTTGACACCCTTGAACTAAAATGCAACACATGAAGCAACCGTCACAGTACCCTACCTGTTTCACTGTCTTTAGAAGTTTCCCTTTGTGCATTTATTCTGTCACCACAGACCCTTATAGAATTTCGATGCCCTGTTTCCATCCTCCTCAGCGTCATTCCCCATCTTCACATGGTGGAAGGGTTCAGATGACACTTTAGGCAACAGAGGGGGGAATAGCCAACTGACAGTGCATTATTGCACAGCTGCTCCCCATACAACATGTTGCTTCGGCTGAGGCTCCTGTCGTAGGTGAATAGTCAACGCTGCGCTTGAGTGACATTCCGGCTGGCTGTTGCTCCTCCCTCCCTCCTCCCCGGGCTATCCCATCAGCCAGTGCAAGTTCTGCCGGCTGTAGAGAAGTGACCAGGGCACTTTCAGCCACTTCTGCCAGAGGACTCTATGTCCTTCTGAAATAATGCACGCAACACGGGAAAATCAGCAACAGAGCCCACCACACAACATAATAACCAAACAGGTCTCCGGATAAGCAATGGAGCATTGTTTTTCTCCATTGCTTAATTCCAGAAATGAGCTCACCATGAGTTGTTTGTCCCCCTACCCCAAGATGACACAATAAGCAACGCAACGGACAATTGACTCTTTACCTCCCCACCATTGCTTATTGTGTCGTCTGAACCCAGCCGGTGTCTCAGATTGCAAAATGACTTTGTTCACCTGCTCAAAATTACATATGCAACCACCACTGATCAGGGCTTGGTAGGTTCTCCTGCCTAGGCTCTCATTCCATTTGACTTGATCAATGCAAATAGAAGCTTTGTCTACTGATTGCCATCTGGTTTTCAAATATTACATTGTAAAAGACACAGAACTAGTTGTAACTCCACTGTTTTCCTCACAACCTGTTCCAGCTTCACTTTCTATCCAGTACTTCATTTCTAAAATTAGACATGCTGCAGCTTAGCCTGGCCTCGATCCAGCCTTCTGACCTGGAATCTCTTTTAGCTATCCTAGAAGTGTGGGGTTTAGCTGGAGTCATTCAGCTGCAAACAAAACATACATTACACATGCTCAGAAGTACTGTCATGTTACTTAATATGTACTGGTTCCTCACTGTAGCGTTACTCAAGTCCCCTTTTAGGGCCTGAATTTAAACAGGTCCAAATTAACATGTAGTGGGGGGGGGGGTGAGTGCTTCCTCGGATTAAACCTCCCCTGCCTATCTCCATGAGACCGAATTGCACTATTCCCCCTTTATCCCTCTCCCTTCCTTCACAGAGGCTGTAATATTCTCCTGCCTCCCAAGGCCAGATTAAGGCATAGCCTAACTGGGCTGCAGTACCGGGCCTGCAGTCACAGGACTAGTATTGTAGTCGCACCTCCAAAACATTGTACATATGACAATTCTTACAGTATAGTACTTTGTTTCTGCCATGTCTTAATATGTGCTCTCCCTTCTCTGAATTTACTACTCATGTACACTAAAACCATAAGAGAAAAGAGAGGCCGAGTTCGGACAATCACTGTGGCTTCTCCACCCCGCGTGTGCCACTTGTGTGACGGCCATTTCCCTGGGTTAGCATGTTTTTTGAACCCAGCTAGGTGCAAGGTGGGGTTTATGGGGTGGTTTAGAAGCTGCCATCGCTGGGTTTGGACGACACACTAAGACCCCCTCTAGATGGATTCCGTTTGACGCCTGGTTAGCCGATTATGCGCATCTTCTCGGAAGCGCTTTATCGTAAATGCTTGTATGCAGGAGGTAATTGAGCACTCAACTGGTGACCTTACCGGTTGTTTCAAATGCGCTTTACAAGTAGTTTATGCGGAGAATCGCTTGTTCACATAGTCAAAATGCGCTTTAATGGCAGGAGCAAAATAAAACTCGCTATTTAACGCACATTCGATAATGCACATAATCGGAGAGAAAACGCGCCTCTACACCCGATTTGCTCTCCGTTCTTGTAGAAGTAATTTTTTTAATGCGCCTTGAAAGAGCTTTAAATGCCTCTTGTAGAGGCAGCCTAACTTGCACCACATCGCAGTAGGGAAATACCAGTTGAGCGAGCAGCATGCAGGGCGGGGAAAAGAAGCCACAGTGGAGCATGTCAGGTTGAGGAAAGCTGCAATATGCCCAAATACAAGATGCTGGTTCTTTCATTCAAGTCCCTAACTGGATTGGGCCAGCACATCTGAAGGACCATCTCTCCCCACACGGGGAAATTTCACATGTTGATTTCTACCAGTGATGTAGCTATTAAAGGCACAAGAGCCCTGTGAGGGAAAAAATAAGGTTAGCTGGTGTTTATTCTCACACACACATAGGCTGGTTTCGGACGACACAATAATCAACGGAGGGGGAAAGAGGCAACCGTCAGCTGTGTTGCTTATTGTGTAGTGTGGAGGGCAACACGCAACGCACACACAACTGACGGTGTGCTATTTGGGGCACTTAATGGAGAAAAACAACGGGCTTGCACGTTTTTTATCCCAAACTCCGCTGTTTAAAGTGTCGTAGGGTGACCAGATAAAATCCAGGTCAGGGCTCATGTAACTTTAACAGTTGTAGAGAAAAGGGAATTTCAACCAGTGTCATTTGGATGCAATTAGTTCCTGGTGAAATTCCCTCTTTATCACTACAGTTAAAGTTGCAGGCACTATACTAGAGTGACCATATACAAAAGAAGGCAGGGCCCCTGCACCTTTAACTGTTGTGATGAAGAGGGAATTTCACCAGGAACTAATTGCATACAAATGACACCGGCTGAAATTCCCTTTTCTCTGCAACTATTAAAGTTACATGAGTCCTGACCTGGATTTTATCTGGTCACCCTAAAGTGTAGTGTGGAGGGAACACCGCTCTTTCTGTGCACTATTCCGTTTGGGCATAGAGTTCTGCCGGCCGGAGCAACCAAAAAACTCGGCTGCTCTGATACAGCCAGCAGAACTTGCGGTGCATGCTGGGATACAGCTGGAGGACTGAGGGAAGGGGGAGGGAGGAGAAGTTGCAACCAAGATGGATGCAGGAAATTTCACCTGCTCAACGGACGGAATAGCAACATGTGGTGTGGGGAGCACCCCCTGCTTAATGTACTGTGAGTATGTTATCCCCCCTCCTCTCCCTAAAGTGTTGTCTGAAACCAGCTATACATAAGTATTTCAGTCTGATTTTGTGCCAGGTGATACCATCCCTGCTAAGTATTTGGGTTCTGATTTATCCACACATACTTGTAATTAAAGCAATTACTCCCTATTTGGTTTTTCTCCCTTCTATACTTTATGCCTGGAACTGTTGTGCTTCCTTGTAGGAAGGGAGGAAAGGATTGATTTAGATATGATGCTGACTGCCTACAATGTTGCCAAAAAGTCTGTTCTGGTGTAGGAGTTCCTTCATGTTTTAAAGGTTTTTACATCTGCACCTACTATGACCAGTGCACTATCTACTTAAACGAAGAATTGCTGACATGCAAAGAATGAATGTGAATGCATGAGGTAAAATCTTTTTAAAATGATGGAGTTTATGCCTATTTTTTAATTTATTTTATTTTATCCTTCTATGTGGATAAGAGCTTTTGTGGTAGTGAAGCAGGTGCCCAGCAATATATCTTTTTCTAAACTGGTACTTAGGGGCTATCAATACGTTCTGGAAATCCCGAGGTGGCTCCGCGGTAGTACTGAGTCGATTATACAATGCAGCAGCCACCTTGAAGCCATCGTGGGGCTTTCCAGAGAAGTTCCACATTTAAAAATTGAGGGGCCTTTTCAGGATGGATCAAGGCGAACACGGCCTTCCGCCATCTAACCTCACTCCATCCTCCATGTGGAGGCATGGCTGGGAGGATGGCAACCCCTGATTAGTCACTGTCCACCTGGGCAGGGGCCTGGCCAGGCCACAGACAACCCCATGTTTTCGCTGTGTGTCAGGATTAGCCCCCCCCCCCCCCGATGCAGCAAAAGCACAGGGGTTTGCTTACCATGGTGACAACTTGCCACCATATAGGCAGCCCCTTAGTCTTGCAATTAATTACCTATATGTGGGCTTAAGTTTTCATAACATGCAAAATTGTGATATGGGTAGAGATTGGGTGCTCTGGAAGAGTGGGTTTCTTTATTACACAATTGAGTGTTCACAATTGGATGCGCAATCAACAGTTACTTTTTTCTTTTCTATTTTTTGCCAACGATGAATCCAACTCGACACTCCTTAGATATGAATGAGTAATAGAGATCTCTGTAAATGTTTGATTCAAAAATCTAGCTTTGAGTTGATGGGACTTGGGCCAGAGTGTGTGTGTGTGTGTGTGGGGGGGGGGGGGCTGCATTCACATGTGTATGCTCACTCATAAAAATTATACTTTTGCAGATACTGGGCTGTCTTGATTTCAGTGGGAGGAGTTAAGCAAAGGTGTTTTAAAATGGGTTTTAAAAGTTTGTAACTTTGGTTAGACGGATCCTGTCAACGTGAATAGTAGCCTGAGTATGTACAAGTGGGGTCCAAACCAGATCTTCACTGATTAGGGTCTCTCAAGGTTTTTTGTTTTGCTAATTACAAACCCCTTGGGGCTGATTTGAAGATTGGAAAGCAGTGTTTAACCCTTCACTTCTATGACTTTTCCCTGTGTCATCCCCATGCACGTTTACCCATGCACACACACACAATACTATCAAGTATCTCTCTGAGGCTGCCTCTACAAGAGAGGTTTAAAGCTCTTTCAAGGCGCTTAAAAAAATTTACCTCTACAAGAACGGAGCGCAAATCGGGCGTAGAGGCGCGTTATCTCTCCGATTATGCGCATTATCGAATGCGCGTTAAATCGCGAGTTTTATTTTGCTCCGGCCGTTAAAGCGCATTTTGACTATGTGAACAAACGCTTATACACATTAACTACTTGTAAAGCGCATTTTGGTCATCCGTTAATGCGCTTCGCCGCCTCTCGCCGCCTCTGGTGCAGAGGTATTAGGTGTAAATGCGCTTCAGCGATTATGCGCATAATCGCCTAACCGGGCGCAAAAGCGAATCCTTGTAGAGGGGACCTGAGTGGGAAGAGACAGCTGCAGAAGCTTTTCCTGTCCCCCCTCCATGCACCCACCCACAGCAAAGGAAATAGCACAGGCATGAAGAACCTAATGCCTGGGGACCAAAACTGGCCCGCTTGGATCTGGCCCTCTAGGGGCGGTGGTCCATAAATGGTTACAATCCTTTCCCCCAACTATCAATCATTTGGTGGGTTTCTGACTTTTATGCCTTTTCTCCATTCTAAAAAGTTCAAATGCATCTCCTAAGGCATAGTTATTGTCAGTAAAAATTTTAGGGCATACTCTTATTGTTTCAATGATTATAAGCATCCAAATTTATGATCATCCAATCCATATTGGGAGCCATGGCAGAGAAAATCTTCACCTCCCTATCTTCCTGCTCTGCATTTTTGCTTGATGGTCTTTTTTTTTGCCAGTCTTGCTGGGGCGTTCCAAAGGTGGAGGGTAAGAGGCTGGCGGCTCCTGTCTCCTCCCCTCCCCACCCACTGAAATGCCCCCTTTTCTCATCCTCTGAGGTTGAGTTCCCGACCTAGGAGAACAGCTGGTACAGTTATTTTCACGTTGGCTGCTGTGGGGAACAGGAGAGGAGCAGAGCACAGATTTCCAGCTTTGAGATTGGAGGGCTGTCTCCGACCTCGGATCTGGGAATTCATAATATTCTATGGCTCTTTAGACATTGGCTGAATTCGGACGACACAATAAGCAACGGGGGGGGGGGCAATCGTCAGTTGTATTGACTATCGTGTCATCTGAATGCTGCCATAGTCAACTCAGTGCTGATCCTAATCCACAACACAGTTGATTATTTATTACCATGTTGTGTGGGGAGTACCCCCTAGATGAACAACTGTAAAGTTGATTATTACCCCACCACTGACTATCGTGTTGTCCGAATTCAGCCATTGTCTAAGGGCAATAGGATTGCTTCCTTTAGCTAAAATATGCTGATATTATAGGCCCAGCCATCTTTTATCTTTGGCCCAATGCACCACTGGAATGTGGCCCCCGAGAACTTCTCTGAAATGGAATTTGGCCCTCGGACTGAAAGAGGTTCATCATCCCTCTAATAGCAACTTCAGAAAGAGGGCATGGTAGGAAAGGCAGCTTTTCCCAGAGCACTGCTTCCCCATTTTTGAAACAGCTTTGCTGGGCTGCTAATTAGCAAAACAGAAACTGACATCACTCACTTCAGGATAGGTCTGGTTCCAAGTGTGCAAGTTTCAGTGCAAAGCTAACAATTTAAAAAACTCATAAGAACATATGAAGAACCATACTGGATCAGACCAACGGTCCATTTAGTCCAGCACTCTGTTCACATGGTGGCCAACTAGCTGTCGACCAGGGAACCACAAGCAGGACATGGTGCAACAGCAGCCTCCCACCCATGTTCTCCAAGAGCTAGTGAATACTAGACTGAATCAATATAATTCATTTCATGTGCCCATTATAAAGATAGATAGACAACAGAGTAATTTCAAAATATATTTAGAACTAAACGTTTTGGCTTCCGACCTCATCAGTAGTTGTGCTGTTATAAACACACACACACACACACACACACACACACACTTTTATAGCTCTTATGCCTAAATTCACTAAAATGGCTTAATGTCTTCTTCAATGCCCATTGTATTCTCCAGGCATTTGCATCGATTTTCATGTTCATTTTTATAAGCATTTACAAAGTGTACTCTCTTCTGCTGCTGGATAAACAGTTAAGTCTCCCTAATTTCCTGAGTTAATTGTGTTTTTCATTTGTTCCCACCTGTCTCAGGTTTTTGCCAGCGCTTCCATTGAACCTATAACAGGCAACTGGAGATGCTAAGGGGATTAATGGCTTTTAATTTCTACTCACAAAGGCAGATGTGTAACAAAGTACATGCCTATGAACTAAAGCTGGGCTACTTGACTAAAAAAAAAAAAGTTAATAAACTTTGTGCCCATATACCTTTCCATTAAAAAGCAAAGGGATTATTTTTATATAGTTAGTCTAACAAGGGGAAGATGTGACCTGAAGGGCCAGGCTCACACTCTTCCACCAAGAGTCACCTGCTTCTATGTAATGAAATATTCCACCCTTAACAGATACACTGTGATATGATCAGACCCAGCAAAACAACGTTGATATTTTCAGCTTCCCTTGCCAGAAGTGGGAATGACTTACAACTTGGTTTTGTCAAAGAGAACCAGTACAGCAGAGGGACAAATCTTTCTTTCTATGTCACACAAGCCCTTCTATAAAGAGTATTCCAATGTAAGTGTGCACGTTTACCATTTCATTTAGCAGAGTAGTTGCAGTCCATTTTACCGTTGCAATTGCTTTCTCTGTTTTATTACAAGAAAGCTCAACGGGCTCAAACTTTCTCTTGTTTTCATATTTCTAGAGCACCTTAAACCGCATGATTACCAGCATTGGTGTTCGTTATATGACCCCTAATAAATAATCCACATTTGCCTTACTAGGCTTTGCTGACGGCTCATTGTTTTTTTTCTCCTCAGATAAATATCCCTTAAGTATTTACTCAAGTTAAGTGCCAGATTTCTGTAAGAAATGAAGACTGAAATAAAATCATCAGACTTTGTCCATACATGAACAATTACTACAAACTCTATAATTATAAACATTCGTACTGACATTGAAAACATACTTTATATTTTCTGTATCTCATTTTATGAAATCTCTGGAAAATTGACATAGATCTTTCTGTGTGTGTGTGTATGTGTGTGTGTGTGTAATATATAGAATGTATACATACTGAAACCGTTGGTCAAAGAAACTGCACATGTTGAATATATCCGATATGGTTATGGCTTTTACGTTTAAAAATAGATTAAGACAAGATCAGCATGTGTCATGATTGACTGGATTTAATTAGCTCCTCTTAAATTAAAAGATAGACTGGCAAGTTTTCTCCTATTTAGATTGATCCACAATTAGGATCATTTACCAAGCTGTTTGGGAGGAAAATATTAAGTTTAAACTAGATACTATAGTAAAGGTTTGCCCAAAAGGTGCCATCAACTTGATTCATTAAAATGCCAGTCCTAAATATGCCCATTTGTATCCATGAGTAAGGGCTAAACTAGATGAGATGAGGAAAATGTTAAAGCAGTTTACTAATTTGTTCATGTATATTGTGAAATACGGGGGGGGGGGGGGATTTGATCCATGCACCTTTTAACCTACACAGAGAAAAGATGCTCAGGATAATTTTGGCCGGGTGGAGAGGAAAATGTGGTTTCTTGTGCCGTCGCCCCCCTGCAGGAGAGAAGTTGAGGGGCTGTGGGGGTGAAATGCAGGGATGACGGCCAGGATGTCTACGCAGAGCAGAGGGAGTGAGGGATGCCACCTCATCAAGTCCACGTCTTCTGCCTCCCGTTCTGCCCCACCCTCTTTATTCACAGCAGCCGAGCCGCTCGAGCTCTGAACCCTGGACAAATCCGTGGAAGGCAGGCAGGCACAAGTCTCATGTGCCTTGGTACTCCTCAAGAGGGAGGGGAGCCCAGAAAAGAATGCAGGTTCGGCCCAAGGCAGATCACCGCCTGAAGCAGAAACCCGCTGCGCCTCTCTCACCCCTCACCTCCCTCTGCCACGCAATCCCCGGGCCCGGTCTTTCTGCCTTCAGGTCCCATGCAGTGTGGATCCTGAAGACAGAAAGCCCTTACAGAGGCAAAGTGCAGGCATTGTAGGCGTGCATGTTCCCACTACGGAAAATAAAGTTGGCCGGCTGGGTCAGGAGGCAAGGTGTGGAGCCTGCTTCGTTCCTGGTAAGGCCGGCCCTAGAAAACACACCGATTGGAACAGTGGGGTGGTGTGGGGAGGAAAGTGGAGCCCCCCCCAAAGATACTGGGGTGTGCCTGGGCACACCGGGCACACCCCTTGCGCACATGCTGGGGAAATAGGCTATGAAGAAAGGGTTAATCTTCCCTTCCCATAAGCACCCTTCCCCTCCAGTGTTTCATTAAATTCCCAGCTCGTTGCAGTTGCATTTCAGCTCCTGAGTCTCCTGTGTCTCATCTAGTTTTGCTCAAAGTGCTTCAGAATTGCAGTGATAATGAAAAAATAATTGCTCATTGGAAACGTATTTCTTGATGTATATAGAGTTTATATTATCCTGGATGATGAGCATAACTATCATGTATTGTAATTCCTGTCTTGCGTATAGATGGGTTGGGTGCAGAGAAAAGCGGTTGGAAGGGGTGGGTGGGAGGTTCCCCTTTTCCCAGGTACCCCCTCAAGCCTCTTTGGAAGGTTGGGGACCCTACTGAATGGAATGGGCTGTGCTATGGGGGTTGAGGGGCTGTGATTCAGCATGGTCCCTCAGCCCTCAGAACAGGCTTTTCAGGGGGCAGACTGCCAAGATGAAAGAAGTCACCTTCTACCTACCCCCTTCACCTGTCATTTTCTCTGCATCCAGCCCTGTTATGCATACATATGTTTTTATTCCACCCTCCTTCTAATGTGCCCATAATTACATGCATGCACTACACGGTGGCGGGGGACCGATTAAGATGGTCCGGCCCCAGAAAGTTGTGGAAACTGAAGGATTCCTGAATGCTGTGGGGGATTTTCTGGCTGATAGGGTTGGCAATTTGGTTGAGGCCTTGGTCTCACTATGGAATGGTGAGATGGGAAAGGCCATTGATACAATCGCTTCCAAGCACCACTCCGTAATTCCCCTTGGTTTACAGAAGATCTACGGGCAATGAAACAGGCTGGATGATGGCTAGAGTGCAGGTAGCTCAGGTCTTGGAGAGATATGACCGAAGATTGGCAAAAACAATTTGGTGTGCCTATTATGTGACAATGAGGATGTGGGGGAAACCTTACTTTGCCTCGGTTATCTCATCCTTCAAATGTTGCCCAGCAGAATTATTCTGAGTGATTAAGAGCCTCTTGCGACCAGGTTCGGGTTTGGAGAAACCGGGATTGGAACCCTCAGTCATCTGCTGTAATAAATTCGCTAGGCACTTCCAAGAGAAAGTTGCTTGTATTCGCTCAGAACTTGATGCCATAGTTATCGCAGAGCCTGGGGAGGTGTCCAGTGCCCTGTCTGGTCATGTTCCCTGGAATCAGTTCCAGTTGATGCAGCCTGATGATGTGGACAAGATGCTACCCTGTTGATCTTCCTGGATCAGGGGCTCAGCTTCTTAACACTCCCCTCCCCTATCAGTAACATGGGAGGGTATGGTAATAATACTGACATACTTTACAGGCTGTTAGAAGAATTACTGAGATGAAATGCAATACATAAACACTAAGGGTTAAATCCAGCATCATGCTAGCAAAAGTCTGCTACCACAATGGGACTTTCTCTCTTTCATCTGCAGCCCTCCACACCACCCAAAGATGTGTTTTGGAAGGCTTCAAAGGCCTCCAGAGTAGATTTTGAGGGCACACAGGAAGTTGTGGGGAGGGGAGAGAATGGAGAATCACAGCCTCCCCACACACCTGTTCTGCTGATGGAAGCAGTTCCATCAGTGGAATGACATCACTGTATCAAACTCTAATGTTATGAATTGCTGTAGCAGTTATATTCAAAAGGAAATAGTGGGGGGGAAATCAACACACACCTCCTTTTCTCAGTCCTTAGGTCAGGCTCCTCTCTTCCAAACTCACCTGGGTGAGATACCAGGATATGTGCAAAGCCCCCATGTGTAAGTAAAGGAAATTTAAATGATTGGGTGCAGCTGCCAGAGCTCAAAAAAGCAGGTGGTGGAAACCAGGACGAATATCATACATCCTGTTGACTCTCTTTTCTCTTTATTTCCAGGGCTCCAGAATCAAAGTGGGCCCTGATTTTTGTGTACCACCTGCATGGATTAAAGGCATTACGTAGCTGTGATATGCAGCCCCTGTGTGTGTCCTTCTGCTAAGGACTGTGGTTGCCTGGGTTACTGTCATTTCCTCCCTTCTTAAATATGGTGTTAGCCATTCTGGTGCAAGCAACACCATCACAGAGTAAAAAAGAGAGCTATTTTTGTAATTGAACGTAGCAGTTCCTTCAGTGTTCCCAGATGGAAACATTCACTGATTATTATTTTTTTTAAAAAAATCCTTCAACCCCAAAAGTGGTTATTCTTACTGCAGTGCATTCATTTGTGGTAGCCGTTCAATTTGATCTTCATGGCTTTCTTGGATATATCATTCATCACCATACTGAAAAACTGCATAATTGTGGGCTTGAGTTAGCAAGCTGCACATTACACACAAAGGCCTTGCGGACATAGTTGTAGTGATGGTAGTAGTAGTAGTAGTTTTTAAATGAAAACCAGCCTTGGTTGGCTCTTATTTTGTGCATGTAGGTGTATGCTGAGATTTTCACCCCATATCTACTCTCCCCACCTCATAATCCCTAAGCATGTTTTTAAGCATAACCATAAATCTGCAAGCCTGGGGTGGGGTGGGAAGTGTGGCCGTGTGTCTTCTTTTACAGAGGCCAGTCCTCTATTTGAAGAGATGCCAGAGGACTGTTCTCTATTTTGAAGGTGTCCTCTGTTTGAAGGGCTGTCCAGGCCAAGTCTGCTATAAAGATAAAGGATCATCAGGAGGAAGAGCCTCGGAGTGGTCATCAAAAGAACCTGGATAGTCAACTGAGCAAAAACCACAAGTCACTTGGTCTTCCGCACTATGGTAAGGTGTATACTGTAAATTATAATATGCAAATAGGTGTCCTCTTTTGTCTTCTTTTTTGGTGATGCATTTCCTCTTTTTTGGTGGCCACCCTAGCTAAGGGGTTGTGGTTTTTTTTGTTTTTTTTTAATAAAAAAAATAGGGATGACAGGAAAAAAGGCTAGATCTCCACTCTCCTCCTTTATTTATATTATTTTTATGCCACCATTAAGGGTAAAATCCTCCCATGCTGGAGTGCTTTGCTGCTGCTACACTCAAAAACTGCACCCTCCCATGGTGGTTTTCATTTTAAAAACTGTTGGGGTTTCATTGCACATTGCATATATAGTTAGCCCCTTTAAAACAACCTTTATTTTGCATTCGCTTTTTTCTATTTAACTTCTTTCACAAGATCTAATTCCGCTCAATTGTTGCCCACCTTCATCCTATCCTTACATTTTTCTGATCTACTGGAAATTACTTCCTAGACCGATTCTGCATTCCTTATAGGGTGTAATACTTAGTTCAAATATCTTTTCGAAAGTGGCTATTTATCTCACACCATTCACATCATACCTTTGTCCTGCTGCGTTACATGGGATGTTGGCTCTGTGTTGTCTGGTAAATGCCGGTGTCGATATCAGGTCACACCTGCCACCTACTGCTTTGAATACAAATCCATTCTTCCGCCACTCAAAGGCACGTGTGCTACTCCCTACCATTAAAGTGGATCTGATTATGATAATGGCTACTTCTGATTCAATAGCACCATTGGCTTATGCTGATGCACATGTGCAAAGCCTTCAGTAGCTCACGACCAATAGAATCCCACAAATTGTTAGATTATGCAACAATCCTTGACCTGCGGAACATAACGGATTGTATCCAGCAGAAACGTCTTGAATGGAAAGAGAGAAAGGCAATTGTGTGGGCAGTGCTTAATTGGTGGCACCACAAGTACCAGCAACAATAGCTGAGGCACGAGTTACTATGCACTGTACGTGCACTGCTCCTCCCCTCTTGACCCAACTAAGCTCATGTGTGGCTGCTATACTTTGGTGAGCTAGCCTAAGGAAGGCCTTTCTGCCTGCATAAGTTACGAGCACCTGCTATCCCAGCCCCCACTGGTCTGCCCAAAAAGTTGCTGGCTTTCCCTGCTATGCCCCCACTGGTCTGCCCAAAAAGTTGCTGGCTTTCCCTGCTATGCAGAGATAGCCAAACAACCCTTCTCATGAGGCCTGAGCATCAGGTTGAACAGGCTGAACAAAGGAGGGATCTCACCTTGCTGGGTCTGCCTCTTTGGCCCCACCCCATCATTGCACTGATTGGCTTAGCAATCCCCTCCTGGGAAGGAGATGCTGCTGCCTCCACTCTTTACCAGCTCTTCTCGCTTTGCTGCCGGCCAGCATCTCCCCCCCCCCCCCCCCCCCACACAATTCATTGCTCCCTGTTAAGGGCAGGAACTTGGCTTTCCAGAGATTCCTCCGTTCTCCTGCAGCCCACTGATGCCTACTCCACACAGAGTTCCAAAGGGGCTCCGAACACTGGGACAGATTTTTAGGTGTGTGAGTGTGGGGGTAGCAGAGCAATGGGGGAAATCAGCAAAAAATCATACCGTTTTCCATTCGCTGAAGGATTTACTGGATTAAAGATCTTTCTGTGAATGGAAGGACACAGTTGAGTGCAAGAAAAGAATTGGCCTGCTGGATCAGACCAAAGACCCAGGTGGTCCAGCATCCTATTTGCAACAGGGCTCAACCAAATGCCCCTGAGAAGCTCACATGAAGGGTATGAAGAAAATAGCTCTCTCCCCTGTTGTCCGTCTCCGTCATCTCAGATACTACCTCTGAATATGAAGTTGCTATTGAGCTTCGTGGTGTTGCTGCATATCCCCATTCATTTGCACTTGTGAACTTGTATACATGTGTAACAACAGAAACAAAAGCAAAGGGGACCTTCACCAGAGGTGTGGTGCACTAGCGAATGGGGAACAGTAGGGTGACCATAGGGAAAGCAGGACAGGGCACCTGTATCTTTAACAGTTCTATAGAAAAGGGGATTTCAGCAGGGGTCATTCTTATGCATGCAGCAGCTGGTGGAATTCCCTCTTCATCACAACAGTTAAAGCTGTGGGAGCCCTGCCCTCTTTGTATCTGGTCAAGGGGGCAGGGCTCTTGCAGCTTTAACTGTTGTGCTGAAGAGGGAATTCCATCAGATGCTGCATGCATACAAATGACACCTGCTGAAGCTCCCTTTTCTATATAACTGTTAACAATAAAAGAGCCCTGTCCTCCTTTCCATATGGTCACCCCAGATAGCTACTCCTAAAATGAGGAAATTAGCTCAAATGCTCATTAAAGTCCAAAAGCATAGACTTTATGATTTTACAGATTTTGTTCTTGACCGATGAATACACACATTACAGAAGAGAAACCATCTTGGTTAGTATACCTGCCCCCTAACACATGAACAAGTATACTAGTTCTGATAGACCTAACATAGAGAAAGTGGAGTTCGGGGGAAATTCATGTTAAATAAGGAGCAGAAGGTGGCTCTGTGGAAATGGCAAGGCAGGGGATTGGGAGCTCAAGGACTGCTCAGCGATGCCACCAGGACCAGACCACGTAGGGTGACCAGATAAAGTCAGGACTCATGTAACTTTAACAGTTGTAGAGAAAAGGGAATTTCAGCCAGTGTCATTTGTATGCAATTTGTTCCTGGTAAAATTCCCTCTTCATCACAACAGTTAAAGTTGCAGGGGCCCTGCCTTCTTTTGTATATGGTCACTCTAGTATAGTGCCTGCACCTTTAACTGTTGTGATGAAGAGGGAATTTCACCAGGAACTAATTGCATCCAAATGACTCTGGCTGAAATTCCCTTTTCTCTACAACTGTTAAAGTTACATGAGCTCTGACCTGGATTTTATCTGGTCACCGTAAGACCACGGGGCACCAGCCTGGAGCCCTGCAATCTGGGATGGCTCCCAAATGACCCACTGACAGCTGCAACTTCTAAATTCCCCTTTCCCACAACCCTAACCCAAGTTCTCACTGTTTTGAGAGGTTGTGTGATATTTTAAAAGGTTAGATAACAACTAAAGTGCCTCCAAGAAAAAAAAAATAGCAGGAGCAATTTAAATGAAGTCGCTGTTTTGATTGCCTTTTGTTTGCAGCCGAGGAAATAGGAGAGTGAAACTACCCTCAGCCTCTTGCAATCAAGTATGAATGCTTATTCATGCACACTAAAATAATTATGTCTGTGCACTTAATTTACCTGTTTGTTCATTCATATCTAGGAAATGTACTCTGGGGCAAATATTAATTTATTTAAAAAGAGTTATCACTTGCCTAAAAATTATAGGGTTTTTTTTTTAGCATTGCCTTTTTATCATTGCCAATGTTGTTCTTCATTTGTATAATAAGCCTTATTATAGGACTCCCCCACAAAAAGAACTAATCAGCATCTGAGCACAGATAAGATATACTTTTTATTGTTGCTGAGATTTTCTCTGTTCTTTGGACAGCATTTCATACTATGCTTACATCAAGTTTTCTACAAGCATAGGCGTGCACACAGGGTGTGCCAGGTGTGCCCAGGCACACCCTAATTTCCCAGGGCACCTCTGCTTTCCTGCCCCCCCTCCTTGAATCGGGGCTTTTAAAAGGACGGGAAAGCCTCTGGAAAGCGCCACTAGCATCCCTGGGGGAACTACACACTTTCCGGAGGCCCTGGAAAGCACGCTTTCCCCTCCTCCGCTCCAATCAGGGCTTTTAAGGTGCACACCCTAATGAAATGAGCAGCACACGCCTATGTCTACAAGGAAAATGGTATATTTTAAAACTGAGTGTGATTGTCTCCCCTCCATCACAGGGAACACCTCTGGAGAATATTAGAACAATCATGTCCCCTACCTGGCCGCTGCTGTGTGCCATTGTCACTGCTTTGCTGGTCCTACAACAATGTGTCTGGTTGTTCATGGGGAGCAGAGTCTCTTACCTTGCTTATATTCAGTGTCCCACTTGTTTCCGGACCATTGCACATTATTTATTTATTTATTTTTATTGATTGATTAAAACATTTATATCCCACCCTATATCACAAGGATTTCAGGGCGGTGTACAGATAAAATCATACACATAAAATAGAACAATAAATATACAATTCTAAAACAAATTGAACCATTAATATGTTAAAACCAATATGAAATTTTAAAACATTAAAATCCAAATAAAACACAGTGTGCAGGCTGGTGGATTTAGCCATCGAAAGCTTTGTTAAAAAGCCATCTCTTAACCTGCTGCCAAAATGAAGCCAGTGCCGGCGCAAGTCGGGCCTCCAGGGGGAGGGCATTCCACAGCCAGGGTGCCACAACAGAGAAAGCCCTCTCCCACGTCCCACCATAGCGTATATCTCACGTTGGTGGGGCATGGAGAATGGCTCCTCTGACAGATCTCAGGTCTCGGGCAGGCAGATAACGCCATTAATGCTCCTGTCAAAAGTAGCTTATGAATTGCCAAAAAAAAGGAAATACATCACCAAAAAGGGAAGACAATGATTTGCATAATATTTACATATGCTAATTTACGTGTATAGATGCAAAATTAGAATGTATTATTATAACAAGTACAAACAAAGTACATCTCACCATAGTGTGGAAGACTGTGAACCAGGTGACCTGTGTGTTTGCCTGTTCAGTCTGCTGTCCAGGTGCTATAACTGTGTTTGAGCAACAGTTCTTATGGCTCATTATCTTTAAACTGGGATTGGACAGGAGAGTGCTGGAGAGCGGCATGTAGCTAAATGAGGCACAGTGGGGCTCCATTCCCTGCGGATATCCACGTTCATTGCGACACACTTGACACTTGATGCAGAGGGGTGTCCTGGGAGAAATGGGGAAGGCTCTCACTAGTCCTGTAGAGTTCCCATCTGCACGTGAAGAGTAGAGGATTACGCTCGCGGATATTAAAGTTTGACACCACAAATGAACAACACTTCGCTGCAAATTGAACCCCTTAAGGGTCTGAAGCTGCAACGCTGCAATCCATTTCCTCCAGAGCTGTCCTTGTGGCCACGATCCAAAGAACTTATTTAGAGGTACCCCAGAGCCTTGCACATCCAGGGGGATTTATATTTAGTTTGATCAGCTGCCACATATCGCACACTGCTTTTAAATACAATGTACTTTCACAAGCGGCTTGCCAAATGACATATGTGTGTTGGGGGGGACACCTACTCAAAATAAACAAAGAACTAGTATAAAGAACTAGTTTTGTTACCCTTTGCTGCTCTGAAATGTCCTGTTGTTTGGGAAAATAGGGAGCTCCTCGAAGCAATATACTTTGCGACCAGCAATGTGAAGTCCACCAGTTTCATCCTCTAGCCCTGGTCAAAATCTTAGCAAGAAATTCTAATACACACACACACACACACACACACACACACACACAGCTGGGTGGCCAATGAGGGAAGCAAGTCACTGCTCTGGTTCCCTCATTGGCTGCCCACCTACAAAAGCTGCATCTCATTGTTTCAATGCGCTGCTACTCAACCTTAGTAAAGGAAATGCTTTAATTTAAAATAGCACACCGTAGGGCTGCAGCATCTACCAGACAGGTACAACAGCACTTTCTTTTAGCAACGGAACAGCAGGAGGTAGAGGAGTTGCACTCTCTTCCCACTACTAGATTTTTTTAAAAAAAAAATAAGGGCTGAGCTGGCTGTCACAGAAAGGATAGTTGCAGGGGACCACAGAAAGCACCTTGCTCAGCCCCCCCCCCTTAAATTTGTTAGAGCTCCATCACACCAGCGGTTTAACTCACTCTCGCCACGTCTGGTATTTAGATTTGCGGTGCGGGACTCAAATGATGTCGACCCTGTCCTGTACCCATCTCACTTCTTTTCCTCCATTTTGCATATTATTTTGGTGCAGGGAAAGCCTGGTTTATTTTCCCCAAGCGGATTAAATGCGCCCTTAAGTCTCCATGCGGTGCTGTCCCTTTGCTTTTTCCTTTGTTGGGAGCGTGTGCTTTGAATGGAGTCTTGCTGAGAAAGGGGAGGGCAGGGCAGTTCTCCTTCTCCAGCACTCCGTGTCAAACAAAGGGACTTGTGCTTAGTCGATTGAATGGAACTTTTACTGCTCCAACCCCACCCTCTTTGCCCGCAGAAACAGAGCCCAGCTGATGAAATGTTAAATCAGTAAATCGCTAGACAACAAAGCCCACGCTCATCAGAGTACCACAACCAATGAACTGGAGGCGAAAGGAGAAGGGGTGGGGTGGAGTGAAGTGGAAGAGCAAACAAGTGAAAGGGAGGTTTTACGGTGCAGCGCAATACCACAAACCAACATGTAAGGAACCATTAGCTTGATGTGCTTAGGAAACGGTAAAAAACGCGGAGGCAAACCTGGGAGGAAAAATAGGTGTGATGGAGCCTTTAGCTCCTCTGTCCACATGCCTTTTCACAATGCTGCTACCCAGCCGATTATCAATTCAATGCTGCCCTCATGTCTCCAAAAGAAAAACACCTGGAAATGGGATAAAATTTTAGACCTGCAGGGAACAGCTAGAGAGGATAGAGAGTTTTACTTGGTTCTTTTTTTAAAAAAATAAGAACGTACCAAATCTTCATAAATGAGAAAGAAAGAACTTTAGATTAAATGAAATAAAATAAGAGAAAAGTGAAACTGACAGATTCATCCATCTGGGCAGAAGGGTTTGAGCGCTAATCTCATAAAAGTCGGGGTTTGATTTCCTCCTATGCATACAACCATGTTTTTTGTTCTGAACTAAGCTTGCCGCCTCTGTTTTATTTGTCATGCTCCTCATCTTTAACAGCTAGATGGCAGGCAGGTGCAACATGGTCCTGTCCATGCTGTGAATAGCTGGACCTATTGTATTTAGCCAGTGGAGAAAGCTGAGGCTTTTGTTTGGTTTGTTTGGTTTTAATAGGGTTGTGCATCGCTTCGGATCTGAATCCCGAATCCGAGGCAAATCGGGGTTATTCAGAGGGCTTTGAAACAGATCAGAATCGGATCGAAACAGATCAGAATCGGTCCGAAGCAAATTGGTATGGTCTGAATTTATTCGGATTGATTTGGACCTTTTTTCAAGAGCATACAGCCTGACTGTGCTTGCAACATTTCTTTTGTTACAATAGGGAAGGGGGAGGAGGAGTTTGGAGGGGGAAATTGGCTGTTAAGTGACAGCTTAATCTCCTAATCCTCCTGAAGTCTCCCAATTCTCTCCAGCAGTCTCCAATGACAACAATGGTGGAGGAGGGCTTAAGGACAACCAGGAGATCAAGCTTCCTCTGTTCTTGGAGTGTGTGTTTGGGTGGTGAGACTTGGTCTTTCAGCTGTCCCTCATCTCTTTTATTGATATCTCTTGCCTCTATTTCTTTCTGCTTCTCTTTAAACACACACATATACACACACACACTACCATTCTAGCCTTTCTTTAAGTGTATTTGTTTGTTCCAACTTCCAATCCTTCCTCCTTCCTCCCCCTTCCTCCAAAGCATCTCTCACTGTCTATGTTTTGAACCACTGTGCCACCTCGCAGGGCCGGTTTGTGTGTTTCTTGCTTTGACTCAGGACATGAATCATGCATTGTCATGTAATATCAGCTGCATTTTGAACGTGCTGCTGCCATCATGAGTGAATCTTCTTCTACAACATTATAAGAATCAGGCAGGCTTTTTATATTATTATTATTATTATTATTATTATTATTATTATTATTATTATTGGCTGTGCTGCTTACAGAGAAATAAGATGGACCCTGAAACAATCCTCCTCCTAGCCTCCTATCAAGGGGATGCCAAAGCATCTCTCACGGTTTATGTTTCGAACCACTGTGCCCAACTTGCAGGGCCAGTTTGTTTGTTTGCCAGCCTTTCTGCCTTCCTTGTGCCTGGGCGATGTAGCTGGGCTTGGTGGGTCAACCCCACATATCTATGGCATACTTGCTCCCAGTGCTCCATGGCCATAGCTGCCTGCTGCCTCTCCTCCGCTGTGCTCACCTCAAGGGCCAGTTTGTTTGCTTTCTGCTGGCCTCTCTGTGCCCACTGGCTTTGCTGCCTCTCTGCCTGTCTGCCTGTCTGTCTCTGCCCACGGGGCAACGTTGTGGAGTAGCCGGATCTGGTGGGTCAACCCCATGGAATATATTGCATACTCGCTCAACTTTCGCCCACATAGCTGCCTGCTGCCTCTCTGCCAGTCTGCCTGCCTGTGCACCTGCACACTTCTCCAATGTTATCTGTCTGGGCCCGCCTTGCAGGGCCAGTTTGTGTTTCTGGATTTCAATCAAGTCAATTCTTGTCTCACTTATGTCATGGGTTGCTTTGCTTCCTCCTACTGCTGTGATTCTGTCACAGCCACGCATGGCTCCATACAAAAGACTGCATGGATGTGCCCACCAGCCCACCTCCCAGGGACCTTTGACTCAATCTCTGAGGCACATTGCTCCCAGCCAGGTAATGTGTGTGAATTGCAGGCAGCCTATGACAGGTTTTAACTTTCCCTGTTTCTTTTCTGAATGGGAAGCGCCTCAGGATGTGGCAGGTTCGGAACAAACAAAAGGAAGTAGGGGAGTTTTGCACTTCAAAAACACACAGAGATTAGGGAAGGGATAGTGGCCGGATCTACACGTCATCCTCGATGCGCCCTCCCTGTGTCACAAGCCGCTTTGGAGCGCTGCACTTCGTCTAGTGTGGCTCAAGCCTCGGAGGCTCTGCTCGCTCCCTCGACGCTGCCGCCGCCCTTTCATCCTGCCGGTCCCAGGGAGGGAGGAGGGAGGGTTGTAAACAAAAGCTAGCAATTGGAAATCCCTCTCCCAATCGCTGGCTTTTGTTTACAACCCTCCCCCCTCCCTCCTCCCTCCCCGGGACTGGCCTGGATAAAAGGGCGGTGGCTGCAGCGGCGCGGGCGCAGGCAGAGCCTCCGAGGCTTGAGCCACACTAGGCGGGGTGAAGCGCTCCGAAGCAGCTTGTGGCGCAGGGAGGGCGCATCGAGGACGACGTGTAGATCCTGCCAGTGTGAGCTTGATACACACCTTCAAATTGCTCTTTGCTTTGAGTGGCTGCTTTGTTTCCTTGAAAAATCATATTTTTAGAAGTGGATTACAGGAATACCACTGCACAGGTCTGAAATTTGGTACACATCCATGTCATCTGTAATATGTCCAACTTACATGTTTGTTTCATGAAAATTGAGAAAGTTACAGCACTTTGCTTTGAATTGTTTGCCTGAACAATCATATTTTTAGCAGCGGATTACAGGAATTCCACTGCATAGATCTGTCTGAGACTTGGCACACATGAGCATGTCCATTGCATCTGTAAGGTCTCCAACTTTCATGTTTCTATCTTGAAAAATAAAAAAGTTATAGGCATTTATTTTTGCAACGCAAGTCTATGGGAAAATGAAAACTCTGAATATCAATTCGGAAATCTAAATCTCGATTCGGATTTGGATCCAAGGCAAGGCGGACTGGATCTGAATCAATCTGAAGTGAATTGGGCTGAATTCAGAAGGTCCACATTGGGATCCGAAGTGAATCAGGGAGATCTGTGCACAGCCCTAGATTTTAATAAGAACTTACCAAAATTCACAAATTTCTGCATAAACAGGATGGAAATAATTTGTGATTGGGGGGGAAATCAAATATGGGGAAAAGCGAAGCTGACAGATTCATCCATTATTACAAACAGCAACTTCATATTACATTTGCAGGAAACATTTGAGAAAATTCAAACAGAGAAGCTTATACACACAATAGGGGGGAAAAGGAAAGAAAAACTGCTTGATCTGATTGTGTAGTTAGCTGAATTTAACAAATGTCATTGGGATGAATTGACATCCTACTGCTGTGGGTTTTCTTTAAAGCTACCTATAGCTTTATATGTCTTTTTGAATGAAAGGACAAGATATTAGATATTGTAAATTAAATCAAAGCAGAACTATAAAGCACCTGGCTTGGTCGTTCACTTAGTATTACAGGGATCAATAATTTCATCTAAAGCAGGTGTGAGTGACTTGTGACCCTAAAGATGTTTTGGCCTATACCTTCCATCATCCCTCACCATTGTTTATGCTGGCTAGGGCTGATGGGAGTTGTTAGCCCAAACATCTGGAGAGCCACAATTTGCCCACCCGTAATCTTCTGATCTTCTTTATGTTTTGAGCTTCTTACTATCATTTTTTAAAAAAATAAGTTTCTTTATTTGGATTCACTTAAAATAACTTCTAACATGTTAATGTATACTGAACGAATTATTGTGTTTGACAATGATGACCCTTTGTCTTTGTAAATAGAATACAATATATTATTTCTTTTAGATTACCCTGAGGAAGGACCTTTGGGTCTGAAACGTGTTGGTAGTTATTATTAATAGGCTGACCATATGAAAATGAGGACAGGGCTCATGTAACTTTAACAGTTGTAGAGAAAAGGGAATTTCAGCCAGTGTCATTTGTATGCAATTAGTCCCTGGTGAAATTCCCTCTTCATCACAACAGTTAAAGGTGCAGGCACTATACTAGAGTGACCATATACAGAAGAAGGCAGGGCCCCTGCAACTTTAACTGTTGTGATGAAGAGGGAATTTCATCAGGAACTAATTGCATACAAATGACACTGGCTGAAATTCCCTTTTCTCTACAACTGTTAAAGTTACACGAGCCCTGTCCTCCTTTTCATATGGTGAGCCTATTATTAATAAACCACATCTCCGTTTTCACCCATTTGCCTCTGGCTTTTTTGACTTCCATCATTTGTATGCATGCAGCAGCTGGTGAAATTCTGTCTTCATCACAACAGTTAAAGCATCAGGAGACCTGCCCTCTTCTGTATCGGGTCATTCAGTATATGTCCTGCAGCTTTAACTGTTGTGATGAAGAAGGAATTTCACCAGGTGCTACATGCATAGAAATGACACCTGCTGAAATTCGCTTTTCTAGACAGCTGTTAAAGATACAGGATCCCTGTCCTCCTTTCCAGAGCTGTCAAGAGTGGGTTTGGGCCACGATGAAATAAAAAATTGCCGACTCCCAGCAAGGATGGTCCCTGTACTGTTATAAGATCAAGGAACAATCAAAGCAAGTTGGACGAAACTCGGAAAGAAATGAAAAAGGCAACGGGAGGACTGCCTGTGTTTCCTCTCGGAGAGGTCCTAATGTTTTCACGTCTGTTCCGATGTTGTTGGGAAACACATTTTGGGTGGGAAGGATGTGCATGGGGATCTGTTAGATCGAATACAAACAGCAATTTCCCACTCATTTGTCTCCCCATTGCCACCAGGAGATGTTGCATACTGAGTTGTAGCAGTTGGAGTCACTTCTTAGTTGTAAATTAGGGTTGGAGTTAATTCCCAGATTAGGGTTAGGGTTGAGGAGGCATGGCTCCCCAGGCATGAAACTAGGATGTAGAAAAGCCTAGGAGGGCCAGAAAGAATAAGTGGGCCACCAGGAGATGTTGCATACTGAGTTTTTGAAGCTGGAGTCCCTTCTCAGTGGCAATTTAGGGTTAGGGTTAATCCTTGGGTTAGGGTTAGGGTTGAGGAGGCATGGCTTCTCAGGCATGAACCAGGGATGCGGAAGAGCATAGCAGGGACAGAAAGAATTAGTAAGCCACCTAGACATGATGCGTACTGACTTTTAAGTAGCTGGAGTCACGTATTAGTAGTAAACTAGGGTTAGAGTTAATTCTCAGATTAGGGTTAGGGTTGAGGAGCCATGGCTAAGCAGTCATCAACTGGGGATGTGGAAGAACCTAGCAGGGCCAGAAAGAATGAGTTGGGCACACAGAGATCTTGCAAATGGACTTTTAGTACCTGGAGTCACTTCTCAGTATTAAATTAGGGTCATGGTTAATTCTCAGGTTAGGGTTAGGGCTGAGGAGACATGGATTCCAAGACATGAACCTGGGATGCGGAAAAGCTGTGGAGGGCCAGAAAGAATGAGTGGGCCACAAGGAGATGTCGCATACTGACTTGTCATAGCTGGAGTCACTTCTCAGTGGTAAAATAGGGTTAGGGTTAATTCTTTGGGGTAGGGTTTGGGTTGATGAAGTTTGGCTTCCAGTGCATGAACTGGGGATGCAGAAGAGCCTAGGAATGCCAGAAAGAATAAGTAGGCTACAAGGGGATGTTGCATACTGAGTTTTAGTTGCAGGTGTCACTTCTCAGTTGCAAATTAGGGTTAGAATTAATTCTCAGATTAGGGTTAAGGTAGGGTGACCACATTTGGGAAACCAAAAAAGAGGACCCTCAGTGGGGTGGGGGGTGGGTGGGAAAGTGGCTTTCCGGGGCCTCTGGAAAGCATGTCATTCACCCCCACTGCTTTAAAGGACCCAATTGGAGCGGAGGAGGGGAAAGTGTGTCATTCCCACCCTCCACTGCTCCAATCGGGTCCTTTTCTATAATGTCCAGGAATGACATACTTTCCCCTGTAAGGGCCTGATTGGAGCAGTGGGAGGGAAATAACCCACCTCCAGAAAGCTCGTCATTCCCTCCAGCCACGCTAATGTGGCCTTAAAGGGGAAAGCTTGTCTTTCCAGGACATTATAGAAAATTACAGAAAATCCCCCCTGACACCCAGGATAGAACAAAAACCAGGACAAATCCAGGGAAATCCTGATAGTTGGTCACCCTAGTTAAGGTAGAGGGGACATGGCTCCCCAGGCATGAACCGGGAATGCGGAAAACACTAGCAGGGCCAGAAAGAACGAATGGGCTACCAGGAGATCTTTCATACGAAGTTTTAGGAGCTAGAGTCACTTCTCAGTGGTAAAATAGGGTTAGGGTTAATTCTTGGATTAGGTTTAGGGTTGATGAGGTTTGGCTTCAAACGCATGAATTGGGGATGCAGAAGAGCCCAGCAAGGCTGGAAAGAATGAGTAGGCTTCAAGGAGATGTTGCATACCGAGTTTGAGTAGCTGGAGTCACTCAGTCATTAATTAGGGTTAGGGTGAATACTCTGGGTATGGTTATGATTGAGAGGATGTGACTCCCTGGAAATGAACTGGAGATGCGGAAGAGCGTAGCAGAATCAAAAAAACGGAGCGGGCCACCAGGAGATCTTGCATACTGAGTTTTTGTAGCTCCAAGGCTTTTGCCTCTAAATTTCAAGAGCTGACCTGGCTGCCCCTATTTCAGATTGACAAACAGGTACTCCTTGACCTTGCTATCCCTAAAAAGTGGGATGGGAGCTCAGCCTGCAGACGAGAGGGACATGTGTGCACCATATGTATGCATTCTGGAATATCTCTGTGTGTTTCCCTTTAAACTCCCTGGCCTGAATCCAGAGAGCATTTGTCATTCTTAAGTTCCATTAAAATCAATGGAACGAGTTTGTCCTTTTTAAATTAAGTCATATTGATTTTAATGGGATGAGTGTGACTAGCATGTCCAGATTGGGGACAGTGCATTTAAAAATCAGCATGCATGCAAAAGGGAAATGTACAGGGTGGGAGGTGGGACATATGTTAAGTAGTTGCTGTATTTTTTCCTCCTGTGTGTTTCTCTTTCTGCAGTTCTCTGAACCAGCTGTTTTATAAACCCAGGAGTTTACAAAGTTGTTTGAGCGTCGTGAAGTTCCTGAAAGAGCATATGGACGAAATTTATAGGGAAAGCTCTAGAGTGGTCATGTACCTTGGTTCACAGCCAAAAGATCAAATAAGTGCTTCTCACATTACCTATATGATACACACAGCCAGAAATACTTGTTTCCTGCACAAACATTTTGTAATTGTATTGGGTACATGAAACATACTTTGGGTGTACCTGTTAAGAAGTAATGCACGAAGCAGACCTGAGGCAAAAGTTACAGCAAAAAAACCTTCTTACATGATTCTTTTCCTGTTCTTCTGATGATTTGGGCTCCCTCCCCTTCTATTCTGATCAGTCTTATATCACAAACAACATTTGTTTGATTCCGAATACCTGAGTATTGTAGCGTTGTGCTGCTTAAGTTACCAGTGTTTGGTCATTTTGAGATTGTGATTACTTCTCCATTTAGGACATGGAATTTTAATCTGTAGATCACCGGATAGCGACTGGAGAATAAAAGTATGTTTAATTTAAATGTGTTGAAATTAATTTAAATTTAGACCAGGGGGTGTAACCTGCAGTCCTTAGACACTCCTGCGGCCCTCAAAAGTCAGCAGGACCTCGCCCACTTTCTCCTGTAGCCTAGCTGATCAAGAAAAAACAGTGTTCCCTGGTTTCTGAGATCACTGTTTCCTCGCTGGCAGTAGTAGCAGAGAAACAGCACTCTTGGTGGCAATTGCTGGGGGAGGGGAGAGCTTTTTCTTCCACCCTACTCCAACGATCCATAGAACTCAGTGAGTAGGGAGGAGAGGGTGGGTGTGCATGCGTATGTGCAGCCTGCGGTACCCTGGCAGACTCAACATGTGGCCCTTATGGCCAAATAGTCTGTGCATCCCTCATTTAAGCATTTGAGTATTGTGTCCGGTTCTGGGCTCCACACTTCAAGAAGGATGCAGACAAGCTGGAGGGAGTGAAGAGGAGGGCAACAAGGATGATCAGGGGTCTGGAAACAAAGCCTTGTGAGGAGAGACTGAAAGAACTGGGCATGTTTAGCCTGGAGAAGAGAAGATTGAGGGGAGACATGATAGCACTCTTCAAATACTTGAAAAGTTGTCACACAGAGGAGGGCCCAGATCTCTTCTCGATCATCCCAGAGTGCAGGGCACGGAATAATGAGCTCAAGTTACAGGAAGCTAGATTCCGGCTGGACATCAGGAAAAATTTCCTGACTGTTAGAGCAGTATGACAATGGAACCAGTGACCTAGGGAGGTTGTGGGCTCTCCCACATTAGAGGTATTCAAGATGCAGCTGGTCAGCCACATGTCAGGGATGCTTTAAGGTGGATTCCTGCATTGAGCATGGAGTTGGACTCGAAGGCCTTATAGGCCCCTCCCAACTCTACTATTCTATGATTCTATATGATATGAATATTCGATACTTGTATTTAATATTTAAGCTATGTATTTTAAAATTCACAGGTGAACAGAGCAACAAGCTGGAGTTTATCAAGTTGTGGCAAGAAACTGTTTTGTAACTGCTCAATCTTCAGCTTTTCTTAAAGTGACTTCTGGTGTCAAATCTGAAGAGTATCAAAAATTACTCTGTAGACCTGAAGATAATATTGAAACTTTCAGATCAAATGAAGTGACAATATGTCAGCAGGAAAATTCAGATGAAGGTTCAGAGAACAAAGATGCTTTAGCAGAAAATAATTATACAATCCCTGAGTGTTTCTTCTGTTTGGATTCACCAGAACCTCCAACACCAGAATTCAGTGGATCAGCTACAAAGCAAAAACTAGGAACAAGGACTTTCCCCACAATGGAATGTGAATCTTGCTCTTTGATGGAAAATCAGCACAAAAATACTTATTGTTCAGAAGACAAAATGGAAGCTAAAATTGTACTGGATCAAAATGAAAATAACAGCATTTCAGGCCTGCCAAAAACTATATCTGAGCTCTTTATTTATGACAGCGTTGAAGGGTCTGGGGATACTATTGAAGGCGAGGTAGATGAATTCAATGTCTCACAAGTGGATTCCAAACCAGCAAGTCAAATCACTGATCACACAAACAGCTGTTGCTTTAATGCTGAAGTCTTAGCTGCTTGTCAGACAACTGAATATGCCAAAGCATATGAAAAGGGTAGCCTCTGTAAACTTCTGAAAACAGGCACACTGTCCGGGAATCACACCAGTACTCCTCTAGAAAACCAGACCTGCTTTTTCAAGGATTCCCCTAAAAATGTTGGCAGTAATGTTGAGCTTCACCTCGACGAAATCTTTATTACAACAGATGAGTCTTTTGGCGATGATCTTCTCGAATACTTTGAATGTTCTGACGTGATGACGGAGGAGGAGTATCGGAACTGGGATGATAAGCTGAAGTTTCTGCTGGAAAGTGATGATGAAGAAGATGAGTTAATACTGGGTAGTGATTGTGATGGGTGTGCTTACTTCCTTAATGAAATGCCTCGCCTGTTTCAAGTGTCAGATAACACCATGCCTATAGATCCCCCCATTGGCTTCTGTGGTCATCAGTCAAAATCCAAAGAAGTAGCTGTCAGGAGCGACCTCACTACATTCAGCCCATCAACCTTGCAAGCAGGAATGACTCTTACCGTTGGGCAACAGCAAAGTAAAACTTATACAGGGAAAGACAAAGAGAAGTACAAGCTGCCTGTGGCTTCCATGGCAATTAAAAATGATTATGCCAGAATTGAAGAAGAAAACGCTAGCAACAGCCACGCAAATGCGGATGTTTCTGTTGTCCGTTCGCAAGGCACGGAAAATGGGATTTCAGAGGCGAAATCTTCCGCTTGCGACTTCAGTGGCGCTTCAGCAACAGCAGGCAAACGAGGCGTAGACAGAGGCTACTTGCGGAAAAAACCGCAACAGTTATCCAAGATAAGAAATAAACTGATGGAAGGGAAAGCCAAAGTTAGTGTAGCCAGTCCGACAAAGACGTCAAAAGACCCTTTAAAACCGTCACATCCTAAAGAGCTTCGCACCTCTGCAATTTGCACAGTTCCAAGAGAACAAAGTTATTTGGATTCAGCTGCACCGCTTCACAGGGAAGGAGAAAGTATTTCAACCTATGGAAAGCGGAATACAGTAAGCTCTTCGAAGCATATTGGTTTATTTCATGGCAAAGGAAGAGATGAAAGTGGTCCATGGGAAGACGGCAAATGGATTAGTGGTGTATCGGAGGGAACCCAGGTGCCAAAGGAAAATGTCATGTTTATGGTAAGAATGTTTTTTTTAAAAAAAAACTCATTTTGCTACAATGGCTATCCAGTGACTTTAGTGCACTTTATTCCGACTTGTCTGAAAAGAATGTGAATCCTGAAAGACTCCACCATTCAAGCCTATGTGATTGACGGCTACTGCTGTTAAGGAGAGCTGGTTTTGAAAAAGGCCCAGATAAACCTTAAGCCATCCTAATTATAGAGAGAGGGCAGGTGGGGGGAAGGTCCTGATAATAGTAAGTAGCACTAATGGAAGTCGTAGACAGCTGGAAAGAGAAATCTGATATTGGATCTGTTCTGTGTGTCTTATTCAAGCAGTAACTTTCTCTCCAGCGCTGGCCACCGTTTCTCATCCCAGTGTGGAGTAAAAGAACAGGTGGAACACATTGGGAATGAAGGTTGCTTCTGAAATTATCTGCTCCTTCCCCAAAGTGTTGCATTGACCTCCTGCTTAGCTCATTAAAGCAACCTTATAAATTCTTTATTATACAGTTATTCTACTGTTCCTTTAAAGTTCCAGTTGTGCAGCTAAGTAATTTTAGACCTGGACGTAATGGTCTTACAAGAGGGGGAAAGATTTAGATGACTATGGCTGAATTTGGACGACACAATAAGCAACTGGGGGTGAGGTGGGGGTGGGGGGAAACAATAGTCAGGGCACTAGCTACCTGTTAATCGCCGTTGGAAGAAACAGTAGCAGGAAGCCGGCCCTTGGCAGTGTTGGATGTGACCAAAGGCCTCTCTAGTCCAGCAAGCCAACTAATATCTTAGATACCCCCTTGCCCCTCTTTTGACCTTAGGAAAAAAAAACCTCCCAGAAGCAAATATCTTTAAAAAAAGAATTCCTGCTAGTCAGAGTTCAGTTCATGATAACCCACTTGAGAAAGTCAATCTCACAACCTCCTCTTTATTACATTTCCTAGTTTACCTTTCCCTGTCCAACTCCTGGTTTTGATGTTGATGTATTATTATTATTATTATTATTATTATTATTTTGCACTCAGAAAATGAGGGTTCAAGGGGACGTAAGAACATAAGAGGAGCCCTGCTGGATCAGACCAAGGGTCTATCTAGTCCAGCATTCGGTTCACACAGTAGTCAACCAGCTGCCTACAGGATGCCCACAAGCAGGACATGAGTGCAACAGCAGCCTGCCACTCATGTTCCTCAGCAACTGGTGTACATAAGCACGGTGCCTATGATATTGGAGGAAGTATATACTCATCATGACTATTTGCCATTGATAGCTTTATGAATTTGTCTAATCCCCCTTCGAAGCTTTGCAAGTTCTTGCCCATCACTGTATCTTGTGGTAGCGAATTCCATAGTCTATAACTATGAGTCTATCTGCACACACAGGATAAAACACTTTGAAAACTGCATATGGAGTGTGTCCTGGGCCCCAACAGTTCTCAAAACTGTTATAAACAGTTTAAAACCATTTTAAAGCAGTAGTGTAGATAGGCTCATAGAGCTGTGCGAAGAAGTACTTCCTTTTGTCTGCGCTCAATCTCCAACTATATTGCTTCATTGGATGACCCCAGGTTCTATGAGACTTAGAGCTCCTTCAGACAAGTGTTTTATTGCACACTTGTTACTAGGCACTCACGGATTTTCGCAGGTCTCTCTTACAACATCGTCTGCCTCCCACAGGCCTCCCGCCCCTTCTAGCCTTCTTCGCATGACCAAAAAAAAAAAAAACCCCCGAGTAAGTCCGACTTATTTTTTAAGATGGAAGTTGCTGCTATCTCCTGCTATGTGCAGGAGAAGCAGTGGGATCAACGTGCACGTTTTTTACTTCCTCTCTCAAAAGAGGAAATAATGAAGGACAAATGCGTGGGCAGAGAAGTGACGATAAGCAAACACGATTTCCCCCTCAGAGAGAAAAACATCTCCCCCTCCACTTTTTCCACTCCATGCACAATTTTATACACTTCTATCAGGTCTCTCCTTACTCTTTTCTAATCTGAACAGTCCCAAATGTTGCAACCTTTCCTCATGGGGAAGTTGCTAAGTATTAGCTGAGGTCTTTTGAGTTCTTGTTTGAAACGTCATTACAATAAAGGCAGCAGGGAAAATGTAGGACAAAATAAAGAAAACATCTGTTGATGAGACTGAGCAAACTTCCAGGTTTCACAGAGATTTTCATCAGGCCACAAAGTATAGCCTGTTTTATAGCTCTCTCTTGGCACTGCACAGACATAAAGCACATTTAAAATAAAAACCTTATGTCTTTTGGGTTTTTGCCTACTCTTTTCCTATGTTACAATCAAGAGATACAATTATAAGCTCTAAAAATGCACAATCCAAAGCATGAGTGGAATCCTTCCGTAAGTCTGACAAACCCCCAGCTCAAAACAGAAATGTTTTTGAATGTTTAAAAGCACATCAGTCGCTCGCAGATCCTTAAAGTCAATTGTGCTAGCTGTAAGCAAGTCATCGGATAGCACTTTTGAAATGAGCATGCTTCAGAATCATATCATACTTGTATTGTAGGGGGAGTAGCTACCATATGCCCACTCAGTGTCGCCAATTCAGAGTCATGTTGGTGACAGGCCCAACAGGACAAAGTGCCATTTCTCAGGCTTGCCAAAAGGTCAGTGGTGTCAATGAAGTGCAGATGCAATTGACTAATGGACAGAATTACTGGGCCGCAAGCACATGAAAACAACTACTCAGGTTATTTGTGTGCCTTAACTTTCCATAATAGATGCTTGCTAGTTCACTGAGGTTGCCCAAGCTTTTGCATGCACATGTTGGTTTCTGTCTTCAGAAGACATAACACCAGAGCACTTTAACTTAAGAACTTTTAATACATATCCTACTAAAGTAAGGGCGGATCCCAACTAGTTTTTTTCTGTTATGAAGTGAGCTCAGCTTTCCTTTGTCTGTGCTCCTCAAATGATGTGTGTTCTTGTTCTATATCAAGTACTGATTTCAAGCGTCATCACACGGGGGAAATCACATTTGCTTACCATCACTTCTCTGCCCACGCTTTTGTCCCTCATTACTTCCCCTTTTGAAAGAGGAAGTAAACAACTTGCACGTGGCCCCTTCAATGGGCCGTTTTGATCCCGCTGCTTCTCCTGCACTCAGCAGGAGATAGCAGCAAGTTGCATCTTTAAAAATAAGTCTGGCTTACTGGGGTGGTTTTTTTGTCGCATGAAGAAGGCTAGAAGGGGCGGGAGGCGCATGGGAGACAGACAACGTCTTGAGAGGGACCCACGAAAATCCGTGAGTGCCCAGTAACAAACTTGCAATATACGCTCATCTGATGTAGATACTCTTCGTCTTCTCCCCCATCCTGACATGTGTGGGCTATCTGCTTCTAGAAAAACAAAACAATACCCCTGTGATGCCGTCCCCTTTGGTCCTCCTTTATTCTTATTATCAATCAAAGGATTCCAACTATGGGATGGGTCATCAGAATGCTGCTCACTGACTGTGTGACTCACTGACCCTTTTTGGTCTCACAGCAGCCAACCCAGCACTCTGTATTTTTCCCTACTCCTTCACCGCTGCCACCATTGACCACTGTACCCTACCTCAGGTACCCTAAGAATCCAATCCAGGTTTTACAAAACAGAATAGCTTTTATTTAACAAAAGTAAGATTATGCATTTACAAAGCTTATGGTTTCATCAGGTCCAATACTTGTTTGTTTCATACAGTTTCATTTGCAATCCTGCCTACGCTATTCCCTATTTGACACTCTCTCCTCCCAATCACCTCTAGACCCTTTTCAGACAAAACCCCAAACTCAACTCTCTCTCCTCACATACAGTTTCTACTGCTTCCCTAAACTCCTCCCCCTCACTACTAACAACCAGTCCAGACCTTTGAACCACCAGCCAATCAGCATTCACTTCACTCTCTCCCCCTCCCACTATTTAACTACTTAACAACCTTGTATTTTAAGTCCACACAGCACTTACATTCTAAATGGCAATAATCATCAGAACATTACAAATACTTACATTACATATAGCAGGCAATAAACAGCAAAACATCACACACACACCCAACATCCAGCTGTGTAGTGGTAAATTTTGAAGTGCAGTACAAAGGCTCCAGTTGTCCAAAAGGACTTAGGCTGACCATCTGAAAAAGAGGACAGGGCTCCTGTAACTTTAACACTTGTAGAGAAAAGGGAATTTCAGCCAGTGTCATTTGTATGCAATTAGTTCCTGGTGATATTCCCTCTTCATCACAACAGTTAAAGTTGCAGGCACCATACTAGAGTGACCATATACAAAAGAAGGCAGGGCCCCTGCAGCTTTAACAGTTGTGATGAAGAGGAAATTTCATCAGGAACTAATTGCATACAAATGACACTGGCATAAATTCCCTTTTCTCTACAACTGTTAAAGTTACAGGAGCCCTGTCCTCCTTTTCAGATGGTCAGCCTAAAAAGGGTGGATACTTAAACATCATAAAAAGGAAGAAATGCATCACCTAAAAGAGAGGACAAAGGAAGACACCAACTTCCATAACATTTTCATATGAAAAAATCTTATGTATAGGTGTGGTGGAGGATACTATCCTGTTTACTGATAGTCCAGTTGGCTACTGTACAAGGAATTGGGATGGGATGCCATCTTATCCTTCACTTCAGGCATCAAAATGTCCGGCCCTGACAATGAGCCTGCTGTAGAAGTGAACACACGCCCTGTTTGATCGGATTCACAGTTTATAAACTAAATCAAGTCCTTGTTTGTTCCCTGCAAGGTTCAGCCAAATCCACTAGCTCAACTCACTGGCTGAATTCGGACGACACAATAAGCAACTGGGGGAGGGAAACAATAATCACTTGTATTGACTATCGTGTCATCCGAATGCTGCCATAGTCAACTCAGCGTTGATCCTAATCCACACCACGGTTGATTATTTATTACCATGTTGTGTGGGGCGTACCCCCTAGATGAACAACTGTAAAGTTGATTATTACCCCACCATTGACTATTGTGTTGTCCGAATTCAGCCACTCTCTCAGGTTCGCTGCCTGTGTTCCCTTCCAAAAAGTTCAGTTGTACTCTCCACGCTTGCACATATGCCTTAAAATGCATGAAAAGATGTAACATGCAGACAAAGATAAAGGAGCACCATGACCCATATTTCCATCTATATAGGTCGTCTCATAAAGGAATCATTTGGGATAGGGCTACCCCTGGTCCAAAACTCCTCAAGGACAATAGTGATCACAGAACCTCACCCTTTCCTCTTACTGAACAGACGGACGGAGGCAGGAGCAGTCGTGGGGGTGGGAATGAAGGGAGCACAGCTCTTGGACTGTTTTCAGAGCGGGGGAGCAATGATGTCATTGGAACATCAGAGTAATTGACGTCTGGCAAGCGAGTGAGGTGATAATGAAGTTTTCACGTTTTACTATTGTTTGTGACAGATTAACAAACAGGAAAACAGAGAATGAGGGAAAACATCAAGCTGTGCTTTGATGGGGTTCCTATTTCATGCCAGCAGCTTGAATGGTAACACTTTTTAGCAAGACTGTTTGCATTTCTAATTAGAAAGCCAAAGTTTGCTACTTCTTTGTTTTAGCTGGCTGAAAGACTTGGATCCCCTCTAGATGGATTCCATTTGACGCCTGGTTGTCCGATTACACGCATATTTTCGCAAGTGCTTTTATGGTAAATCACTATACGCGGGAGGCGGTTAAGCGCATAACTGGTTGCCCTACCGGTTGTATGAAATGCGCTTTAAAGGTGTTTAATGCGGAGAATCGCTTGTTCACATGGTCATAAGGCGCTTTAACTGCCGTGGTAAATTAAAACTCGCTATTTAACGTGCATTCGATAATGCTCATAATCGGACAGAAAAAGCGCCTCAACTCCCAATTTGCACTCCGCTCTTGTAGAGGTAAAAATTTTAATGCAACTTGAAAGAGCTTTAAATCGCTCTTGTAGAGGCACCCTTGGTGTGTTTTACAAGCTGAAGCTATGCAGAAGAAAGCATCGCTGAGTTCCATGGAGCTTACTCCCTAGTTACTATGCATAGGGTTTGCACTCAGTTTCTGATAAACAGAATTGTGAGATGTTGTGAATGCTTTGTTTATTTTTGGATAGATGTTTTGCTATCATTTTGAGTATATAAATAATAAAAAGTAGGATATAAATACATATATCCATATATGTCCTTGGGATCCTCTTTGAGACCATTTTTATGGAGGCTGTCATGATAAGCTCCTGCACTTCAAGATTGGGGCAAGGGGGTGGATGGGGGGAGAGGAAATCAGGGTAAGTCTAACTGGGCTGTGGAAGGTTACACAGCCAAGAGATTCAGGAGCCCATCCAACTCTGTAATTCTTGACTCTAAGATTTCTATAAGTAGTAGGGGTGTGTAGAGTGGGTCTGCTCCGCCTGAAATTTGGGCGGAGCTCTATTGAGCAGGTTCTCTGCTCCAATTTCAGAGGGGGGGTTCCATCTCTCTGCACCACCGGATTACTCTCTGGAAAACCACTCCGTTTTCGGAGAGCCGTGCTATTATTGTCAATGGGAATTAACAAAAATGCATACATCTCTGTCATTTTTAAAAGTAAAGAGTTGACAATTGGCACTCTGAGAGCTCTTAAGGAGGGCTTCAGACGTGTCATGTTTGAAGCAGATCGGTTCAACCCTTGATTTTTAGGGAATTTTTGAACCTCCAATAACTTTGCCCTTCTAGACTATGGAAACTGAAAATGCTTACAGAGCCAACAGTTTTAAAGATACTGGCTGAATTCGGACGACACAATAAGCAACTGGGGGAGGGGAAACAATCGTCAGTTGTATTGACTATCGTGTTGTCCAAATGCTGCCATAGTCAACTCAGCACTGATCCTAATCCACACCACAGTTGATTATTTATTACCATGTTGTGTGGGGAGTACCCCCTAGATGAACAACTGTAAAGTTGATTATTACCCCACCATTGACTATCGTGTTGTTAGTGGTGATATAAGAATAGAACATACATGCTCACAATCACACTATAACACACAAAGTGTGAGTCTGATGTGGGTCTATGGTTCAAGGAACTTGGGGCCTGGAATACAAGAAGAACTATAGCACACACAAGAACCAAAAGAAAACCAGAGACACAGAGAGAAAACAAGCAGAATCTCTCTCTCTCTCTCTCTCTCTCTCTCTCTCTCCCTCCTCCTTCCTTCCTAACAAACGCAGGAGCGATCACCAGCACACAGTTAATGGAGATTATATATATATATATATATATATATATATATATATATAATTTTTTGGGGGGGAGTAATAAGAACACACACACACTCACCCTACAACACACAACGGGGGAGCCTGGGTCTCCTCCCTGTCCCCCTCCAATCCCAGTGCTTAGGGGGGAGGGATTGCAAATGATATGACCCATTTACTCTTCCCCTGGAAGTCAACTTGTTCAAAATATGGCAGCCAGGTTGGTCACCGGTACACCTAGGGGTGATCACATTACACCAGTTTTAAAATTGCTTCACTGGCTGCCAATCAGTTTCCGGGCGAAGTGTAAAGTGTTGGTTATTACCTTTAAAGCCCTACATGGTTTGGGTCCAGGGTACCTACGGGATCGCCTTCTCCCGTACAATCCGCCCCGCACACTTAGGTCCTCTGGGAAGAACTTACTCAAGCCAGTCAGAACTAGGCTGGCGGGTGTTACCCAGAGGACCTTCTCTTCCATCGCTCCCAGACTATGGAATGGTCTGTCGGAGGAGGTTAGACAAATTGACAGTCTTCATGAATTTAAGAGAGTCATGAAGACTGTCCTCTTCCGACAGGCCTATCCAGATGAATTTTAAGATGTTTTTAATGTTGTATTTTTCTCTTGTTTTTTAAAATCTTTTTAACTGTTGTGATTTTTATGTTTTATATTGTTGTTGTTCCCCGCCTCGATCCGGAGGGAGAGGCGGGCTACAAATAAATATTATTATTATTATTATTATTATTATTATTAATTATTCCTTTGCTAGCTGTTCGCGCAGCATTAGGAAGGAAGGGAGGAAGGAAGGGAGGGAGGGAGGGAGTTAGGAGAGTGAGAGAGCTTCTGCTTGTTTCCTTCCATTCATTTTTATTTGTTTGCATTCTCTGTGTCTCTGGTTTTCTTTGGGGGGGGTTACTAGTTGTTATCCCCAAGTTCCTTGCCCCTTAGACCCAAACTCGTGGAGGAGAAGGCTATCAATGGCTACTGGAGGTATCAGGTAGCAGAGGCAATAAGCCTATGTACGCAGATGCTGGGGAACATGGGTGGGAGGGTGCTATTGCACTCATGTCCTACTGGTTGGCCACTGTGTGAACAGAATGCTGGACTAGACGGACCCTTGGTCTGATCCAGCAGGTGTTTTACTTATATTCTTACCTGGTTCGCACTGTGGTTTATTTAAGCCATGGTGGGTTGTGGCATCCTCTGGGGCCAGATTGCCAATTCATGCCCACATTGCAGTTTCTCATGCTGCCCAAACCCTGTAAGGGTGGCTTGTTGGAGTGATTAAGGGTTTGGGGTGGTTTGTTTACCACCCCAACAAGCTACTGTCTTCAGTTTTGATCGTCAGCTAGAGTAATTAGGGAAATGAGCTGGCACACAACTGGCATGCATGAGGGTGGTTTAACAAGCCACCGTGGCTTGTTAATCAACCTTGGGTTGTGCAAATCAGGCCAATACTTCTTAAGACCAGATAGTTGACAGCTTGTAACATTCTGATGCTGTGTTTCAATGAGATCTCGGCCGGCATAGGAGATGGGCAGAGATGACCTATCTTTCTTCCTCCTCATTAGACGGGGGCCAGTGGGCAGTGACTGAGTTCTATGTGTGTAGCAGGAAGTCATTTGGTGATTTTGCACTCTGCAGGAAATCCCATGGCACTATGAATTTCCCTAAAAGACTAACAGGGAACAGAAATTGGCTAGAGTACTAATTCTGTGAACTCTCATCTTATGTTCATTTGAAAATAAAATGTATTTCACAGAAATGTCATAGGTCTCAAGTGAACCTCTTCTAAGGAAATTGAACCCTTGGTAAGCCTGAAACACCTCATTTCTTGGATATGGGGTGCACACATAACAATGTCATGAATCTCAGAAATATATATAGGATGCAGAGGAATTCTTCCCTCACCTGATACTAGCAGCACAAGATACATGGTGGTAGGCTGACCATATGAAAAGGAGGACAGGGCTCATGTTGCTTTAACAGTTGTAGAGAAAAGGGAATTTCAGCCAGTGTCATTTGTATGCAATTAGTTCCTGGTGAAATTCCCTCTTCATCACAACAGTTAAAGTTGCAGGCATTATCCTAGAGTGACCATATACAAAAGAAGGCAGGGCCCCTGCACCTTTAACTGTTGTGATGAAGAGGGAATTTCACCAGGAACTAATTGCATACACATGACACTGGCTGAAATTCCCTTTTCTCTACAACTGTTAAAGTTACAGGAGCCCTGTCCTCCTTTTCATATGGTCAGCCTACATGGTGGTCTACATGTGGGAACCTGTGTCTGTGTGCAAATTTCCCTTCACTAAATTGGTGCAGCTGTGCTTTTACTCATGTGTAAAAGCAGGTGTAATCCCCTATCTCTACATATCTGCGATAGAATGGTTGTTGTGTGGTTTTACATGTGAAACACAAGGAAGATTAATGATGCTAATTAGACAGAGGTTCTTTTCCCAAAATTTCATTCTGCTTCATTGTCTAATTAACAACTTTGCTGGCAGGGGGAAATGGAGACTGAACCAAGTTAAATACATTAGTTAAGGACTATCTCACAGATAACCAATCAAACAAAGCAACCTTCAGCAATGGAAAAGGGGTTACCTGTTTCCTATGAAGACTGAAGCGGGAGGATAATTGGATGAGGGCAAGGGAGGAAGAGTAATTTTAACTTTGAAAGAAAGAGGACAGGGCGTGGGATGGCTGTTAAAATGGAAACCAAGGCACCTGTCCCTGAGGAATCAAATGGCTCTATCATTTTGAGCAAAGGAACAAACAGCTGTCAGATGGAACATTCATAAAGCATTTACTTACAGCTTTATGAATCCCCAAATCTTTGATCAAGAATATTACTATGCAAGGCATTTTCTACAAGGACATGTATTTTCACTGAGGTTGTCAAAAAACAGACCATTTGTTCTTGTTAAGCTATTCGTGCTGCATTCCCAAATCTTGTTGCAAGCTCATTTTTAGAGTGCTTTCAGACATCCTTTGAAGTGCCACAGCTACTAAGATCCAGCTGACCACAGCCGGACACACAGTGTAAGGGAGCTGCAAAAAACGAAAAGGCCTGAGCGAGCACACACACGCCATCATTTCCCCCCCTTCGGAAGGGATGTGTATCCCACACTGTTTTCCTGCTCTGCTTCAGTTTAAAATGGTTCAGATGGTATTTGCTCAATAGATTAGTTTGTGGGCAGGTGTCCAACTCAAGAAATCTTATGAAGCATGAGATATTAAGAACTGCATATGAAATTATAAGCAAAGCAAGCTCATTTCACACACTCATCCAGCTGGGAATGGCCATTCTGTGATGGAGGGAGTAGAGGACTATTCCCTTTACCTCCCCTCTGCATATTTATTGCATTGCAAAATCCGGGTATATGAGAGAAATTTATTCAGTTCACATTTTAATACAAACTTACCTATTTTTGAATGTTCAAACAAGATATATTCTTTCATTATTCATTATTCTTCAAACTTTGCACTTTTCTTAAATTTGCAACGGAGTTCCCAATCAGAAACGCATACAAAAATGTGCATATGACAGAAAACTGCATGTATTGGTGAAAATAACATTAAAATGCGTTGTATTAGGGAAATAGCTTGCAAAAATGAGACAGAATTGTATACAAAATCCATGTATTTTGTATACAATGGATTTTGTATACAAAATCCATTGTATACAACGCACACCAAAAGACACATACATTTTCATGTAAACATAAAAAGAAATCTCAAAGTTCGGGATGAACCAAATTTCAAACTGGAAAAATGAGAAAGTGAGAGAAACTGAAAGTAACAGATTCATCCATTCCTCCTCAGCTGCATGGAGACCCAATATGCACAATTTCTTTCCCTTATAACACACACATTTCCTCCGCCACAGAATGATCATTCTTGACCAGCTGAGCGGGTGAACTGGTCCAAATGCGTCCTTGTACAACTGTACTTCCCTATGCTGGTTATTTTTAGTGCAATCTCTTAAGAGGTGGGAAGGTTTCACCTTGATACATTTTGAGGGCAGAAGGATTGCATGTGAATAGGCATGTACTGCTGTGGGATGATTATAAAGGAACTTCAGCAGGTATTTTCTGTGGTACAGATCAATGCTCCTGGAACAATACATTTTGTTACCAGGTGGAGATATTCAGTGTGCATCCCTCAGCTCAAAAGTGGACATCATCGCAATTAGCATTGAACATATTATTCCCTTTCTATTCTGTTATTATCTGCCCAGCCTGACTTCCTTCTGATTTAACATGAGGAAATTCTGCCATTAATTTTGGAATTGGTGCATCACATTTTGACGCAGATTTCAGTTTCTTTGGTTATTCACACCCTTTTTCCCCCCACCGAGGCTACTGATGTACACAAGCTCCTGTATACACAGATGAAACATCATTGTATCAAGATTCCTTTCAGCACTGTGTTTCATCAATGCACAAGAGCTCATGTTTGCTGATGATATATCAAATTATTCAGGGTGGTAAAAACAAAAAGGGATTGCAAACTCAGATATCTCCAAAATGGGAGAATGGGCATAAATGTGGTAAGTGTGGATCAATATAAGTATGTGCAGAGTGGTGCATTGAGGCAACCCCCCCCCCCCCAGCTTCATGTATATGCTGATGACAGTGTTAGTGATTGACCAGGAAAGGGAGCCTGGGCGTGTGGTGGAGAGCTCAATGAAAATGACACTGTGTGTTGCTACAGCTGTGAAAAAAGTGGATTCCATGCGAGGCATTATTACGAAAGGGATTGAAAATAAAACTGCCAGTATCATAACGCCTTTACGAATCTATATTATGACCATCCACCCTTGGAATATCGTGTACAGGTTGACTGTACAAGATGGCTATAATCCAAAATGTGTTTGAAAGTTGACTGCGTCAAAAAACAGACTTCCCTTAGATAAAATATTTTAGGATGGGAGCATTAATGTGGGTTTATATCAACACTATGAGCGTCATCAGACGAGCGTTTTAGCGTTCGCTCGCTACTGCACGCTTACGGATGTTCGTGCGTCCTTTAGACGACGGCGTCTGCCTCCCATGTGCCTCCTGCCCCTTCCGCTCATTTTTCTGTTGCGAAATAGACCCTTTTTAATCCTGTTTTTTAAAAAATGGAATGTGCTGCCATTTCCTGCTATGTGCAGGAAAAGCGGTGTGATATAAATGCCCCCTGAATGGGCCACTTGGTCGTTGCTGCTTCCTCTTTCTCTCTCCGTGTAAAGAGACCGTCGCTATTGTGGAACAGCAGCAGGAGACCATAGCGACGGTAAGAAACATGAAAATCCACCCGTCTGATGATGCTCTATTTCTTTTTCTGAAATCTAACATTGGAGACCAAGCCACTTAACACCTAGTAAAATGTGCACCGCTCCCATGTTTCCTCCCCTGGTGCTGCCACTGAATTTCTCATGCTTACAAATGTCCCACTTGCAGCATCTAGGCTAGACTGAGGCTGTACGGCATACCAGTCTCCCAAAGATCTGGAGAAACTGTGGGCTCAGATCTGACCTGGCCGTTCATGCCTTCAAGTCCTGTTTGCACTCATGACCACTCAAGCAAGCTCTTGAATTATTTAAAAAATGTTTCTCCTTCATCTCTCTAGAGGAGCTGAAATAAATACAGATATTGATTTATTGTAGCTAATCCAGGACAGGTGTCCCATTAGAAGCAGAGTTTTATTTTAAGGACCATTTAAGCTACAGAGGCTTGGCTGACACTGAACAAGGGTGGAAAAAGTGATAGCAATAGACCTTCACTCTGTACACTGATTCTTATTGCTAGAGCAAAGTTTTCCTCTTCTGCTTTCTAACATGAACATCCTGAATTTATAATCTGTCTGTGATCTGGGTGAAAAGTAAGTTGTGAGGGCATTTATTTGAGCTTTGCATCAATCTGCCAGGCATTCAACCCAGGATCAGTGAAAGTGAGTGGTTAGACGTAGACCAAGAAGAGTTGAATTTTCAGTTCAGTCACAAAGCATACCAGGGCCTCATCTACACCAAGCAGGATATTGCACTATGAAAGCGGTATGAAAGCAGTATATAAAAGGCAGGAGCCATACTACTGTTTTATAGTGGTATTGAAGTACACTGGCAACAGTTGAGACCCATTGACACATACCATATACTGCTTTCATACCACTATATCCTGCTTGGTGTGGCTCCTGCCTTTTATATACCGCTTCCATAGTGCAATATCCTGCTTGGTATAGATGAGGCCCAGGTCTTGGGGGCTGCCTATGTGCGGAAAAAGCCCTGCGATGGCTGCAGATCTGTGTTGCATCAATTCTACAATGCAGGCACAGCTTCGCAACCACTGTGGGGCTTTCCCACAAAGCTGTGGAGTGAAAACGTCAGGGACTTACTCCAAATTTTTCAGTTGGAGCAATGCCAGTATGACTCTTCTGCCTTCTGATGTCACTCCAGGGTCAATTCAGGGGCGGTTCCTGGTGGATGGTGACTGGTATTGCCTTGCACCAGGAAGAGGGCGGGGCAGCTCCGGTACCTAGATGGCCACAGGAAACTCCACACTCCCTCCTTGGCATTGGGATTACCCGACACCACCCTAAGAGAGAGAAACCGAATGGTTTCAGAAGGAGGCAGCGCCAACCCTGCACCGTGAAGACAGCCCCTGGGTCTTTGGGGTTGGGGTACTTTTTTAAATACTTTAAAACAGCCTTCCCCCACCTGGTGCTCTCCAGATAATTTGGACTCTCATTGCTCCAGCCAGCATAGCCAATGGGAAGTGATAATGGGAACTGTAGGCCAAACATCTGGAGAGTACCAAGTTAGGAAAGGCTGCCAACATTCTTTGTATTTGTCCTGCAAAGGAGGCAGGGTGTGAACTGCTTGGGGGGAGGGATTTGGAGCAGAGAAACGACAGGCAGGAAAAAGTTACGCACACCTTGCCTTCCCCACTGATTTTCTGCTCTGAATTTTCCCCCTCCCGAAGCTGCTTTGCTTTTAAAAAGAAGGCGTTGTGGCAGAATCAATGCGCTCGCATGCAGCCTGTAGTTAGCCCATGCAAGCTTTCTCTGCTGCCTTTGGCTCCATCTCCCAGCGGCTCCTAGAAAAGGAAGCGAGGCGAGGCGAGGCGAGGCGAGGCATGGCTGCTGTCAGCTTTGCTGCCACGGACTGGTCAATAGCTCTACAGTAGACTGCAAGGATTCAGTGTAAGCAAGCTGTCAATCACTCTTGTCTGAAAGTCTCCACCCACCCACCTAACAGAAAGGCACCAGGCTCAGTGGGTAAAGAAAGTGCAGCAGAGAGGAGACATTTTGTTGTGTTATGTTGGTAAATCCAATGATCTTCACATTGTTCCTTTTCCTGTTTGACCTTTTATCAAGAAAAGATCAGTTCATTCATTTACTGATTATTATTTTTAAAATAAATTTAAAAGATTTCTTGGCCACCTTTCCAGGCAGAAGCCCTCGCAAGACAGCTTACAACAACAAAATACAGAAAAACAGTTAAAATATTAGAAGCGATAAAGACCTAAATACTATAAAACTGCAATAAAAATGATAAAAGCCAACAATAAAACCAGTAAGAACAACAATGGCAAAAGCAGCAACAACAGTAGTAGTCCTATCACGAGAAGACCATGTAAAATAATATGTTTTCAAGGCCTTCTTAAAAGCCTGCAATGAGGGAGCATGGCGGACCACCCATGGGAGCTTGTTCCAAAGATGTGGGGCCACTGCAGAGAAGGCCATCTCATGTGTGATTATCCACCTAATTGCTCCCATGGGTGGCAAAATGAGAAAGGCCTCTCTTTCAGATCTTAAAGTGTGGGCAGGCTGATATGGGTGAAGGCGGTCCTTCAAATAACTTGGCCCCACACCACTTAAGGCTGCTCAGAATATACAGGTAACCAGAGCAGCTGGTGCCGTATAGGCATTATGTGATCACATTGCCTCACCCCCACCAATACTCAGGTGGCTTCATTCTACACCAGCTGAGGTTTCTGAACCATCTTCAAAGGCAGTCCCACATACAGCGCATTACCAAATGACAGATGCGGTTCAATGTAAGCAAGTGTAAAGTGATGCACGTTGGAACAACAAAGTATAACCTGATGGGGTCTGAGCTGGTGGTTACTGACCAAGAAAGAAATCTTGGGGTTGTGGTGAACAGCTCGATGAAAATGTCAACTCAGTGTGTGGCGACTGTAAAGGTGACAAACTCCATTAGAAAAGGAATTGAGAATAAAACTGCCAATATCATACTGCCTTTATACAAATCTGTGGTGCAACCACACGTAGAATACTATATACAGGTTAGGCCCCCACACCTAAATAGATATTACAGAGCTGGAAAAAGTGCAGAAAAGGGCAATTAGAATGATCAAGGGACTGGAGCATCTCCCCTATGAGTGAAGGTTACAACAACTGGGATTGTTTAGTTTGGAATAAAGGAAGCTAAGGGGTGATATGATAGAAGTGTACAAAATTGTGCATGGTGTGGAGAACGTGGCTAAGGAGACATTTTTCTCCCTCGCCCACAAAAGGGGTTGGATACATTCCTGGAGGAGAAGTCTATCAATGGCTACTACTCCTGATGGCTGTGTGCTACCTCCAGTATCGGAGGCACTAAGCTTATATACATCAGCTGCTGGGGATCATTGGTGGGAGGGTGCTGTTTCACCATGTCCTGCTTGTGGGTCCCTGGTCGACAGCTGGTTGGCCACTGTGTAAATAGCGTACTAGACTAGATGGACCCTTGGTCTGAGCCAGCATGGCTCTTCTTATGTTCTTATGACATAGATAACTGAGGCAAGGTCTGTCCTCTCCAGATAGGGCCGCAGTTGGTGTACCAGCCCAATTATTGCATTATTGTGGACCAGCTTTCCCCAACCTGGTGCCCTCAAGATGTGTTTGACTTCATCTCCATCAGTCCCAGCCAGCATGATCAATGGTCAGGAATGCATTGTAGCCTGAAATATCTGGTTGGGACATTTTCGGGGAAGCCTGGTGTGGATGATCTCAGCTAAGCTCCATCCAGTGGGAGCTGTTAAGTCAGTGGGATCTGGAAGTGACACAAGCAGGATCATCCTAGCAAGTATTATTCTTTTGTGCCCTACATTTTGAATATGAGTTCCAGAGAACCAGATGGGACCCAAGGAATAGGCAATGCTTCCACTGTTATAAAGTGACTAATTGACCACAACAGAGCTCCAAACAATTTGAAACAACTTCACAGTTTAATGGTGGAACCGACCAGATAAGGTCTATATTTTTCGAGCTCGTGAAAGTTCAGGTAGCTTATCTGGTACTGAACTCTGGAATCCGTCAAGGTGATTAACCAATCAACTGTTGCTTTGCCAAGGGTGCGAAGACACTGTAGCAAGTTGTGAATTACTTTAGGCTGAAAGCCCCCACCCACCCGCACACCTAACAGAAAGGGATCTACTACTAGAGGATAGTGATAGTGTAGGGGAGATGAATATTTTTGCTATATTGCATTAGTAAATCCCATAGTCCAAATGGTTTATTTTTTCGATGTTCAACTTTTTGCCAGTAGGTTGTTCATTCCCTCTATCCTTGTATTGTGGCTTCATGCGGATGATCTCAATCAAGATCCACCTGGAAGGATTCTGTTACAGTTCCTTTCTTTGACTGTCCTTCACCTTAACTGTGTATTTTAGCCTATTTGTTTCTCTTCTGTTTCATGTGACTTGGGCTCTGTCTTCATGGCACTGGGTTGGTGCCACCTCCCTCCTCAATCCTGCGCTTTCCCTCTCCCGGGGCATCATCGGGTAATCTTGATGCCGAGGAGGGAGTGTGGGGTTTCTGGGCGGCCAACCAGGTCCTGGAGCTGCCCCACCTTCTTCCTGGTGGAAGGCGACCAATCGCTGGTTGCTTTCCACCAGCCTCCACCCCTGGGTTGGCCCCGGATTGCCCAGGGAGTGACATTACATGGCGGAAGTGCCATGTTGACCTCGCTCCCTTTGAAAATGTTGGAGTAAATCCCTGATTTTTTCAAATTGAAGCATTGTAGGGAAGCCCCGCGGTGGCTGTGAAGCTGCACCTGCATCGTCTAACCGATGCCATGCAGATCCACAGCCACTGCGAGGCTTTCCCCGCATGTAGACAGCCCCTTGGACAGACGTGACCCATTCCCAAATCTTTATCAGACCTGAATCCCGCATGGTCTTCATTACTTTTTCTTTGCCTGTTTGCTCTCAATTGTTCTGGGCCTTGCCCAAACTTACCTCTTCAGTCCCTTGTTATAGCTATGCCTTCGAATCCTGGCTTGGCCCCTTGACATCTGCATCTCCGGATCCAGTCCAGCAGAAGGCCAAGGTGCTATAGGAGATGGAGTTATAAGTATAGAGAGGATCATTCTCTTTTGAGTGGGATTGGACCAAAGGTGCATCTAGTCCTGGGGTTTTGAATCTCAGGCCCATGGGTTCTTAGGCTCACCTGGGGTGCCAGTTCAGTCCAGATGGACACCTCCCTTGGCCCCATCCCCTTTCTCCCAACCTCCAATCTTTTGGTTATTTCCTGACTTTTGGACGTTTCCCCCCTCATTCTAAAAGGTTGACATGCCTCTCCTAAAAAGCTTTAATTTAACATATGCAGACATTCTTGGTGTTTCTTCTAGTTTGGCTGTGCTCCCTTTTGTCTTTGGCCTCACCCATCATTGGAAAGCTTCCCATGAGAGCTGCTCCAAAAGGGAATTTGGGCAGCGGGCCAAAAGAAGCACAACAATCCTGACCTAGTCCAGCACTCTAGTCCGTCTAGTTGAGAGGCGGACAGCCAGATGCCATCAGATTTGGATGTGAAGGTGATAGTTCTCCCCTGTTGTTTGTCCTTAGCATTTGTAATTCAGATTAACACAGCTTTTGAACGCTGGGGTTCCACACTGAGCTATTATGGCTATTATTTGGAGATCCATCCTCTGTCACTTTAACAAATTCTCCCCCCCACACACACACCCCCAGGCCATCTAAGATGGTGGTAATATCATCACATCTTGTAATAGTGAGTTTTACCGGCTAATTATAGATTAGAAAATAGTACTTCCTTTTCTCTGTAATGAGGTGACTGCCTATCAATTTGGTTGGGTTACCGCAAGTTCCAGTGTTATGAGCGAAGGGGGAAAATGTCTCTGACCCTCTCTAGATGGATTCCGTTTGACGCCTGGTTAGCAGATTATGCGCATATTCGCTGAAGCGCTTTATCGTTAATGCTGGTAATTGAGCACTCAACGGTTGTTTCGAATGCGCTTTACAAGTAGTTAATGCGGAGAATCGCTTGTTCACATAGTCAAAATGCGCTTTAACGGCCGGAGCAAAATAAAACTCGCTATTTAATGCACATTCGATAATGCGCATAATCGGAGAGAAAACGCGCCTCTACGCCCGATTTGCGCTCCGTTCTTGTAGAGGTAAATTTTTAATGTGCCTTGAAAGAGCTTTAAATGCCTCTTGTAGAGGCAGCCTCTATCTCTGCTGCATCATTGAAAATTTTATGAACTTCTACCGTTTCCCCATTTAGTTATTTTTTTATCATTATTATTATTATTTTTACTGTTACATCAACCGGCCTTGCACCAAACCGTGTTGGAGGAAATGATGTGTCAGTTTGAAAAGCACTTTGTCAGGCCAAAGCACTATCGTTCTCTTTGTTCTGCCTTTTGAAGCCCACAGGGTAGGCTGCATGGGTCAAGTGTGCTTGGGCATGAAATCAATGCATAACAAATCCAACTGGGGATCTGTGCTGATGTTGAATCATAGTTCAGTCAGTGCAATACCTATGAACAGGAATGAGCTGCAGCAAGTTGCGGTCACACAGTCCCCCCCCCCCCCCATGATGTCCTCTCTTGTGGCCGGCAGTAGTAGTTTGGAAGCTTTCACTTCCGCATTGCTTACTGTGTCATTTGGACTCAGATGGCTTCCTCCAAATGAGGAAGTGTTGTAATAACGGATGACTTCAATTACCCCCAGACTGACTGGATAAATGCATATTTCAGTCACGACAAAGAGGTTAAATTTCTTGATGCCCTAAATGACTGTTCCCTAGAACAGCTAGTCATGGAACTCACCAAGAAGGGAGGTGACCCTAGATTTAATCTTTAGGATTTAATCCTAAATGGTGTTAGCCAAAACCTAGCACAAGAGGTGAATGTTGTAGAACGAGTTGGAAACAGTGACCACAGTGCTATAATATTTAATATATATTTAAGTGCGACATTGCCAAGGAAATCCAACACAGTCACATTTCACTTCAGAAGAGGGAACTTCACTAAAATGAGGGAATTGGTAAAAAGGAAGTTGAAAGGGGGAGTCAAGAGGGTTGAATCCCTTCAACATGCTTGGAGGTTATGCAAAACCACAATAACAGAAGCTCAGCCAGAATGTACATCACATTCTAGGAAAGATAGCACCAGGTCCAAGTGGTCACAAGCATGGTTAACAAGCAGTATCGAGGAAGCTATTAGAGAAAAGTAAGTTTCCTTCAGAAAATGGAAGACTTGCCCAAATGAGGAAAACAAAAGGGAGCACAAGCTGGCACAGAGGAGATGAAAGGAGACAATAAGAGATGCAAAACAAAAGCATTTTGAGGAGCATATTGCTAACAATATCAATAAAGAATCCTTTAAATATATTAGAAGCAGGAAACCAGCCATGGAGGCAGTTGGACCATGGGTTGACAATGGAGTTATATGAATATTAAAGGAGGGTAAAGAGGTTGCAGAGAAGCTGAATTTTTTTTTTCATCTGTCTTCACTGCAGAAAATAAAGGATACATTCCTGTGCCTGAACAGATGTTTTCAGAAAGGAAGTCTGTGGAACTGAGGCAAATAGTGGTGGCAAAAGATGTAGTTCTCAACCTTATTGACAAATTGAAAGTTAATAAATCACCTGTCCCAGATGGTGTCCATCCTAGCATTTCTAAAGAACCCAGATATGAAATTGCTGAACTTTGAACAAAATTATGTAACATGCCTCTAAGATCAGCCTCTGTATCAGAGGTTATATGACACAGCTGCTGATTCGGAGCCACTGTGGGGCAAACCGACAGAGCTGCACAGAGAAAAAGTCAGGGACTTACCCTGACTTTTTAGGCTGGAGCGAGGCCACCTCATTCTTCCTCTATATAGCCTCACTCTGGTGTCGCTCCGGTGTCACATGCGGGGGAGGCTTTCCAGGCGGATGGTGACTGATGATTGGTTGACAAAAGCTGGGCAGGGTGCAGTCCCAGCGAGCTGAATGGTCACCGGAAAGCATGTGCTGCCTCCTGCTATCAAGATTAGTGGCCACCATCCCACAGCGGTGGCAACCTGACACTGTGAAGACCCTGCCCCCCGAGGACAAACATCTCTTGATCCATTTAAACAAAAACAGAAGCTTCTGCACTCCTCCTACCCACAAGGGAGGAGGAGAGGGCAGGGCAGAGTGTGTCCACCCAGTGCTCACTGCAGCTGGTTCCTGCTCTTGTATTTCTTGGTAATCTGTGGTTTAGCATGACGTGGTCACTGAGTCAGGCCACTGGTTTATTATAGCCCAGTATAGCTCATTAACCGTTCTCTAGTAACCTCAAGATTAACCTTCTGTAATGTATTGTGTGTGGGGCTGCCTTTGAAGTCTTCTCTGAAACTTCAGCCACTATGTAGTTGTCTGGGCATGGGAATACTTCTTACCAGTTGTGAAAAATTGTGCAGGGCTTTTCCAAATGTCACTTGAAAATGATGGTGGCATTCTGGAAATGGGTAGGGGCAAAATGCCAGGGATGAGCTGCAGATGCTGTTGTATAAACAGTGTGGGAGAGATGGACAGTAGAGGCAGGGAAGACAACGGCTGAATTAGGATGACACAATAAGCAACGGGGGGGGGGGGAACAATCATCAGTTGTATTGACTATCGTGTCGTCCAAATGCTGCCATAGTCAACTCAGCGCTGATCCTAATCCACACCACAGTTGATTATTTATTACCATGTTGTGTGGGGAGTACCCCCTCGATGAACAACTGTAAAGTTGATTATTACCACACCATTGACTATCGTGTCATCCGAATTGAGCCAGAGAGAGAGTTGGAAGTCCACATGGTGAAGGCTGATGAGGACCAGGGCAAGCTTTGCTTTCCAAGAGACTGGCAGAGGTTAGGAGACTGATATAGTGAGTTGGGAGGAGGTTTAGTAAAAGCTTTGATCTCTGCGATGAGTTAGCCCTCCCTAGAACAAGGTAAGGAGTGCAGAGATACTAAATTGGTTCCAAGGGGTCTTATCAGTAAGGGAGTTTGTCACACCAATGCTTAAAGAACTGCTGTAGCTGCCAGTTCATTTCCAAGCACAAATTTCCCTCTGCAACATGAGCCTGCATAGCGTGTACACATTGAGATAGTTCTTTGGAGCCCATCCTTTGGGTGCCCCTACCATCAGAGGTGATGTAGATGGGGATAGGGAAAGGGCCTTCTTGGTGGTGGTGCCCTGCTCATAGAATGCTCTCCCCAGCAAGACTCCTATGACACCTTCTGTGATGTCTTTTCCACACTAGGTGACAAAGACTTTTTAATATCCCCAGGCTTTTAAACTCTAAGTTTTATTTGTGCTATTTTATGCTGCTTTTTACATTTTTATTGCTGTTGTACTGCGTAATTTATATTCTACATTTGTATTGTTTTGTTCGTTAGCTGCCCTGAAAATAATTTTATTTGGCAGTATCCAATGGGGTGCCTGCACCCCCGCCAGTTCCCTTCCACAAGTGACGGGTCCCTCCAATTCTGTCATGTATACTTGTGCAGCAGAGATTTAGTGCTTCCTGGAGGAAGCCCTGAAACAAGCAGAAACGTTCATTTCTGGATGGGGATTGTATGCAGTTAGTTCCTGGTGATATTCCCTCTTCATCGCAACAGTTAAAGGTGCAGGGGCCCTGCCTTCTTTTGTATATGGTCACTCTAGTATAGTTAGGCTGACCAGATAAGATCCAGGTCAGGGCTCATGTAACTTTAACAATTGTAGAGAAAAGGGAATTTCAGCCATTTGTATGCAATTAGTTCCTGGTGATATTCCCTCTTCATCGCAACAGTTAAAGTTGCAGGCACTATACTAGAGTGCCATATACAAAAGAAGGCAGGGCCCCTGCAACTTTAACTGTTGTGATGAAGAGGGTATTTCACCAGGAACTAATTGCATACAAATGACACTGGCTGAAATTCCCTTTTCTCTACAACTGTTAAAGTTACATGAGCCCTGACCTGGATTTCGTCTGGTCACCCTATGTAAGTGCCCCTTTGAATACTGACTATTGATAGGGGACATACGAATTCTTAAAATAGATATTGTCCGTACTGACTGGCTGTGGCTCTCCAAGGCCTCAAGCGGAAGTCTTCACCTGCACCTTGCAGTCATTTTTATATGCAAAGCACATGTTCTACCATCACGCCATGGCACCTTCTCCTTTCCCTAGCCCCCTGCCAGGCCCTTCTGTCAGGCAGCTGGGACACCAGCTGTTCTTTCCAGCATCAAGTCCTTCCAGCTATGGAAATAAAGATTTCCATATGGCTATGTCATAATAAGTTAATTCTGTTTACCTTCTTTCCTCATGGCTGGTGTACTTTCTGCAACCTGCTGTCCTTCCACACCCTTGATAATGTAAGCTACACCAACTTACATCGACTTACCAGCATGTATCACATATTGCCATTCACGTCACTCCTGAATTTCGGCCATCATGCCATGTGCTCGTTTATATTTGGATATTACGTCTGATGTTTCGAGCTACTATAGGAAAATAATGAGGAGGGCGGTGCTCTGAAAATTCAAATAGAAGCAGATCGATGAGTCAAGTAATTCCCAGAATACTGAGGGAGAATTGGGATCTCGGCCTAATAAATCCTAAGGAAACAAGCAGCAGAAATGTCTGCTCCAATGCGAGTTAGTACTAGCAGAGACTGAAATATGGGGCATGGGGAAGAAACATTTCATACTATGCATAAAATTTAATGATATTCACTCTGTTTTGAGGGGAAAGTGAATAAAACATTAGTGTGAATCAGACATTTTATTAAGGCTTCAAGCCTATCCACACTTAAGAACATCAGAAGAGCCTGCTGAATCAAACCAAAGGTCCATCTAGTCCAGCCCTCTGTTCATACTGTGGCCAACCGGTGGTCGACCAGGGGCCCACAAGCAGGACGTGGTGCAACAGCAGCCTTGCTTGAGAGTCAACTGTGCTGACAATGGTGGGACTTGTGGCACCCAATAGAGATGCATTTATTTATTTATTTATTTATTTATTTATTTATGTATTTATTATTAAAACATTTATATCCCACCCTATATCACAAGGTTCTCAGGGCGGCGTACAGATAAAATCATACATATAAAGTAGAACAATAAATATACAATTCTACAACAAATTAAACCATTAATATGTTAAAACCAATATGAAATTTTAAAACAGTAAAATCCAATTAAAACAATACAAGTGTGCAGGCTGGTGGATTTAGCCATTAAAGGCTTTATTAAAAAGCCATGTCTTAACCTGGCGCCGAAATGAAGCCAGTGCCGGCGTCAGTCTGGCCTCCAGGGGGAGGGCATTCCACAGCCAGGGTGCCACAACAGAGAAAGCCCTCTCCCATGTCCCACCACAGCGTATATCTCATGTTGGTGGGACACGGAGAAAGGCTCCTCCAACAGATCTCAGGTCTCGGGCAGGCAGATAAAGGGAGAGGCGTTTCCTCAAGTATCGAGGTCCCAAGCCATTTAGGGCTTTAAATGTCATTACCAGCACCTTGAATTCCAGCCGGAAATTTATTGGCAACCAGCGTAATCTAGTGCTAACAGTCATCCTCTTGGTTCCAGATTATTATTATTTGTTCACCTGGTCATTTGGTTAGCCTGGTCCTAGTGTATTTTACTGCCTATTAAGCATTTGTTTAATGACCTGAATGCCGATGTTTGTTTGTTTGTTTTTAATATCAGGGGGAACTAACATTGGTCTAGGAGCCAGATAGCCCTTCTGGACTAGTGGTGTTGTAGTAAATTTTGACCTGCAGACACTCATCAAGACAGTCCTCGAAGCTGCATCTCCAAGTAGAATTCCAAAATTGAGGCAGCTGTGTTGATCCGTATCAACAAATCAGATCTAGCAATTTTATGTTCACCAGAAGCAGGCCTTTGGTAATGGGTCTTAATTGCCCATTCAGGACCAGACCTCTCCAAAATGCTCACATTACAACAGGAAAATATATATATTGTTGCTGGGGGAAATTCATTTTCCCCAAGCTACTGTGTGGATTGCATCTATGCTCAGAGAAAATTCCGAGTCGGGTGGCAGATGAGATTATACGTTGCCGACATTGCCTGTTCCTTGCCTTCCCCATGTGGGGAAGGCAAAGAATGAGCGAAACACACTCAGCCAATGCTTCCTGGAGCTGGGGAAGTCCCTGGATCTCAACCTTGGGACTCATCCAGTTCATAGAAGTGCCATCCAAGTGATAAGGGACTGAGTGCTCTCCTGTCCTCTCTCCCTTTTGAGAGGGTGGGGCTTCAGGGAAGGGGAACCCTGCAGGAATGATGGACCAGCCTGGCAGGAAGATCCCCATGCCTGTTCTATCTCTTTTGGATGTGTGACTGTCCTATAACAATTATTAATAACTGAGGTAGGTTAGGAAGTGAAATAGTAGCTGGCTAAGCCCATTCACAGAGCTTCATGCCTGAGAAGGCATTTGGATATTGATTTTCCCTGTCCACATTTGAAATGCACATTATCACCGCCCCAACAAACCTGAACGTCAAAAATATGTCTTAAATTATGTATAACATGGCAGCATCTTTCAGTTTGCAGCTGTGACATTCAGGTTTTGGGTGGGTGGGTGGGTGGATGGGGGAAATGTGAGTTTTGCAATGTCGTCTCATGGCTATAGGCCTGGATCCAGGGTTCATGCTCAGAGTAGAAACATTGGAATCAGTACAACTCAAGTTAGCTACGACCAACTTGCCGTATTGATTTCAGTGGGTCTACAGTAAGCAAAACTAAGCTCGGATCCCTCCCATACAATTTTAATAACAATGTTGTGATGGTGATTACTGGGAGATTTCCATTTCACAGATGGTGAACTAAAGCTGAAAATGAGTTAGAGTTGCATCAGATATTTATTAAGTGACATATTCAATTTAAAATCAACATACTCAACACGGCTGAACTCTTTACTCAAAAGAAAACCTGCTGAATATTCATCTTGCTTTGATGGTATTTGGGGCTCCCCCCACTCCAGTTATGCTTCTAGATGCAACTTTTTAGCACCAGTTTTCTCCTTTGCCCTCACTGTCCTTGGCCTCTTTTGCCTTCACTGTCTTTTAATCTTATTAGCCTCCATGCTTCTCTTTCTGGGCATTGATGATATCACTGTGCCACGTGTGACATCATAGACAAAATCACACAACGTCACTTTGAAGCAAATATCAGGAAAATGGCCATGCCCACATATCCGGTTGACATTAAAGAGCCAAATATTGCAATAACTGCATAATATGCTTTCAACAAGCCCTATCAATTAATCTCTTCCCATGCTGCTTTTCTTATTCCAGTGAGATGAAGATGTTGTTATTAGAGTGAGTAATTCAATTTCCCCATAGATCAGTCTCCAAGATTAACTGTGGATCACTGAGTGTTTTTAAAAAGCTGTCTGCAATGATGGAAAAAGTCATGCTGCAAACATGTTCAGCCCAGAGAGCACATTTCCAGTATGATGAAGCTGTAACAGGATCGGCTGATCTCATAGTCAATTTCATTTCCCCCCCCACACACACTCCATTTTTTATATTTCTATACTGCCCCATGACTGAAGCTGTCTGGGCCGATCACAAAAATTAAAACCATCAAAATATATTATACAAAATGCAAAACCATTTACATAAAAACATATAAGCAGATAGTACACACAGACAGATAACATATGTCAAAAAAAAAATGAAGTCAATGAATTAATTCTAAAAGTTTTCATCTCCATCAGGTGCGGGACTTTTGTAAAGCTAATGGGTCTCAATTGCCCATTCAAGACCAAGCCATCCCACAATACTTTGCTATACAAGAAGAAGTTAACTTCAACATTAATCCTACTTAGAGTAGACTCATTGAATGCAATGGGTCTTATGTTACTCATTACCCAGTGATAGCTCACAAAAATATATTGTTTGCTGGGGGGAGGAAATATATACCCCCACACTATCAGCTACTGTGTGGACTACAGCTAAACTCAGAGGGATCAGGGAATTCTGAGGGGGGAGGAGGGAGGTGGCAGATGATATAATTGTCCCTGCTAGTCAAAAAGTCCCAATGCTTCAACCCTATGAGCCCTGGCTCCACTATACTACTGATTCTAACAAGTGTTGAATTATCACAAAGAACCACAATGATAAGAAGGGATGGAGAAGTGATTTACCCAGAGATGGAAAATGAATTAGAGTAATAAAATAGATCAATTAATTGAGCATAGGAGTAACTTAATCATGATTAGCTAAAACTTGGGCAAGATCTACACTACTGCTTTATAATGGTTTATAACAGTCATGACAACTGTTTGGGCCCAGGACATATTCTATATACTGTTTTCAAAGTGTTATATCCTGCTTGGTGTAGATCTGGCCCTGGATCACACATGCATGAATGTTAGGGCTGTGCACGGATATGGATTCTGAATCTGAAGCAGATTGGGGTGATCTGAACCTCCCGGATCCAGATCCGAACTGGATCAGGGGAGTCCAGATTGTTCCAGACCAGATTGTTCTGGATCATTCCGGATCGATCCGGAGATCCGGGGCCCATTGCCCTTCCAGGTCCCTGGGTGCCGGCTGCGCAGCTGGCACCCAGGGACACCAGGAAGGTGGTGAGTCCATTGGACTCACCGCCATCCCCACACTCTCCCTGCTTACCTGCTGCCTCCTTGTCGCCACCGTCATCCACCGCCATCATCAGCCGCTGCTTCCTCTCTACTGAGAATCAGGCCGCGAGACCTGGTTCTCAGTAGAGAGGAAGCAGCGGCAGCGACGAGGAGGAGGCAGCAGGTAAGCAGGGAGAGTGGGGGGAGGGTGGTGAGTCCTTTTCCCCATAGACTTGCAAGTCTATGGGGAAAAGGAGGGTCTCCAGATTAGGGGAGGTCCGGTCTGGTCTGGATAGGATTGGCAAGAAAAAAGAAGACAAAGTCTGGTGCTGGTACGCGTTATACATTCCTATAATATATATATAGAGAGAGAGAGAGAGAGAGAGAGAGAGAGAGAGAGAGAGAATAATGATGTATATTCTATTTGTTATTTTTTTATGTATATATATGTAAGGCAACAAATGCACACTTTCACTGGACAAACATATGCTTGAATTCTCCCTTTAAATTCTTCTTTATAAAGGCGCTTACATGTCCTTATTGAAAGACACCTGTATTTTAAATTTATATGTGTGTATATAATTGTTTTCTTCAAACATTAACATTCGTGCAGACTCCTCTACAGAGTGTGCACTCGGTATAAATAAACAGAAAGTATATTCACTCTATAAACCAAAATCCATTCCTTTATACTCATGCAGACTCCACTAGGGAGTCTGTCATGTTATTTTCTTTAGTAATGTGTGCCAAGATACAGGTTAGTATGTCCCATTGCTATTATGGGATGGGAAAAGGTTTGGAATAAGATAGCAATGATATAATGCCAAAAATCCTGTCTTTTTATACAGTGTATGTCATGGGGTCAGGCTGTGTGTTTGTTTTTGGAAAAGGGAATTAAAAACTATTTGAAAAGAAAGTAGATACTTCTGTGGGTAATGTGGTAAAATGATAACCATTGAGCTTGTCTTTCTAAAGATAAGGTGTGCTATATTTCAAATTTATGTGAGAGCAAAGGTTGCTAATTATAAAATCCTGTTGTTCCATGACAAACAGTATATGTCACAATAATATAATTTTTTGTTTGATTTGGGATTTTGGAAGTATGGAATTGTTTGTAAGATGGAAAAAGACAGCAATGTGGGTAGTGTGAGAAGACAATATCGAAAGAATTGTTCTATAGAATGTTCATAATATCTATGTCAATGCACGCTCCCTAGTGGAGTCTGCATGAGTATAAAGGAATGGATTTTGGTTTATAGAGTGAATATACTTTCTGTTTATTTATACCGAGTGTACACTCTGTAGAGGAGTCTGCACGAATGTTAATGTTTGAAGAAAACAATTATATACACACATATAAATTTAAAATACAGGTGTCTTTCAATAAGGACATGTAAGCGCCTTTATAAAGAAGAATTTAAGGAGAGAATTCAAGCATATGTTTGTCCAGTGAAAGTGTGCATTTGTTGCTTTACATATATATACATTAAAAACAATAAAACATAGTAGAATATACATCATTATTCTATATATATAAAAAAATTGAAAGAAAGGAATGTATAACTTCTGATGGGTGTTGTCCGTATTTTTATTTACCGTTGTATATTTTATTCATTGTTTATAGCTCCTGAAGAAGGATTATATCCAAAACGTCAGGCTTTTAATACAGTATATTAAAGAACACGCGTACCAGCACCAGACTTTGTCTTCTTTCTTCTAGCCAACATTGGTGCTACTTCCCTCTCAACGCAACTGGATAGGATTGGGCTTGATCCGGATCGTCTGGATCCAGATCCAGATCAGGGGGGCTGTGCACAGCCCTAATGAATGTGCTTGATTTCTCTACGTCCATGTAAGTCTTTTGGGAAGAGCCAATAGACAGCCTAGATGGACAAAGAAACTCCAGTGCCTAGGACTAGAGCCATTTACTGTCAGGGATGATGCTCCAACCTGGAACCCTGGTGCATTTCCATACGTGATTGGGGTGGATTTCCTTGCTTCATTCCATGCTTGATTCCAGCTCTAGCTCCAGTAGGGATGTGTGTATGAACAAAACCCGAGCTCATTGGGGTTCACCAAATTCCATCTTGAACCCCATTCTGACTTATGTCTATCAGATTATGAGCATTATTTTTACTTGTTTGCATGAAAGTTTGTGCACATTTCGGCGTGCATTTTCCCAAAGGTGTGCATCAATTATATGCATTTCTGAAAAGTACAAATTTTTATCCCATTGATTAAAGCATGCTTGTCCACATTGTTCAAAACTACACACAATTTTCATGCATGTTTTTCAAATGTTAGGGTGCATTCTTCTTTGGTCTGCAAATAGCATCACAAGCTTATAAATGCATAGATTTGGGGGTTCAGATTGCATTTGGTGCGAACTGGGTAAATTCTGGTGTAAAACAAACTGAAAAGAATTTCTCATATATCCCTACTCTCGACCTTTCTATTTGCGGAATCTGAAGTCCTAGCTGCTCAGATTCCAATGTTGATGGTAGTATTCCAACCTGACTTCTATCTGCACTGAGGGGAGGGGAGGACGCTGCTCTTGGTGCCATAGGAAAGAGTCTGGTGAAACAGCGTATTTGTGGTTTTTACTGACCCCATCCTTTCTGCTTACTCAAGTACTGCTTACTCTTGCTTCAGCCAAGGTATGACAACATCACAGTCACAGCCCCAGGCTTCTGAAGATGTTACTTCTATGTTTTGAAACTTTGCTGACTGAAACCATGAAAAACAGTGTTGTTGTTTTTTTTTAGAACAAAACAAAATTAAGCTGGATATTAACGGATACACACAGCTCAGAATATATTTGAGAGCATATTCTGGTAATTTGCTGTTTGATTTAGCAATTCTGCTAAAACGCTGTTGGGGACAGCTGTCTGTTTTCATTTTTTACGATACCATCTCATATGGTGTGGGCAGACTGATCATACGATGTTAGCAAGTATTCAGTAAAAAGGTTAGGTGTAATTTAGGCAGGGTTTGTACCCAGCAACAAGCCATGGAGCTGACATTTTGCAGAAAGCTTACCTTAAGAATTGAAATAGTGACTGTACACGCAGGTGCTGCTTGCATATGTGTGCGTGCTTGATTAAACTGCATCAAATTAAAAGGATTTCAAATGAGCCTATTCTAATGGAATGGATTTTAAATTATTTACTAAACTATATTTGAATGAATAACTTGGGGCTACATGCAGAGTTTTTGAAACATGCAATCAGAGGAATAGGAAAATCTTTTGCAGCAGTAAATCAGAGGTTTACAGGTTTCCAAAATTATAGTATTTCTGTGTTGATACAGGGGAAAAAAAGATTCATGGGTTTAAAATGTAGTCTGTGTAGAAACAACAAGTAAACCATCACGACACCTATAGCAATCTCCTTGTCCAGGAAACTTTGCTAAAAGAGCTCTAAGATCATCTTCTCTGGATTAGAGTTTAATAGCCAAGGTTAAGGTGGTAATGGTAAATCAATGATGTAAAATAAGAATATAAAGGTTGCTTTGCTGAACCAGACCAAGCTCCAATTAATCCAGCATTCCCTTTCTAACAATGGCCAGTGATTTGCCATAAGGACAGTCATAAGATCAAAAAGAGGTCATGAAGGTGATGACCATGCCCTGTTGTTTGTATACAGTACTTGGTACCAAGAGGTATACCGTTCCTGAATGTGGAGGTTCTGTTTAGCCGTTATGGTTCCATGGAACCATTAATCATTTTAATATTTTATATTTAATTTGCATTTCATTTGTTAGCTTGTTTATTGAACTGTTTTGCTAATTAATGCATACAGGCCTGTGAATTCCCAAAAACAGGGATGGGCAACTTGTGGTCTTTCAGATGTTTTGGCCTACAACTCCCATGATCTCTCTCTCTCTCTCTCTCTCTCTCTCTCTCTCTCTCTCTCTCTTTCTCTTGGCTATGCTGGCTAGGGCTGATGGAAGTTGTAGGCCAAAACATCTGGAGAGCCACAATTTGTACACCCCTTTTTCAGAGGTTACTCTGGTCTAAGGAACTAGGCTCTCCCACCTCTGAAAACACCAAGACCACCTGACTTCCATCACATTACAGAAGAGGGGAAGAGGTAGAGGTGTTACGCTGTGGTTCTTCTTCATAAATACACACTTGTACATAAGTACTCCTATAGTTCAGAACTAGGGTGACCATATGGAAAGGAGGACAGGACTCCTGTGTCTTTGATAGTTGCATAGAAAAGGGAATTTCAGCAGGTGTCATTTGTATGCATGCAGGCAACACCTGGTGAAATTCCCTCTTCATCACCACAGTTAAAGCTGCAGGAGCCCTGCCCTCTTTTGTATCTGTGTGTTTTGACTAGCAGAAACGTCTCCTGCATGGGAGGACTTTCCCAGTCTTTACAATAGAAATGGCTGCTATCCATAAAAAGCTCTCTTTCCCTTTGTGTACATAGGCCAGAGGTGGGCAAGACCTATATTAAATTTTATGTGCCACCCCCCATCCCCACCAGCACCAAACCACCCAAATCTGGCAGCACAATGGCAGTGGCAAGGTGAAGCCTCCTTTTAAAAGCAGACGTTTCTAGTTTGCTGCTGAAATTTGGTGCCATGGTAGCAGCAGCAAAAAGGGACGCCCATCACACCAAACTGTGAATTTCTGCTTTTAAAGTGAGGCTCCTCTCCACTGTAGCATATTCAGTGGTATTGGGGCAGGAGAGCAGCCCCTGATGAAGTCCGGGGGAGGGGGGGCAAGGCAGCCCACCCTGATGTAAACCTTCCCTCTTCTTCAGTGTAGGTAAGCCATGTACATAGCATGCGCACACCTATGTACATGGCTTACCTGGGGCCGCCTCCGCTTTTCCACGCTCCCCCCATTGCTCAAATTGGGGCTTTTAAGGAGGATGGGAAAGGTTTTTCCTGAGCCTTCAGAAGGTATGTAATTCCCTCGGGCGTGCCATTAGCATCCCTGGAGGAACTACGCACTTTCCGGATGCCCCGGAAAGTGTGCATTCCTGCTTCTCCCGCTCCAAGGAGGGGAAAGTGTGCTTTCCGGGGCCTCCAGAAAGTGCATAGTTTTCCCCTGCTATGCTAATAGCGGCTGCCATTAACGCAGCAGGGGGGAATTATGCACTTTTCAGAGGCCCCAGAAAGTGCACATTCTGACCCCACTGCTCCAATCGAGGCCTTTAAGGTGCACACCCTAATGGAATGAGCTGTGCATGCCTATGGCTATGTACCCAGAAGAAATCACTAGATCAGGATGAGTGAGTTTGTTGACTTGGTCCAGAGACCCTCTATTAGATGCAACCACCATTTGAAGGCATGGTACAATTACTAGCAGTACTTCACTCCTGATCTTCAGCATGGCTTGGGCTAAAACAGGGGTGGGTGCTTTCACTCAACATGACAGTAGACTATCACAGGGCTAGGACAGTTTAGGGTAATGCAAATTTTGGAGCCCAGCACTCTTCCCTGCTCTACCACATGGACTTTCCCATTGATTGGCTGAATTCGGACGACATATTAGGCAACGGAGGGGGAAATAGCATACTGACTGTACGTTAGGCAGGCGGAGCTCCACAGATGACATGCTGCAGCCAGCACTGCTCGGCACTGGCAAACGCCCCGGCTGCTATGAACGTGCAGCGGCCATTTTGGTTGCAGTGTCTGCTCCCTACTCCTCCCTCAGTCCCCCAGCCGCATCCCAGCATGCACCATGAGTTCTGCCGGCTGTATACAGCGGCCGGGGGGTTTTGGCTGCTCTGGCCGGCAGAACTCTATCCCCAAACGGAATAGTCCATGGAGAGAGGGGGGGTGCTCAATTCGGACGACACGTTAAACAACGGGGCTTCGGGCTAAACAACGTGCAAGCCCGTTGTTTCCCTCCGTAGCTTAATTCTCCCGATTAGCGTACTGTCAGTTGTGTGTGCGTTGTGTGTTACTCCCCACACGACATAATAAGCAACACAACTGACGATTGTTTCCCCCCTCCTCCGTTGCTTAATATGTCGTCCGAGTTCAGCCATTGTTTCCCCAGGCTTTTTAGTAGTACAGTTTTATTTTTAAAAAATGTGTTATTGTGTTTTTAGATACCTACATTGCTTTTTTGCTTTGATTTTATTCTGTTATAAATTTTTAAAGGTCTTATATTATGTTTTATCATGTTGTATTTTATGGTTTTAATTTTTATGAACTGCCCACAGAGCTTTGGCTGTTGGGTAGTATAGAAATCTAATAAAAAATAGCCTAAATTCCAAATTACTTCATCTTTCTCTTTTCCCTCACCTCATTTTGTCTAGGTAAAACAACAAGAAACTGGTACTGCAAGCGCAACGCCAACCGGTGATGATCTAAAACTGTTTATAATAGAGCCTGAGTTAGACGAGAGCTCCGTTTTCACATCTTCTCCTACAAAAAGTATTTCTGCGGTTGTGGAAAACTCAGCTTCGGAAAAGGTCAGCGGCACAAACGGATTTCAAATGGACAAAGCCATGTTGGAAAACTCAGCAGGACTTTCTGTATCCAATGGAACTCTCCATATCCCAACCATGGATGATACGGCAAGCTATAATAAGCTATCAGATGACCCCAATGTCACTTCCAAGTCAGGAGGCTTATGTGACGTTCTGACTCCTATGGCAATGCCTGATATTCAAATGAAAATAGGGAAGGCAAATATTCATGAAGTCAATGAGGTAAAAACTGTCCATGGCACTCCATGTGCTGAATATCTATCCAAAGGAGATTTCCGGAGGGCCTTGGAATCTGCAGGACCCGAACATAGAGGTGACGATTTATCATCAATGCATGAGCAGTTACAGAAACTTCTTTATGAGGAGGAAGACTGGGGCTATGACTTCACTTGTGCAAGTGGCGAAGTTAAGGGTATAGCAGCTGGGATTGATGCTGCCAAGGAAGTCGGAGGACTGAACATTACTGGGGATGTCAGTGCCGGGCAGCGTGCGCCAGGAAATTTAACAGAAGATAATCAGCTTGTCACAGAATTGGCAACGGTGATGAAAGTCCACACCAATTTTAACAGCCTGCTAAAAACAGATGAAGCATGCAGCCGTGCATCCATGGGCATCCGTCCTCTTACACTACCTGTAGAAACAGATGCCATGTCCCCGTGCTCTGCCTTTGGACATAAAACAGAAAAGCCATCTGCTCATCTTCTAAGGAACAATCTCCGAAAGGAAAAATATTTGGAGGATGAGCACATTGAAACGCAGCCTGATCATAACGGATTGATTCAGATGTCTACTTATCAGGAAGGAATGGTTATGACTGATCATGCCATCCCATCTTGTGAAGCAGAATCTCCATTCAGTCTTACAGACGCTCCAGGCAGCCCTTTAGAATGCAGCCAAGAAATTTTATCTGCCCTACCTACGAATCATCTCGGCCAGTTGTCTCATATAGAACAGAATGTTCATTGTACATATGGTCCCATAGCGAAGCAGCCTGATGAAATGTCTGCTAAAGAATCTCACATTACACTATGCCACTCAAGAATAAAAGATTGTGCTAATCTTGCTGAGCTTTCACTGAAAGAGGATTCATCCAGTAATTTCTTTGGCAAAAATACAGATCAATTTACAAGTGAAGAACACTCTTCAGTTACGGCGGTCGATAAAAGCGCTGCAGAGAAATTTCAGGAGAAAGGAACTGAGTCAGAATTGAATGCTCAAAGTGGCAGTAATTGTGGCATTTATCATATTCTGAGAGGTAATAATAGTAAAGATGTTCAAGCTGTATCTGGTGCGCAGCATTACAGCTACCACATACAAGATCCTAATTCAGTTAGAGCCACTGAGTGTAAATCTGATGGGGATGGGAAAGAAGATACTGGCCAGGAAAAGAAAAGAACAGAAGAAAAGAAAGAGGAACCTGTGTTCACAGCTTCATGCAAGGTTAGATTCTTCACTGAAGTTCTGTTAGAAATAAAGAAGAATGATAAAAACAGCATGAGCCAAGAACAGAGGGACTTTGGAGCAAGTGCGGGACAAATTCCCCGAGAGTCCAAACATGTCTTACAGATCCCACCATCAGACACTCAATCAAGAGAAACAGACAAAAGTTCTGGCATTGCTGGCCGTTTTTGTGGGAGTGCTAATGGGTTAGGTTTGGATTTTGCATGCTTTCCACCTGAAGTGTGCAAGTTAGCAGCTTTAAACACAGTCCCACCTTCAAATATGATCAGAAATGAGTGTTGCAGAACAGGTCAGAGCAGGAATCAACAAGAAAAGTTGTACAAAGTGTGCCGTGTCAATGCACTGGTGGTAGTTGAAAGCACAATGCAAACGGAGCCCATGCAGACTGAAGTTAAGGAGGATGAGGACACAAAGACATTTAAACCGAGTCAGGATCAGGATCAAAGGGTGGAAGAAAAAAGGAGGCCTCAAACAGCCCAGTGGGTGGGAGAAAGACACATGTCAGCTGCACACGATATTGAGGAAGTTGAAGTAGAACCTTATATGAGGGCCCTAATTGATTCAGAGCAGATACATTCTTGGAATGATAGCATGGAACTGCAACAGGTGGAAAGAGAAAGTCAGGCCAAAAGACTCCTACGTGAGAGGGATGGTGGGGAAAATGAAGAGTCCATTGAATGTAACCTGGAAGAAGCTGAAGTGGAGCCGTACATGAGGACGCTCATTAATTCAGAGCAGATAAATTCTTGGCTTGATGGCAGAGACCAAGTGCATCCATCCATGGTCTCTTCCAGTGAGAAAGCTGGTGTGTCTGTAGGAGGATTAGTGGGAGGATGTGTAATTACAACTACAGGCCACAATCAAGCCGGAGCATTCACAGATGGTGAGAGGCAAAACCTAAGTCCATCCCAGCATGCAATAGCGACTTTAGGCAGCATTTTGCCCTGTGCCTTTGAGAGCAGTCATCATTCTGAGGAACAGCTGCCACGCGTCAGAACTCAGCCATGTGCTTCAGGGGTAACCGCCCGAGGTCTGTGCGTCTTAAAAGAAGAGCGGGCAAAGTTACAGGAGGCTTCTAAACTCTGCAAGCTACCCTCACCTCACCATAGTGCTGAGGACGTGAAGCGCAAGCAAGAGACGGTAAAGAAGAAGACGACGCCAAGGGTGCAAATTAAAAAACCACGCCTTGAAGCCAAGGAAAATGTTTGCAACCATGTCAGCTGCATTAAAAGGGTCTCGAAAGCAGAGGCTGATTTAACTCACAAGGAAGATAAGAAAGAACCACGGAAACTGCCTTGCAAAATTGATAGCAAAGGTACTCTTAGAAATGCGTGTTTTTCAATTGTCTTTATACATCAACAGTCAGTCCTCAGGTAGTGGTTCTCTCAGGTTCCAGGCATCGCTTCTTCCTGGCCCTTCTTCCTCAGGCCCTTTCTAGGTAGAGAAGACAAGGATTGAATCTGAGATCCTATGCATGAAAAACATGAGCCATACCACCATAGGCATGCACAGCTCTTTTCATTAGGGTGTTCACGTTAAAGGCCCCCATTGGAGCAGCGGGAGTGAGGAAGTGTGCTTTCCCGGGCTTCCTAAAAGTGTGTAGTTCCCCCAGGCATGGGGGAATTACACACTTTCAGAAAGCTCAGGAAAGAGCTTTCCCATCCTCCTTAAAAGCTCCAATTCGAGCGGGGGGAGCGGAGGCGGCCCCAAGAAATTAGGGTGTGCCTGGGCACACCCGGCACACCCCATGCACATGGCTATGCATACCACCTAGGTATCGGCCCTCCCAATCCAGCCATTTTTATTTAGGGTGACCAGATAAAATCCAGGTCAGGGCTCATGTAACTTTAACAGTTGTAGAGAAAAGGGAATTTCAGCCAGAGTCATTTGTATGCAATTAATTCCTGGTGAAATTCCCTCTTCATCACAACAGTTAAAGTTGCAGGCACTATACTAGAGTGACCATATACAAAAGAAAGCAGGGCCCCTGCAACTTTAACTGTTGTGATGAAGAGGGAATTTCACCAGGAACGAATTGCATACAAATGACACTGGCTGAAATTTCCTTTTCTCTACAACTGTTAAAGTTACATGAGCCCTGACCTGGATTTTATCTGGTCACCCTATCTTTATTTAAAGATAGCCACTACTATCCAACCACTGCTGTAGACAAGAGGCTACCGAAACTAGAGCAATGCCATTAGCACTTGCTAAGCAAGGAGAAGGACCAGTGATTTGCCATCGAATATTCATGGTCCATTTTGCAGACTTTTCCCTTTACCTAGGAAGTTCTAATGACATTGCTCAAGTATTGGTATACGCTGGCGCAACATCATTAGTACTAGCACTGTGGCAGCATCAGATACTGGCCATGGTTTTGCTATCTCAGCAGCCCAGGTCCTTTCCTGGTTAGGATCTACACTACTGCTTTATAACGTTTTACAACAGTTTTGACAACTGTTCGGGCCCAGGATACATTCCATATGCCGTTTTCAAAGTGTTATATCCTGCTTGCTCTAGATCTGCCCCTGGACTAATTACAAATAACTAGGACATATGCATTTGCCCTTCTTTTTATTGATGTAAATACTGTAATTTACAGTTCGGAATATAAGACCTTATAAAGGCTTATCTAGTCTAGCTAGGGTGACCATATGAAAAGGAGGACAG